>NW_019167882.1:10883631-11566164 GCF_002303985.1 Durio zibethinus | reverse complement strand
CAAGGAAACCTTTAATCTTATACTTAACTGTATGTGAAAATTCAATAGGATGTGTGCTGGGGCAGCAAGATGAGGCTAGTCGAAAGGAGAGAGCTATTTACTATCTGAGTAAAAAGTTCACAGAATATGAATCCAAGTATTCTTTATTGGAGAAAATGTGTTGTGCATTAGCGTGGACTGCCAAAAGACTCAGACAGTATATGCTCTATCACACTACGTGGCTCATAACGAAACTGGATCCCATTAAGTATATATTCGAGAAGCCTTCTATGTCTGGAAGAATTGCTAAATGGCAAGTAATGTTCTCGAAATATGATATTATATATGTGAGCCAAAAAGCAATAAAAGGGGCGCTATAGTAGAATTTTTTACAGATCGTGCTACTGAAAAGTATGAGCCAATGAAGTTAGAATTCCCTGATGAAGACTTAATGACTATTTTCCAACTAAAAAAAGAAGAACATGTGGAAAAATATTGGAGAATGTACTTTGATGGAGCTGCTAATGCCTTGGGGCATGAAATTAGGGCGATTCTGATTTCTCCAGAAGAACGATAATATCCTGTAACAGCGAGGTTAAATTTTAATTACACAAATAACATCGCTGAATATGAGTCATGTGTCATGGGCTTGCAAGCTGCTATAGATAGAAGAGTGAAGGTACTAAAAGTGTTTGGAGATTCGACTCTAGTTATATATCAGTTGAAAAGAGAATGAGAGATGAGAGATTCAAAACTTGTTCCATATCATAAGTATATTCTAGAGTTGGTGAAACAATTTGAAGATATCCAGTTTGATCACTTACCTCGAGAAGAAAATTTGATTACTGACACATTGGCTACTCTGGCTGTGATAATTCGAATTAATAATAATACCGATATTCAGCCCATCAAGTTAGATGTTAAGAATATACCAGCTTATTGCTCTAATATAGAGGGAGAAGAAGATGGAAAGCCCTGGTATTATAACATCTTACAGTATATTAAAGATCAGTAATATCCAGTTCAAGTAATAGAAAATGATAAAAGGATCATCCGAAGATTGGCTAGGAGTTTTTTCCTGGATGGGGATGTCCTGTACAAAAGAAGCAAGGATCAAGTATTATTGAGGTGCGTAAATGAGACTGAAGCAAAAAAAATCATTAAAGAGGTGCATGATGGAATATGTGGGGCACATACTAGTGGACATATGATAGCAAGGCAGATCATAAGGGTAGGATATTACTGGTTGATGATGGAGAATGATTGCATTGATTATGCTCGTAAATGCCATAAATGCCAGATATATGCTGATAAGATTCATGCTCCGCCATCTGCTTTACATATTATGGCACCACCATGGCCATTTTCAATGTGAGGCATGGATGTCATTGGTCCAATCATCCCACAGGCTTCTAACAGGCACAGATTCATTTTTGTGATGATAGATTACTTCACAAAATGGGTAAAAGCAACATCATATGCAAATGTGACACGTTTCATGGTTTGCAAGTTCATAAAGAAAGAGATCATCTGTAGATATGGACTTCTAGAGAGAATTATTTCAGACAATGCCAAGAATCTAAATAATAAGATGATGTAAGAAATATGTGCTCAATATAAGATCAAGCATCACAACTCGGTACCATACCGTCCGAAAATGAATGGGGCAGTTGAGGCAGCCAATAAGAACATAAAGAGGATTTTGGAAAAGATGACCGAGACTTACAAAAATTGGCATGAGAAGTTGCCATTTGCATTGCATGCATATCGAACGTCAGTTCGTACCTCTACTGGGGTAACCTCATTTTCTTTGATTTATAGGATGGAAGCTGTACTACCAGTGAAAGTAGAGATCCCCTCTTTGAGAGTCTTAAAAGAAGTAGAGTTGGAAGAAGCTGAATGGATTCGAGAACGTTATGAGCAGTTAAATTTCATAAAAGAAAAAAGATTGACTGCGTTGTGCCATGGTCAGCTATATCAAAGAAGAATGATGAGGACTCATGATAAGAAGATTCGACCCCATTGCTTTCGAGAAAGAGAGTTGGTTTTGAAAAGAATTCTCTCAATCCAGCACGATAGTAAAGGAAAATGGACTCCGAATTAAGAAGGACCGTATATGGTGAGACGAGTTTTTTCGGGTGGAATGCTGATACTGACTAAGATGGATGGAAATGATTTACCCATCCTATAAATTTTGATGCTGTGAAGAAATGCTATGCTTAAAAAAAATAAAAAATGGAAAAAATGAAAAAAATAAAAAATGATGAAAAAATGAAAAAAAGTGAAAAAAGAAAAAGTGAATGAAAAAGGAGGACTCAAGGCGAAAACTCTAAAATGGCGGTTTGAGTCATAGGGGGTTTGTCTAAGTTGAAAACCTGAAAAGGTAGCTTAGATAAGGAGAATACATCATCGAATTTAAAAGTCCGTTGATATGGAGGCTAGCAAATTCAGAAGAGTTCCAAGTTGTTAAATACATCAGAGGGTTGAGTTTTCAAAAAAAATTTTGAGATGTGTTATCATGATTATTTGATTGTTCATTTTGGGCTTTGTCCCCATACCTATCCTTGTAATTCTTTCTTGGCCAAAGTTTGCCAACATTTTGCTAATAAAAAAATATTTTATTTCATTTTTTGTGCCTTTTTTGTATGACTGTTTCCCAACCATTCATATTCCTTTCTTCTTAGTACCCCACCATGGAAGAAATGTGCAAATGCATTCTTACTTTTTGAGTTTGAAATAATGATTGATGAATGAATAACAACATAAAAAGATTCTTACATTACATTGAATAAATCAAGAGTGATAAAGGCAGAATCGAGATGTTCAGTTCCTGATTAGGACATTGAATCTGGGAAGAGATTTTTTTATCACAGAAAGATTATGAGTGGAAGAAATAATTAAGAGCTATACTGGTTCGATCTTAGAAGAGCAGTGTAATTGGATCTCTGAAGAATCAAAAGGCTTGATGCCTAAGAAAAGCTTGAGAAACTTGAGTACCATACATTGAACAGGAATTAATTGGCCAACATTTGCATAGCATGCATTGAAATTCATATGCATTTGCATAGCATACATTACTTTCAGGAAAGTATAGTGTATAAATTCAAGAAGCAAGGGTGTTCCAACATCCCACATGGAGAAGACAGATATGAAGATATTTTGCAAAATTGAAAAAGAAAAAGCTTGTTAGGTAAGTTCCTAATCCTTGAAATAGAATGTCTTTTGGTATCAGGGTTGATTTATAAGACCTTTGGGCATAATCTCCTGAAATTCCTTCAAACACAACTTTCAACTCCTTTGGACATAATTGTCAAGGAGCAATTTATTTTTCAAAGTTCCGTTGCCTCTGTTTAGAGGAGCAATTTACTTTTCCAAGTCGTGGTGCCTCTGTTTAGAGGAGCAATTTACTTTTTCAAAAGTCGTGGTGCTTCTGTTTAGAGGAGTAATTTACTTTCCAAAGTCGTGGTGCCTCTGTTTAGAGGAGCAATTTACTTTTCAAAGTCGTTGAGCCTCTGTTTAGAGGAGCTTTGGTCAAAAATAAAAAAAACAAAAAAAACACAAAAAATAAAAAAAAATGACAATGTTGAGTTGAGTCTTGATTGGGTGTCTACGTCTTTGCGTAATTTCTGTTTCACAGAAAATGTGCAAAGAGGGGCAGCTGTAGGCACCCAATTTGGTCTAGGCCCGGATCAATTGGGCCTGGCCCAAATGGGTAAGCCCAATTTAATTTTTATTTTGTATTATTTTTATTTTTATTTTTTTCTTTCTTTTGTATTTTATGTATTTTATTATTTATTTATTATTATTATGTATTAATATATGTATATCTTTATTTATTTATTTATTTATTTTTGTTTTTGTTTGTTAATATTTATATGTGTTTTATTTATATAGTTATATATTTATTATTATATTATAATTTTTTTTTATCTTGTAATATTTTTTGGATTTATCTTATTTTATTGTGATTAAAGGTTGAAGAATCCTATTGTGAATGGGGATTCAATCAGAAGAGTCCAGATTGAATTCAAAGATTGAATCTCCATCCAAAGAGGAATTGGGATTGATCAGGAACTCCTGATCAATTCCTATAAAAAGGATCCTCTGAAACAGAAGCAGGACAGAAAAAAAACAGTGAGCAAAGTTACTGATTTAGGAGAAAAGGGGCGTATAGAAAGCTAAGAAAAGGTTTAGAAGGGTTCTAGGAATTAGCAAAAAAATTTTGAAGATTTTTAGCGTTTTTTTCTGGGAATTTCTGGAAAATTTCAAATTCCGATTGAATTTTTCGACGAAAGTTGCATTTTTCGACAAAAATTTTGACCAACCTTGAAGTTTCCGGCAAGCTGCCCAGTTTTCAGTGAAGAATCCCAGAAACCGATGAACTTTCGACAAACTTCTGGCGAACTTCCGGTGAAAAATCCAGATTCCGATGAAAAATCCCAAAATCCGGTGAATATTCAACCGGAGTTCTTCAGCCGTTTAGAGAAAAACGGGAGAAAAAAAAAAAAGAGAGAAAGGGGAGGAGCGTTCTACCGAAAAACAGAGGGAAGAGCCTTATATACCCTTCCAAAATGACGTCGTTTTGGCCTTAAGTGACCTAGAGGATCCGCGCGTTTTGTCGAGATCCGACCCGACCCGAGCGTTAACCCGCATCCTGACCCGCACGTGTATCCCCTTCCGAGCCGATAGTCGAGTCGAGACGGGTTTTCAAGCCGCTTCTCCGAGCCGTTTTCTCTTCCTTGAGCCGAGCCGAGCCGTATACCGAGCTGCTCCAGGTTTTTTTTTTAATTATTTATTTTTATTATTTATTTATTTATTTATTAGATTAGGTTTAGTTAATATTCTTTTTATCTTTATTTTATTTTAATTTTTGTTTTATTATTCAATTTTCTTTAAATAAAAATAAAAAATATATATTTTTGGAAAAAAGTTGAAAGTATCAATTTTCCCTAAAAATAAAATTTCAAAAAGGTTTTTTTGAGGAAAAGTTGAAAGTATCAATTTTCCTTGAAAATCAAAGTTTCCAAAAATATTTTTGAGGAAAAGTTGAAAGTATTGAAAGTATCAATTTTCCTTAAAAATCAAAGTTTTCAAAAATATTTTTGAGGAAAAGTTGAAAGTATCAATTTTCCTTAAAAATAAAATTTCAAAAAAAAATTTTTTTGAGGAAAAGTTGAAAGTATCAATTTTCCTTAAAAATCAAAATTTTCAAAAAATATTTTTTAGGGAAAAGTTGAAATATCAATTTTCCTTAAAAATAAAATTTCCAAAAAATATTTTTAGGGAAAAGTTGAAAGTATCAATTTTCCTGCACAAAAACAATTATTCTTTCCTTCTTTTTTATTTTGATTTTGATTTTGATTTTTCTTTAAATAATCCGACGACGGAGCCTCTGCAAGTGAAATAATAGTTTTTCTTGCATACTCTTGAGATGAGAGAATTTTTTCAATTTTCTGCTAAAAGTATTAGAGTCAATTGAGAATAATTTTCAATAATTAATTACTTGATAAAATTTTAAGGCTCATTGGATAACACAAATTTCAACTGGTACCATCTTTTGATGGGCGTTGTAAGGGTGCTATAACCTTTCTCACACGTAACCGAACTCCCGAACCCTATTCTAGTTAGTAGACCTGAGCTTATTCTTTTAGGGACCCTTAAATTTAGGTGTTCCCTGAAATGACAGATTCCTTAGGTGGTCAATCGCACTTAGATAAAAAAATATTGGTGGCAACTCCCTTAAGTCAATGTCTAGCGATAGATCCCCGGATCTAAACATTATGACAACCTTGATAATATGCTTGACAATATCATTATCATTCGAATCCATTCAATATTATGATTATTCCTTCAATCTTATGACTTTCAAAAAATATGCCTCAATTCTCGTAACGATAGGAGTTTTAATGATAACTATCATGATTTTTTGTAATGCATTGATAAAAAAAATGGTTCATTGATTTATGGCGCACCTATAATGGTAGTTAATTGCAAGCACAAAAAATCACATGATAAAAACTTCTTTTATAATATTATTTATAAAAGATTTATTCATGAATAAAAATGAGATAAACAAAAAAATTAATTCTTAAGAATATTAGTTAAATATAAATGATGAGAACTTCTTTGCTTAGAAATTAATTGCCAATTTCACTATAATTTGAATCTGGCCCAAACTCAATATAAGTAAACTAAAAAACAATCCAAATTCTAAAAGATTCAAATATGAAACAATCAAAATCTGATGTAACTTGAACCCAAATTAAATGATCTAACTTAAACTTATTTGTTTGCTACCTTTTAAAATTGCAAATTCATAATAAAACATAAGGGATTCAATAAAAGGTTCCTAAAATTAAAGGTAACCAAATGTAACAACTAAAACTTAAACTACAAACAATGTAATTTTTCTTCTCTACATCTCAATGTTAAATGTCCATCTCAAATAATGAGACTCAAATGTCTTAGTCAGATGCATTATAATGGAAACATTTCATTTAAAATCAAAAGCTTCATCACCAAAATTATTAAATATGGCGTGATTAGACACTAATGTCATTGGAGAAGTAAGGAATTTGGTTTTGTAACCATGTCCACAAGAAAGGAAGTTGAAGCTGCTACTCAACAGTTCAATGGCTATGTAAGTCATTTTTTGGGGTCATATGCCATGAACTTATATTTTGCACATTTCTTAATTAGATTTGCTTCATTTACATGTCGATTCAAACAAATGTCACTACCATTTGAATGCTGATGTCATGATCTGGCTTTGAAACCTACTGTTGCAAATGAGTGTAGTCAACATATGAATTAAATAGCATTTTTCTTTCTTTCTTCTATTTTCATCCATATATTTTTTTGCAGCATGGTGGATAGGAAAATAGGTGTTTGCTGTGGCAAGTGTGCTTAAGTTTTGACTGTATTAATAGCTAATACCCCCATAAAAGTAATCAAATCGTAATAAGTCTAGTTTTTATTAGTAGTTTGTATTCAGATTATCATAAAATTTTCTTTTATTTGTACTTACTAGTTTTAGAAATTAAAAGGGAAGGCATCAAGGGTAAACTCTGGACCTCCTCCTCCTTATAGAGAAGAATTTTCTCTGGTGTATATTATTGTACAATTTTATTTATCCAAGAAAAAAATAAAATTTTTGGCTTAATCTGAAATCCTGTTTCTATTTTAATTTGACTCTTATAAAACTCACAATCAGGAGGCTTAAGTGTTATAGATTTGTTATATATTTAATAAGGCAAACAAAAATTTAATGCATTAGAAACACACTCAAACATGTTGATAAAAATCGAACATAAGTGATCTATGTACCCAAATTTCTCAGCATAATGTGGATGGTATGTCCTTTCTCTAATAGCTTCTTGACAAGTGAAGAGCCAATGAAACGAGCGACTCCTATAACACATACCTTGTAGTTAGCCTTCTCCATTGCTACAAAATTCACTCACAGTACAAATATAATCATCTATTTCTTTGAAGGAAGATAACAAAAATTATCGAGCCCATTCTAAAATTTCTGGTAATATCCTTCCATTGCATGCATCACCTTTAATTCTCTTATTTTTCCTATTTAAAATGGAACCAATATTGTAATCTGTCAATATAATCTGGCAAAAATAAAAAGCATTTGTTGTTATTATTGTGAAAAACAAATGAAGGGTGTCGTTTATGATCTAAATTCCATGGATACTTTACATAATGTAATGACCAAATATACCATCTGATTCTGTTCATAGTCTAATTAGAAAATAAGTTCTGCTCAGAATTAGTAAATTTGATTATCAACTGGAGACAATCTAAAAGTAAAGTTTTTGGTTCTACTATAATATCTAGAATGTTTATAAGCTAACCAAACATTTATTTCTAAAAGACTTCTACTCCAGACCCATTATCCATGAATAAATTTTACAGAAAAACAAAGTAACTGAAAAACATGTAAGGAAAATAAACAGTAGGCCTAAACGAAGCTTTCATGACTGTAAAAAAGAAGAAACTTTCATGGATAATAAGACTGTACAGAACCAAAGCTTATAGCAAATTCAATTAAGATCTTTGTAGACACCCATTTCGGTTTGGGCTATTTTAATTTTCAATTTGGAATTCAATTACATTAGATTATCATATTACTTAAAAAAATCAGAATTTAAAATATTAACATGTTCTCATGCTGCCAATTACATTCCTTTTGCCCAGCCAAATTAACATGTTCTCAAGCTACCACTACTTCCCCAGATATTATTCTTGAAAAACTGGCTTTTACCCTCCACTACTTCTCCAAGTATTATTCTTCTTCCAATAGGTCATTTTCAAATCAAGGGTTGGGAATTTAAAATTATAGCTATTTATGGCACAACCGATAAAACTAGCAAAGAAAACTATTAAGCTAATCATAAAAAAGAACTAAATATAATAGGAATTTCAAGAGAAAAAAAAAAAGAGAAAAAAAAGATATATCGTGTGAAACCAACCAAAAGTAAGCTTAATGATAGCAGGATTTTTTGCACCTCTATTGAATCCATTATCCACTACAAAAACCAAAACAAAAGAAAAAGTTCAACTTGATAAAACTTCAAAATTTTAGAAAAAATAATACTATTACAAAAAATAGCAAAGGAAATTTTATTCAATAACAAAAATTTGAAGAATAAAACATCTGTAAAGAAAGAAACAATAATACTTTTACAAAAAATAGCAAATGAAATTTTATTCAATAACAAAAATATGAAGAATAAAAATTTGTAGAGAATCGGTATGCAACTCTATTACATCAATTAATCAATTAAAAGATAAAATATATTACTTGATTGAGTGAATAATTTACGTAAAAATAAAAGGTTTGCGAACAACACCAATAAAAATGTAAAAATATATGTGTTTTTGTAGCTTTGTATATTGTAATATATGAAAAAAAAAAAGTCAAAATTAAACTAAAAGAATTTACTTAAACCAACTAGAAAAGAAAAAATAAATCTACCCTAAATGGAAGAGCAATAAAAAAGTAATGTTAAAGTTTGTGAGGAGATGGAATCTTATTTGGAAAAGAAATTGATTAGGAAGCCAGTAAAGAATCAAGCTATATAATTTTATTTAATCCGTAAATATATTTCTAATTTTATCTATTTAATTATCTTATATTAAATTGATTTTTCATTTAAATTTTGATAAAATTAATCCATAAATATATTTAAATAATAATTTTATCTATAGATAATATCTTTATAAGCTATACCATGCGAGCACTTGTTTTAATTATTATCTATTGATGTAATTTCAAAGTAATCAATAATACCTATCGACACAAAATGCATCTCTCCTCAACTATAGCTAGCTCAAAATCAAGCTATATAATTATTATCTTACCAATGAATCGTTATGATATTATTTAAATAATATCTTTATCCTTCAAAGAAAAATATTTAATCAAATAATTATTTGATAATTTTAAACTTCAAAAATTTCATCAAAGTGACCAACATGACATATTGAAATTTAAAAGTTATTTAACACAGATTTTTTTTTTACTAATATTTAGTTGTGCACTATGATTTTCAAATGGCAAACATACCTTAACAACTAAAGTAGTTGCTGCAGCTGTAGCTTGAGTCTTGTGAGAAAGTTCACGAAGAAAGTAACCAAATTTACTAATAGCAACAGTAATTTTAAATTGCGATAAAAGTGGTGTAGGGAGAAGGAAATTTCATTGGAATTTAAATTAGCTTTTCATTTAAATTTTAAAAGTTTTTAGATAATTTAATAATTTTTTAAATATATTTTTTGATAAATAATTTAAAATTAATAAATATCTTATATATTATTATAAAGAGAATTTTTAGGATTTTTTTATGTTTTGAAAAAGAAAACTGTCCATATAAGCGTCTACATCAATAAAATCTATTTAGTAACTATTTATGTTGTAATATATGATAATAATAATAGAAAAAAGACTTACATAAAATTTTGTAAGTGAAGTTCATGAAGTTATTTATCAAAAATGAATAAATAAAATTTAAAATCAAAAATCAAAATTAATAGATTAAAAGATTTTATCACATAGATTAAGCATGCAAAATTTGAAAAAAAATTAATAAATTTGGATATATTTATTAAATAGACATTTTTAGTAAAATTATTGACATAATTTTTATCATTGAATAAATATCAATCAAATTTGAATTATAAATAATATTTTTAATTTTTTTACATATTATTGATCTTTACATCGAACTCTATCAATATATTATTTGAATATTTTGTTAAAGTTTTTATTTACTTATTTCTAATAACGAATTTCACTAATTTTATCTATACAACTTCATATAAATTTTGTCCAACAAAAATAACATAAGAACAATTATAATAAAGGTTATGGAATTGGCTTCTTTTTTTTTTTTTTTTTTTTTGGTTTTGAAGAGGGAATAACCCTTACAAGGGAAAACGAAGAGGAGATCCTGGTTTGAAACCTCTTTAGCCACTAAACTAAGAGATAGAGGATTATAAAATTGGCTTTTGTGATTGACATATGTTATACTAATTGACTATCATTTTTCAAGTTATTTATTCCAAAATTTTTTATTTTTTAAATTTAAAAAATATATATGAATGTACGTTTTACTTTTTATTTATTAGACAAATAATTTTCTTGAAAACATCTAAAACAAAAAGAAATTAAATAATTAAAATAAACTTAACCTAACATTTGTTTCATTTTTTACCTTTTCTATATACATCAAAGAAGATAATTTTATTAGATATATTTTCTAAAATCAATTTAATTATTATTATTATCATTATAATATAAGTTTAAATAATAATAATAATAATAATAATAGTAATCAATATTCATAATTAGGGAAATGAAAGAAAGTTAAGAGAAAGGAACGAAATCTAGGCAAATATGCAAAAAAAAAAAAAAATCCAAGCAAAAAGTATTGCTTTAAATTGTAATGATAAAATATATAAATTTAAATTCTCATAAATATAAAATTTTATTATCATTATGCAAAATACTGTAAATAAATTTGATAGCGAATTTATTTTTTTATTGAAGGATTTTATAATAGATATTTTAATATTATTAAAATAAAGTTTAAAATACTCAAATAAAATTATTATTGAATTTTAAAAATTCTTTTTTAATTTACTTGAAAAAAAAATAAAGTTATGATATATTTATAAATTATAATATGTATTGTAATCATATATATTATTGATTATTTAAGTTAAAAAAATAGACCCGCATGATAGTACGGATTCACTTTTAGTTATTATAATTTAAAACCTCATCTTTAGTTTCCTTTAATTGGACAAACATTACTAAAGATCTTTTTTTTTTTCTTTTTTCTGTATTCGATATATTTAATTAATGTGTTACGATTAGTTAATATTTTATTTATAGTAATTATTTTATATTGAATGCAATAATTGATAATTTTATTGATGATTTTTAATGCATTAAATAAATATATTTTTAATATTAACAAATTTTATATAAATAATAATGGCATTTAAGTTGATTTTGTTAAGAGTAGCAAAGTAATGGACAAGCACTCAAAAGGCTCTAAGTCGGTCATCTTTCGTTGCTGTTATTAGGAAGGAATAAAACAAATACAAATTTTATTATTCCTAATAAAACAATCATGCCGTCATGGATAACTAAGACTACTTTAATTATTCATTCTTTTATTCTTTTGTTACGTTCACATCCCATAGTCCACATGTCACTCTTGTTCCAGTAATGTGATGACAAAATGCTTGACCAACAAACTTGGCTATGCTAGGCAATGTCGGTTGGTGACGTCTTGTCGCGCTTGTTGATGTCTTATCGCTTGCTGGTGTCTTGTAAACTCACATAATTCGGATGTAGAAAAGACCCTTCAATAGTCGATGCATATGTACTACGGCGGGTGCAGATAGCAGAGGAGAGGACCCTTCGAGGTAAGGCCTGATGGACGACGGTTCTTAGAGGAGATTACAATTTTATTTTAATTGAATTAATTGATTTAATTTAAATAATTGATTAATTATTAAATTAATTTTAATAGATTAATAAAAATAATTTTAAAAAATTTTAATATTCGATTAATTAATAAATTAATTTTCGTCATGGATAACTGAGACTACGTTAATTATTCGTTCTTTTATTCTTTTGTTACGTTCACATCCCATAGTCCACATGTTACTCTTGTTCGATTACTATGATGATTAAATGCTTGACCAACAAACTTGGCTATGCTGGGCATTGTCGGTTGGTGACGTCTTGTCGCTTGCTGATGTCGTATACCTTACATAGTTCTGATCTAGAAAAGACCCTTCAATGGTCGATACATATGTACTACCGCGGATGCAGCAAGCAGTGCAGAGGACCCTTTGATGTAAGGCCTGAAGGTCGACTGTTCTTAGAAGTTATTATAATTTTATTTTAATTGATTAATTAATTAATTAAATTAATTTTAATTTATTAGTAAAAATAAATTTTAAAAAATTTTAATTTTTGATTAATTTGATTTTAAAATTAAATTAATCAAAATTTTAATTACAATATCATATAATTTAAAAATAAAATTAAAAATATATTAAATGAATCATTTAATTTTATAATTTGTTAGAGTTTTTAATATAATACTTTGATATTTAAATATTTTATTAGATAATTTATTTAATTCTATAAAATTTGAGAATTTAAGAGTTTAAAATATAATTTAATTTAAATGTATTTATTATTCATTTAATTAAAAAAATTAATTAAATTGACTAAATTAAACTTGTTCGGTTAATTTTTGAAATTTATAAATTTAATTCAATTTATGAAAATAAAATAATATATTTCGATTAATTCGATTCGAAATTAATTGAACCAGTCGAATGAACACCCCTGTCCAAGCTACTTATATCTATATTATTACAATATATATTTAAATTTTTTTAGATATCCATATATAAATTAGTGTGTGATCTTCATTATGTTAGGAACTAAATATTTTTATTTCAAAATATAAATTATTTAATTTTTATTTTAATAAAAATTATAATTATTTATCTCACTTGATCATTTAATTTTGATTGTTTTTAATAAACTGTCACATGCAAAATTTTATAAAGTAATGGTAAGAATATTTTAATAATTTAATATATGATTAATTTTATAATATATTAAAATTTAATACATAATTTAATAAGAGTATTATAATAATTTTGAAATAAAATGTTTTATGTCAACTATCTATAAAGCATTTATAAGAACATTTATATAATTATGATAGAAGGGATATTATAATAATTTTGATCAATTATGATTGGAGAAACATTTATAGTAAATTTGGCCAAATATGGTAGGAGGGATTTTTTTAGATTATAGTAAGATGGTATTATAATAATTTTAATCGATAATAATAAGAGAGTTATTTTTGTAATTATGATAGAAAGACATTCTAATAATTTTGGCTAATTATGATAAAAGAGTATTTCCATAATTATGGTAGAAAACATTATAATAAATTTAGATACATATCAAAATCATATCAAATAAAAAAAGAGGTGTTATAGTAATTTGTATGGGAATTGTTTTAATATATGTTATTTAATATTTAATAAGTAATTTAATAGGAGAAATTTCAAATAAAATTTCACATGTCAATTTTTTGTGAAGCAATGGCAATGATATTTTTGTAATTTAATATGTAGTTAATTCTATATTATATTAAAATTTTAGATGTAATTTATTAAGGGTATTATAGTATTTTTAAATAAAGTGACACATCAAATTTTTATAAACCAATTCTAAAGATATTTTAATAACTTAATTTGTGGTTAATTTTATATTATGTTAAAATTTAATATATAATTTAATAGAAGTATTATAATAATTTTGAAACAAAACATCATATGTCAACTTTTTATGAAGTACTCATAAAATGATTTTTATAATTATAATATGAGAGCTATTATAATAATTTTTTATCGATTATAGTAGAGGTATTTTCATAATTTTGGTAAAAAAGATATTGTAGTGATTTTAATCAATTATATTATGAAGGTATTTTATAATTATTATAAGAGGGTATTATAGTAATTTTAACTAATTATAAGAATATAAATGTTTTTGTAACTATGGTAGAAAAACATTGTCGTAAATTTAGATAGATATTAATATCACATCAAATAAACAAACAGTTATTATAGTAATTATCAAAGGGATTATTTTAATATATATTATCGACTTTGAAACAAAGTGCCATATGAATTTCTTATGAAGTATTCATAAAAGCATTTTTGTAATTATGGTAAGAGGGAATATTAGAGTAATTTTGATTAATTATGTGAAAAAGAATATTTTTGTAATTTAATAATAAGAGAAAGGATACTTCGTAATTATGATATGATGATATTATAGTAAATAATTATAAGAGAAGAGACATTTTCATACTTAAAATATAAGGGTATAATAGTTAATTTAAATAAGAAGTATTTTCGTATTTATGATATAAGGGTATTATAATAAATAATTATAAGAGAATTGATATATTCATAATTATAGTATGAAAATATAATAGTCAAATTAAGATAAAAGTATTTTTATAATTATGATATAAATAATCATCAGAGTTAGAAGACTTAGGGAAGGCCAATGAGTTGTACTTTCCTGTTTATTGCATGTCGAGTGAGGAGGTGGTAATCCCTAAATCATACTATTATGTATGACTCGACATTCTTGACTGGCCGACGCTGGCTCCATACTGGATACATTAACAGTTATGGCAACTAAAAGAAATGTTGATATATGGTTGATTGTCGATAAGATAAGAGAGAGAACTCAAAACAAAACGTTAGCAAGTCGTTTGGGTGCAATACTGATTGCCCCTCACTCGTTTTACCACAGACATTGGCAGTCCCTTATCTCTTCCATCCCTTCCTCTTTGGAGTTCAGGATGGAAGAGGGGGCTACAACTACTACATTGATCGGGTGCCATTATCCAATGACCCGCTCTCTCTCTCTTGCTTATAAGAGAATGAGTATTTTTATAATTATTAATATGAGGACATAATAATTAATTTGATCACAAATAAATTTTTATCAAACCATGAGAGGGATAGTTTAATCATTTTTTAGGAGATTATGTTCAATATATGTATAGATATTTACGGCAAAAATTTATTTGGTGTGGGTTCGGGTCTCAATCATTATATCATTTGTGAGGAGACATTCAGACATCCATATATCCAAAGGCCTAAAGTTTTGACATCCTGATTTTAAAAATAGCAGCTATATATTTATATATTTATTAATTAAAACATTAATTCATAAATTCATTGGTCTTTAAATAAATAAGTTTCTAATATAAATATTATAAACACTAATTTTGAATATGTTATTTTGTGAAATTTAATATATTAATAAAATTTTAGGCATAAGTATTAAAAAACGTTTCAAATAAAATTTTAATAATTATTTAAGTTCTTAATATTTTATTATAATCAATCAAATCTTGAATTTTTTATTTTAAATTAGTTGAATTTTTAAATATTTATTTTTATCAAATCAAATCTTTAAATATCTATTTTCACATAATTAAACATTCAATTAGACAAAAATAATTAATCATTTTTTCTCTAATAAGAACTCCAACAACAAAAATAGATGTTTGATGCTTTAATTGATTGCAAAAAAAACTAAAAAAAAAGGATGATTATTGAAATTTAATTCAAAATATTTTTTTTACCCTTTTATCAAAATTTTATTATTGCAACAAAAAATTTATAATTTTTTTATTAAAAATTACCCTTATAATAAATTACTTTATTGTTGCTAATAAAATTATTTTATATCACTCGTCATCTAACCACATACAATTATAATATCTTTCTTCACAAGCTGATACCACCTAAATCATATTGTTTTTTCTGCTAATCACCTAAATTAGACTAACTTTTTCCTTAATATTAGAGAACGGTAGAAATGAAGAAAAAAAATGAAAAAAAAATTATATGAAAGAAGATTAAAAAAAAAAAAGATAAGCATTCGTGCACTCACAATTTTAAGTGGAATTTTTTAAAAAAAGTGTGCACAAACCTCCTAAATATACTTATGGTTGTTAGGGTTTTTCGTATGTGGATGTCTTATTTTGACTGCAAAGACTATAATGTTTAATTTTTAATAGTTAATTTAAAACATGAAGGTAATTAGCAAATTGGATACAATAAGTAAAATTGTGATTGCTAATAAAAATTTTTAATATATAATTTGACTTAAAATATTGAATAATTTATTTATTCTCTTTAAATTTTTATAAAAAAATAATAATATATTTTTTAAAAACAATGAGATTTTGCGCGGGTTATGTACAAATTTTATGTACATGGTTTTGACTTTATATGGAATTTGAAACACTTGGTTGGTAAAGAACCAAAAGAAAATTGAAGGTGAAAACGACCAAAGGCGTGGACAAGGATTCATGATAGGTAATTGGAAGAAAAATGAATCATGTTCATGGTATCGTCATTTAAAATGTCAGGTAAAGACTTCGAGAATAAAATTTAGATGAAGTTTTTTTAATGTAAATTAATTTATGAAGTTATTTTTAAAAATATAATTTAATAAAAAGTTTAAATTGATAAATTGATAAAATTTAATGTAAAAATTAATAATATGTAAAAAAAGTTATAAAAATATTATTTATAATTTAAATTTGATCTATACTTATTTAATTATAAAAATTTTGTCAATATTTTTACAAAAAAAATCTAAAAATATATATAAAAATTTATTAAAATTTTTAAATTTTATATACTTGATCTATGTAATGAGATTTTTTAATCTATCAATTTTGATTTTCGATTTTAATTTTTATTTAATCGTTTCTAGTAGAGAATTGTATGTACTTAATACGAGGAATTTTGTCTAAGTTCACTAGACTTAAAGCAAGGTTCTTAGTCCACTAGCATGATATCGACGCAATGTGGTAGGTTTTTTTTTTTTTTTTTAAATTAATTTTTTATTATAAAATTTATTTAATTAAAATAAATAAAATGATGAAAAATAAAAAATTAAATGAGAATAACACAGATATTTTAATTTGCTTCATTTTTTTCATAAAATTTATTTAATTAATAAAATAAAAACAAAAAACACAAAAAAAGGAAAAGGAAAAACAAAAAATAAAAAAGCTTATAGAGAGTGTTACATGGACACTTTCATTGAGTTTAAAATATTAATTTCTAAAATTAAGATATCAAATAATATTTTATTAATATAATATATATAATAAAAAAAATATATTTTTATATATACAAAAAATGGGCTAGAACATAGCACCTTAAACTTTTCTACCGAATCTCATTTCTCTAAAAACACTCAATCCTGTTTTAACTTGATTTCGATTTGAAAAAAAAAAAAAAACTCTCTTATCAGATCGAGATGGATCAAAATCCCTTAAACATGAATTGTTTTAGCATTTCTATCAATTGACATTTTTTATTTTAAATTTTATCTAATTAAAAAATAAAAAATGTGAAAGATAAAAAAGTGATTGGAGGTGTCGTGTGAAAATTTTCATTGGCTTTCTTTTTTTTTTTCACAAAATTAATTTAACTTAAAAAACTATTAAATAAACATAAAAGAAGAAAAGGAAAAGAAAAATAAAAAACAAAAAAAAAAGGAAAATGAAGCTCATCGACACGTAACATGACATTCCAATTAAGTTTAAAATATTAATATATTAAATTAAGATATTAAATAATAATTTTATTAATTAAAAATTGGAAAAAAAAACAATTAAGAGAAAAATGAAAACATAAACAAAGAAAAAAGAGAATAAAAGGAAAAGAAATATCATCAGGCAGCCATATAAATATCTAACTTGAATTTAAAACGTTAATATCTTAAATGAAGCTATAAAATAATAACTTAATTAATATAATACATATATAAATATAACATTAAATAGATAATAAAATATAAAATATAAAAAATAAAAAAGTATTTTTCATAAATAATATCAAATAGGCATCCCTAAAAAAATTTATAATAATAAAAAATATTCATCAAATATTAAAAAAAGAAAAATAGTAAATAAAAAAATAAATAACTTAACATGTGACATACTTTAAGCATAAAGTGAGTCACACCAAAATTTAAAACATTTTAAAATATTTATTAAATATATATAAAAAAAAATTACTAGAACAACATGAAAAAAGTAAAAAATACAAATATAAATACGTAACTTAATTATAAACACCAATTTTTGTCTAGGTACATCTCAATTTTATTTGAAATTTCAACTCGCATAATTGAAGCCCATTTAAACATTTTGATTGGGTCTTGTAGGTTTAATTTCATTATAATCATGTTTTTTAAGCCTAATACTAAGGGCCAAAATCTAAGTTTAATTGAAACCTATATTGTTTGATTTTGTTTGAATTTTAATTAATTAAAAATTTAATCTTAAAAAAAAATCAAAGCATAGCACCAATCCCTTTCAGGCTATACTGCCCAGCCCTCTTTATCTTTGCAAAGCCACCTTACCTCGCAATTTCCACCACCGAGCCACCCTACCTTGCAAAGTCGCCTTTTTATGGCTACTATGGTAGTTGAAGTTCAGTTGCTAGCCACCTTTATCTTACCCAATCCTCCACCTTATCCAACAGATTTTTAAGCAAACATAAAATTGAAAATTGCACACAATACATCAGTTAAAATAAACAAGAAGAAAAGGCCAATTGAACCAACAAAAGCTCGCGACCACAATAGACCTTTGTCCACTGCAAAACTCAAAAATCTCCTCACAATTCACCTATCACCACCCAAGCCTTTATTACAAACAATCACCCTTACTCAGCCATCACTACCATACTCAGAAAACTCACAATCAACCCAAAGCAAAAACACCACCTAAAAACTCTTTTAACTTTATTGAACATTTATCAGCAAACACTATAAGAACAAAACCAAAAATTAAACACATTCCCTAGGAATAGGGAACACTAGTACAAAAAAAAATTGCCACAAAAAAAAAAAACAAAAGAAAAAAAAAAATCACCAATATATAGGAAAAAAATGGGTTTTGATTTTAAAGTTAGATATTTGGAAAAGAAGGTCATGTGTAAGGAAAAGCATAGTTTGCAGTGGTGGCCTTTGAGAGTGGCAGTAGATGCTATTTTGAGTTTTGAAACTATTGACTTTTGGCTTAGATCTAAAGTTATAGGGGTTGATTTTAAGGAAATCAATTACAAAATTAGAACGATGAAGAAAAAGAAAATTTTTATGGGTATTTTGGGCTTTAACTTTTTTGAGTTTATCAGTCATTTATCTGAGAGAGTTAGAATTAGGGTTGGCAATAGGTCGAGTTGGGATAGATTTTTGCTAATTTCAAATCCGACCTAACTTTATAATTGTAAAATTCGAACCCGTCCGACCAGAAAATTTTTTTATTTTTTCATACTGGAACCCAACCCAACCTGATATTATATAAATCGTACCCAATCCAATCCGAAATTAATAAAATATTATTATTTTTAAATATAAAATATTATTTTTTAAATATAAATTAAAAAATAATTAAACAATAATTTTTTATATAATATTGGGTCAGGTCGGGTTTGCCTAAAACCTGAACCCGATCCGATCCTGATTTTTCTTTAATAATACTCGACTCGAAACCTCATTTAAAAAAAAATAAACCCTATGAGATCGGGTTAGGTCGAAATCTATCGGGTATAGGTTGGGTTGTCAATCCTAGTTAGGATATTTTTTTTTAAGAAAATGTTGAAACTGAATTGAAAAAAAAGTTATGATATTTATAGTTGAAAAAACCTAAAAGACCCACATGCTGACCCAAACTCGACCCAAGGTTTATGTACTCGACCTGATGCTAGAATCTACTTCTAACATTGAGTTTAGACTGCTAAATTATTGTAGAAACCAAAAGGAAAAGCCCTAAACCATCGACTGAACTTAAAAAATCGCTCCAAACACAAAGAATTGGTCCCAACTACCAGTCGATTTAGGTATTCTTTACTTCTTTATTTTTACCTTTTTTTTGTTGTTTTATTGATTTTTCTAATTTTTGCCAAGTTATTCATGCGTGTTTAAAATTTCAAAATTCCTAAAATAAATATCTATTTTTTAAATGAAAAAAATAGTGTTTGATATAGCTAAAATTTGAAATTTTTTGTAATTTTAAATTCCATCCTCTTAAAAAAAAAAGGAAAAGAAAATTTTTATTTGATGATAAGATTTTAAAGAACTTTATGTAGTGATTTCTATAAAAATATATAAGCGAAAAGATTTTTTTTTTTTTAAATACTGTCCAGTATATTGGAGTATTTATAAAAAATTTTAATAAAAAAGTAATTTTTTTATAAAAAATTACAAAATATATATAATATATGAAAAAGAAGGAAGAAATTTTTTTCTAAAAAAGAGAAATAATAAATAAATGAAAATAAAATAAGATAAATACACAAATAAAGTGTGCACACCAATGCATGAATATTATGTTTCATTATTTGCATAGCATGTATATCATTCAATCATGGAAAAATGGATACAAACCTTCGAGAATAGGATTTTAAGAAAATTTGAGTATTGATTTTTAAAAAAATTTTAAGTGAGAAAATCTCTCATAATGTTACAAACTTATTAGAACATTTTGAGAATTCTTCAATATTAAGGTCCTAATTTATTTTTTTCAAATAAAAATAAAATAATAATTTTTTTTAAAAAGATATTTTTTTGGAAAAATGAAATAAAGAACCAAAATAAAAAGAGTCAAGGAAGTTAATTTTAAATACCAAAATTAAAACCACTTTTTATCTAGATTAAAGGATAAAATATATTTAATTGGTACCATTTTTAAAATAGCCGTTATGGAGTGTTAATTTTTTTCTACGAGTAACCATACTCTTGAACCCAAACTATTTTCACAGACCTCAAAATTATTTTTTTAATAAAATTTTAGTTAATTTTAAGATTTTATTGAAAAGATAAGCTTTAATAGGTGATCAATTACATTTAATAAAAAATTGATGATGACTTCTTATTTTTTTAAAATTGCCTAACAGTATCAAAACTGATATGACAATACCTTGTATCAAATGAGTCTTATAAAAAAGGTAATTTAAAATCTTAAAATATATTTATAAAAATTACAAAAAAGTAAAAAAGAAAAGGAAAAAAGAAAAAAAAAGAAAAATTAGTATAAAGTAGGTCATATTTTTTAAAAATTTAAATAGGAAAAACATTATTAACTATTAAAAAGTTGGAAGTAAATAAAAAAACAATAAAAAAGATTTTTAAAAATAACATAAACAAAAAGTGATAGGTCGCATATAAGTTAAGCTCCGTACAAAAATAAAATTTATCTAATAGATTAATTTATTAAAAAATTTGTAAAAAGAAAAGGGAAAAAAGTTTGATTAAGTAGATCCAACCTAAATTAAAATTTTTAAAAATATATTTATAAAAATTTTTAAAAAATATAAAATCTAGGAAAAAACTAAAAATGAAAAAAATAAAAGAAATAAAAAAAGGTTACTTCGTGCCACGAAGAAATGGTAGTAAATTAGTAAAACACAATCACATCTCGCGTGTTACTGCGGGTATTTATATTCATTTCTTTTCAAATTATTTAACAAATTAAAATCTAAAAAAGTAGCTTAAAATTTAACAATAAATCAAACAAAATAACTGTAATCTCAACTCTTTATAAGAAAGAAAAACAAAGACATATTATATTGTTTTTTGTTATAAAAAAAATCTTTTTCATATCATAGAAGCATACATATTATATTGAATTCCACATATTTGAAAATTGTCATAATTGACAATTATAAGTAGTTTTACAGTTTAAAAAATTACACTTTGTTTCGTTGTATAGGACCAACTGTGGCAAGGCACATAGCCTAAAATAATTTTTAGACGATCATAGTGATCCATTTACATTCCAATGCCATAAAGGGCTATATGAAATCCTACAAAGATCAAGGCATGCTTAATTATATTTTATCTTCAATTTGTTAGGCACTTTAAGTAATGCTAACTGCTCTTCTAACTCTAATTTTATACCTTGAGAAATATCACTGAAGTCTATTCATAATGAAGAGAACAAACAGTTCTTTCGGTTATTGGACTATAAGATTAACAGCAGCTTGGATTCCGCATGTTAGGAAAATATTTGAAACAATCAACAATGGTAAATAGTTTTACAATTTACAAAAAAAAAAAAAAAAAAAGAAATTTGTTAACTTGCATAGGACCAATTTGGTCATTGCACGTTGCTTAAAAGATATTTTAGGCGCTGATAAAGGTCCATTTACAGGTTGATGCCATAAAAGACTAAATGAATTCATAACAACATCATACCATGCTCAATTATCTCTCGGCTATGTTAGGCTTTTTAACTATTGTTGTAAGTTATCGTATGTATTACATGGCCCATATCCATTCCTGCCGACTGACTATAGAACACATGTTATTGTTAACACATATTTTTAAGAAACATCAGTGTTTGTATAAAATAGATAAAATAGAAATAAAAATTCCATTACTGTAGAATAGATAACGCTTCAATGAATGATCACATATATGCCTGTATAATTGTTCCTGGCTATATTGAATTAACAACTCAAAGTAAAATGATGAATCTAAACATAAACAAATAATTGCAGGTTGATAATACTAAGAAATTGCATAAAGTTTCTTTTATTGTTAATCACACTTTTCATGTCAATCTATTTTAGTAACAAGAAAGGATAAGTAATTTAGCCATGAAAGATAGAGTACCTGGCAATAGGGTAAGAAAAGATGAAATAGGAAGCACACTGAGTTTCTTTAGGACTCCAAGGCACCGAAAAAAACTTGTTTGGGTTAATTAGATTTACATTATCCTGACTTGGGTTCGTCAAACCCGAGGTAATCACAGATTTGATAAGATTAGGATTCATCTTGGAAATGGCCCCTTGAGGACATATTAAAATTAGCCACAAGCTTTTGTTAAACACATTCATCCACTAAAAAATCAACAGAACAAAAAAAAAAAAAACAAACGCATTGAAACGTATCTGAAAAACTTCGATGACGATGGAGGAATTTCTAAAACTGAGATTTGCCGAAATTCTCTTTCTCCAATCCAAAGAAACTTGTTTCAAACGAAAAACGACAATTAAAATTGAAATAATTGGCAAGCACTGAAAAAATTTTACCCAAATGAAAAAAAAAAAAAAAAAACCTAGACATTACAGAGATGCATTGAATCAATGACCCAAGCAAAAGAACACATACATAAATATTGAGTGTGAGGCAAAAAAAAAAAAAGAAATTCTTTAAGGAATGAAGATAATTGACTTACGGGATTGATTGCTTTCCTTCGATTCGATTACGAATCAATTTGTTCTTGGTTGAACGGAACTTCAGAATACGAAAAATATTTTAGCCAGTTGTTCTTGCGATAATGTTTGAACGACATTCGATAAGGGTAGAAGATTAAGTTTTTTGGAGATTTCAAAGGACTTTTCGTAATTAATCCTTTCTTATTTTGGGGAAAAATGTACATCATTATTATTTTTATAGTAAACCATAAAATTATTTTGCAAAAAAATTGAAACAGAAATGTAAAAAGATAGAATTTTAAAATCCGATTAATGTTTGTCCTCTGGTATGAATGATCTATGCAACACGGAGTTTAATGATCCATTAAATGTTTAAACAAATAGTTTTTGCTCTGATTCAGTGTTTTAATCCATTTTAGAGAAAAAAAAAACTTTTTTAAACAAAAAAGGAGACGTGAATTAATTAAATTGCCCTGCAAATTCATTGAATAGTGTTTATTTGTATAGAGAACTAATGAGTAGAAAAAACCAAAAGACACCTAAATAAATTTTAAAAAAATAAAATTTTTATAAGACATATGTCACAATATTAAGAATTTGCATATTAAAATAATATATTATTAGATTTAAAATTTAGATGTTGATTTTTTTTCAAAAATTGTAAAATACTAGATTTATTATTTAAAATTATTAAAATTTTTAATTAATATAATTTTTTTTAAATTGATAGGTAAATATATTATTTTATTTTTATTTTTAAATTAATTAAAAATTATTTTATTGAAAATTATTTTATAATTTAAAATTTTACAATAAAAAATAATTATAAAGTTAAAATCTGATTTTTTTTATTTTATAATGATATATTTTATTAATTATAATTAATTAATTAATATTCCGTAATTATAAAAATTTTTATTATTCAATTAAAGAATTTATTTAAAAATTGTTAAAAAATGAAAAAAAAATGTGGTAGCATGAGATTTATATTTCTACTCTATAGCTTTAAGGAAAAAAAAAAAAAGATGGGTATGATAGGAAAACCGGAGCAGCTTTTGAAAAGTCAATTTTGCACTAAACCTTTTGCGACGTGGGGCTGCAGCTAGATGGCGATTGCTCCACCGTGGCACTCGTGATCCAAATGGCTCACCAGTGTGGTTGGAGGTCACAACCGTACCACAATGGAACCAACGGGGATCCAAATGGACAATTAGATGCCCGTTTACCAAATGCAACGACTTTTGCTCTCGAGTCATAGCAAAGACCGCCGAATCTACTCGGAATCTCTGCATCAACGCTCCCTTGCAATGTCTTCGTCTTCGTCGTCCTCTTCGTCCGCTGCCCAAACAGATGCTGAAACTCTCCGCCTTAAACGAATTAACTCTAGCAAGCTCTATCTCCATGTAATTCCCTCCAAGGTAACTTTTATTTTACCTATAATTTTACATTATATATATAGTAACAGTATTTGTTTTCTAACTAGAAAATTTGAAATCTAACTAAAAAAATGACAGGTTCCGA
Source organism: Durio zibethinus (assembly GCF_002303985.1). Next base: position 11,541,327 of record NW_019167882.1, on the reverse strand, counting down.
TTATCTACTCTTCTTATTACGATATCAGCTTCCTCGGAATTGAGAAACTGTAAGATAATTTGAATTTGAATTTCTTGTAAGTAATTTTATGTTTCGTTTTCTTTTTATTCAGTTAATCAGTTTTAAAAACTAGTTAGTTATTTTTTTATTGATGTAGGCATCCGTTTGATTCTTCAAAATGGGGCCGAATATGCCGATTCCTGATTTCGGAAGGTTACCTGGACAAAAACTCTATTGTTGAGCCATTGGAAGCTACAACAGATGATCTACTTGTGGTAATTGTACTTTTCCCCTCTGTTTGTTTATATGCATTGAGGCTTATGCATATTGAGGAAAAAGGAAAATCATAGGTAACGAAGAAAATCTTAGTTAATGAGGTAACTGTTCGTAGTAGTCTTTGTGACCTAATGCTTAATTTTTTCCATAATCTCTGGATAGGTGCATACAGAAGCATACCTGAATAGCCTGAAGAACAGTGTGAATGTTGCCATGATAACTGAGGTACTTTGTAGTATTTCCTTATACAATAATTTGGTTGTTTCTAGCAGGCAGTTAATTTTTGCTTTCTTGGAGTTTATTTGTTTCATTAGTATTATCAGTTGTGCTCGTATGACTCTGCTTAAAAATGGGATTATCCAGAAAAAATAGCATGATATCCCAGTTTTTGTTTATTATGATTTTGGGCTCGTGGGATGTTTGTGTATGGCCAATTAAATATTTTACTGGCTGTCTCTGTTATATTTTGATGATTCTGAAATGAGGATTAGGTAGTTTCAAATTATATTATACTACTAGATTGATTCAAAGCAGTGTGTTGTGTAGGTTCCTCCTATAGCGATATTACCCAATTGCCTTGTTCAAACGAAAGTTCTTTATCCGCTCCGAAGGCAGGTGAAGTCATCAACTCTGTGGGAGCTAATTACATCATTTTCTCTTTGAGAATGCAATTTGGGTTTCCTTTGAGACTAGGATTATTCTGATCATATTACCACAGGTGGGTGGAACTATTCTGGCAGCTAAGCTCGCAAAGGACCGAGGATGGGCTTTCAATGTTGGAGGAGGGTTTCATCATTGTTGTAGTGGAAGGGGAGGTGGATTTTGTGCATTTGCAGACATATCTCTTTGCATTCATTTTGCTTTTGTTCGGTTAAATATATCAAGGTAAAAGAACTTCGAGCTTAAAAGTAATAAATGCAGTCCTTGCAATCTTATGTGGCATCCTAATCTCAACTCATCGGTTAACAACTATTTTTATGAATGGGCTATTTCCTTATTTTTTCAGGGTGATGATAGTTGATCTAGATGCACATCAAGGAAATGGTCACGAAATGGATTTTGCTGATGATGGTAAGGATGCTTATTTTTCCTCATGCTTATTTTTGCTGATGGTGTTATTTTTGGAATTTCAATGATTGTGTTTAAACTGACAGGGCGTGTGTATATTTTGGATATGTACAACCATGAAATATACCCATTTGTAAGTACCTGCTATTTAAATTTGTACTGCATATTCTCTAATTGAATATGAACAGACTCTTCCTAGACCATAGTTTGTTTCGTCCTTGTAACTGTTATTTTTTGCTTCACCTCTTGAAATATCAATATAAGAGGGCAAGTCAACTTTTTTTGGTTTTATTTTCTTTCTTTAAACCTTTTTCAGGATATGACAGCTAGAAGTTATATTAAACAGAAGGTTGAAGTAGCGGTGAGCCTCTGGCTTCTTACTAATGAAGTTAGTTTATTGCTGGCTAGGTCTTTAGCTGATTTAATATTCCCATATAAGAACAGACTGGGACTACAACTGATGAGTACTTGAAGGAATTAGATAAAGCACTTGAGGTATATATTTCTTTCAGCTATCTTCAACATGCTTCTGTCTTGTTTTTTGCTGGATGTTTTCTTTTCTCAATTCTTATGTCCATATATGCTGTTTATTTATCTGATAACACGTACATCATTGTCCGATGCCTTCTCTTCAACACTTCATCCATTTTATGTGACAATTTACAAGTTTCTTGGTTTTAACTTTCCATCATTTACTTTTTTATCCATCATATGTTTTGAATTGCATTTCTTTATTGTGTCTGTGCATCTTTTCTTTTGTTTATTGTTGTCATAATCCATGATGCCTTAACTTTGGTGCATTCAGACATGATTTCATCAGCATTTTTGCCAACTTGTACTTTATCTCTTGTGTTTCTTTTATCTCTATTATGTTTCCCTCTTTCTTTTTAATTACTTGTTATCTTTAACTAATTTTATGTTATAAATAGTGTAGTAAAAAGTTCTTATGCCATTACCACATTGTAGTTATTTCTTACAAATGTCAGGTAGCAAGGGGTAATTTTGCCCCTGAGTTGGTTGTTTACAATGCTGGTACCGATATCCTTGATGGAGATCCACTTGGTGGATTAAAGGTAAATTCATCATTGGATCCATTTGCTTAATTTTGTGCTTATTCTTTTTGTCCAGCACTTTTTCCTCTTTAGTGAGAAGTAAAAAGAGATCCTCAGTAGAATCATGCTTACTATGAATTTATTGTCTCTGATTTACGAACTCACATTAACTTTTGGTAGAGAATTGTCCTTCTGATGATATGCTGGGAAAGCAGCCTAAAGTATCATACAGAAAGAAGGAAGCTGGTGGAAGGAACACATCCCTGTTTTATTTCATATTATGTGCTAACATGGTCATGCTGATTCATAAAGATTTTGTAGTAATCATCCTATGAACTCTGCAAATGTTCACTTGCCAGCTTATAGTTAAACTGAACAAGAGCTGCATTGATGTCAGACTTTTAGAAGCAGAAGAGAATGTTCTTTTTTTTCCGCTAAGCTGTGAAAGAAAACCCTTCATTTATATTGCATTCAGTTTAATAACTACTTCTGAATCAAAAGGGGCAGTAGATAAGTAGCAATGAGGGTTGTAACTTGTAAGATTATCATATAAAACTTAATAGAAATTTTATAAATCTTAAATGTTGGTTTAATGGTAGAAAGATCCTGTAAGATTTTGGGGATATGATTATGGACTGATTGGCAGAATCCAGAGTATATGTGCATGTGGTGAATGGATGGAATGGCACATAGAGGAAAAAGAACTGTTAAGAAGTTAAAGACGAATACAACCAAGAGGGATGTTTAAGACAGTTCATTTCTACGCCCCTTTAGTTTTTGGGGCATTCTGTAAAATACACGTAACCTTTTTTTTAAATATATATCTTTGTTTGGATAGTGCATCTCCACATCATTAATATTTGTGAGTTTTCACTTATGGGTGTTGGTCACTTTTAATTTTCAGGTTAGTCCAGATGGGGTAGTCCAAAGAGATGAGAAGGTCTTCAGGTTTGCTCGTGAGGGAAATATCCCTCTTGTCATGGTCGCTTCAGGTTCGGTATCTTCCAAACTTTATATTTATGCTTGATGCAGACAACAAATAGGTGTATGTGCATGCACATAAGAAAGAGAGTTGAGACTTAGTTTATCTAAAATCTGTATCACCTGTGTTTTGTGGAAACTTATGACTCTATTCAGCGGAGAACCTTCTATTTTTTCTGATCCTCTGCCTTGCCTTGTAATCTTGTTGATTATATGCCTCTTCAGTACATATTCTATAACTCTTGTTTCCAGATATCAGCTACTCTAGCATTTCATCTTGTTGGACACGTGGGTCAAGAAAATCACTAATTAAAGAAAAATTTTGTTCCCTAATAATTACTTATCCCTTTTCTGAATGGCTACATTAAATGGCCTTAATATGCCATGCAGAGGCAAAAGATTCTGCTTTTTTCTGTGATTGACAATGTCTTTTTCCTCCACCTGTATGCTGCAAAATCCAACTAGGCGTGAACCTCAGACCTCTTTAGGTTAAATAAGAAATAATTTTCATTTCGCTCACTGATTGATGTTGGTCCTTTTTGCAGCTGCCAAGCTATAGTTCCCATGCTTACTCCTTGTTTTAGTGGGGAACAAAAATAGAAGGAATTGTATATTTATTTTCCATTTTATATCAACAAGAATGTAGGAGCTAGGGTTGAGATTACCAACATCGAATGAATCCACAACTTGTGAGGATGCATATAGGATAGACATGGCAAATTTTCTTTGAGCTTCTTGGATAATCCATCCTAAGAAACTTTCATTTTACTTTTTCTTGTTTTAGGTGGCTATATGAAAACCAGTGCCAGAGTCATAGCAGATTCCATAATAAACCTCTCAAAGAAAGGCTTGATAGATATAGCCGGTCGCTGAGGAAGAAGATAAATGACAAAAGGCCCCTTTGCTGTTATACACAGTCCATGACAAAAGGCGAATTCCTCTGAAGAATTTCAAAGGCATGAATTCTGGGTTTCCTGTGAGTTTGTAACTGGAAGTGCTACTTGCAATATAAGCAAGCAACAAGGGTTAGAAATTAGGAGAAGTGCAAATTTTATGTAACAATAACACTTGTAAGAGCGTGAGTGTGTTGGGTGGTTCTTCGCTGAGTAGTTGAACCTTACAGGTGTGTCTCGTATGAATGGCTATGACCCAAAGATTGATTAAGATTATAAAAGGTTGCAATGTTTATAATTTTAACAGGACGGTCCATTTCCATGCTGCTATCCGCCAGTGTCAGACTTGTCTAGTATTTGTTGTTTCTGGACCCGTGTCCATGGGCTTCAACTGGAATGGGAGATGAGTTAAGAATATGAATTGAGTGATTTATTACTATGGTAAGCCATTTATCCTATTGTGATTATATGTTCTGCTTGATAAACTTAAGAATATGAATATTTTTATGTCAATGTTATTGTAAATGACTCGTATATTTTAAACATAATTAAAATATATGGGCTAAAATTATAGAGTGTACACATACTATTACAAAATCTCAACAATTTATTCTGTGTTACGTGGACATAGCACTGGCTTTTATGTAATATACATTTGTGGTTTTTCTGTTTTGCCAGAAATATAAATATATGTTCATTAGAGCGAGTGCTTCGCTGCCTAGCCCTCCCCTATAGGCTCTAGGTGTCCTTTGATTATCTTTTTGACCTCTAGGTGTCCTTAGTTTATTTTTTAACCTGCTCCTTTTGGCATTTCCCCCTTCATTTCATTTTGTTTCCTCCTTGCAGTCTTACAAACAGACAGGCTAAGCTAAAAAGAAACGATGGGAGTGGGAGGGGCAGACTTGAGAAGATTTAATTTCATTGAAAATTTATGTTTCACCATATTGCTTCATGGCCCCTACAATTTTAGCATAATAAGATAGACTACTCCCAAAACAATGAATCTGTTTTGCTTGATATATACTCTGAACTCTTAAGCAAATAGTATTATTTATACATCTTTATCTTTATATAAAAAAGTCCCTTAAGGTATCTTAGCAAGACCCGTGTGTTTTTTTTTTTTTCCTATAATGATATGTCATTTCAATCAAGGAGGCTTTTATATATATATATATATATAGACAAAAGGTTTGTCGTTTTGGTAAGGGAGACTTTTTTCTATCGGGAGGCATATAGAAAAAGATTTTTCTAGTTCTTAGATGTTTTCTTTTTTTTTTTTTCTTACAAGTGTTTTTTATATTATTTTTATTTGACAATTGTCTTTGACTCTAAAAGGTCAGTTTGAAGTTGAATTTTGAAATTTATGTTTATGAGTTTTCATTGCTGTTTCAGAGTTGTTGTACAAAGTGTGATCTGGATTTTTTTTTTGGTCTTTTCTTTTTTTATTTTCTCTATTGTTTTTGGGTAAAATTTGTTGTTCTTTTTTTTGTTGTTCAATTAAATCTGGGTTTTTTTTGGTTTTCTTTAAGTGATTTTAATGTTTTACATTTTTATGTTGAATGAGGTTTTGTTTTTGTGATTCTTGGGGTTGAATGTTGTTTTTAATGTGTGTTTTTTTAATAATTTATCTTTGTATGTTCTGATATTGGATAACAATTAGATTGTTCTTCTGTTTTTGGATTTTCATTGCTGTTTCAAATTTTGCTTTAATGTTTTTAGGTAAATTTTGTATGTTGGGTAAAATGCAAGTATTGAGCTATTTGCATTTAGCACTCTTTGCATTTAACATCATGCTCTTTTTCAATTGTGTCTATCAAATTGTCTTAGTTGTAACTTATAATCAAAACATCATGGTAGTGCATGAACAATGCATATTAGTCTTACGTTTGGATGTCTATGTCTTTTATAATTACTTACTTAAAATATTAGCTTATCATGATGCAAAATAAAATAGGCATTTCCCGCTTGGAAGGCTTTCTTCAAAAGATGAAAGGATATTATTTGATATTCTATTATTAGAGCATGTATTTTGGCTTTGCTTGTAGGATTAGTGGATTGGCATAATATCCTACATATGTGAGAATAGCATACTTTATAAAAATAATTATGTTTAATGCATATAATATAGATGAATACTGAATGGTGATTATAAAATAAATTTTCAAACTTAAGCAAAGAAATGACCCTAACAACTTGAGGTTTCAACTTCATTTTCAATGCATAAAAACTCACAATGTCAATTAAAATATGTTACTTAGCTATTTTGATTGTCACATTGAAACATTAATGATAATATTTTATTTGGCCAATGAATTTGTTTATGCTTTGAAGGTCTCCATGTAGACACATGATTGTATGTATATCCATTTTTCAATAGTTTTAGTGATTTAATATGAGAATTTGTCACTTTTATGATTAAGACTTAAGAGGTATCTTGATCTTGAATCAAACAAACCATGTGACTTTAGGCATATAAAAAATTTGTATTGTTACTTTTTTTTTTTTTTTTGCATTTCTCATTATTTGTGGTAACTTTAGTAGTAGAGGATGGACAGTTGAAATCAGGTTACATGTAATATTAAATTCCTTCTATGAGTTATTTAAAATCTGATGAGGGATTATAGAGATTGTTAATACCTTAGTCATTAAATTGTTGGTTTACTAGATTCTTTTTATATAGACAGTGTATATAGATAAATTTATATGAATAACTTTTAATTAAAATTAAAATTGTACTTGCTATGCATTTTTCTACATCAATTACTGTTAAATTATATTGTTCATTAATCATTCAATTTATTTTTATATGTTTAGTCTATGGCTGTTAATAGAGCTTGCTATTTTTTTGTAAGTTCAATTGTTATTGTTAGATTGTTTCTGTGTGAGGTCAGTTTTAGATTTTGGTTTTGTCATTTGTATTATTGTTTTCTTCTTCTCCTTTGTTTTTTTTTTCCTCTTTTTTTATGCTTCAATTTATTTGCTTTATTTGTGTCCTAAGTTTTATTTATGTGTATATTTAGATTATAAATATACTATCATATTATGCTTTCCTATTTTGGTTATTATGTTTTATTTTTTGTTGTTTTTGGTTTTGTTAGTAGATTACGTTTTGTGTTGAATTGGTAAAGTCCATCTGATACTGAAATCACATAGACAAATTTATATGAATGGATTTTAATTAAATTTAAAAGTTTACATACTATGTTTTTTTTTCATCAATAATTGTTAAATTGTGTTATTGATTAATTATTCAATCTATTTGTATATTTATAGGTAATAGTAGTTAACAAAGCTTGTTGTTTTTAATTATATGGTTAATTTGTTATTTTATTTGTTATAAATTATGAAGTATTGTCTTTTTGCAAGCTCAGTTGTAAGTATTAGGTTTTTTGTGTATAAGGTAACTTTTTTACATTGTTTTTTTTCTTTTTTTTTCTTCTATTTTTTTGTTTTATTTGTGCTCTAGGTTTTGTTTGTGTAATTAGATTAGAAATATAGTATGCTATTATGTTTTCATATATTTTGTCATATTCTTTTTTTTTTGTGGTTTTGTTAGTAAATTATGTTTTGTGCGTATATTTGGTGCTAATTGTTTGTGTTAAGTTATTGTCTTTAGTTATGGATTCTGTTAATACAACAAAAGAGAATAAAATTAGAAGAATAGAAATGTTACAGTCTATAAGATTAAGAAGAGAGTAAACTATTCATATAGGTAGTTTATCTTCTTTTGGAGTTGATGGATTTAAACATGGTATATGTCTTTCTCAAGGTAAAACAAGAAAATGTTCAGGTTTAGTTAGTAATATAATACAACGTGCCAATTTTGCAAGAGATTTTGATGATATTAGTTTCACTAATAGTAATGGAGATAATCCATTTAGTGGTGATATTATGAGAAAAACTTTTCAGGTTCTGACTTAACATGTTTCGTAACACGTGTTCGAATATGATTTGGTTCCTAATAATGGATGAAGTGAGTATCAACCTTTTGTATTCTTATATTCTTCCGTTGATACTAATAGAGAATTACAAACCATTGGAGTCAAAACTTGTAAATTTATTGTTGCAAAAGATTTAGTTGTTCATATGTCAAAAAAATAGGAAGCTTGTTTTTGTAAGCTCTTTTAGATGTGTTCAGGATTTAGCTTTGGCTGTAACAAATTCTTTTTGTCATCTTATGGATGTTTTTTTAAAGCAAGAAGAGCAATCAAATATCTTTCGTGGGGAGATAAGGCAAACTGACTATTAATTAAGTTCTGTTGTGTTTTGTGTATTCTTTTCATTTGTCATTTTGTTGTTACTTTTTACATTCGTCTAACATTTAAATGTTTTTCCCTTTTTTGGAGGAACTGTTTCGAATCTTTTAACTTTGGTGGTCCAAAATGTGTTTATTCATTTTGTAATGCTATTACGTGGTATGAAAAAAGGGTTAATATCTTAAAACAAATACACATTCCTATATTTACACTTTATTGTCAAGAACGGATTGTTTGGTTGCCTCTTTTAGAAGGACTCCATAATATTTGGATCAATTGCTTAGTTATAATGAAAAACATAGAAGTGTTGATTTTAGAGAAAATATTATAATGTATAATACAATGTTTTAGTTTACTTCAACAAGAGATGAGGTTGACAGTAATGTCAATAATAGAGTAGGGCCTTATGGTTTTTAAGATTTTTGGATAGAATTTTCATAGAATTGGGTCTTTGTTTTTTCCTCTTGGTCAAAATCTAAAGTTTGCTTAGATGTACATATACGATAATAAGAATGAGATTTTGAATAGAATGTCTATCTTTCAAAATTCTTTCAAAGCTTCAAAAAGTGATCCAACTATTATGGATGGTTTAGTTGCAATGTTAGATGTAAACATCGAAGTTGTCAAAGTCTTTAGACTAGCTAGAGATAGATTTAGTAATTCTAACTAGTAATTTTGACTACATTCCTATGAAGTTAAAGTTGATTGGTGCAAGAAAAGATAGAGATAGAACTTATATTCTTCCAATTGGTAGTGAAGTTGTTGCATTAATTGTTGGAGATATAAATGAATATGATAAGCATTAAAATATAATTGTTTATTATAGATCTAACGGTTTAAAGAGAATCAATGACCTTTATCCTTATTTTATGGCTTTACAATATATTTTATTATTTCCTTATGGTGAGGATGGTTATCATCTTGATATTAAATATGTTAAATTTACCAAAAAAAAAGTGAGGCACACAAAAAAAACTTGACAATGCGTGAATATTATACATTTATTCTTCATAATAGAATCAATTTCAGTGATACTTTATTATAAGGTGATCGATTGTTTCAATAATTTGTTGTTGATGCGTATACAAGTGTTAAGGAAATGTACAGTTTATAAAAGATAATTAGAAAACTATTAGGTCTAAAATATACAAAGATGTTAGGAATTTAGTTGTGAGAGGTGAGTTTCAGGGTAATTCTATATTGGTAAAAAAGTGATTTTATTGTCATGTTTTATAGCTAGTCCTTGATACTTATTTTAAAATTATCAAGATGTCATGACAATTTTTAGGTTTTTTTTGTTATCCTAATTTATTCATAACATTTATATGTAATGCTCGATGATCAGAAATTCAAGAAGCATTAGCTTTTATTCCAAGACAGTGACCTAATGATTATCCTAATATTGTGTTACGTATTTTAAAGATTAAGTTACAATATTTTATGGATGATTTAACCAAGAAGAACCACTTCGGCAGTGTTATGGCAGATTAGTTTTTAAAATTTTTAATTATCATTAACATTGTCATGTGTTAATTTTTTTTTTAATGATGCTTTGCCTACAACTTTTTTTTTGTAAATCATTCGTGCAGTTACTTATACAATTGAGTTTTAAAAGTGTGACCTTCCTCATGTTCATAGTCTTTTATGGTTACATCATAATGCTAAATATCATATTGCTACTAAGATGGATAAGATTATTTTTGTTGAAATTCCTAATAAAAGATTGGATCCTATTGAATACAGTGCTGTTACAAATTTTATGATTCATGATTCATGCAGTTCTGCACCTCCTCAAGTGCCTTGCATATCTAAAGGCTAATGTTCGAAGTTTTTTCTAAAAAAGTTTCAGTCACATACTACAATTAATGAAGATGGATTCCCACTCTATAGAAGAAAGGAAACAATTGTTTGAGAAAATGTTGCAATTAAAAATGGAATTGAATTAGACAATCATTTTATTGTACTGCATAATGTTAATTTGGTTGTTAACTATGATGTTCAAGTGAATGTTAAAGTTTGTAGTAAAACTAGAGCTATCAAATATTTGTTAAAATATATAAACAAGGGACTTGATAGATCAAGGCTATTCTTAAAAGTATTCAACCATATGAAAATCAATCTAATCATCAGCACCTTTATGAGGTTGATGAGGTTAAAGCTTATCTCAATTATAGATATCTATTAGTTTATGAAGCATGTTGAAGAATTTTTTTTTTGGTATATATCATAAAGAACTAGTTATTCAGAGATTGCTTGTACATCTACCGAATGAATAATATTTGTATTTTAAAAAAAAGATTTATCTTTCGTGATTAAAAGATCTAATGTTCAAAAAATAATGTTGACTCAGTGGATGTATACTAATCAAGTCCATGAAAAGGCTAAGCTTTTGTTATACATAAATTTTCCTACAATATGGGTTTGAAATATTAAGACCAAAAAATGGCAGCCTAAAAAATAAATAAGATCAATAAGTAGAATTATTTATGTACATTCTGCATCTAGTGAGTTATACTTTTTAAATATGTTATTAAACAGTGTTAAAGAAACAAAAAAATTTGAATAAGTAAGAATAATTGATGGGATTATTTATCCTATGTTTCAAGTTGATATTCTACTTTAAGTTTGTTAGGTGATGATCTAGAATAGAATGATGCTTTCCTTCAAGTTTCTCATGGCCATCAGGTGAAGAACTACGGTAACTTTTTGTTACAATCATTATGTTTGCCAAGTTGAAGATCCTCTTAATTTTTGGTAATAGAATTAAAGATTTTTGGCTGAAAATATTGAATATAGATTAAAAGGTACATTTGAATCATTTAATTATTTTATTTCGATTGATGAATTGAAATAAATATGTTGTGGATCTTAAACAAATTTTTAATAAGAATTGTAGCTCTTTATCTAAGTATAATTGCATGTACCAATTGAAAGGAATTTATATGGAATTAACAATAGATTAATCAATGAAGAATTGAGTTATGATTTGGTTGAGCTTCAACGTCGACACTTAGAGTTGCTATTTACTTTGAATGAAGAACAAAGACAAATATATAAATCTGTCAAGTTATCAATTGATGAAAATAAAGGTGAAATTTTTTTTTATGGTCATGGAGTAACAGGAAAGACATTTATGGAATATATTATTTCTGGTGTTAGATCAACGAGAAGAATTGTTTTAGTAGTGGCTTATCGGGTATTGCTTTTTTGCTACTTCCAGGGGGTAAAACAGCACATTCTCAATTTAAAATTCCTTTAACTATTAATGAATGATCTACATATCAAATGAAAAAAGGCACATAGCTTACTCAATTGATATAAAAAAGCTTTTATGGTTCATAAAAATTGCTTTGAGGCTTTGGATAAGTCATTAAAGGATGTACTTATAAAAGATATTTCTATTCCTATGGAAAAACCATTTAGATGCAAAATAATTGCTTTGGACAGAGATTTTAAGCAAGTATTATCTGTTGTTCAATTAGGAACAAAGACATATATTTTGAATACTTTGATAAATTAATCTAACCTTTGGCATATTTGCAAGATATTTCACTTAAGAATAAATATAAAACTTTATAGACAAAATCTAGATCAGATAATGCAAAATAAGTTTGCAGAATTTGCTCAATGATTGTTCGACATAGGCGATGGTAAGATTGGATTTGTAATGTTTGAAATTGAGGAAGTAACAACTTCCATAAAAATTCATAAAGATTTGTTGGTCCATTTTGTTGATAACCCATTAGCCAGTATAGTTTTTATAGTTTACTCTAACTTTGAGGACCATTTTTGTGATCTTTGCTATCTCAAATAGAAAGCAGTTGTTACTCTATACAATAACAGTGTTGATTAAGTTATTTCTTATGTTCTTGATTTAGTTCCAGGTCAATAAAAAATATACTTAAGCAATGACTAAATTTCAAAGGATTTATACGATGTTATTGATCAAGATTTGTTTTATCCCACTGAATTTTTAATTTTTTTAAATTTTCCTAGTATTTCTAACCATTAATTGTGTTTGAAGATTGGTGTTGTCATTATGCTTTTGCGAAATAAAAACCAATATTCAGGTTTATGTAATGATACTAGGCTTTTGGTGACGTAATTAGCCTTAAATGTTATTGAGGGTCAAATATTATCAAGCACTCATGCTAGTGATAAAGTTTTTATTCCTAGAATTATTTTTATTGTTAAGCTTCAAAAATGGCATTTTGCTTTGAATAGAAAGCAATTTCTTATCAGATTATATTATAGGATAACCATCAATAAAAGTCAAGGTCAAACATTAGATATTGTTAGTCTTTATTTGCCTAGGCTTATTTTTACACATGGTCAAATTTATGTAGCTCTTTCAAAAGCAACATTTAAAAAAGGTTTGAAAATTTTGATTCATGATGAAAATGAAATAGAAAATGAAGAAACACAAAATATTGTTTTCAAGAAAGTCTTTGAGAATCTAAATTTAGACTAGTAATTTTTTTTTTTTTACTTTTCTTTGCCAATTCAATGCACTTTTTTTTAACAAATCTAACATTGCCACTGTTTTTGCTATTTCTTTTTCCTTTTATTGAATGCAAAATTTACTACTTTATTTCAATTACTTTTATTTTTGCATTTTAGGTTTTGCAATATAAACTATCAATATTTGTATGAACTTATGCAGGCTGTTTCATTCAATTCATTAGCTTATATTTGATTTTTTTTGTCTCTTTTTATTTTGTACTATGCAAAATACTAAACTTTTATTCAATTATTTCTAATTTTGCATTCAGATTTTGTAAAATGAGTTATTAATTTTTCACTCACCTTGATCCTTCCAAACCTTTAGGAGCTGTTAAATTTATAATATCTAAGTTTTGAAAATGTGTTAATTATGCTGAACTAGATAACATCTTTAGCTTTGAATTTGTAGGAACAGATGCTCAGGTCAGTGAAATTTTAAAAAAATATTTGTTTTCTATTACTATTATAGTTACTATACTATAAATGGATGTCTTTCAATTTATTTATTTCAATATATCTTATAGGGAGATGCAATGCATTTTTACAAAAGAAGAGTTAATGTACCTTTCTTTGAAACGGTGTTGAAAAAAGGTTCTTTGTATTCAATAACGCGATTTCAATTAAGAAATTGTAAATACAATTACAATGATGTTCCTAGCTTATTTAATATTTGTTTGACAAAAGCAACCCAAATGGCTAAACTAAAAGAAGATATGACTTTGTATCCTCAATATTGCTTTAACTTTGTGTCTTATGATAAGTTGTATGATCGAATTAACTATGGCAAATACTTGACAAGTTCATTTTTTCTTTAAAAAATGAACAATTACAATAACTTCCTCTATCTATATTATTTATTAACTTACTATTGAAATAGATTTCATTGGAATTTTGGTATCTATTAGACAAACTAAAAAAGTCAAATTGAACAATAGGGCTGATGATGTTACCAAAAGAGATATATATGTTCAGGATATTAGGTCTGTAACTACTTTAAATATTTAACTATTTCTTATTCAATTTTTTCATACAATGATCTACTTTTGATGCATAATTGTTTGATCTATTCTATTGTTTATTGTCTTAAAACAACATTCATAATTTAAAGGTTATTCTTTATGGTTTCATGGCACTTTAGATCAAGGAAGAAGATTTTGTTGAAGAAACAAAAAATTGCATTGCCTTTTTCACTGTAATGATGGTCAAGAAATATATAGGTTTGTTATTTTTTTACAATCTAATTTTCATACCTTATATCAAGCACTGTATTTATTATTATTTTTTAACTTAGTCTTTATTTCTCTTTCACGTATATATGTAGGAAAAATTTATTGGGCATCTAATTTTACAACAAAGTTTTATCTAGATCTTGATATTCTAAAAACACATGAATTAAGAGAATAGTAATATAAAAAAATTATAGCTTTTTAATTATTTTAATTTATACATTACATATATGTTTCATAGATTTATTAATTATGCTATTTGTTTATGGTACACCTTTATCAACCGCATCCAATGCATGTACAAGTTCTACAACAACACCAGTCTCCTGATAAAACTCTTCAATAGAAAGCAAAGCAAAATGCAAAAATTGTAGATTTACTTGCTATTGATTTAACAAAGACACAAGTTTTGCTATAACTTTTTTAGTTTACAATTCTGAGTAAAAATAATATGCTTGCTAATGTTGATTAAATCATTTCATTGTTGTTTAGCAAAATATTGTCTTTGTTATAAAAGTTAAAATCATTAATATTGATATAAACAATGATTGTTTCAATAATGCATGCAATGACTATATTAATATTTTGCAATTTTGTGCTAAAAAATTCTAGTGTTTATAGCATGGTGAAAAAATCCCTTTGCTATTGTAAGTTATTTTTGGACACAAAATGAAATGTACTATTTATTTGAAATTTGCATATATTATTACATAATAATTAACATAATTTTTCTATTCAAAGCTAAACTTCAGCTTGTGGTTGAAGATGAGACTACACAAATGTCGTTAACGGTGTTTGGCAAAATAATGAAAAAATTAATTGGTGCTACATTCACACAATTGATGCAACTTTGTGAAATGAACAAGATGGTACTTTCAAGACCAATCAAATCACTAAAAAATGAAATAAGAATATTCAATGTTTTCTTTACTTCTAGAGCTATCAAAACTTGAATCATTACATACAAATTAGTTAACTATGATGATTCAAAGTTGAAGAGAAAAAGAAAATCAGAAGTTAAGTCATCTAAAAGTGATAAAACTGCAAAAGATTTGATAAAGTTTGGCGACATGCAAATAGATAAGTTTTCCAAACAAAAAGTTCTCTTATCCAAAGATAAGTCTGGATCATCTGTGCTCATAATAACAGCTAAAACTAAAACAGCATCAACAAAACATAGTATGTAAAAAGTTGATGATTCATTGAGTTAGGGGTATGAAATGTTTTCTATGAATTTACAGCGTTCCATGATTAGCAATGTTTTTGAAACAACACCACCATTAAGTCCTTATAAGTTTTATCAATAAAAAATTGACATAATGCCTGTTGTTCCTAAACTAATGGTGAGATTACTTTTATCAAATCAATCTTTGATCAAAAGATTGAGAACCATTACCACACAAGATACAAATAGGTTTGAAACAATTAAAAAAATTATTAACATCTTCTGTACTGTTTCATTATACTTTATGCTTACAAAAATTTTATTCCTTATTAAACTAATTATTTTTATACAATTACTTGAAGTTTTTATATTTTCTATTTGCATCTATATACTATATGTTAAAATAATATAGTATATATTATTGTTAATTAAATAGTTCATCAAATATTACAAACATCTATGTAGTTGGAGAACCTGAATTGTCACATTTGACGTGAAACATCATTCAACTCATCAGGATGATAGTGAGATTGCTGAAAAAGCTATAAAACCTCCTTTATAAAAAGAATCCTAAGAAATTCTTACTTTTTTTTCAAGGTACAACACAACATTATTTACATTATCGTCTATTCAATCTAATCTTTATTACATATCTAGTTTCCCTTTTGACTCACATGGAATTATTAACTAACCATTCCTACAATTTGCATATTAATTGTTTTACAACAATGAATATTATAATGTTTTCATGTAATACAATAAAAAAAATAACTTCATTGATTCAATGAAGCATTTTAAGAGAATAGCCACCTTCTTATTAAATGCATCAACCAAAACATGCTTGACCAAAAATCTGATGAAAGACATCAAACATCACCATTGTGTATTGTTTGTTGATATTATCATACTAGTGTTCTATTTTCAGAATATTTGATTGATTCTTTTGTATCTTTTATTCTTTATTTTGTTCTTACTCTTTTGAGTCTTTTGTATATAGTTTAAAGCATATAAAACAACACTTACAATTTTTTAAATATCAAAGGTGGCAAGTGGTTTTTACCAAGTTAGTTGTTTTACTTCTCCCACTCTTTTTATGTTGGTAAGTTAACATGTTTATGACTCATTTCTTTTGTATGATTTTGACCTTGTTTAATTAATCTAACAAAAGTTAGACTAAGATTGATTTATAGTATCAACATATTTCTTATTAAACACTGTAATATAACAATTGTATGTTTATGTTGTAATTTCATTTAAACTTAGAGTAAGCTTCTAAATTTTTGTTAGCTAATGACCTTACAATGTTTGAAGCAAAGTTTTGGCTTAACTAAATGGTAACTATAGGAATATTAAGAAAGTTTTGCATTAATTTTGGTTTTGCATAATTCTGTCTAATATGATCTACGCATTTGTATGCACTTCAAAAGCAAAAATTGAATCATTACCTATTGGATTTATATTTAATATTTAACTATTTTAGGAAGTTAGTTTAGAGATACAAATACTTAATGTCTCACATTTCCTGGTCGATATAAGGTTAACCATTACTAGAAATTGTCTAAATTTTTTGAAACAAATATCTTGACACAAGAAGCAAGATTAACTGAAAGCAATCTGATCAATAATACATTAATAGTTTTTGCTTTAAGCCTCACAGTAAGTTTTACATCATTACAATTTAACATCTTAAATTTAACACAATTCTACTCAAAGACTATTAATCTTAAAAGAAATTATCAAAAAAACACTTAACAGAATTACATAATACTTTTTTAAGTTTACGAAACAATAACTCTAAAAAAAGATATTATAAAAAGCTCCTTTTTTAAAAATAACTTCTTCGTTTTCATTTATCCAATTTCTAAACTCCAACAAAAAAATATTAATTTGTAAACAAATTTATCATAACAAAATCTCAAATTTCAAAAACTCATATAACCAACTAAAATTAAAATAATTAACTGAAAAAAATACATAGAACTTAATCTTAAAAAAAATTTATTGAAAATTAAAAAAACTTCATAAGTTAAATTACCTATATATTCATGCAATTTTAAATAAATAAATCCAAAAACATATTTTTCAACTCATTTTTTATAATAAATCTACAAATATTAGCCACTCTCAATAAAAACAAAAAACCAAAAATCAAAGCTTCTATACTCTTAACTTAAATTAAAAAGCTCACTCAATAGTACAATATTTTAAAACCAAATTAAAAGTCCTGCCTTTTACAAATATCATTATAAAAATTATGGTTACTTAAATTATTAATATAAAAAAATTCCTTACTTAAAACAATTTAATTGAATTCACAAATCAGACTATCAAATAAAAATAAACTACTTCAAATCAATTAACAAAATCAAATAAATCTTTTATAAATTTATAACCATTTATAATTGGAAGAAAAAAAAATACTTCTTTACTTGAAAAAATTTTGGTCAAATATTACTCTAAAAAAAACAAAAATTTTGACCCCCCAAATCACTTTTAGAAATTTCTAACTTTCTAATACTCATAAATATAACCAAAATTTATAAAATTATATTTAAATAACAACTCATTTAAACAAACCCGCATAATCTTTTTTTTTTTCAAATACTCATTTCAAATACCCATTAAAGCCCAACTATGTTTACTTAAAAATAATTCACAAAATCAACAAAACAATAACCATTATATAAAACAACAACCCAGCGTTCATATAAAACCCAATTATTTTTTAGCCCAATTCTCAAAAAAAAAAATAAAAATAGCCCAGCAATATTTTAAGTCAAAAAAGAATCAAATAAAAAAATTTCACAGCTTTTAAGATCAAAGATAAAAATCCATTATCTCTTTCTTTCTTAAGTGGCTAACGAGGAGTTAAAAGCTTTCAACACTTTTAAAAACCTTAGAACATTCACTTTTTAACTTTTCACATTCTATAAATATATATATAATTGTATTTTGCAAAATGGCCGATCACCATGAACACCAAGAAGCTTTGCCCAAAACAAATATTGTGCTAGAATTTTTCAAAGCCATGGTGAAAGGAGCTTTCTCTTGTGATTGTATGGTAAGTTTCTGTCAAAGTCTTGAACTTTTTAAAAATATACAAACAATAGGCACATGTGGATTATATACATGTTCCAATAACACAATATTTTTTCTTCTGTTCTTGGTTTTCAATCTTTTAGAGTAAGAATGAAAAGTTGCATAAACCTAAATAATTTAACAAATTTAGGCTAATAAACACAAAAAATTTTAAAATATATGTTTCTAACATTACTCGTTAATCCGATTTCTTTTCAAAAAATTTTTATGTCTTAACCCTAAAAAAGATATTTTTTTTCTTTATTTTAAAATAAATTTCACATAGAATTTTCAACATTTTTTTATCATGTTACCTGTAATTGATCTTTTGTTTATTTAATTAAGTTATATATTCTATCCACTTTGCATGTTTTTTCCTTATTATTTTTTTGTTTTTTAATATACGAATAGAAAATTTTAACAAGTAATCTGCTTATATCAATTTCATTTACTTATGTATTCTAATTTTTTAATTTTTTATTTTCTATACTTTACACATTCAAGTTCCATCTTATAGCATGCAAATTTTTTTGGCTTTATTCACGTTCATTTCCATTCTGCTTTTAAAATCTCAAATTCCAGCTCATATGTTCTTTGTTCTAATAAATAAAGAATATTATAAAAGTTTTTTCCATTTAATTCTTAACCATATTTAAACTAAATATACAAGCAATTTAGGTTCTTATTATTACTTGAAAATTTCAACTGATTTTTGTACCCAAAATAAACAAAAAATTTTGTCCCATTACAGTTCAACAATTCTAATATTTCCTGTTTTGTCTTATTAAACCACAACTGGATTAATCAACTTATTCTATATAAGAGTAGATAGTATTAATTGAAAATCAATGTTGAAATTGACAGTAACTTTCTTGAAATCAGTTTTCTATAATCGACTATTTATATTGAAGTTATATTGCCTTTATATTTTATTTACTCAAATTAGAATATTTTTATATATTCTGTTTAACCAGATCTTTTTTTTTTGACTAATATGATCAATTGAATTCAAACTTTCAATGTCTATCAAAAAAATTCGTCAGCTGCTACATAAAAGATGTTCAGATGCCCAAAATAACCTATCTTAGAGGTTTAATTATAGCTGCATTTAAAGTGAGAATGGTTTAAATCAATAAAAATATCTACTTCACAATGGAAGGCAACAATTTTTGAATGCCCACAATGCTAAATTCGAAGATTTTCTTATATTTAAGATAAACTATGACTTTAAATTCAATGTCTACTTTTAGGATAGAAGTGCTACTTTGATGACAATTGATGATGTCTAAATCAAGAAAAGTAACATTTTATTTCAGCATATAAAATATATCTGAAATAAGAAATTAAATACACATTATTTTTTCTAGTAGATAAAAAATAACAAAATTAACAACAACAACCTCCTGAAGTCATCAAAATTGAAGATTCAAGCTTAGATTCTGATTCAAACAATAATCTGTCACTTTTTTCAATGTACAATGAGCGAAACCAATGTCTAAACATCTTACATTTTAGTAAATAAAATCTCTTATAATACTTTAATTATTAATTATTATATTCTTTATCTACTATTGTTTCATATTATATACATTATTAATTTCTTCTTCAATTTACAATATGTTAAATTTGAATATCTTCTTTGATTTGGTGGCTTAGAAAATAAAAATTCAATGAAATTTACTAAGCATCATTTTCTTTATTTGATTTTTATTTTATGATTGTTCTAGTTTTTTCAATATCTACATTAATATGTTTTGATTCACTTAATTTTCTTCTTAATTGTTAAAAAGAGAATTATTATACTTTTAATATAAAATTTTATAAATTTTAGATTAGCTGAATGTACATAAATGGTCTCTCAGTTGTTGCCTTTGTTGTTTGGCATGATATATTTTCATCCAAGTATGAATTATCTATGCTAACATATATGTCTTTTTATTAGATTTATTGTTACCTTTACTAATATTTTATACTTCATGATATAAATTTGACTATTGGCCCCTAACATTTTATAATGGGATTATAAGCTGTTATTATCAAAATCTATTTTATCACTATAACATTTCATTTATTCTTCAAATAGTAGTAAGTTCTAAAAATCAAGTTTTATTACTTCAAATAAATTATATTTGACATAATAATCTAATCATAATAGCTTTACCATAATAGTAATATTTAAACCATCAATGACTTATGATGTGTATTTCTTATTTGTCTTATCATTCCTAATTGTTTATCTTAATGTCAATTTCTAATTGAACAATTTTTATTGTGCTTTTAATTAAAACTATTTTTATTTTTCATATAGCATGTTTCTGCACCATTTACTAAACAATTTTTTCCACCTTATCCAATGAAGTTAACTTTTTCAATTCCAAAAGAAGAAGCAAAAACATCTACTCAAAACATTGGTGGTAGCATCAATTAACAACAAACAGAATGGATTATTAAATACATTTACACCCAAAAAAATAAAAGTTTTTTAGGTGGTTGGTGCCATTTCACAATTGACAATGGTCTGAATCCCGAAGATCAATACATATTTCAAAAAACTCAAGCGAACAAGTATGATATTTTTATTTACCACACCGATTGATCAAGAACTCATGTTAGTATCGATGCTATCATTTTGTTAAATAGTAGAATTAATCCCCTAATATTATCATTTGGTTCAACAATTATTGATATTTTTATTTTGTTAAAGAGCTATTAATGTTCTGTTTTTGTTAACAAAAATTGTAAGCTTTAGTTCTCTACATAGAACATTTTCTTTTTGTTAACATATAACAGCTGTAAAGAATATTTTTTGCAAATAGTCATGAGGATTTTGAAAATTACTAGAAAAAATGAAATATCTGTTTTTTTTATATTTATCATTTTAAACACTTGCATCCATACAATTGCACTTATTAGTAAGAAAGAAATACCACATTTTTCTCTTTTTTCTTCCTCTATTCTTTATTAAAATTGAGATTTCATTATGTCATTCTTTTTAATTATTTGTTTCATTACCAGATATTCATACTATAATTACAACTTCTTTTATCAAAAAAACTTTTCACTCTATAATAAATAAATAAAATTCCACTTTTTTAAAGTTAGGTTTTAACTACTTACAAAATAAAATCTTTTATTACCACACAAAAATAGCAACTCGTTATATAAAAGACAATATTTCTTTAAAAAATTCTTAAATTATATAAAATATCCAATAAAAAATTTCCAAAAATTTTTTATTAAACTAAGACATTTTTCTTTAACAATGTACATATAATAATAAAAAAACAAAACACTATAAATTATTATACAACCTTTTTATATAAAATTTTTTAAAAAATATTAAAATTTTAATAAAAAAATTTAAAAATAATTGTTACACAACCATAGCCCATATACAGAAACCCTCAATAATATTAAACCATGGGCTATCTTCCAACTAACATAGTTTCCATGGTTTTGTTAACTACAAAAGCCTATATACTAACTCATAAAAACATCACACACATTAGAAACCCTTCTAAATTTCCCTATCACGATCGATTCTCCACCAAAAAGACTATGGTGGCTCAGACTTCCTCTCTAACTTAAAATACCATAAACCTGTAGCGACCACCACAATTCCTCAAATGTTTGACTTATCAAGACACCATTTAAGATTTGATAGTAAAATTCTTTTCAATACAACTTTCTTTCTTTAAATCATAAGCAATTTATTCTTTTGTACTCCTTCTTTACATTTGATTTAGTCCAAATAATGCTAAAATTAGGATGCCTTTTATAATAGAATTAAAATCTATTTTAGTTTAAAAGAAACTAATTTGAAACCATAACCAAGTACGCATATCTCAAAATCTATGAAAAACAAACAAACATAAAAAATATACTACCACAACAATAAACCCTCCATCACAATTAGAGTCACTAAAATAGGATCCAACTTATGGTCAAACTAAACTCAAACTTATCATACATTTTCTTATGTTTTTTTCAATTAAAAATAAAGAAACATACAATAACTTTGATTTTGTAATATTATTATTATATTGGTAATATAGCCATATTACTTTTAAACAATTATGCATGTACTGTTCATTGTTTATGATTTACCCCAAACCATAAAAATAAGGTACCCATATTACTTTTAAATACATTGTTAAATAGTTTTGCTATTTAGTACCCTTTATCTACTATTTAAATCAATATCATTATGAATAATAAACTTAAAATCATTACTCCACCTAAAATTAACACCGTCTACTCTTATATAAAATTGAAGTTGTTAAAACCATTTTAAGAATCTTCACTTAGTTATCAACCATATATCATCTAATTACAGAAAATAAATTGGAGAACTTTTTGCAACTCTAGATGTTTCAATACACGATGAACACCATGTGTATTAAACTTTTGTTTCACTTATACTTTTATTTCTTAGCTATTTTTCTATTACTTTATCTATTTTAGTTATAATTGAAACACTTTCCATGTCTGTTATAATTTTTCATTACTGTATCAAAACCATATATAATTATAGGAACTTTCAAAAAACTTCGTTCAACAGCACATGTCGAGCCTCAAGAATTGTCCACATAAAGGCCTTTCTCCCAAATACATTTAAAATGAAATTGAAAAAAATCAACGGTAAATTATACTTTCAAAATGGATGACATTAATTTATTACTGTACATCAATTTATAAATCAAAATATCTTGTCTTTTACATACAATAATCCAAACAATTTTCAAGTGTTCCTGCATCCTCAATCACCCAACACTATAATACCAAATGCCCTGCAACAAGAACAAGGTAAAATCTTCATTTCACCTACATTATGTTCCATTTCAATTCATTTAAATTACAATTACTATATTTTGTATTTCAAGTTACAACACTCAATTTAACCATGCAGAATATAAAGATAATGACTATTGTGATAGTCTTACTTTTTATTCCTTGATAATCTATACAAACATCAATGATCATCCCATCTTGATAAACAATTATGCATATACTATTACGATATAATATAACAAAACATATATTCAAAATACCTATTAACATTTTCTCATTACATTATTTTTGCAGCATATTCCCAATAATTATCATAAATATCTACCCGACAAAATTTCTTCTATCGCTATGTTGGATCCTCAAAATCCTAAACCATTCGATACAATGTTAGAAGTAAATCACTCTCAGGAAGATAAAAAAATTCATCATTGATAATCACTTGAAGATCAGTCAACTATTATTTTTTTGCTATGATAGCACACAATACTTTTAAATTAATTATCTATCCTGATTATGAATAAATTGCTCTGTTGCACCTAAATAACTCTTTTTAAGATCATTGTAACTTTTAAATAGACAACAAATACTTTCTATTTAATTTTATATTAACCTTTTGTTACTAAGTTTATAGTAAATTATTTTGGATAAATAACATATTAAAAATTAAATTAACATACTGAACAAAGCCTGGTTCACCCACTAGTTGTTAGTAATAATAATTATTTCAAATTCATATGCCAAATACAGCCAAGTGTCATGCGGTGGCAGAACCAAAATTTTTATTAAGAAGGGTTCAAATACATATGCGAATACACGATCATTTATACACATATTATATTATGAATATATTTTATACATAAAATTAAAAATAAAATTATAATAAAAGCAAATATTTAGTTAGAAGTTTATTTTTATCAATTCATCTTATTTGTCTTTGTTATTCTTTTATCAATTCAAATTAATTAGTGAAGTTGACTTTTCAATTAACGCTAAGTATTTTTTTTATAAAACAAACTAATTAGATATAGCTTTTCATAAAATATTGAGAGTTTCTAATAAAAATAATGTAAAAAAATTTAAAGATTAAAATAGTTAGATTGATCGAATTTAATAATAAATAGATCAATACACTATAACTTTAAAGGTTTCAAAAATTTCAAGTAAATAATCTTCTAAAAACTATTAAATCATATTTGATGTATAAGATAATAGATAGAAAAGGATGATAACCATCCTATACTATATTTTATTTGCATTTAAAAAAAGGGATAGAATTATAAAGACGATAAATAATCCATAAGATTGAACTTACATATTCTATTATAACCTTAAAAATTACATTAATAATTTAAATTGTATAAATTTTGAGTAAGGATAATTTTGATTAATAAATAAATTATCTAATCATAATCCTTGTATGTATCAAACACAAGATAATATGATATTATTTAATCTAATACTTGTCATAATATCATTTTATCATATTCTATCATAATCTTATGCACTAAACGCTTTTTTAAATTATAGTATGAGTATTAGATTTTATTTTCATTTATAATATTCAAGTAATTCATTTTTAGTCATGACTTCATGAATTTTACTTAAGAATTTATATGTTTTACTATTTTATCTTTTGTTATTAAAGTGTTTAGCCATCTTATCATATTCTATCATAATTTTATGCACCAAATGCACTCTTAAATTATAGTATGAGTATTAGTTTTTATTTTCATTTATAAACTTCATGTAACTCATTTTTAGTCATGACTTCATGAATTTTACTTAAGAATTTATATGTTTTACTATTTTGTCTTTTATTATTAAAGTGTTTAGTTTATTTATATTCGAGTATTTAACTTAGTGATTAGTGCATAATTCCTCACCAAGCATAACTTGAATTACTCCACCCCAAATTAAAAGTGTTTAACTTATTTATTGACACTATAAAAAATGAGTAAATCATTTAATATAAAATATCCTCACAACTTACAAATATATTAAATTTAAAAGCTATTATTCATGAGGATGGATCAACTTACACAAAAAAGTTTTATACTTTTTAATATTGATTTTAATAGATTCAAGTTATAAGATTAAACTATTTTTTTCTTTTTCACTTATCTCTTTTATCCCTTAGATCTATTAGAATCAGTGGTTAAAAGTGTAAAATTTTTTAGTTTTACATTGAGGTAAATTGATCCCTTCCCATTATGCATATAGATTTTTTATTGTTAAATATGGTAAAGTTTAAATGCTAAAACTTAAAAAATTTCTAATACTTCTTTTTTTTTAAGATTCAATGAGTTAAAAAATTATAAATGAAAATTAATTGAAAATGATTATAGTTTAGGGTACCATTTATTTATTTTAGAAAATATATAAAAAAAAAATTCACATAACATCATATATGTCAATAAATTTCGAAATTCTTGGAAGGTCCTAGTTCTTATATGGCAATGCTATTGGTGTCACACCAAATGTTTCAAAGAAGTAAGTAGAGTGCTTCAATCTCGCAATGAATAGGAATGAGAAAGTTGTTGGATATATAAGCATTGATATTGCACACCCTAATAAGTAGGTTTTATGAAGTGAAGGTAATAGCTATGTGACAAGCGATATCAAAATCAATCTTTGACTCATTTTGACTCTATGCCAAGCATTCCAATGGGAGTGAGAAAGGTAGGCTAGTTTAGTCACTTAACAATGTGTCGGGATAAGGCACAGTGGTAAAATCTAACCACGCCAAGCATTTCAAAGGGGAATAGGTAAGGAAGCAGCTGTGACAAAAATGTTACAAGACTAGATGAGAAAAAATATCATGCCAAGCACTTTAAAGAGAGTAAACAAGATATTTCAATCCCTAGTCAAATAAAAAAAGGTCATTGAAATTATAAACATTGACCCTACAAATTCTAATAAGCCAATTTTACGGAGAGAAAATAATGGTTACGTGACACATGCATCAAGAGCTGTCCCATAAGATCTATTTTTCTCGAATTTTGTTTGTGTTGGAATTGAAACTAATCAAACTATGCTACTGATCTTATATATGACAAAACATTTGTTTATTTCACTGTATAACTTCATTACATAACATCTCTGGATAACAATGGGAAACCCCCAATTGACCAAAAAAAACAAAGAAAAGGAAACCCTTCAAAAAAGAAGAAAAAATGGGAAAATGTGAAGGGTAGGGACTAGGGGGTGGCTGGCGAGAGCCTGAGAGGGGAGGCGGAATCCTGCAAAGTGGAGTTATAGATCACGCGAGACGAGAGTTTGTTAGAGTAGTCACATGATTCACGAATCTCCAGCTTGTCTTTTCAACGATGCAGACAACTCCCCTCCTTTCATTTTAGTCCCCGTTAATTGTCTTTCTTCACGTACAGGCAGTCCCCCCCCCCCCCTCCCGCCTCTTTGGTTTCCTATATTTTATTATTAACTCGTAATACATCAGACTTTTATCATTAAAATTGACAAATCACTAGATATGTTTCAAGAACAATCATATCTCACCTTGTGTTTTTTGTTTTCTAGGGCTATGAACTTTTCTTAATTTGTTGTTCCCAACTTTGCCTTGATTTGTCAACTTGCTTGTCTGCCCTTTTACCTTGAAACTCATTTATAAACGATATTATATATGATGATGATGTTTAACTTACGCTTGCAGGATTTCTTTTGAACTGAATCTGAATGTGAACATCCTATGTTTCAACTTTCAATCACATCTTGTTTATGAATTTAGACTTCACATCAAACCAAAATCTTACGTTAAATCTAACCCACTGTATGACTAGCACTATAGTTATGCCAAAACCTAGCTTAAATGAACTAATAATTTCATGCATGCAAAACGCATTTTGTCTGGTTTTGTATATAATATGGTCTTATATCTATCAATTTAAACCAATAAAAGTTCGAAGATTATGCATTGAAACAAACATGAAACAATAGTTTAAAGATCATAAGTAGTCACTTAAATCAATTCCTTTTTTATGAAAAAAATCAGTTCTTAAAAAATTCACAAACGGGTTAAAAAAAGGTTATATATCTCATTTTTTAAATAGTTTTTTTTACTTATTAATATAACCTAAAGGATATAATAATCCTATTAACCTTAAGTTTAAAAATTTAACTAACATTGGATAAGATAATTATCTCGATTATAAACTAATCAAATCTCCTATCATATATTAATAGTGAATAATAAATCCATTTGTCTTCTTCCCAAAAGAGAAGCCAAGCACAATTGATAGAAGAACCAAGTAAGCAATAGATCACAAAATCCTTTCCAAATATAGCCATCGATGGTCCAACCATGGAAGCTCTCAATTTAGAAGTAAACACTTTTTTTTTAACAAAAGGACAAACCTAAACAACTGACAAGTTGGTCAAAAATTGTAACACCCAAGGGCATATCCGTCTAACAGCAATAAAATTGAAAAATCGCAAACCTCCCCCCCCCCCCCCCCGAAACAAAATTAAATACTATAAACCCATTCAACCCATCCTCATGCTTCTCATTCGGTGTTTCCTTCATGAACTCAAAAGCCTCACCCCTTCCCCTTCCTTGCATGCTTGTCTAGTGGCAACCAAAATCCAAAAGCATACCAGCAAGTCGTGTAACCGTGACCGAGATAACCATGGAGTCAAGCCAAACGCCCCCTCAAGGCCTAACTCAAGAAGAGTATGCGGAGCTGAAGCCTCTCATTGACACATACCATAAATTTGAGCCAACACAAAACACTTGCATATCGCTAATAACGCAGCGTATCGACGCCCCAACTCAAGCCGTGTGGCCTTTCGTTCGAAGCTTCGAAAACCCCCAAAAATACAAACACTTCATCAAGAGTTGTAACATGACCGGTGATGGCAGCGTTGGAAGCATTAGAGAAGTCACCGTTGTTTCAGGTCTTCCTGCTTCGACAAGTACTGAAAGACTAGAGATTTTGGATGATGAAAAGCATATACTAAGCTTTAGGGTTGTTGGAGGTGAGCATAGGCTGAGGAACTACAGGTCAGTCACTTCGGTCAATGAGTTTCATAAGGAAGGGAAAGTTTACACCATTGTTTTAGAGTCTTATATAGTGGATATACCAGAAGGGAACACTGGGGAAGATACAAAAATGTTTGTGGATACAGTTGTGAAGTTGAATCTGCAGAAGCTTGGGGTTGTGGCAATGGGTTCTCTTCATGAACATGATTGAGAAGATATTGATAAGATGATGAGAAGAAGATTGAAGTCGGTTGGATGAGTAAGATTCTCTTTGGAACTCTGGTTGGTTTGGATTTTGGGGAAGCTGAATTTTTTTTTTCTTTTCTATTTACTTATGGGGTTTGAGTTTGATAGTTTGGGGATTGATTTCTATATATTAGTTTTTGTTGGGTGATGAATTTAGTTATATTGTTATTATGGGATTTTATTTTTATCACTCAAATGTTTATTATTTTTCTCTCAAATAAATTATTAAAAAAAAACATTCATCTTCATTTTTATTGAAGATTTACCAATTAAATAAGAAACAATTCAGTCTGTTTTGTTGTCACATACATATATATGCCATCATATTAATCAAATATACCAGTACTGGTCCTATTTGTTCAGAGTATATCCACTTTCTAATTAATAAACGATTAAAGATAACAAGAATCAAATATCCCATTCTTTGCGGGTTATCTCTTTTCAACATATAAATACATGTTATTAAGTATATAGTCTCCGTTAATAACCTATATTAATCCTTGATTTGTAACTGAAATTTCCTCCAAAATATGAAATGCTGTCCTTGTACTTATTTTTTAATTGGTACAAATAGACCGTTGTTATAAGAAAATAGGTTACAGTTATGTATTTAAATTTTAAATTTATCCAATATCATATGATTATATAAATTAATTGAATTAAAGATGGAATTTATTATTATCATTTTACTTAGATTGAGTTGAATGAAAGTAATATTTGAGTCATTTCCGAGGATGGTTTCGATAAGGAAAAACTATATATATAAAGTACTTCTAATTTTTAACCTGAATTTTTAGTGTACATACTATTACTTTTTCATTTTTCTTCAACTCTCCCCGATTATATAAGTCTGATGGTTTGATGTTAGAAAGGGTTTGAGCGTTGAGCTTTTCTAGGATTATGAAATTTCAACTATAGTTTCTAATAATTGGTGGGATAAGTGAGAAAACTTGGAGCTGTAATTGTCTGTAGATCTTACACATGGATCATATGCAGCGGTTTTCTTGAAATGGAGAGAGAGAAAGAAATTTTAGAAGAGATAGGCCGTCAGCCATGGTTGAAACAGCGGATAATATAGCAGGTTAATGATTTGGTACAACACTTTTTCGTGTGGCTTCAATGTCAACCCTTAATTCAACGGCAAGAGCAAAGATCAAATATTGCCTTTCCTCCTGCAAAGTTGTGAGCAAGGGACATGTGACTAAGAAAGAAACCCCCATTAAGACTTCTCTTTGATTTGTACCTCAAACCCATTTTAGCCACTTACTACTCTTTTTTTTGTTGTTGTTATTGTTTTTTTTTTTTTATGCATATCATAGCAGAAATAAAGCTTTCCTGAATTTCTCTATTCATTTTTTTAAACTAAATTACCAAATGTTTTCAGAACAAAAAAAAAAAAAGATAAATCCATAAGTTTTCTTTTCCGTGATGCCATCACATTTGATAAGGTAAGAAATGATTGGGGATAAGCATATTTTATATTTTTCATTTTCCTCTCAATCATATCTCATGTTTGTGACCCTTCAGGATTCCAATATCCTTTTTAATAGTGTCGAAATTGAAGAAATTCCAAGCCCCAAATACAGAAAATATATAATAATAATTAAAAGTGATGAAGCCAATTATCAGATATCTTTGTAGTAAAAACTTGTACCAGAAATGCAAATATATATATATATATATATATTTGCGTGGGCCCTTTCTTTCATTGAAATTGCTTAATCATAGTCAAAACCCACAGGCAGATTATTATCTGTTGGGTTTAATTTAATGTATTTTGTTGGACCTATATACAATCTGCATAAGGCACAACTTGGGGCCATTATTATAATGTTGTTGCTTGTTCGTCTTTTGTCCTAGTTTATAATTGTATGTGGTGGCTGGAGCTGCTAAGTTTCAGCCGATCAAAGCTATTTAAACACCGAAATACGTTTCAACTGCATAGGCATACAATGCAATAGCTTTTAGTTTTTATTGCTGACACGGTTTAGACAGAAGGCAATAGAAAAGCAATTGACTTTTGACTATTTCTTTTATGGTTTTGGATAATGTTTAGGAGTGTTGAAAAAGCAACGTTACTAATTAGAATCTCTTTGTTTGTTTGCTTGCTTTGCATAATTTGCATGCAAAAAAATTGGAAAAAAAATATATATACAGCTCTAAAACACTACTGCCAGCATGCGCAACAAGAAACGAACTTGCTTCAAGCCTTCTACTGGGCTGCTACGTCCATCTTAACTCGATGCCTTCAAAAATGTAATAATTGCAAAAATTAGACATAGCAAGTGAACATCTTTTCTGTAAAAGATTCAAATTTTTACACCTTTCTGATAAGAAATTAAATATCCATGTCTTCTTTTCTTTTCTTTTTTTCAAGGGATTCCAGTGAAGTAGTAGAAGCAAATCATAAAGTCAAAAATCATGTATATATCATTCCTGAATCATTTCTATTCAAAAAATGCCCAACAAGCATAATGAATAAGCCGATAATAATGAATAATAGTATACAAAAAAAGTGTCTTATAGGCAACACGACCATAACGGTAAAGTTGTTTACATACGAATTATCTTGATTTTGATAATAAGTTAAAGGGCTGGCATGCAACATTATGTCATGGCTCTTGACTACGCTTGTATGCATTCTGTTAAGGAATTTTGTCTCTTTATTGTCAGCTGTGTGATAAATCTAGTTATAGAAACAGTGCATGTTAAAAGTTCTGTTTATGGTTTCATTTCTTTCTATAATTTTAACTATTCTACTAAATTCTGAAATTTAGGGATCTGAAAAAACATTTTCCTGTCATCATTTATGCCTTTTGGTTGCTCAACAATGATCGTTGTAACCAGTCTTAAAACTGCACATGACAAGGCAACCGCAGACCACAAAAGTTTACAAAAGGAAAAGATTGAATAATCACATCAAGATCCCCAAGAAACATCTTAAAACATTGGCATTACAGATAGAAACCCAAGGAGCAAAGGAAGATCAGGTGATCTTATTCACTGTTTCATCATTACAAAATATTTGGTCTGCCTGCATGCACAATCATGATAATGAGTAGTCTAGAATTTCAGTTTATGTACTGTATAAAAGACTGTTTTAAGTTTTAGGCACACTTATGGATTTGGAGTTGGGCCAACAAAACAAAGCCCAAAAGGAGTTAGAATTAGATAGAGCGTGTAATTGCTTCAATAAATTCGTCAAAGATCTTGCCCTTGCCCACCAGATCTTCTCGTCACCTTTGGCATGCTTGCATCATCATATTCAAAGTACACTGCAAAAACAGTGTGTTTTCTTACCGTACCCTTTCTTGTTTTTTTCTTCACAAATGCATTTGTTTGGCTTAAGACTTTTGTTGGATTCTGGGAGAGGCGGAAAGTATAAGCCATTCACTCATCTTTCTCATCAAACACATTACCGTTTGGCTATCCCTCGTCTAAAAGCAAGATTTTTTTTATGAAAAATGGTGCTGAGAGGACCTGCCATGAACAGGAGTTTTAACAGAGAGAATCCGGATACTTTGATTGTATGATTGCAGAGTAGGCAAATAATGAGAGGTGGTGAGGAGGACAAAGGAGATCGGAGAAAGATAGAGAGAAAGAAGCAACAGGAAGGGCCCCTCTAAAGCCTGCAGCAGAAATGAGTGGCACTGCACCAAGGAGGAATGAGGTTCTCGTCCTTCTCGTTATATCTCTATCTTCTTGTTTTTACGCTTGCGTCGCTTATCTCTCTCTCTCATAATGAACGGGGCCATTTCATTCATTCTCCATTTTTCTTTAGGACTGCTTTTTAATTATCCTTTTTAGTGGGTTCTCTGAAGTTGCTGTCTTTTATCTTCAAAACTCCATTAGTGTTTTAGAGCTTAAAAACTTTGTGGACAGAGAAGGAGAGATTATAAATCTTGTTGGGGTCTGAAAATGTGAATCTCACTCTCTTGGTGTTTGAGTTCTTGGAGAAAACTCCACTTTTTTTCTGTACATACAAACAAATTTCCCCAGTTTTTTTGTATTGGCTTTTTCTTTCCTATTTTAATTTCGATTATGCCCTTCTGAAATGTGGGGATAGTGCATGAGTCCTGTTAGCTTTTTCACCTTATTCTTTTTTGTTAAAGCAGAAAAAAAAGGTTTTTTACTACTGTTTTATGGCATTTTGACAATGCTCTTTTTATGGAGAAACAGAAAACCAATGATTTCATGTGAACTTCGCGTTGCAATGGCTTCTTTTGGGGGTCTCTGAGAAGAGCCTACTACATGCATTTATCAATCAATATATTTACAAGCCACTTTATATTTTGAGTAGGGTGAAAGATTTCACATCCTTCATCCCCTGGAATTCCCATGAATCAAGGTTTGGGTGAAGAAAATATTTTCCCTCAGCTGGTTCTCTATTGATGGATAAATGCAAGGTTGAAAGCTACTCTTCGAATAAATGCAGTTTGGTCGTCTTTTTCAGCTTACTCTTTTGTTTCAGACACGCACGCAAACACACGAGCACAAAAGAGAATGAATTTTGAAGCCTCTAAATCTTCAAGGTCTACTTTCTACAACTTGAACTGTTTAAATATGAAGATTTAGGCTTTGTATATTTTCTCATGTTCTTCCCCTTTTCTTCAACTTTAGACTTTCTTGTCACTGTACTGTAGCATGTTATTCTTGCCTAGCTTTTGCTTTCGTGTGCATCGCCATACCCCTTTTAGATGTTTAAATACTACTACTATTAATGTTATTATTCATGTCTCGATCTTCCCAAATAATTTTCTTTATCAACATTGTTTCCCAGCAATTCACTTCCATGGAAGTTTTAAAAAAAAAAAAAAACTTTTGCGTGGATTTGAGTTACTCTAAGCTGTTAATGACGGATTTCTTTGGGAACTCTATTTTTTGATGCTTTATTTCTGTGGCCTTGCGAGTCCCATTTATTCTGTCTGACATCCTTTGCACTTTGAATTTGTGGTGAAAGATTTCTCTTGTCAATAATCTTATCCCTGTGTAAGAGTGGGGCAGGAAGTGTCCTCATTGATCTTGAAAGTTTAAATCATTCACATAATGGCTCTGAGATGTCTGTCTACCATAATTCTGTATTCTTAAGAAAAGTTGTTTCTAATAAAATTGCTTTCTTAAAATTCTGGTCTCTTGACGGTGATTGCAAGTTTCTGTCACAATCTTCTTTGCAAGTATGTGAAGTATTGTTCTTTTCAGTATTAATTTGGAGATTTTATTTCATTACCAATTTTTCAGGTTAATGGTGGATCATCTAGGCAGAGATAGAATGATCATGATAACAACATAACATAGTTCACAAGAGAGTTGAAGTCAAGGGAGTTGTTATATATTGAAATAAAATTGTCTTCACATGCAAATTAAGCCTAAGAACCCTAACTGATGAAGCTGCTTATTCTTGAGGCCATGTGATTTTTGTGCCCACAGTATAATGGAGAATGATATGTTCAGAATTCCACGAGCCATGGTAAGCCGAAATTCTGTTGTTATTGATGGGATTCTGTCACAGACAATCCCAAATTCAGTAGTTGAGTCCAACTTATATAACCACATCAACCAAAACCAGACAGTAGCTCGGTTTCCAGTGCTTCCCTCAGAGCAAGGAAAATTTATCAGTGATCTCTGTGCTGATCTCCACATAATTAATCAGACCAGGTTCTTTGACTCTAATGCATTGGTTGCATCTGTTGGAAGGAATGTTGTCGGTGATGCTTCACTTGGCAAATCAGGTTCAGAAGATAACATTAAGTTTCACGAGCAATTCATGGACAGAACACCCATCTCTTCAATTCCACCTGCAAGGTGTGGTATTGAAGAAAACTTAAATGAGTTAGCAATAGTGGCCCCTTCAATCTACCCTAATGATTTTAGGACTTACTCTTCAACTGAATGTTCTGATGGCATAAATTCTACAATGGCAACCTTTGTAAATTGTGGATTTAATGAAACATTTGGTAATATGAACGGTAAGTGGGATTTTGAGAAGTTTCCTGCTCTGGAGCTTGTTGGGAAAACCCCATTGAAGACAGCATTTCAACCATATTCATCAGTAGGTTGTCTGGATCCAAATGGGTGGATAACATTAAATGGTGCTAATATGAGCATGGATTATCCTTGTGGTTCCTCTAAACCTAGTAATGAGCTTTCTTTAAGTCTTGCTACGTCTCTGCCTGCAGTCATCAGTGGGAACAATATTCCTGATCAGTCCTCTGAAATAAACTGTTCTGGTGCAAATCACTGCTGCTTGAATACAACAAGGTTAGGCTTAGATCAAACTTCTTGTAATGCTAAGGAGCTTTCTCTGAGTTTCGGTTCTGAAGGACCAGTTCAAGTATCACACTTGATATCAGGATCAAGATATCTTCATGCAGTTCAAGAAATACTTGCTCAAATTGCAAGCTATTCTCTTGAAAATCTAGACCAGATGAGTAATGGAGCTGGAGCAACTATGCTGTTCTCCTCAACCTGTCTAGCTGGAAGAGGGATGGCACCGATGGATCCAAATGATCTTCCTGATATGGATGGTAATTCTGAGGTTCAATTAGAGGCAGAAGTACGAAAACAGACAGTCGAGGCAAGGAAAACCCGACTGCTGACTTTACTGCAAGTGGTATGTTGGTCTAATTTATGCTGGTAGAATTGTCATTTTTGGCCTGCATCAATTGGTCCCTTGGATTTGAAATATGAACTGCTTAATTTTCTTGGTTATTGAATATATTGAAGGGGTTTGTTGGTCTAATTTATACTGGTACAATTATCATTTTTGGTCTGCGACAATTGCTACCTTGAATTTGAAATATGAACTGCTTAATTTTCTTGGTTATTGATGTGAGCTAAAACTTGGATTGAAGTTCATAACTTTAAGGCTTTTGAGACTAAACATTGGAATAACCTTGAGTACATCCATGCCTTCTCTAGTTGAGCAAGTCGGCTTTGTCAAGCATGCCGGCTAATATATGTAGTAGCAAACCGTATAAGTTATTTATTTCTCTTGTTATTTTTTGTTCTCCATTTGCTTTTCTCTATTTTGTGGTGTATTGGACATAGCTGTCTGGTACTTAAATGTGGCATTGCTATCCCTCTTCATTGAGAACAGGTTGATGACAGATATAGCCAATGCTTGGATGAGATCTATACAGTTATATCTGCGTTCCATGCTGCAACTGAATTGGACCCTGAGGTGCATTCTCGTTTTGCTCTACAGACATTCTCTTTCTTATACAAGAACCTAAGAGAGAGGATCTATAACCAAATCCTAGCTATGGGATCAAATTTCGACAGTGGATGCGCTGGAGGTAGGGAAAGATCTTTTCAGAATTCATTCATCCAGGAACAGTGGGCACTGCAGCAGCTAAGGAAGAAGGATCAGTTATGGAGACCACAAAGAGGATTGCCCGAAAAGTCTGTCTCAGTTTTACGTGCATGGATGTTTCAAAACTTTCTTCACCCGTGAGCATCTTACTGGAGAATTGCTTCTACATATGTTCATAACTAGCATTTTCTCAAAGTCAACTAGGACGAAAAATAGTTTGCTTATTTCACATTTATGCACAAAAATGGACACAGTTCTGCCCATTTTGACAGATTTTGTATTTGCAGGTACCCTAAGGATGCTGAGAAACATTTACTTGCAATAAAAAGTGGCTTAACAAGGAGCCAGGTATTTGGAGCTTTTGCTACATCTTTGGACTTAAATGCGTTGATGAAGCATTTTAATCATTATTAAGAGTGCAAAGGAGTGGACTTGTACTGTGTATTGTGCTAACTGGTGTTCCTTAACCCACTCTCATATGATTTGATTGTTTCATTGTGTTCGTTTGGATCAATGAAACCAGGTCTCCAATTGGTTCATAAATGCTCGAGTTCGACTATGGAAACCAATGATAGAGGAAATGTACTCCGAGATGAACAGGAGAAAGGCTCGGCAAAATGAGGGAACCAACAGCGACCACAGAAGCCAGATAAGCATCAACAATCAAAGATTCAACATCAATTGAAGCCAGAGAAAGAAAGAAAGATCAACGGGACATTGAATTCCAGCACGCTTCAATAGGAAAGAAACACATCTACCTCAAGGTTACAACTCTACATAATGCTCCATATGGTTGGAACCTCCCTCTGTTGAAAATATCATGTATTAATAGCAAAATATCATGGAATTAATTGGTATGGTGAACTTTTGTTTTTATGCATGGGGGTTCGTGGGTCACCAATGTACTTATGATGGTCCACAAACGACGAATATTAGTGATAATACATGATGTGATGGCGGCTAAAAGTTGCTACGCAATATTGATCTCAATATTTGATTGAACCACCTCAGGTTTGTACACCACTTCCAATCCTGCAATGCAAAAGCATAGCTATTTGTTGAGTTGTCATGTCCACTTGATTATAAGCAAAACAATTCCTGGACTTCAACTATTTACTGGTCTTACAACGATTCCAAAAACAAGAAAGATTTCCTGTAGCTATATCCAAGAGTCACCTTCCAACCAGACTATGACACGTGAAATCTGATGAGTCGTAAACAGAGTCTGAAACCTCTTTAGTAGGCAAAGAAACTCTGCACCGTGTGACATCACGCCATTTCTTTCGCTGTCCTGTAACACGGCCTCATCGAATTTCTGCAACAAAAAAGATTAATTGTTGAATTTTTTTTATTTTTTTTATGGGATTTGGGGAGTTATTGGCAATAAGCCATGCAAATCTAGAAGTACAACTGTCACAGAGTAACCATGTGCCCTTTTCCTAGTTCCTACACATAATAGAATTCCAAGTTCATTTAGAAGATAGATAACTTGTCCATCATTCCTGCCTTGGTCTAGAGATTGCTAAGCTGTAATGCTTTTGGGCAATACCAAAGTAACAATTAAGTGCTGATGCTGCTGATCGTGGTGGTTTTAGTGCAATCAGATCAGCAATGGCAGGGTCGGTGTTGGTTTTTGAGTTTGACACGACAATTATCGAATGCCACAGTGATTATTGGGTTGAGGAAGAGTTCGGTGTTACTGATCTCTTCACTCAACTCCGGCCCAATTTCCCCTGGAACACTCATGGTTAGTGGAAATCTATCAAGTTTTACTGTGCACAACATTCTTCTTTTAATTTCGTTGAAATCGATAATTTTTTGTCTTACTACGAGATTCATGCTCCATGCTTTTTCGACTATAGTTTTTCGGGATAGAATGATCGTGGAGGCCCAGTCGACGGAACTGGGCGACGAAGAAAAGGTTTGACGCTTAGTCGACTATAGTTTTACTGCAACCGCGAAGAAAAGGTTTATCTATTTGGGTGACGGAACTGCCGATTTTTGCCCGGGTTTGAAGCTTGGAGAAGATGATTTTCTGATGCCATGGAAGAATTTTGCAGTGTGGGAGCTGGTTTGCAGCAATATAAAGCTTATCAGAGCAAATATACACGAATTGAATGATGGGGAGGAGCTAGGCACTGTCCTGTCCAATTTAATTAACAAACTCTTCAGTGAAGAGAACTGCGCTGCATGTGGGTGTTATCAAATTGTACCAGTTGATTGCAAATTCCACAAGAGTTCGGTCTATCCCTATCAAGCCTTTTGAAATGCTCTACCAGCTTCAAACTAGCCAATGAGGAAATGCACGCTGTTTATACTCTTTATTTTCAATCATAAAAGGTGTAATACTTATTGGGATTTACATTCATGTGGGATAACTCTACAAGTCCTTAAAAAAAATCATCTGATGAGAATGAAATCATTTTCCTGGAAAGTTGGTAATGAGAAAGATGACCATTTCCGTGACAGCTAGCTACTGCTCTAATTTCTTTTTTTTTTCTCTCATTTTCCTGGAAAGTGACAAAAATCCATATTCAGCGCATAACTAGAGAGCGATATGTTCCTGCAACTCAGCAGCAGTACAACACCATACTGCCTAATAGACCCCACCATATTTTGTTGAAACGGCCGAGAGTCGTTCAATGAATCATCAACAGTAAGACACATAATTACTTGCATCAAGTGCAGGACTTATTTATGTCTCAGTCTGTTTGGTTGAAAAGATAAAAAAAAAGTTAATAAGAATGAAAATTTGGATACTAAATTAATTAAAAATTTAATTAAAATTAAGAATTAACCTAAAGAAAATACTTAAATGTTTATTTGCTTTAGGAGATTTTAAGAAATTACCAATCAACTAACTGAAGGTATATATCTCCTCTTTTCTCAGCAATTCGAAATCCTCTTTCTCAACAATCTAATTTAATACCAAATTGATTGAAATGCAATGTACAATTCTTATAAATTATCATCAGTCTAGTTTCATTAAATAAATTAACGTAAATCTCTAGATGTTTTGTTGGTATGTACTTATTACATAATTTAAAAAATACCATCTAGAGAGGCCGCGCCCGATAGTCATTTTCAGTTCCTCATACCAATTGGCAAATACAAATTTACGTCTCTTCGATCCATTTTATGTTAAATAATTTTTCCATTATTATAACAATTTGTAGCTGGTTTTCCTGCTCTCTTGGATAATAAAATATCAATTAACCAAAAAAAAAAATCTCCATTATTATCTGCTTGAAGTTGAACTTTTGATGACTTAAATATACGAAAGCATATACAGACTAGTGAATCAGAAATATTCGTTGGGCTTCCCCGTAAAGAAATTTCAGCTAAACCAGTAATCACAAATGTTATATAGTTAAGCATTTGAACCGGATTGGAGTTCAATTGCTACACTGCCTAAGCCACGGTTCAGCTGACAGTCCTTAAATGGATGCTATTTTCTGTGGCGGAAGCACAACAATTTTAGATATATGTGTCATCGATTGAGACTCAAATTTCAGGTTCATGCAGCTGTAAAATTCAGATATAAATAGTGATATATTATTAGTACTTTAAAAGTTGACTTTGATATTATATATTATGGATCGAGACTCAAATCATATATATTATGTGACGAAAGCACAATAATTTTAGATATATGTGTCATCAATTGGGACTCAAATTTCATGTTCATGCAACTCTAAAACTCAAATATAAATGGTGATATATCATTAGTACTTTAAAAGCTGACTTTGATATTATATATTATAGATCGATACTCAAACCATAAGCTCATGCGACTTTAAAATTTAGGTATAAATTAATTCGACGTATCAAATCAATTTAATTGTAATAGTTCACACTAACTTATAAGATATTATTCATTTTTATCTTTTTAACTTCACAATTTTATCTCACAAAAAATATTTCACAAATTAAAAGTAATATAAACCCTTATATCTCAAGACTAATTATAATACATAATCGATATAAAATTTATAATTTTTACTCAAGATCGTAACATCAAATATCATATCAATCACTTCAAAAAAAAAATAAATAAAGTATTTAATTTATATCGAACATAAAATAAAAATCATTGAAATATAAAAACACCGCTGCAATATATTTTGATAAATTAATTTTTAAAAAAAGATAATAATATGATGAATAATATCAAAATAAATTTTAAATCGCTTGACTCACGTTAAACATCTCAAAAAAATAGACAAAATAGTCAATTTTTGTGATGCATCACAAGATTAGATAAAAAAAAATATCACGTTAAATACTCAAAAATAAGTAAATAAAATATTTTAATCTTACATCGAATTTGAAAAAAATTAGTGAGGTGTAAAAATAGTGACGCAACATGCTCTGATAAACTAATTTTGAAAAGGAAGAATAATGACCACGTCACATACGCTTTTAGTGCTAAAAAGGTCGGCAGTCATTTTCTTCGTCAGTATCAAAGAAAAATAACAATCAATAATCAATTTTACAAGGGCATACACAAGAAATAGAAGATGGAAAGCTTAAAATTCACCACCCACCCGTAGCTATTTGTCATTATTGGCGTTTCTCTTGGTAAATAATTATTCCGATGATAAAATTTATGGTTACAAATAAAAGAATTGACAATATCTTCTTTTTCTGTCTATCTACAACCATAGTGCTCTCTTATGGTCGCCAACCAGTCAAAAGATGTTACAAATACCTTTTTATATATACATATATAGATTACATAGAGGTGATCTTGCCCTTTCTCTTTCATCTTCTCTCAGACTTCCAAAGAAATCCGGGTTTTAATCGGTTTCAACTTCAAGCCCATGCTTTCCGGTGAAAGAAGCTCCGGAGAGATGCAAGATAGACTCAAAGGGCTTCTTGGGCTAACACTTAGAGTCGGCCTGTATAAGCCGTATCCCATAAGAAAGTACTCTATTGGTATCAACATGGCATGGGGCTGCTCCTCTGTCACCATTGACCCACTTGCCTGAACCTGTAATAGGTTCCACAATTTCCAGGAAGTTAGCTCGCTGCCATGGGATGTTGAAAGCTACATGTATGTATGATATGACGACAGGTTAGACAATAAGACTGTCTGCATACCTCCACCAGGGCACTATATCTTCTATCTAATTTTGATGTCATGTGAAGAGCCTCAGAATGGAAAGGAGAGTTCTCCCCAACAAATATTAGGGATCGGCAATGCAGTTTTCTTAATCCTTCGCTAAGGTCAGGTCTCCTGAAAGACAGTGAATTAGACAGACTTTTATGCTGGATCAAAAGCAGTAATGCATGCATGCCATGAATATTTTCCTTTTTCTTTTACCCTGGCAAAGGTGATAAGGAAACCAACCACCTGAAACCTGTTTTAAGAACACCTTTAAAAAGAATCCTAGTCTAACTATTTGTCATGGAGACAGGCTTACCTGTTCATTGCTTCAAGGAATTGCCAAACATTTATACTCTGCCTTTCATCTAGCGACTGGAGAAAAAATATATATATACAAGTCAGAAAAGTACCATGAGACAAACTAATCATAATATAATCACTCGAACAGTAACGAAGTGGCAAATACTAGTTTATGAACTAACTCTTCTGCATGTCTGAACTATATCTGATTCTGGCACTTGAGCACTACCACGAACTTCCTGCCATTGTCATTCAGAACCTTACCACTCAACTAGTCCAATTCTAGACAGAGAAATAAACGGCATAAATTCTGAAGCAGAAAAATACCTTACTGAAGTACCGCTTAAGCAATAATTCCTTCACCACTCCACACATGCCATAGAAATAAAGTAAATTTGACATCACCTGAAATAATATGAAAATCCATCTGAGCACATAATTATTTAAACCCTAAGAAAAAATAAAAAGGCCTAAAACAGGAACCTTATTTAACAACCATTCTGTCCATGAGGGTGCTCTGCAGAGGGGTGAAACAAGTATTAACCCAAGGACACGTTGCCTGTATTTCATCTATCAAGACATAAGGCAGAAAAAATTATTTCCAAACATACAAGAAAGAGTTTAGATATTTATTTGAAAGTGAGAAAGGAAAAATAAAAATTTTGTATAATATGCCAAGGTAGTTGACTTACAGAAAATAGCGTAAGAATATAAGCTCCAGCTGTAACCCCCATACACATTACAGCACCAAGCCTGTGGTTAAAACAGAAAGAGAAGAAAAGAGATAAAGGATAAGAAATATCAGCCTGCTTGCCTTTATTATTTTCCCTATAAATAATGAAATGATGAAAACGACAGCTTAAGAAATTATGTGAGGGTAGTAGGTGCATCAATTTACAACAAATTCAGAAAACTTCTACAACAATTACCGGCCATCATGACAATAAAAGGTGTCAAAGAATGTCTAGAGCAGAAGAGGTACAGTAAAGTAAATTTCTGATCAGCTGACACTTTGAAAGAGAAAGCAAATAAAGTAAATAAGAAATTATATGATTACCCAAAAAAGTTGAGAACCTCGAGAATCTGATCTGCTAGGTCATCAACGGAAGGCACACGGTCATCAGAACCGATTGGGGAAGCTCCCAACTGCAATATTTCTTGAAGAAAGTTCCGTATAAGAAAGGTGTGAATTATAGGATTCAACGAAAAGAGGATGATTAAAACAGAAATACAAGAATAAAACATCCACAAAACCGACCTCATGTCCAGGAGGACTTATATGATATATGCAAAAGTTGTGGAGGAGCAAGGAACTAGCTTCTGGACAAAAAAACAAGCCTTGAAAGCAGGAGATATCTGCAAAATCTCACACAATCGAAAGTTTAGGTAAGAAACTGGAAGTATCACTGGATGATGATCCTGGTCATAGTGGAAATCTAACAAATAATGTTACGAACTTCAGACATATTACTAAAGTGTAAAACTTTAGCTCAAATTAAAAGCATTACAGCCTCAAAGTCTCATGCATTATAATGAAAACACAAACGAAGGTCTCAAATTTAAAACAATATCTATGTTTAAGGTGAAAATTCATTATTCAAAGAATAAAAAGCCAAACTAGAGTGAACCCTTTTTT
This sequence comes from Durio zibethinus, assembly GCF_002303985.1. The sequence continues at coordinate 11,498,441 of NW_019167882.1, read as the reverse complement.
CGCCAAAATTGTTGAAGCACATATTTTGTCATAAGGAGGGAAGCACAAGGAAAATAGACAGTACAATAAGCTCTTCTGCATTACTCACGATTTAAAGCTAAATCAGGATAGGTAACAATAGCCGGCTTATCTTGGTCTCCAAACACAGCTACAGAAACTGTACCATGGTGAGTTTTCACCAGGTACTCCTGCAGATAGATTTTACAAAGCACTGTTATTCATTTAACAAACCTTTTGGAAAGCAACGGAAGGAATCAAAACATATTAGCATCAAACCAAAATAACACCTAGATTTTAACAAATAACCAGCGCGGAAAAATTACAAACGTATGATCTAGCTAGGTAATGAGAGCATAATTGACTTCGGTTTCATTTACTTTAAAAAGAGAAATGCTTCAAGCATAGCCCAAGCCAAGTATATTCTAACTAGATAGAGTTAGCATGTGCAGCAGAAATTTTTTAAGAGGCCTAACTGTTTTGCTCATTTAAGCATATTCTAAATCATCCAAACTCCAAATTTGACAAGACACTGATATAAAACTAATGAAATTACTAGTCTAAGATTTTCTTTTTCTAGCACAGAAAGCAAATAAGTACAAAAAAATATTTTAAGTTTCAAAACGGCATTGAATTTAGTTTATTATTAATGTAATTAGATTTAATTTATCTGGATGCATCTCAAATGAGAAATTTTCAGAAGCCACTAATCAAAGGACTATAAAGAACAAATTATGCGATCATTCAAAAAATATTGCAGCAAAAATGTAAATAAAATTGTCTGTGACAAAAAAAAATGAATAATTTAAATAAATGGTTTATATCTGAAAATATAGAAATAAACAAGAAATTGAAGCAAAATCCGGCTTAGCTAAAGAAATGACAGATATGTGCATTAAGTTTTAACAGGGAAAACATTTTTTCAATTCTTTTTCTCTTCCATTTTCCGCATTTTCCCGGTAACCAAACAAGATATATAGATTCAGGTTACCTTGCCGCCAAGAGAGATCGTTTCCGTATCGATGGAAATCGAATCGCTAGAATCTGCCATTTTCCCTCTCTCTCAAATTGAAGGCGCATTTTTAGAATTGGCTTCCATGCCTTATATAACAAATCTCCCTCTCTGTCCCTCTTTTTCAGATTTTCTCTATTAAAATAATAATAATAAGAAAATTAGAATGAAAATATTTTTAAAATTGCTTACCTTTAAAACTACAAGTTTGACTCGTTGTTAATTCGGACCGAGTCACCGACGCTCGATTTATCAGTGTAAAAAATTTACAACTCACAAGGGTCCCGTTCAAGCGTACCTTTAACCTGGGTCTCGGGTCTCTTTAACCCCGGTTAAGAGGCTGATAGTTTACTTAATTTTGCAATGTCGCCCCCATTCCTATCACGATCCACTCATATTTATTTTTTATTTTTACGAATTAGGATAAAGTTTTAATAATATTAGGTTTCATTTTCGCTGTTAATGAATTTTTATGAATAATTTAACAAATTTAATATAATTTTTCATTGATATTTATTATTTTTATGATAAGTTTGATGTATAAGATTATAATAAAATAAAACAAAATGATAGTATAAATAAAATTAAATAATATTATCTTATTATATGTTTGATGAGTGTAAAAATTAAAATATAATAAAATTTATATATTGATCAAAATTATTATTTTTTAAATTTATATAATTTTTAAAAATATAATAAAATATGTCAATTTAATCTTATAAATTAAATAAAAATTTTTTTATTTTAAGATGATTTAATTATCTTATATCGAAAAAATAATTAATCTTTTTTATAATCATATCATTTTTTTAATACAAATCAAACTTAATATAAAAATATAATATAAAATAATTATCATCTTACTATATCTATCATGCTTCACATCAAATACGTTATTGACTTTTAATTGATAGTGTATAATTTATTATATGATCAAATGAGCTATATAATTTATAAATTGAAAGTAACCACTATTAATATTTTATTTTGCTTTTTTTTTTATTTTGTTGGAATTTGTTATGCAAGATTTTGTTCCAACAAACACGGAATAATTTTGATTTTTATATGCTTGATTTGAAATCAACTTAATTATTAATATAAAAAAATAAAATAAATTCTTTAATTTTTTAAATCAAAATCAAAATGTGTCATATCTTATAAATTATAAACAAAATTTAAATTCAAATTTATTTTATTTTTTAAGATAATATTAGTTATTAAAATTATATTTATTACATCTAAATCAACTGATCAACAATCAATTTAGTTCAAGTTTAATCTATACACTCATATATTAGGATTGCCAAAACAAAATATGCCTAAATAGCTACATCACCTACTCTCGAGGATATAACTCATTATTTGTCAAATGAAGTACTCGTCTAAGATCTCAGTGACAATCTATTAAGAAAATTATTTCAAAATAAATCACTTAACATCTAATTGATCTAAAATCATTAAATACATTTTACACTTGTTTGAAATTATTAAATGTGACTCATACTTATTTATATAAATTTTTATTGAATTTCACGTAAACATCTTTTCAATTATTAACTGTTTCAATTAGCTCATTATCTTTTTGTCTGTACATAAGATAATTAGAATAGTAAGTATGTAACAAGAACAAAAACACCTAACCCTATTACGAATTCTTTGGTTTTTTTCTGTTGAAACTTTTTTCACACATTTCATCACTTTCATCTCTTCTTTTATTATTTTTTTACCTTACTTTAGATATCTTATTCACTTGAGTGTTGGAATACGTTACGGAGAAATAACTCTAATGCCCCTTCCTATATTATTTGATCGTAGATTCGAGTGATTTTTCCTCTAACCTCACTTCTCCTACTTCCAACTAAAATAATCCAAAAACATAGTTAACATTTACAGAACACATAAAAAAATATTTCATAAAACTTTTAGATTCTATAAATAGGTTAATAAAATGACGTATACTTACTCCTTAATTAAAAAAAATTATTAATTACATTTATAAAATTAAAAAAAATTACACTTTTTCATTGCAAATTTGTTACTCTATCTAATACTAATTCTAATTTTAATGCATATAAATAAATGAAAAAAAATGGAGAAATGAATGATATAAAACTTAGGGAGTTAGGATAAAAAATACAAAATGGGGCTATCAGCCGTAAGATACAACAGGTGAGACATCAAACAGGTTAGATCAAAATGGGGCCCAATAAACCATGACCAATCCATCGCATGCAAACATTGCAACGTCATTTTCGGTTCAAGTTGGTGTCTGTCATTACCATTCACCGGACAGTAACCCCGCCAGTCCCTCTCCGTACTGTTTTCATGTCGTTTTATTCAAATTAAAAAAACGTTTTTCTTTTATTTTTATATATTTTCAGAAATAAAAAACTAAAAACAATTGGCTTGATTGCAGCTAATTTCCTTTTTCATGCAGATACAAAATCACCATCGCATTCAAATTTGCTGAAGATTTTTTTCATTATTTTGTTTTTAAAGTAACGAGTGGGATAAGAACAATGTCAACAAGAATATGACATATTTCTAGTTTTTCAATCCATGTATTATTTTATTTTATAATGCTAATATATTCTCTGGTTTTTAGTTGATGCTTTAGAAATTAGAATGAGGCAGCTTCAAACCTCCAGTGCTAGACATTTTATCTCATAAAATAACAAAAAAAAATTATTTCCTAATCTAATTTTATGTTAGAATTATCCAGCAACTCATAAAATCAGCAGCTAGTTTACTTGAATGCGAGAAAGAAATAAAACTCGCGTTACCAAGATCACCCGAGTTGATGTCGCTGTCTACAACTCTTCGGTGGTGCCTTCGAACGTCTCAATGTCTCAATGCTGCCCGAAACGAGAGAATTATTTTTTGGTAAAGGGAAAAATTTGTGAAATTTTTTAATAAAAATTTTAAATAAATAGATTAATAGAATTCAATGTAAAAATTCATAATATATAAAAAATAATTAAAAAATTATTTTTAATTTAAAATTAATTAATATTTATTCAACAATAAAATTTTTGTTGATATTATTATTAAAAACATATATTTGATGAATATATTAAAATTTTTTCAAATTTTATATGCTTAATTTATATAATGAAATCTTTCAATTTATCAATTTTAATTTTAATTTTTAATTTTTAATAAATTTTTTTTACAAATTTCACTTATTTAAGTTTATGTAAATCTTTTTTATTATTTAAGATATATATTTGATAAATATATTAATTTTTTTCAAATTTTGTATGTTTAATTTATATAATGAAATATTTCAATTTATTAATTTTAATTTATTCAATTTTAATAAAAAAATTTTTACGAATTTCACTTATTTAACTTTATGTAAATCTTTTTTACTATTTTTTACCCTGTGCTTCAATGAAGTTATAAAATTTAATTAGCCATTCTCATATATGTATATATATAATTTGAGAGTAAGAACTTTTTTAACATGCTATTCGTCTCAATATAAGTTTAAAGTATATTAGAATCACACTTAATTTATATTATATTATTTAATTCGAATATTATTAAAATTAATATTAATATAATTGATCTTTAATTTTATGTTAGTCGAATTTAATTTAAAATAAATTGATTATATTAATTCACCAATTTGAGATAAATGCAACAACTTAATGTCATGATTTTTTTTTTATGACAAAGTCCATTTTTTTTTTTTTACATTTTATATTATCAATAATAACTTTATTTTACTTGATTTTAATTTAATGGAAGTAGGTGAGTCTTAATAAAATCCAAACTACTCTCATCTCATATCATGTACCAATATGTTTATAATTATTGTAGTAATTACATAACAATTATTAATTTGTTTTTTAACATTTTATTAATTAATTATATCTCCAATTGACTCTAAAATTTGAAATGGCAAAGTGCATACATGTAAGGTCTAAATATCCTTTTATCATTTAACCCAACAATATTTATTTAAAATTACTAATTCATAATCAGCATATGTTTATTATAAAGTCTTGAAAAATTTTTTTTTTCAAATTCAAGGGCTCTTCCTTTGATGTGATTGATATGGGAATAAATTTTCAATCATTTGTGTGTAATTTTATAATCGGGATGTCGATATTTTAGTAGCACTTGGCATAAAAAAGGTGTATGCATATGTGTGGCTCCGTACTTCTCGTATTTCTATCTCGTTACTGTTGTAGTTTTTTTTTTCTTAATATAAAAGAGATTTTAATTTAAATTATAAATAATAAAATTTAAAATTATTAAATATTTATTTTTAAAAATAATTTTATAAATGAATTGAAATAAATTCTAAATTTTATATATAACAAAAATTTCATATTGATTTCTATTTATCTTTGAGAAATCTACGGGAATGGGGTGATGAGAGCAAAATTACAGAATCCGCTTGTAGTCAACGAAATGGACGTGAGGTTGTTTATACAAATTTCTGCCCTTTTTGTACATTTTGCCACCGAGCACCTTGCCCACCCTGCAACTGTCAGCACCACTGACAGCGTGGCGATCCCACTGAGTCGACCCATCAGATGAACCGAGTAAGAGGGGGCCGTTAAACTTCATTTTCCAGTTTAGCTTGATGGTTAGTAACAATTTACTATACAAAATCCAATATTTAATCACAATGAAAGAGTCATGTTTTTTACATGGGAAAATCGAAAAGACAAAGTCATGAAAATTTGCCGTTCTTATTTTCTGAAATGTAAAGCCAAAGGGAAGCTTCTATTTCTTTTATTATTTTATTACTAAGTGTTCTTCGTTGCGTGTGGATTAATTAAATAGTTTTATTATTTTATTTAATAAAACTTTCATAATTTATATCACATTTAAAAATATTTTTATCTAAATTTTTTTAGAAAATTAATCATTTATGATTTTTTTTATAATTTCATTACCAAATTTATTATTATTTTTTAAATCTAAATTTTAATCCCAAAATTTATTTTATTATTATTTTTATAAATTTCACTCTTTTATTTTATTATTGCTTGAAAATAAATATAAATTATTATTATCAAAATCGTTGTTACCTTAATCAAATCCCCGTAGCCCACCCGCCCTCAATCCATTCCAACCTTTCGCCGGGTATCTTACTTATCTGAGTCTTAGAGATTGGATCTTATGAAAATGAAAATGAAAATGAAAAGCCTACCTATCCCAGCTATGAAATTAGTAGAAAGAACACAGCCGATTCGGAAAAATTCTCCGATTCCTCTACATAAAATGGTTGAGCAAAAGAAAGCGACTCAGTTGGGATCAAATTTAAAAAACTTTCCATATAAAAATTTCTTAAAAAATAAATTATTGGTAATTTTTATGAATTTCATCTTTAAAATAAATTTTATTAATTTTAAAAATTTTATCTTTTTGTTAAATAAATTATTTTTCAAAATTTTATTACATTTAATTTTTTACTCCAAAATTAATATCAATTATAATTTTGAATTTTTTTCTAAAATTTAACTAAAATTAAAACAAAATTATCTCATATAAATATTTTTTTAAAAATCAACCATTCATGATTATTAAAACTTTCATAATTGGAAATTTTTATTTATTTTAAAAAATTTATTACATTATTTAAATTTAAAAATTATTATTTTAAACTAATCAAAATCTTTCTAATTTAAAATTTAAATAAATTAAAATAAAATTTAAAAATAAAAAATAATGAAATAGAATAATAAAAACAAAAATAATTCAATAATATTAGATAGTTCTCACTGTAAAAATGTAGTGTACTTCTTTTAATCTAATGCAGTATAATTCTTTCTTTGACTTCAACCACTTAAATAAAATACAAACCGTCAACGACTAATTATTATTATTAATAATAATAAAAAGAGTCGGCGGCATGATTAGTTGATTAGCATTTCAGACGTCAAAAAGACAAGGAGAGGATTTGGACCAAAGCACAGTTTAAGACAAAAAGTGTAGGATTTCCACTTACGTGGCACGTTCACACCAGCTCAAAAGTGTCTTTTTTTAATGAAGAAAAATAGTTTGTGAAAATTTTCTTTTACTTTTTGGAATCGTTTTGAACTTCTCGTGGCCTCACGTTAAAGTGATGACATCACGGGGTGGAAGCCACGTGTCAATTTCTTGAGACATTTGTATATATTGGTTGCGTTACCGGCGACTGACGTATTATCCTGTGTCCATGTACTGATATTACACTAATAATATGTGTATTCATCAATTTTTTCAATTACAAAATCTTCGGCTTTGTTATATTTTATTTTATGGTTTGACGGACCTTCCATGAATTACACGTGATGGACTAAAGTCATGGGTAAATTTCTAGTGTCGGTAGGATCCCTTTTCAACTTCCAATTTCTTTTATTATTTGATTGAACTCCACAGACTGAATGAAAATTTGAAAATAAGAGCCCGGCCCAGTGTTTGAAATAATAATCGAAATGTTTGGACTTTGTAAGACATATGATGATGAGTTTGAATGGTGGATATTCAAGCTGAGCTCGACCCTAAGGCCTCATACTCAACCAGGGAATTCTTCATCTCCATGCTTTCTCCAATTATTATGCAACACTAATAAACAGGGAAACAAAAAGATAGTGGCAGTTATTTTTCTTTTCTTTTGCTACTTGATTAGGTTGTGTAGATCATATACTATTACTACAATAAAACTCGGATATTTCCTCCATAATGGCATAGTGATTAATTCAAGTGGGAAAATAGGAGTCGTTGCTGAAGTGAGAAGCAGCCATCATCCAATGGTAAAATAATGACATATTCAGCCACAAAGCCTTCCAACATTGATAAAACTAAGATAACATCATGTCTGTAGTAAGGCTGAATAGTAACTAGGTCTGAAAGTGGACAAAAAGATCACTAGCTGCTTCTCTATCGTTATCAGTATGCAACCATATATAATTTATGCCATTGTGAAATTCAGTTGCAGAATGTTCTCACCCACTCTTCAGTTGAAATTGAATGAAACAGTAGCCAGTATATATTGTCTCAGACCTCACAATCACCAAAAATCATTTGGTTGTTGTGATCGAGTTGCTACCTCAACCCGAAATTATTGTTCCATATCTCTCACATCCTCATCTGAAGCCAGATTGTCAACCTCACTCCCAATACTCAAACCATCATCATTAGACAAAGGCAAAAGCTTTTCCCTTACCAAATTTTCATGTACGTGATACTTGACAAACTTAACAGGTATTTCCCCTTCAATGTTGCTCCCTTCTTTGCGTTTTCTTACTGCATCAGTTGCTGTTGATTTCATCAAGCCAGGAGCAGATAAGGGAACAGTATTCATAAAATTAAGAATCTCTAGATCACCATCAGCTTTATTGTCTTCTTTCCCTTCATGAACCCTGCAAACAAGATTTTCACCCAATTATTTGCCATTGGTCTTAACTACTGGGATCTCATATTCAACCCTTGACTTGCAAAGCACAGCCTTGGCATAAACCTTTGAGATGTCACATTCAAATATTCTCACCCCTTGATCCTCAATGATGAGTAGCCACTCTGAAAATGCAGCCACTTTATAATTAGACACTTTGAAACCAAAGTTAAAAGAATATTAGAATAAAGAGGAAAGAATTACAAATCATGTGCGTCGTATGGTTAGATGTCTTTCAAAATTTGCCCATTTAGCTATAGATGTGCGACACATCCAATGCAGAGTGTTGCTGGTCTAGTGATTACATATGCTCCACTTTGGACGATGGTAAGAACGAAATATCTCATTTCATCGCATAGCTTGTTGACAATCTTAACCGGACGATCCATTGAAACAGTTGCTCAAGTCCTGACAAGTGAAGACAAATGACAAGAGCGTAGAGATAGGAGGCACTGATAAGAGCTATGGGAGTAGAAACAGTCAGGCTCCTTGGTTTGTCCCCCATCCCGGTCTGACTGGTAGCCCACTTGATCAAGTGGGAAGGTAGGCAAGATTCAGAGAAAGCATTAATGTAAGAGATAGCTTTGATCTGGTTACCATTCTCCCTGTGGCATTAGAACATGGCTTGTGAGATTTGTTGGATGAGATATTGTAATAATAAGAATTGCATCTGGCCACGGTCTCCACAGTCTCCACATTCATAATCATACCTTGCTGAGCGTATGGCATTGCTGACAACAAAGGACCACGTCAAAGAAAGATTTTTTAATTGTTGACCAGGTTGCAGAATTCCCCCCCAGTAGACTGAGGAATGTATAGTCCATCATCATCACAGCATCATACAAAATTTCTCTTAAAAGAACTTTATTTCCATGGCCCTGCAATAAAATGGAGGTTTAATTAAATATCTCAGTAATAACTGGAAAGCTTAAAACACAGAGATAGTTTGAACATTTCAAAGGTCCTAGGAATTTAAAACCGCAAAAGAAAGACAACTGCTTGGAAGGTTTTCGTATGGCTTAAAAATAATCTTAAGGGAAACTTTTGTCAAGGAAATTATTTTCAAGGAAAACAATCAATTTCGGTGTTAGAAAAATGCTGATCCAAACAACCACTAATAGGTGAAGATAGTCAATAGTCAAAAAACAGAAATGCCCACAGATGATTTTTAATGGTGCCTGCCAGCAGGCAATGAGCAATGACCACTGTGGGTCACATTGCCAAAGACAATGTCTAGCTGATTCTCAGCATCCACTGATGGTCATCAACAAGCGGCAGTGGTCATGAAGAGATGGCAAATAGGCGCATATCTTTGGTCTGAGCTTCTTACATAAGACATGTAACTCATTTCATTAAATTGGAGCTCAAGTCCAAAATATGCATTTAGTACAATAACCATAAGTAAAAAAACAAAAATAGCAATTAATGATAAAAGCAGAAATAATGAACCAGACTAGGATCTGGCATATTAACAAAAAGATGTTACTCAAGTGATGGCAAATATCTATTTATTTTTCTAGTCTTATTTGAACATGTTACTGTTGCACTCTCCGCAATGTAATCTTCTACCGTTCTATTTTTCATTTGACACATTCTAAAGGAGAAAAATGCTTAGCCCTATGATTTGAAACTAAGAAATTACCTTTTGATTAACCAAATCTAACTTTTGAATAGTAAGTAGGGAGAAATTAAATATTAAAGCAAAAAAAGTGAAGAAACTGACCAGTAGAAAGGTGATTGGTAAAACTGGTTCCAACAGCATCCTAAGAAGGATATCTGTTGTGCACCAACAACGAATTAGAACTACTAACATTAACAACTGAACAAGAGAAGGATAAAAACAAAAACCTTATTCAGAAAAGTAATGTCATGTCATTGCCGGCACTAAGCTGGGAATCAAAGTCTTGTCAAACAGAAGAAGACATCAGATTTCCAGTAGACAGTAATTGCTTTATATACAACATGTGAATCAAATATTTGTCCACAAGGGAAAACAAAAATGATTGACGCTCCTGCTCTATGGTGACTTTTGCTGGTTGCTTGTTACTTTCCAAGGTATGCGTGCACATGTATATACATACATGCATGCGCAACAAAAAGGCATGAAGTTATGTTTGTTGGGCTAGGTTTCCTCGGTGCGGGGTGGCCTAAACCAAAGCCTATTCATTAAGGACTTTTTAATCCTTTCATGCTTAGTTATAGGGTTTTAAACCTTTATATAGCTGAAAAAAAAAAAAAACAAGTGTGGTGGCGTCAATTGAAAAATAGAAGAAAAAAGAGATTTTGTGTAATTTCGGTCAAGTAGTTTGATTGAATCCGATTAAGTTAAAATTTTATCAGTGTGTTTATAACTCATTGTTCTTCAGTTTGAATGGTAGAGATTGGGTTTTGAATTTTCTACCTCTTGATTTTATGAGTATTTCTTAATCCTTAAATTTATAGAGACTTCTCCAATTTTCTCTTGCAAGTTGTTTCTTTACCAAGATTATTTAATCTTGAGATATTGTGGTTGTATACCTCTAGATTTAGCTAGAGAAAACTTTGTATTCCTATTATTTTGATAGTGAAGATTATTTGTTGTTGTCTATGGTTTTTACTCCTTATTTTGAAGAGGTTTTTCATGTAAAATGCTTGTGTTCTTGTACTTGTGGTTTGAAGATTTATTTGTTAGCTTTATGTATTTGATCCTACTAGATTCACACAAGATAGAGATAATTTAATTTTTTTTTAATTACGTGATATATTCAGTTTGAATATTATTTGACGTTATTTTATCCCAACAAGTGATATCGGAGCTTAAGCTATATTGAATAATGAAAGCTAATACAAATAAAATGATTAATTTAAAATTTTCAAATTACCATGTGTGGAAAGAGAATATGAAATACTTACTTTATGTGAAGGATTATTATTTGCCTATATTTGCCACTGAAAAGCCTGAAAATGAAACATATGTGGAATGAAATTTATTTCCTCGACAAGTATGTAGTTATATTAGATAATTGGTAAATGATAATATTTTGAACCATATTAGTGGAGAGACACATGCACGCACTTTTTGAAACAAGCTTGAGGAGTTGTATGCTTGAAAATCTAAGGATAATAAATTGTTTTTAATTAAGCAGTTGATGGGTTTGAAATATTCTGATGGAATTCCTATGACAGATCATTTAAATGCATATCAATGTATTATTAATCAGTTGGCAGGCATGAATTTCAAATTTAAAGATGAGATATAGGGCTTATGGTTTCTTGGTACATTACTGGACTCGTGTGATACATTTAGAATAATGTTATCTAACTTAGTCCCAAATGTTATTATTATTATGGATTTGACTAAGAGTAATATTTTGAATGAAGAGATAAGAAAAAAGTCATAAGGTTTCTCTTCATGATCTAAGGTCTTAGTCATAAAAAATGAAAGGAGGAGTAAAAGTAGATGTCTGAAAAATAGAGACAAAAGCAAAAGTAAGTCCAACAGATTTACCAATGTTGAGTGTCATTATTGTGGTCTAAAAGGGCATATAAGAAAATATTACTAAAAGTTGCAAAGAGACAACAATAATAACAAGGATAAGAAAAAGAAGAATGGTGATAGTAATAATGCTGATAAAGTTGCTATTGTCACAGATGACTTATTTTATATGATAATGATGTTGTTGATATTGCACGCCATGAGACTAGTTGGGTGATTAATACTGGTGCCACAATTCATGATATATCTTGAAAAGACTACTTTACATTTTACACACCTAGTGATTTTGGGAGTGTTAGATTGAATAATGATAGCTCAATTAAAGTCATTGGTATGGAAAATGTGTTCTTGAAGACCAATAGTGGCACTACATTGGTCTTAAAAAATGTTAAACATATTTTCAACATTCGCATGAATTTGATTTTTACAGGAAAGCTCGATGATGAAGGGTTTTGCAACACCTTTTGTGATGATCAGTGAAAGCTCACTAAAGGTTCTATGATTGTAACTAGGGGTATGAAACATTTCTCATTGTATTTGATGTAGGCTAAAGTATCTGATTCCATTATCAATGCAGTAGATAATGATGATACAACTGAGTTTTGAGACAAGTGATTTAGTCACATAAGTGAGAAAGGTTTGAAGGTTTTAGCTGAGAAAAATTTTTTTTTGGGGTGAAGAATGTATATTTGAAGAAGTGTGATTATTACTTGATAGGGAGACAAACCAAAGTTGCATTCAAGACTTTTTCTCCATCGAGAAAGCTAGGTATACCTGATTTAGTATATTCTAATATTTGTGGTCTTATGAAAACAAAAACACTTAATGGTTTCATCTATTTTGTGACTTTTATAAATGATCATTCAAGGAAGATATGGGCTTATACCTTGAAATCAAAAGACCAAGTGTTAGATGTGTTTAAACAATTTCATGTTTTAGTTGAAAGACAAATAGGGTTGAAATTGAAATGCATAAGGATTGACAATGGGGGTGAAGACATCGGACCTTTTGATAAGTATTGTAGACAGTCGGGTATTAGACATAAAAAGTCATCTTCTAAAACTCTTCAGTTGAATGGGTTAGCTAAGAGAATAAATTGGACACTAATGAAAAGAGTGAGATGTTTGATTTTACAAGCACAGTTATTAAAATCCTTTTGGGGTGAGGTTTTGACTACAGTTGTATATGTTTTGAATCTCTCATCATGTGTTGCTCTAGATTTTGATATTCTAGATAGAGTTTGATCAGGTAAGGATATGTCTTATGATCATTTATATACCTTTGGATGTAAAGCTTTTATACATATTCTTAACGATGAAAGGTTCAAGCTTGATGTCAAAACTAGACAATATGTGATCTTTGGTTATGGTCAAGATGAGTTTGACTACAAGTTTTATGATTCAGTGTAGAAGAAACTCATGAGAAGTAAGAATATTGTTTTTGTTGAAAACCAGACCATACAAGATATTTAAAAGACTGATATATTAGTTCCATGATACAATGACTGTTTGATTGACTTGGATCTAGTTCTTCTAACATATGTGCCTACAGAGATTGAAGATATTGAGGATAACCAATATAATACAAGTGATATTGATATTAGTCCCATACAGGTTAAAGTGGGTGATGATACCCATGAACAATCACCTGTATTAGAGGTTCAATAGGAGGTTTTACCAGAAGTTTCACTCAGGAGGTCTATTAGAGATTGATAGCCTTCCACACGATATTCTATTGATGAGTATGTACTATTAACTGACAAGAGAGAACCCGAATATTATGTAGAGGCCATACAAGAAAGAGTGAGTTGATGCCATATAAGATGAGATGAAGTCTTTGTAAAGAATAATACTTTTGAGCTTGTAAACCTACTAAAAGAGAAACTTAAAGTTTATCGTTTGATCACTGGAATGACGATTCCTTCCACAGAGTTAAAAATAGAAAGATTTGTTGGGCTTGGTTTCCTCTATGTGAAGGTGGCCTAAACCAAAGCCCATTCACCAAGAACTTTTTAGTCCTTTCATGCTTGGTTATAGGGTTTTAAACCCTTATATGACTGAACAAAAAATAAGAGTGGTGTGGCGGCATCAGAGAAAAAAGGGGGTTTTGTATAGTTCTTTTCAAGTAGTTTGGTTGAAATCAATCATTATCCAATTGAGCTAAAATTTTATCAGTGTGTTCAAGACTCATTATTCTTCAATATGAATAGTAGAGATCGGGTTTCCAGTTCTCTACCTACTAATTTTATGGGTGTTTGTTAATCCCTAAATTTGCTGAAACCTTTTTAATTTTTTCTTACAAGATTGTTTCGTTACCAAAATTGTTTAATCTTGAGATATTGTGGTTATATACCTCTAATTTTAGTTTGAGATTTGTATTTTCATTATTTTGATAATGGAGATTATTTATTGCTTCTGATTTTTGCTTCTCGTTTTGAGGAGATTTTTTACGTAAATTGCTTGTGTCATTGTGCTTATAGTTTAGAGATTTATTTGTTAACTCTATTTGTTTGATTCTTGCTAGATTCACACCAAAGAAAAATAATTTGATTTTTTTCATAGTGTGATATATTTGGTTTGAATATTATTTGAAGTTATTTTATCCAAACAATATTACTTTTAGTTCTACATGCATCCGCATTTTCTGGGTAAATAGGTCTAGTCCCAAAAATCATAATGGTAAGATGAGAATCCCTTCCCACCAACCATGCAAATGAATGCTTAATTACCCAAATAAGATTTTGCTAATTACTTTATAACAAAATAGGAAAAAGCAAAAGCAAGTAACCATTAAAAGATTATATATAATTGATGATAAAGCGCTAATGATTTATAAGTTATACCAACATTAACACCGATGACTTAACATATGATATGAGAAAAACAAACGAGTTCACCCATAACAAATTAGCAAAAATTAGCATTAATAAAAGTTAATAAGGTTTAAACCATTATAGAACAATGAAAAAAAGAAAGCTTCAATGACACAAATATTCAAATAAAACTTATCCATTGAAAATGATAACAACAATAGAAAAAATTTACCTAAAAATGTAAAAATTTGGAAACACAGTTATCATTTGAACCGTGCAATCATGAGCATCTTTCTCCAACCCCAAATTTGGAATCCTAGATCCAAATTTCAAGCACAATTTCAATAGAAAAGCCTAGCACATGACAACACTAGTCAAATACTGAATCCCGCATCCTCCACCAATCATTTTTTGAACTTTTTCACTAACAACTAAAAAAAAATAGCTTCAAATCATCTTTTTTTTCACCTTTATCCCCACCTTATCCACTATCCAAATGCACAATAAAACCATAAAACACGAACTCAAATCGTCGTTTCTTTCAACTTTCATATTGCAACATATGCTAATGTAACTCACAATCCCTTATAACAAACTTTTCACTTCCCTTTTCAACTCTTTTTGATCGAAAGTTTAATGGCATAACTCATAAATAATAGAAGCAAGTATGAAGATTCTTTTAAAGGTGTTGCAAGAAATGAAACAAAAAACTAAAAGCTAGAAAAGATCTTTGAAAGCGGAGACTAAATTT
Source organism: Durio zibethinus (assembly GCF_002303985.1). The sequence continues at coordinate 11,482,995 of NW_019167882.1, read as the reverse complement.
AGAGAGTTAAATTTATTAATGGAGTGGAAAGTTACAGTGAAGTAAAACCATATGAATTCGAAGGGTGGATCAAGTAAATTATGGATAAAGTGAGATAAAATGAAGGTGAAATGGGAGAAATCGGCTTCACCGGAATGGTATTCTATTAAAAATCGATGGACAGATTCTGCTAACATTAATTGAAAAATGTCTAGTGGTTTTAGGTTATTGGTAATGATGAAGTTTGAATCTGAATCAAATTGGATCATTTTTTATTATTTTTTAGGTTGAGACATTGAAATTTTGAAATTGTGTGAATTGTGGTTGAAATATGATGGGAGTTGAAAGAGAGTGTGGATGTGGTGAAATTGCAATGAGAGAGTGAACCCTGGTTATGTGGGCGAGAGATGTTGGGGATATTTTGGTAACATTACACATTTGAATTGGAGCCAACGGCATTTAAAAAAAACCAAAAAAATTAATAGTAAAAGTTTAATCAAATTGTACTATTCGTCCTAATATTTTAATCAAACAATTGAATTAATCAATCAATCTATTTTTAATATGTTTAATTGAATTTTTATACATTAATTAATTATCTAATTTAGTTAAATTATTCATGATTTAAATTTTTTCTATTTAAATTGATGATATGACATTTTGATTTTTTTAATATCGTATTTTTTGCTTACGTGGCCGTTAACTTTATTAATGTGTTAAAATTTTTGTCTATGCGGTAAAAAATGATAATATGGCAAAATTTTTTATCATGTTCGTTTTTATACTTTGGTCAAATTTTAAAATTAATCATTATATTTTAATGTGTTTAAATTTGATTTATATGCATTAATTAATTATCAAATTTAAGATTTAACCTAAGATAAATAAAATAAAACTAAAATAAAAATTAAAAAAATATTTTTCATTGCAAAATAAATCAAGTCATAATTAAGTAAACACGTGGTTACACAAGTTGGTTACATCAGACCTGCCTTCCAAAATAATGTTATGTCAAACTTTTATAAAAGCAAAAAATATTTTTTTTATTTTTCTTATTTTCCCTCTCCTTACCTTGTTTTTTCTCTCTATCTCTTTTTTTACAAGTTACATTCAACAAACTTAAATTTCGACAAAATTTTTAAAAGACAATGATTAAAAAATTCAATAATCATAAAAAAATTTATCTCAAGAAAACCTAAAAGCTATAATACCTAAAAATCAACCACTAAAACCATTGTGAGCCATTATCTACCAAACACCAACTACAAAAAATCCCTTTTCCAAATTAAAAATAACCCCTATTTCCATTTTCTTCCAAAATCCCTTAAACTTAACCCAAATTTAATCCCAAAATCAAAATCTCCAACTATTTATTACATTGTGTATCACCATTCAAAGCAAAATTGAGGAAAATGTCCTAAAAATTCTAAACTCTAAACCTCTAAAAAAGAACTTTTCTGCCAAGAAATTGCATTTGATTATTTATGTTGGTTGTATTTGTTTTTGTTGTATTTTCTTGTATATTGCTTCTATTATTGATTGTATATCTTGATTTTTCTAGGTTTGTTGATTCTATATTTTTTTTTATATGATTTCTATGTTTTTGTCACTTTTATCTATTTTTATTTTTAGATTTTAGAATATTGAAAGTAGAAATTAACAAAAAATGAAAGAAATAAAAATAAAAAATAAAAAACAATAAAAAAAGACATAATTTGATTTATGTTAGGCTTAAAACGTAATTTGAGATTAAAACTCAATTTGTCAAATAAAGTTAAAATAATAATTCAAATATCCAAAAAAATTATCTAAATGAGGAAAAAAATGTCACGATCAAATTAATAATTTATTTTTTTGTATTTTATTTAAGGTCAAATCCTAAATTCGATAATTAATTGATATATGAGATCAAATTTAAACACGTTAATATAAAGAGACTAATTTTGTTATTTGACTAAAGTACGGGGATAAGTCATATAAATTAAAAAGTTGACGAGAAAAAATGTTGACATGGCAAAAATTTTTATCATATCATTATTTTTTACCATGTGGACAAAAAATTTTGGTACATTGGTAATATGAGATCAAATTTAAACACGTTAATATAGAGAGACTAATTCTGTCATTTGATTAAAGTACAGGGATAGGTCATATAAATTAAAAAAGTTGACGAGAAAAAATGTTGACATAGCAAAAAATTTTGCCATATCATCTTTTTTTATCATGTGGACAAAAAATTTAGGACATTGGTAAAGTCAACAATCATGTAAGCAAAAATATTATATTAGAAAAGTAAAAATGTTATTTCATCAATTGCTGTATAGGGATTTGATTGGAACACATTAAGGTAGAAAGATTAATTTCACCATAAAACGCTTTAAATAATATTTTTCTTCTTTAAACTATCCTATTTTTCATTTCTTTTATTTTGCCCCTAATTATATTTATTTTTCTTCATCTTAACCATATTATATTATTTGTTAATTCAGTTGTTATTTGATTTAGGGGATAGAGATTTAAAGTTCTAAAGTAACAAGCAATATTTAGTCATTTACATTATGTTTGATAAAAATGATGGAAAATGAATGGAAAAGAAAAAGGTGAGGAAAGAAAAAATAGAAAAAAAATGAAAGATAATTATTTTTATTTCATTATGTTTGATATGAATGATGAAAAATAAAAAGAAAATATAAAACTAAGGATAAAATTATAGACAAAAGTCAAATGAGTTTTGTCCGTCATTTTTAAAATAATTGAATTTGAAAGAAAATGAGAAAATACATTCATTTTCTTTTATCAAATGAAAGAAATGGTAGAAAGTAATTTTTCCTTCAATTTTTTCCTATTTCTTTTCTAATAAACACAATTTTATAGATATCCATTAGAGCAAATGTGACATATTTGAACATTGAATTTTCTTTATTGAGTTAATTTTTATACTACTTACCCTTATTTGACAATCAAATAATGATTTAGATAGTATGTATATTGAATAGATTTTTAAAGATAAAAAATTTAAAGGATTTAGACTTGTAATATCTTTTTCGTGTAAGTTATGGAGATAAGAATTGAAGGTTAAAAAATATATTAAGAATTTAAAAAATAAAATAATAACTTCCTACTTTTTCTTCATTTTTTTATTTTTAAAAATATAACCAATAACCGGTAAACAATCCTCTAACATTCTCTTGCCATCTTGAACTAATTTTTAATCATTTGTTTTTGTAACTATATCACCACGGAAAGTAACCGTGTACAACCAACATTGGTTTCTTTGAATTTATTTTCTTATACTCTCACTTTAATATTTGTTTTAGACCAATATAATGGTTCATTTGGATGAGCAATGAGATTGGTTTCAGTAAAATTGAAAATAATTATGGATATGAGATCAATTACTATGGCAATTATGAGATTAATTGCTTCAGCAATATGATTAAAATTAATCATGGACATATACATTTGTATGTAAACACAATGGTGGCGATGAGATGACGTGTAGTGAGAAGATAAATAACCATTAAGAATATTAGATTAAAATTTGTATAAAATAGAATTTGTATTATATATTAGATATTTGTGAAATTAATAAATTATTAAATAATATTTTTATTAATACATTAAAAATAACTAGAATTATTTATTCAATTATTTATTAAATTTTTATCTATTCATTTATTTAATAATTTAATATAATAATTTATTATAATAAATTAATAAAATTATTTTAAAAATTTTAAATTAAAAATAAAAAAATGAAGAAGGAAAGGTTGAAATAATAAGGACATTGTTTTTCCAACACCATACCTATAAGAATAAAAAAGAGAAAAAAACTTGAAGTAAAAACATTTTGAAAATAAATATTGTAATCGACTTATAAAAATTTGAAAATAAATAGAAATCCCCAATCGTGGTTACAATACAATGTAGTTAGTAAGTGCTAACATACTATCTTATTATTATTGAAACAACAATTATTGCATGATTTCCTCCAAAAATGATATAATTATGTCATATCGTATGAATGATGGGATCAAACCTTAAGGGGTGTTCGATTCGAGGAATCTAAGATTTTGGGAGAAAGTGTAATTCTTGAAAAAGTGTGATATCTAGGGTTTTCTTTCATTTTTAGAGCATCATGTATTTAGATTCACTCGTTTAGTTAGAGAAAATCTGTATATATTAATTTATGAATAATTACCATAATCTTCTTGACATATATTATGGTAATTTTTTATTAGCTTTTATTAATAAAAAATACCTAAATGAAAAATTATGTCTTTAGCAACAAAAGAAGACAAATATTTTATTTGATTGTTGTTTTTATTTATAAAATATTATAAATAAAAAATATTATGGATTATTTAAAACGTTTCTGGTTGAAAAACGCCTTAAATAATCTCTTTTAATTTTTTAAAAGGGATTATTTGAGATATTTTTTATCCAAAAATACCTCAAATAATCTTCAATATTTTTTGAAAAGCATTATTTAAAGCATTTTTGGTCTAGAAACACATTAAATAATATTTTTTAATTTTTTGAAAGGAATTATTTAAGGTATTTTTGGTTTAAAAATTGAAATATATTATTTAAAACATTTATGAACTAAAAATACCTTAAATAATCTATTTCATTACTTATAAGATTTAAGAGATAAAGTATAAAAAAAAAAGTAGCTCAATCGATTAGAACATATGACTGTTAACCATAAGGTTGTAGTTTGACCTCTCCCTCTAGCATTTTATGCCTTAAATAATACTTTTTAATTTTTTAAGGGTATTATTTAAGGTATTTTTAGATAAAAAACACTTTAAATAATTTTTTTCATTACTTATAAAATTTAAGAGATAAAATATAAAAAAATAGAAGTAACTTAATCGGTTATAGCTTATAATTGTTAACTATAAGGTTATAGGTTCAATCTTTCCTTGTAGCGCTTTAATGTTTTGCTAATTTTTCTTACATGACGATTATGTCACTTGGTCCCATTGCCTATAAGCTCTCGTTAATGGCTTATATTCTTTTGTGATTCTTTGCCTTTTTTTTTTTTTTTATCTAAATCCTATTCTTTATATAGCTTTCCTTACAAATTCATCTTTATTAAGTCATCTTTCAATTCATTTTCTTTCACTTTAGGAACAACTAGTTTCCATGAAAAAAAAGGTATTCAAAAAATTTAAAAAGATTATTTAAGATATTTTTTCAAAGAAAACACCTTAAATGATGGATTATTTAAGGCATTTTTTATGCTAAACATCATTAATTGCAATCACACAAAAAAATTTAGCAGCAGAAACTTACAACTAAATTGCAATCACTTCCAAACATGCTTTTCAAAATGATAATGACTATTTCATAATTTTTTATTCAGGTTAAATTTAAAAATAAAACTACTTTTCCCTTGAAATTTTAGAATACCATAAAGATATGTGGGTTTCTGATTCTAGGATTTTGGGTACTATTAAAAATCTGTTACTTTTTTCCGTAATCGAATTACCCTGAATCAAATGTTGGAATCAAATACCCACTAATAAGATTTTGAAAAAAAATTTATGAATTTCCCCGAATCAAATGTCACTTTATTATATTGAGGTGCAAATATGTGATAGGAAGAAAATGTTGATTTTTGTTTTTTTATTAAAAGCAATTAAGAAAATAAAAAGAAAGGTTTTGCATTGTAAAGTAGCTCATTGTATCCATCAAATCTAATACTTAAATTTGGTCATGCAAGGATGAACAGTATATGACCAAAATTTAAGTTAAGTGTCACTTTTTTTTTACTTTTCCCTTTTTGTCAAATTTTTTTTTATATTTAATAAATATTTTCATTTTATAAATTTATCTTTTAAAGTGGGACTTACTTTACACAAAACCTTTTTTTGTTTTTTTTTTCAAGATTTTAAATTTATTTTTTTATGGAATCCATTTGACTTGAGAGTATACAATGTGTTTTTTATTTATTATATTTAATAAATATTTTTTAAGATTTTAAACTTTTTTGTCTCACTGATACCAAAAGTATGTCATGTATTAAGTTATTTTCTTCCTTTTAATCTTTTTTTTATCATTTTTTTATTTAATTTTTTAAATATTTATATATATTTATAATATTTTACTTTGAGACAGATAGAGTGGGTATTTGATCATTTTGTTTTTAAATAATATATTTTGAGATGAGTTGAATTTAAAAAAAAAAAAAAAACGAGTTCAAGTTAGAAATATAATTAGGGTGCTTGTCTAGAGCTATTTTATTATATGTATAGAATTTTATATTTTATTATTTATTTAATTTTACACGTATATATGTATTATATTAATATAATTATTTTTTATTTTAATTTAACAAATTAATATTTTGAACTCAATATCAGACGTCAATGTGACATCTCCTATTAGCTTTTGTTTTTCTCATTTTTTATTTTTAATTTTTTTTAATTTTCACCTTTTTTATCTTTTAATTTTTAGTATTTATTTTTTATTAGATAAATTTATTTAAAAAATGAGACCAATTAAAGTATCCATGTATCATTCTTGGTTGTTTTCATTTTTTTAAGTAAATTAATTTTATAAAAAATATACGATAAATAAAGATGACAAACAAAAAAATTTTACCTACAGCAGTGCGCAAGAATTTTTTTTTAGTTACCTTAAAGTTGCTCAAGCTAAATTAAGTGACAATCGTCATTCCTCATCACCAAACCCTAATCAAGAAACAAACAAGTGCTTTGTGCATATTTTCATAACTTTTTAGAAGTATTTGGAACATTTTATATAAAACTTATCTTATCGAAATATTACGTGCCAATTTTGCAATAAACTTTGAGTATGGAGAGAAAATAGGGATTTTTCGGAATGTATGTTCAAAGCTTTTATATTATCCATCTATATGAGATATTTGAAGGATAATACATAAACTCAATATTTGTTACCATATGTTTAAAGAAAAATATTTATTGAATTGAAAATTAAGTCTAATTAATTTATGCAATCATTTTTAAAAAAAAGTATTTAACAAATTTATAATTCAAATTTTAATATTTATAATTTTTATTTTAAATTATGATTTTTTTATAAAAAAGACTTACCATTAAATTTACGTGAAAGAGAGAGAAATTGAATTCAAATTGATAAAAAAAAATGCTAGTTTAGTTGATCCATCTTATGTTTTTAGTGCCAAGGCTAATCCAATTTTGTATGAAATTAAGAACTAATAATAAAGTAGATTTTGTTGTCGCAGAAATAATTAAGATTTGTGTTGATTTCATAAAAAAATTGAAAGAAAATTAAAAAAAGGGTTTATTATCGAAATATTAATTTCTTACTTATTCCAAGTTCTTTTAACAAAATTTTGGGACATATGTTGCAACACATTGGCACAACTGGCGTTTCATACTTATTGTTGTATTTACCTTGGAAAACAAAAAATCAAAAATCAAATACTAATAAAAATCAACAAATCAATAAATAATTGATTTAATTGATTAAGATTTATTTTTTTCGATAAAAAAATATTAAATTTGAGTTCTATCAATCATAATTTATTAAAATTATCTTAAATGTATAATTTATAATAATTTATTTTAAATTATTAAATATAATATATCTTATCGTAATCTAAAAAATTAAATAACGTATCTTGATTTTAAACCTTACAATCAACTTTATCTTACAACAAAGATACTCTTTATTTCTTACATTTTACATTTTTTTCTCTCCTTTTAAAAACGCATAGTATTTTTTTTTCCCCTGGCTTCTGCTCAAATTTAAGCCACCCATTAATGCTTTCTCTTTTCCCACGCCAAAAACTTTAAAAAGCAGAAGATTATTCTTGCTGTTGTTTTGATTTTCGAGTCTTCCTTTTTCTTTTTCTTTTGAAAAATTGGATTGTTGATTAAAAAGGAGAAACAGAGAGGGGAAAGAGAGAGCGTTGAAATCTACGCCGGACATGGCCTCAACCTCTCCCATAAAGTTGAGAAGGGTAGGCTATTAATATTGAAATAAAAAGTCGACGTCGTTTCCTTTTTCCATCAAATATCACCATTCACTTTCAAATTTTTATTATTAAAATTACATTTGATAATTTTAAATATAATATAATAATATAATTTAAAAATAATAAAATATAAAAAATATTATTTAAAATAAATATTTATAAATAAATTTAATAAAAATAAAAAATAACATATTCATATAAATTATAACATAATAAACTTTATATTTTATATATATATATAATTTAATAAAAACAAAGACAACATAAATACATATATTATGGAATCTCTTTAAAATCAGTTTACATGTCGTTTCCATTGCTCTTTCACGCTTTATTTTTCAACCTAATTTACAAAAATAATCACCAAATAAACCAAAAAAAAAGGAGAGAGAATAGAAGGAAAGAGAAAGAGAGAGATCCAATAATCAGCCAAAAAGCTAAGTCGCATTTCCCGCTCCGTCATTATCTTCCAATCTCCATTCTTTTTTCCTTCTTCTCCCAAATTTAAAGAAAAAAAAAACAAACTGTGAAAGCTTCAATTGACGGAGAGAGAGTAGGGAAGAGAGAGTGAAATCTCTTCGATGTTCATTTTCTCTAAAGAGAGATTAGTTCATTTTTCTTTAAAAATATACAATCGATGTTCATTTCGGGTCAAAGAAACCAGAGAGACAAAAGACGCCGATAATTTTTCATTGCGGAGCCGTTTCTTATAGATGATCGATCGAGAGCTTGCAGTTGTGAAATGGAGATTGCCTCGAATCCATGAAGTATTTCGATTTTGTTGTTAATCTGAGTGCCAAATCGGCTCGTTGGTGCATTGAGTTTGCTTGTATTTTTATTTCTTGAGGTGGAATCGGTTTAATTTCTTTGTTTTTTGGGGGGGAAAACAATGAACAACGGCGCTGTCGAAGCAGCCGTGGCTCCGTTGAGAGTGCCACAGCCGCTGGAGTGGAAATTCTCACAGGTGTTTGGAGAACGGATGGCCGGAGAGGAAGTTCAGGAAGGTGCGATATTTGAACTTGTTCGATTTTCGATTTTTCTTAGGGTTTGATTGTATTTTACTTTTATGAATTATCGAATTTTATTGATTTTAATCTTGTAGCTCCAAATTTTATTATATAATAGTTTTTCCTCATTGCTATTTCCTTTTCCATTGTTTAAATTGGTAATATGTGAGTTCAATTTGATATATATTCGGTTGGATTACTGTATAATGTTAGGATCTAGGTCTAGGTTCATCACTATCTAGCTCCTCAAAGTGTGATGTGAAGCAATGGCTTGTAAATTGTAGTTTATCATCTGTTCATATTCTATAGTTATCGCTTGAGTTTCAGCTTAGTTGTTATTGACTGAATGATTGAAATAATTAACTCTATAAGCTGTTATTTCGTAAATGCTTGGTTGTTGTTTTCTGCAAGTTGATCTAATTGCTAAGGTCTTGGTCTTCGAGGCTGGTGCACAATAAAAAAAAGGTACTAAACAAGTCTTTTCTGGTAAGATACTGAGTTTGCCTGCGTGATTGATGTTATTACTTTAGTTTGTGATTTCTGGACTAACATGGTCAATATCGAAATAGACTAGTTTCATGTATGTGTTTATTGCAGTGGTTTCATTCTCATGGGAGATGTTGTAGAAAATGGAAAAAGGTCCAAGTGAACTAATCAATTGGTCCGACTTAGAGTCTGGCCATGTGACTTACTAGGTCTTTGAGTTATGGTTTATTGACTTTGCTCTTCATGATGCCTTCCTTTCATCATCCTCAACTTTAAGAGGGATTAAATTGAAAATTTTAAGGAGATATTATTCTCCATGAGGCACTTTGCTTGATGATTCTACTTGTATGAAGAACATGGTTGTGGGATCACCTTGCTACTGGAGATCATGGGGGTCGAGTGGTTTAATTTGAAAGGACTGACACTTGAGATGTATGTCTGCTGAGTGCTGACTGTTTTCTTGCTTATAGTTCTGAAGCTATGTTGTTTCACTCCCTGTCTTGCTCCAGTGTTCTGCTGTGACACTTTGAGATATGGTTCTTTGACAAAAATGTTATTTTGCAGCATGTTGGACATCGGAGAGATCTAGAGAAGATGGATTATCCAATCAATTGGCACCCGGAGTTTCATTATAAAACAGAGTTTCAGAGCCCTGAACCTGAGGTATTTTTGTTTGGTAAATGGCTTACATAAACATAATGATTGTTTGGGCTTACATGCTGAAACATTTCTGGACTCGACTTTTCATTGAGATGATCAACTTTTTGGTTTAATAGAGTTTGACCATCTCAAAAGCTTGGAAATTGAGGAGAAAATTAACAAAATTAGGTGGTGCCAGCCAGCTAATGGTGCTCTGTTTCTTTTGTCTACAAATGACAAAACAATCAAGTTCTGGAAGGTAGGCAAAGGCATCTTTTTTATTCTGGATTTTACAATCATGAAGTTATACACAGATTAGTATTGTGATAATTTCTCTGTATTTGTTTTCAAAGGAACATCAAAATCCCAAAATCAGCAACACAACAAATCTAACCTTCCTATGCTGTTGGTCTTTTTAACATCATTTCAAACTTGGACAGCTACAAGAGAAGAAGGTTAAAAAAATATGTGAAATGAATGTGGACTCCGCCAAAGCCATGGGAAATGGTCCTATTGTTGGTTCAAGTATATCAACAAGCTCCAAACGATGCATTGCAAATGGAGGATGCATAAGCAATGACTTTTCATTCCCAACTGGGGGATTCCCATCTTTGCATTTGCCTGTGGTAGTTGTAGTTGATCCAGAATGCTTATTTTCTAAGAACAGCAATTAAAGTTTCATATATTTTGATACTTCAGGATCTATTATGTTATTTTTTATCATGTTTCAATGGTTTAGCGAAGGTTTGATATGTCAATATTAGTGTATATCTGATTTTCTCATCTAACACTTGATGCCTCAGTTGTAATTAGGTAACCAGTCATGAGATGAACCTTATGGCCAGATGTCGAAGAACATATACTCATGCCCACAACTATCATATTAATTCCATATCCAATAACAGTTGCGCACACTTATTCGATTGAATTTACCCTCAACCATTTTTCCTCTTAATACTTATATACGGTGCATCTCCTTTGTCTTGGGGCAGAATCTTTTTCATTTGCTGTGTTTTTTTTTTTTTTTTTTTTGGGGGGGGGGGATTTAGGAAGATCATAGATTGAGATAGGGCAATATGAATTGCTGCTAAACTTTTGAACCTGAAATGCTCGGTTGTCTAAGCTTGTTCATGATTTTACCAAATAGTTATTGTTCTTTTCTTCTTGAGTTGTAGTGATGGTGAAACTTTTATTTCGGCTGATGACCCGCAAATTAATCTCTGGAACTTGGAAATTAGTCACCAAAGTTTTAACATTGTTGATGTGAAGCCTGCAAACATGGAGGATTTGACTGGTGAGAATCCTTTTGTAAATGGCAATTGTGGATCTCTTTGGAATTTTCATTTATTTTTATCTTCTGTTGCTTATGGGTTGATTCTGGTGTAACCTTAGCTCTTAGCTTTACTTTCTGTGTTTTGGCTCTCTATTTGCAAATTTTTCTTCCTCTTTTCACCACCCTCCTCTTTTTTTTTTTTTGGGGGGGGGGGGGGGGGGAGATGGGGGGAGGGATAAAGGGTGATAGGGCAATAAAGAAGGGGCAGTTGAGTTGCTTCTTCTTCTTCTTCTCTCTCCCTGTCTCATTCTTTGGGTTTGGCAAACACCAGTCCTATCAGTTTATGATGTTTCCCTGTATAAATAATACATTGTGTATTTTTCATGTTTGCATGATTTATTTGCTTGAATTCATACTTGCAGAGGTGATAACTGTGGGAAAATACTTATTTACAGCTGGTTGTAATCTTGTAATCTATATATTCATATTTGTATCTCTATAAATAAGTATTTGTATCCCTAGAATTAAGAAAGATTTAGTTTCCTAGTTTAACCCCTAGTTAGTTGTATATAAACCTAAGATTCTTGTATAATTAAAAATAAGCAGTTTTTCAATATACATTTAGTTTTCACATGGTTTCAGAGCTTTAGGCTCTTCTTGGGAAGTAAAATTTTCAGCCTTCATTGCTGACTTTTTTAGGCCTTCATTGTCGAATCTTGTTTAAGCCTTCATTGCCGAACCCTTTCAAAGAAAGATATCACTATCACCCAATTTGAGAAAATGTTAACTGAAAAAATTACTGGAATACTACAGATGTCTCAAAAACAAAGAGAGTTCAACAGGGAAAAGATTGAAAAGCTGAGAAACTTATTGAAAATCAATGAAAAGCCTATTATGGTATGTTCTTTGGGTAAAGTTTCTAGTTTAGGTAAAGCTTTCGGTTCTCATGGATTAAATGTCTCGGTTAAGCCTATTACGAGTTCTTGGGTCATTGACTCAGGAGCCACAGACCACATGACACATTCCTCACAAAAGTTTAGTACATATAACCTGTGTCCTAGTAATAAGAAAATTATTGTTGCTGATGGTTCACTTACCACAGTGGCAGGATTAAGAGATGTTCAAGTTAATCCCTCGTTTGTTCTAAAAAATGTTCTTCATGTTCCTGGATTGTCTACTAATCTAATATCTATACAAAAACTTACTAGAGATATGAATTGCAAAGTAACTTTTTATTCTTCTTATTGTGAATTTTAGGACCAAAGTTCGGGGAAGATGATTGGACTTGCTAAGGATAAGGATGGACTATACTATCTTGAGACATCAAATAACACAAGTAGTATCAAAAATAGTTTACCTTTGTCATTTCTTTTTGAAAAATCTTTCAATAAAGACAAAATTTGGCTTTATCATTTTCGTCTTGGACATCCTTCTTTTGGAACCTTGAGAAACATGTTTCCTTCTTTGTTCAAAAGATTAAATGTTGAAGATTTTCATTGTGATATTTGTGAATTTGCAAAACATAGACGTGTGTCTTTTCCAATCAGTAACAAAAGAAGTTCTACTCCTTTTTACTTGATTCATAGTAACATTTGGGGTCTCTCTACAATTCCTAATATTTTTTGTGCGAGATGGTTTGTTTCATTCATAGATGATTGTACGAGGGTCTCTTGGATTTTTTACTTAAATCCAAATCAGATGTGAATAGTATATTTTTAAGCTTCCAAAACATGATCCAAAATCAATTTGGAGTGAGAATCAAGAGATTTAGGTCTGATAATGCGAAAGACTATTTCAACCAGAGTCTATCCACCTATTTCCAAAAAGAGGGGATTATCCATGAGTCATCTTTTGTTAATATTCCACAGTAGAATGAAGTGGCAGAGAGAAAAAACAGCCATTTACTAGCCACAAACCAAGCCTTTCTTTTTCAAGCAAATGTACCTAAATCTTATTGAGGGGAAGTTGTTCTCACTGCCACACACATTATAAATAGGTTACGTTCAAGAGTTTTGGGATTTAAAACTCCTATGAAACTACTCTCACAATTTTATCTCAACCTCAGTACCACAAACAATCTCACACCTAGGATATTTGGTTATACATCATTTGTTTATGTTCACAGTCATAACAGGGGAAAGTTGGATCCAAGAGCGATTAAGTGTATTTTTGTAGGGTATTCTTCAGCTCAAAAAGGATATAAATGCTATCATTCTCCTACCAAAAAATTTTATGTGTCTGCAGATGTCACTTTTGAAGAAAATAAATCATTTTGTACTCAACCTTATCTTCAGGGGGAGACTTCATTCATGGAAGATAAGGATAAAGACTTCTTTTTGCTTGATTTGCCCATTTCTTCAACATTTACACCCATTAATTCTTTTGAGTCAAAACCTGTTTCTGCTGAGCCTAAGTTAAACATTGAATTTAATTCTGAACCCATTCCAAGTACAGAAGATGTGACAAAGGATAATATTGTTCTTGATTCTATGAAGGAATTACAAGTGTACTCAAGAAGAAAAGTTCCAGATCCTGAACCAGTGTCAGTCCAAGAACCTGATCCTAACTCTGGAAATGAAGTAACTATAGTTTTTGACTCTGTTTTTCAAAATGAGCATGAATCTCCTAAAACTATAACTAGTGATTATGATTTGCCTATTGCCATTAGGAAAGGAACCAGAGAATGTACCAAGCATCCACTATACCCAATATCTAATTTTGTGTCATTTGAAAAATTCTCACAATCCCACAAAAATTTTCTTGTGAGCCTAAACACTATTTCTGTTCCAACTACATTATCCGAGACATTATCCAATGAGAAATAGAGGCAAGCCATGAAAATAGAAATGGAGGCCTTAGAGAAAAATCAAACATGGGAACTGGTAGAGCTGCCTAAAGGAAAAAATCCAGTGGGGTGTAAATGGATTTTCACTGTAAAATACAAGGTAGATGGTACTGTTGAAAGGTATAAAGTCAGGTTAGTGGCTAAGGGCTACACGCAAACCTATGGAGTGGATTACCAAGAAACCTTTGCTCCAGTTGCCAAGATGAATACAGTTAGGATTTTGTTATCATTGGCTGCAAATTACAATTGACAGCTTCAACCAATTTGATGTAAAGAATGCTTTTTACATGGTGATTTGGAAGAAGAAATATATATGGAAGGTGTCCACCGGGGATTTGGAGCGTCATTTAGAAGCAAACAAAGTATGCAGACTTGAAAAAGCTTTGTATGGCCTTAAACAGTCTCCTAGAGCTTGGTTCGGGAGATTTGCCAAAGTTGATGCTAGCAATGGATATAAACAGAGTCAAGGAGATCCACATTTTTATCAAGCACTCTGATTCAGGAGAGTTCAACAGTTCTATTATATAAGTGATGATAAATTGTAACTGAGATGATGAAAAAGAGAGAGAATATCTCTAAAACAGTGTTTTGGCTAGAGAATTTTGAGATAAAAGAGCTAGGGAGATTGAAGTACTTCTTAGGAATTGAAGTAGCTCACTCACGGCATGGTATTTTTATCTCATAACAAAAATATGTGATGGATCTTTTGAAGGAAACTGAGAAGCTTGCATGTAAACCTGCAAATACCCCTATAGATCCTAATCATAAAATTGGAGAAGCTAATGAAGATGCTGCTGTAAATAGAGAGATGTACCAAAGATTAGTTGGAAGACTCATTTATCTCTCACATACTAGACTTGATATAGCATATGCTGTGAGTGTGGTAAGTCAATTTATGCATAGTCCTAAAGAAATGCACCTACAGGCTGTCTACCGTATATTGCACTATTTGAAGGCCAATCCTGGGAGAGGTATCTTATTCAAAAGAAATTCGGGGTTAGTTCTAGAAGTATATACAGATGCTGATTATTCAGGTTCAGTAACTGATAGAAGATCCACCTCAGGCTACTGCACTTTCTTAGGTGGTAATCTTGTGACTTGGAGGAGTAAAAAACAGAATGTGGTGGCAAGATCAAGTGCTGAAGCAGAGTTCAGAGCAATGGCTTGAGGAATTTGTGAACTACTATGATTAAAGATTATCCTAGAAGACTTGAAGATCAAGTGGGATGGACCAATGAGACTTTACTGTGATAACAAGTCTGCAATAAGCATTGCACACAATCCTGTGCAACATGACAGAACAAAACACATTGAAGTAGACCGGCATTTCATAAAGGAGAAACTAGACAGTGGGTTGATTTGTACACCTTATGTATCAACCAAAGGTTAACTTGCAGATGTGTTGACTAAAGGTCTCAGCAATGCAACATTTCAAGAAATTATTTCCAAGCTGGGAATGGAAAACACCTATTCACCAGCTTGAGGGGGAGTGTGGGAAAACACTTATTTACAGTTGGTTGTAATCTTGTAATCTGTATATTTATATTTGTATCTCTAGAATTAAGTATTTGTATCCCTAGAATTAAGGAAGATTTAGTTTCCTAGTTTAACCCCTAGTTAGTTGTATATAAACCTAAGATTTTTGTATAATTAAAAATAAGCAGTTTTGCAATATACATTCAGTTTCCACAATAACTTCAGCAGAATTTCACTCTACACAGTGTAATATGTTAGCATATAGTAGTTCAAAGGGTTCAATTCGCCTTATTGATTTGTGACAGTCTGCTTTGTGTGATACTCACTGCAAATTGTAAGTGACTTGTGGTATTTCTTTTCTTTCTTGGTCTATTTATTATGGTGGTTTGAATAGCCATCATTAGCTTTAGATACTTCTGTTGTATTTTCTTTTTGTTGTTTTCTTTCTGGTTTTATAAGTTTTAATGGTATAGGTTTGAGGAACAAGAAGCTGCTGGCTTCGGGTCTTTTTTCACAGAGATCATAGCATCAATCTCAGACATTAAGTTTGCCAAGGATGGAAGACATATACTAAGTCGTGACTACATGAACCTCAAGGTTGATATGTTTTTATGTGAAATTAATTCGTCTTTTTTGAGAAACACCTTGCTGTTGTGTCATGCCTACTGAATATGATGCTAGTATAATAGCTGAATTTCTATATTTATTTACCTCTTTCTCCTCTATTGTTCTGTAATAACAAGGTTCTGATTTCTTGGCTATCAGTTGTGGGACATAAATATGGATTCTGGTCCCTTTGCAACTTTCCAGGTTCATGAATGTCTTAGACCTATGGTAACATATTCTTCTAATATTCTTCTGTTGGGTTTAGATTATATTTAAAAAGAGGCGCTATATTTGCCCCATATGATGAACTTTTTTTCTATCTTTTGTTTTGGACCTTGAGCAGCTTTGTGATCTATATGAAAATGATTCAATCTTTGACAAATTTGAGTGTTGTCTAAGTGGAGATGGACTTCGAGTGGCTACTGGTTCCTACAAGTACATGTTATATATTTTAATGATTGTTTTTATCATCTTAAATAAAACATCCAAAATATACCAGGGCCTGGACATTATATAATGTAGTTGTTCTCTGTGATTCCAGCAATCTGATTTGGGTATTTGGTTGTTCTGAAGGTAGTACAGAAGCAACAACACTGGAAGCCAGCAAAAACCCCATGAGGTATGTTCTGATGTTGTTGGCTACTTTGGCTAGTGTAGGTGTCACGGACCTAAGGGAGAGTCCTGAATCTCACATCGAACATAATAGGAAGGTCACTGGGGTATAAAAGGGTTCACACCATCTCCGCCTTGTGAGGCGCCTTTTGTAGGACAAAACCGTGAGGCCACGGGGGCCAGAGCGGACAATACCTCACAAGGGTGTGAACCATGGCGATCAGGCCGATCCGAGACACCGGAAGGGTGAATGCCCTGGTCCCGGAGCCGCGCAGGTTCGGAGCTTGAGTCTCGACCCGTGACAAGTGGTATCAGAGCCAGCCCTAAACCGTTCGATCCACGCCGAGCGTCTCGAGGGAGGTAGGCAGGGTGGCCGGCCTCCGTGACGAGGGCGTCACGAGGTTGGGTGCGGGGGAATGTCACGGACCCAAGGGGGAGTCCTGAATCCCATATCGAACATAATAGGAAGGTCACTGGGGTATAAAAGGGTTCACACCACCTCTGCCTTGTGAGGCGCCTTTTATAGGACAAAACCGTGAGGTCAGGGGGCCAGAGCGGACAATACCTCACAAGGGTGTGAACCGAGACAGAAGGCTGATCTGGGACGCCGGAAGGGTGAATGTCCGGGTCCCGGAGCCGCGCGGGTTCGGAGCTTGAGTCTCGACCCGTGACAAGTGGTATCAGAGCCAGCTCTAAACCGTTCGATCCACGCCAAGCACCTCGAAGGAGGTAGGCAGGGTGGCCAGCCTCCGTGACGAGGGCGTCACGAGGTTGAGTGCGAGAGAATGTCACGGACCTAAGGGGGAGTCCTGAATCCCACATCGAACATAATAGGAAGGTCACTGGGGTATAAAAGGGTTCACATCATCTCCGCCTTGTGAGGCGCCTTTTGTAGGACAAAACCGTGAGGCCACGGGGGCCAGAGCGGACAATACCTCACAAGGGTGTGAACCATGGCGATCAGGCTGATCCGGGACACCGGAAGGGTGAATGCTCGGGTCCCGGAGCCGCGCGGGTTCGGAGCTTGAGTCTCGACCCGTGACATAGGTACAATGATGTGAGTAGCGGTCAAAGGGAATTGTTTGACCTTTCTTGGTTCAGAAAGTCGTGAGCTGAAATAATGTCTCATCAGTTGTTAGAAATTTCCTTTTTAATTTATGTAATTAATTACCAGGAGACAAGGTCAGACATCATCAAGGCCTTCAAGATCTCTTGGTACTTTCTCTGGTGTTGTTAGACGAGGTATGTGTTTCACATCCTTCTTACCAAGTCCAAAAATTTGAGATGTCTTGATTTGTATTCCATCAGTTTAATTTCTTCCCCCTTATTTTTGCATAATAAATTCAGTGTCACTGGTTTGTGATTTTGCTTATTAGTGAATTAGGATTCTAGCCTTTTTGCAAGTAGTTTTCAAACATTAATTGAGTCATGGAAAGGAATTATAATTAGGATTCTAGCCTTTTTACAAGTAGTTTTTGAACACTAATTGAGTCATGGAAAGCAATTATATATTTTTTCTTTTATATATATATTCTTGAGGTTTATTTAACATCTATGTATCTATTCTCTTCTTTCCATTTTCAGTGAAAGGAAGAGATAACTAGGGAGTTGATGCTAACGGGAATTCGTTTGATTTCACAACAAAGTTACTTCACCTAGCATGCCATCCAACTGAAAATTCTCTAGCTTGTGATGCATCAAACAGTCTTTACATGTATTATGCATGAAGATGATCTAACAAAGCTCGTGATTATTTTAATGGGAAGAGCTTTTGCTGCTTGCTTTTGGAGAGATTGCTTTGCCTTTTCCCTGATTAGTGATGTGGAAGCTGCAGCCATTTATCAGACTCTTGGTGATTCATTGAAATTTTCTATCATGTCTTATACTAGAGCTCAATGTTGCTGGTGTTGATTTGTCGACAAAGTACATTGAGTTATGCTTCCAGGCAGATCATGCCCACTAATTTAATATTCTTTGTAGGGATAGACACAGTGCTGTCTCTTTCTGTTTTGTTTAGGTGGAAGAAAATATGATGATTAGCAATCCAACTACTGAAACAAAAGCTGTCTCTAATTAGGCTGCAATGTTGCTGGGTGTGAGACTAAAGGGATGTCAACCAAATCCAAGGAAAAGGAGCTATATTGGTGCATCAGTTTCCATGGATATAGTTTGAGCCCTTGTGCTTAAATCTTGTACCATTTTAACTTTAATTGTGAAATTTCATTATGACTATTGTTATTTAATTTCTAACTATTCTTTCAATTCCCCCACGGAATTGCTTGTTTATGGTGGTTTTGGGATGAAGTAGAAGCCCTCGTCTAACCCCTCATTTAGTCATTGGGGTAGTCGATGAGAATGGGTGATGATGCTGTGAGAATAGAATAAATGGAATATTTCCCATCAATCATTTAAATAAAGCATAATTCAAATTTCTGACCTGATCAAAATTATTATAGCAACTTGCCTAGTATAGTTGTTAAATTTTAAATGCCAATACTAGTAGTTGAAGTGTTGAAATTAAAGATTGGGGAACTAAAAGGAAGTTTGAACAAAAAGAACAGAGAATTGATCCCCTGGTGCGAAGCAGCTCTTATACAAGAAATCACATCCCTAGTCAGCACAAAAAATATAAAAAGAAATCAAAGTTTTTAACCAATAGTTGCAGGAGCTAACAATTGAGGATAGAGAAGAAAATACATTCTTGAAAATACCTTCTTAGCTATCAGCCGTTTGTAAAAACCTCACAAATGGCGCTTTTTGTGTGTGTGTGTGTGTGTGTGTTTTATTTTCGTTCAAATAAAAATAAATTTGTTAAATTCAACATTTTTATATGATAAATGAATGAAATTTAAAATTTGACTAAAAAATATAATGAAAAAATTTGAAGGTTTTTCAAGAAAAAAAAAGAAGAAATTTTAAATGCACTCACTTTTTTTCTATACACCTCAATTTTTTCAAAATATTTTGTAAGTGAAATTATTAAAATACTCATGTTATAAATTTTATAAATTCTGAAAATTTATTTTTGAAAAATCATAGCATATCTCGAAAATGCATTTCCAAACATTTTTCGGAAACGCATTTTTGAGAGAGTTAGAGTTGAAATTTTATGAAAAATTACAAATATAAAATTTTATTAAAATTATTTGGAAATAAGTGTAATAAAAAAAATTATTATTAAAAAATTATAAATTTTAAAATTAATAAAAAATTACTTTCACTATTTTCATTATAGAAAAAGAATTATATCTTATAATTATATCTTATAAGATCCTAATTAAATTAAAGATAAATTATGGAGAAAGAATTATACCTTATGAGATCCTAATTAAATTAAAGATAAAATAGTAAATATAATTTTTTTATAAATTTAAAATTTATCATTTTTTAATAATTATTTTTTATCAATTGTTAAAATTTTATGATAGTTTTAATTAAACTAAACCTTTTAGAAAAGTCTTGTCATCTACTTATTAAGATGAGTTTCTCTTATTAACATATTAGATTTTAATAAAATTATATAATATTTAGTGGTATTACTTATATTGTCTTTTTATTCAAAAGCATACAATGTTGGTCAATAAAATCTTTAACTTAGAAGTAGTTTTAATTCTTCCAACACTTTTGATCCTTAAATTCGTATGAGATCAGGGATATGGTAATGGTGATTTTGTAGCATTTTGATAAAATTATGTAGTATTCAGTAGTACTGCTTATATAAATTTAAAGAGTTTCAATTTTTATATGTTAATAAGATTTTATAATTTTTTTATCACCTTTTATAATATCAAGAGATAAATTATTTAATTAGAATCTCATCAATTTTTTTTAAAATTAAAGAGTTAATAGCTCCGTGATTCCTAAACTATGAACCAAATTTTATATTGATCTTTAAATTTTAAAAAGTTTTAATTGAGTCATCAATTCTCAAAATATGTGTCAATGTGATCATTTTATCTGTTGAATCATTTAAATTGACAGTAAATCTTACGTAACATGACACATAATTTGAATAAGTTGTATTATGTAAAAATTTTTAAATGCTAGCTAAGCAAATAAAAAAAGTAAAAGAAACTTTAATGTCTTTAAACCCAGAACACAGAAACCTCTTCACGATTATGATATCTTTAAATGTAATACTAATCTCACCCCAAGAAAAGATGAAACTTTTGGTCTCATAACACGATTTCTCACTAAACCAAAAACCAAATCATTGTTTCTCTTGATTTGGTAAGCTAAATTCATTATAGATACAAGCTTTCTTCTAAGTCAATTCATGAAAAAACAACCATCTTCTCAATCAATGTGGACCAATTCTTTGCCCTATATATCTATCCATGAAAATTGATATTCAAAGGTAGATTTTTGGGCTCAAAAGAAGGTTGTTTTAGAGAGAAAATACATCGAGAAGGAAGCTTAGGAATTGGGTTTTCAAAGGAACTGAAAATGGGTTTGAGAAAATAAGTTGTTTTTAAACAAGAGTTTTGGTTTTGGCCTATTGGAGAAACTGTATGCTTTTTTCTTACTTCAACCATGGTATTTTTTGACTCTTTCATGGTTGAATTTAGATCGAGAATTTTTTAAGGGATTGAAAATGAGTTTGAGAAAATGGGCTGTCCTCTGTGGTTATTAGATCATCTCATCTCAAATACTAAAATTGGGTTTAAGAAAATGGGTTTCTTACAAGCTTATATTTTCTGTACGGCAACTCGTAGCTCCTTTTTTTTAACTCTCAGCTCTTTTTTGTTATTTTCAACACTTGAAATCAAGATCTCACGAAGTTTTTTTTAGATGATTAATTTGTTTAAGTGGACATTAAAGTTTTTATTTGCTTATTCGGCATTTAAAATTTTTTATATAATACAATTTATTTAGCTTATATGTCATGTAACATAAAATATATTATTAATTTAGACAATTTAATAGACGAAAAAATTATATTAACATATGTTTGAATAATTGAAAATTCAATTACAATTTTTTAAAATTTAAAAATTAATATAATATTTGACTTATAATTTAAGGATCATACGTGTTATTAATTTAAAATTAAAATAATAAAAGTAATTTTTTAATAATTTTAAAATTTATAATTTTTTAATAATAATTTTTTATTACATTTATTTAAAAATAATTTTAATAAAATTTCATTTTTTTATAATTTTTCATAAAATTTTAATTTTATATTTTTAAAAATATATTTTCAGTGTTATGATTTTTTAAAAATATATTTATAATTTTTTGAAAAAAGGCTATTACCCTTTCTCTCTTCTAACACAGCCCACGCTACCCAACACTCCAATACTCCAATAACCAGTGAGTCGTCACCGAATCAAAACTTCTCTCTAAAGAGAGGTAAAATTTTCTTCACTTTCTAGAAACCACCGAGCCATGGCTCTAATCACCCGAAACACCGCTAATCGCCTCCCACGCCTCCTTTCTGCACAGCGAGCCCTCTCTCTCCACACCACCCTCCCTTCTCTCTCCTCCTCCTCCACCCCAACCACGTACGCTAGCCCTTCTCCCCCCTCAATCTCCGGCCCTCCGGCGGGCCTCTCCAAGACTGCCGAATACGTGATCTCCAAGGTCGATGACCTCTTGAACTGGGCCCGTCGTGGGTCCATCTGGCCCATGACCTTCGGCCTAGCTTGCTGCGCTGTCGAAATGATGCACACTGGTGCTGCTCGCTACGATTTCGATCGCTTCGGTGTCATTTTCAGGCCCAGCCCTCGCCAATCCGATTGCATGATTGTCGCTGGTACTCTCACCAACAAAATGGCCCCTGCTCTTCGCAAGTATGTTTAATTTCCTTTTTAGTCTTTTATTTAATAATTTTATAATCCTTTTCTTTCCATCTTTTTATTTTAGATTTGGAGCTCATGAAAATGTGAATTTTTTTTCCAGTTCCTACATTTATTTTAGCTCGTTGTTGGTGTTTTAGGCTAATTAAATACAGCCACAATTGCAAAATTGAATTCGTTAATACCCTTTTTGATTCTTTCAAGTATATATTTAGACGATCCTTTTATTTTTTACTTATCATATTAAAATTATAATTTGTTTTATGACTGAATTCCTATGATGTTGTAGAAGTATTTGCTTTGATTTAAGTTGGGAGCAAATTTCAAATAATGAAGATTATGATTTCTCTGAAATATACGGATTTTTTTAATTTGGTAGATAAAATAAGAATGATCTGAAAGCCACCTGAGGTTATTTCTTCTTCACTCTTAACAAAACGCCGTTTCATGCTTCTTTGTATGAGGCAGTGTGGTTGGTACATCCATTTTCTATTAGTCTATTCAACTTGACAGTTTCCCTCTTATTTTTGGGGAATTCTTAAAGAGTTAAGAAGATAAAGAACTATGATTGCACCATTTTCTGTCTGTAATCTTTCAGGGCCTTATCTTGGTTCGCCGACCATGGATTTTAACCGTGTAAAACCTGAAGTTCGACATAGGTCTAGCTTGAATGGTCCTGGATAAGTTTGTGTGATCTAACTGGCTTGATTGTTAGTAATTAGATTCCTAATTCTTAACATATTACTAAACATTGATGTTTGTTCTGTTCAACTTTTATCTAGCAGGTTTATAGTGTGTCTACACATGTAGAAAACTTCCCATACCTAGGCTGAGCTTGGTTTATTTGGCTTGTGATTGAGTCTGGTGAGGGCTTGAGGCTTAATGTGTGTGATGGTAAATTTCAAGTGGGATGTACATGCAAAGGTTTTTTGTTTTAATGGTGGTTTGACATTTTGATTTATTTCTCTTGAGTTGTGCCAAACAAATGCAACCTTTAAGGTTTACCTCTGCTGGCGGTTTACACTGTTCTGAGTTTTACAAATCTTAGTAGCATTCCCTGAGTTTTGTTGCCTTCATTGTTTCTTGATACTGTATAATAATGATTCTTTATTTGGAAGTTTGTTAATCTTGGCTTGAGGGATTTTGCTGGTATTTTTGTTTGAAACATGGGATTTTCTGTCTACTCCTTTTCGGTCCATTTCCTGTTCTTTTCACAGTTTTCAGTTGTATAAATTTGATTGGGCTTTGGTAATCTGACCGTTATACTGTAATTTTTGCAGGGTTTATGACCAAATGCCAGAGCCTAGGTGGGTCATTTCTATGGGAAGTTGTGCAAATGGTGGTGGATACTACCACTACTCGTATTCTGTTGTTAGAGGTTGTGATAGAATTGTCCCTGTTGACATCTATGTTCCTGGTTGCCCACCCACTGCTGAGGCGTTACTATATGGAGTTCTTCAATTGCAGAAAAAGATCAACAGGCGCAAGGATTTCCTCCATTGGTGGACCAAGTAAGGATATTACAAGTTGCTTCTGGGATATTTTGACTGCAGTGTTAAGAACAAATAAATCATTTCTCTGTTGAAATGCCCTGTAGATGGAGATTGTTAAGATGGTTTTGAATATAAAATCCTGAGTTTTACAAATCAGGTTTGTTTTACATGTATGGTGACTGTATGCCCTGTATTATTCGGAACTTCAAATTTTGCCGACTTTAGTTTTCCCGTTAACTACCTGCACTATCGTTAAAAGGATGTTTAAGTTTTGTTTTAAATGGATATGAATGAATTCCTCAATTTTGTGCCATCTCTGATTTGATGGTTTGAACTTTAAAAAGGCAGTTTTGTTGGGCTATGTCAACATAAGGGTGACCTTCAATTCAATGCCTATAGGATGGAGTTTTAATGGCTGGTTTGGGTTTTCATTGCCGTGGTAATGCTAATATGGAAGTTTGGGTCGTAGGACTTGACTCGCATGGTCAAGTTTGTGTTTGTATTGTTAATATGAATTTACCAGCTCTAATCCTTTTATTGACAGAGAGGATGGAAAGGTGTAAGCGAGTAAAATTTGTTAATCTAATTTTTAAATTACAAAATAAAAAAGTGGTTATAAATTTTAACCGTTGAATTAATTTTTCATTCTTTCATTTTCTATCCTTCCTTCAAAGGAAAGTTTTAAGAATTTTCGAGGGTTTTTAAGTGCAATTAAGTTTTTAGAACTGAATTAAGTGCAATTAAGTTTAAATAATTTATATTTACCTTTCATAATGATGATAGATCTACATATATTAGTGTATTTTTTATTTTTTAAAAAATTTTTGAATCAAAATTTTTGAATTTAAAAATATTATTTTGATTTAAATGAATCATGGATTTAATTTTGATTGATGAATCTAAAAAAATGTAAAAATTATATTAGTATAAGTAGATTTCACTCTTTTATAATATTATTTTATTTATTAATTTTTAAAATTTTAATCTAATTGTGTATATGGCAACTATGTAGATCGCATTCGAATATATTAATTATTTAATACTAAATTGATTTTTTACCTACTAAAATCCCTTCAATATGTAGTATTTTGATTATAATTTTTTTATTGTAATATTATAATTATTCAATTATAATCAATAATTATGTGAGAGTTCATCACTTATAAGAGTGGACTTTACATATTATTTAAAAGAAATTAGATAAAATTTTTTAAGTGAAGTACATGAAACTTTTTACAAAAAACGATTAAATAAAAATTAAAATAAAAAATAAAAATGGATATTAAAAGGTTTTATAACATAGATCAGGTATATAAAATTTTAATAAATTTTGATATATTTTTAATAAAAATATTGACATAATTTTTATAGATAAATATTATAAATTTTATATAAGTTTTGTCTTATTTATTTTGGTAGACCTTATATTATTCTAAAATTTTATTATTTAATTATAGTATAATTATTATAAATGATATACTTTTTTTAGTAAGATATCTTTTTAAAGTAAATTCAGTAAATAAAAGATTAAGAATTAAGAGTAAATTTAAAAAAAAAATTATAATGTAAGAGTACAAATTTGAAAATTTTGAGACAAATTACCCCTAATAGTATTTTCCTAAAAATATCCAACTCCAAGAAATAAATAAATAAATAAATAAAATCCACCCGTACTTTTGTTAATTGTGTTACATATTCCCCATTTCTCTATATCCCTCTAGGGTTTCTCTCTAGTCGTCTCTCTCTCTCTATCTTTCTCTCGCACGCACACAATGGCAGACGAATCACAGTACTCTTCAGGTCCCGACGCCGGCAGCAACAAGCGCAAATATGAGGACCAGACACCGCCGCCTTCTGGTGGCAGGAGGCCGACAGGGTTCTCCTCACCAGATTCGGCTCCTCCTTCCTACAACAGCGTGCCGCCACCGCTTGACGGCATCGAGATGGCCAAGCAGCGAGCTCAGGAGATTGCTGCTCGCCTTACTCTCTCCGCTGTCTCTGCTGGCTCTGAGGCCAAGCGCCCTCGTGTTGAAAACGGCTCTGGCGGTGGTTTTGATAACGATAAGGGATTTAGCTCCGCTCCTTCTGGTATAGCTTCTCTTTCTTTGTCTTTCCTGCTGGTGACACGCGTTCTTGAATAGCAGAAATTTCATTATTTGAGGAAATTGTTGCATCTAGGGTTTTGCATTTAGGGTTTCGAACTTTTAATAAGATATATTAGCTTTTCCTGCTGGTTTGCGAGATGCTAATAGTTTAGATCTGATTTGTGAAAGTTGATGCCAAGTGTAATCAAAAGCTTGAATTTATACAGATATAAAGCCTATGTCAAACTCAGCTCCTTCATCTATACCGGCTTCTTATGGCGGCTATCATGGTACTAGCAAGAAGATTGACATTCCACAAATCAGGGTTGGTGTTATAATTGGGAAAGCTGGGGAAACCATTAAATATCTTCAACTACAATCTGGGGCAAAGATTCAGGTTCAACGAGATATGGATGCTGACCCTAATTCTGTGACTAGGCCTGTAGAGCTCATGGGTACTGCTGAACAAATAGCTAAGGCGGAGCAGTTGATAAATGATGTTCTTGCTGAGGTTATTCATCCTGCAATTTTATTTATGTGAAATTGAGGTATTCTTATGCCGAATATAAGTAAATATAATTATACCATTTAATGCTTTGTCCAGGCTGAATCTGGAGGTTCTGGCATAGTTTCTCGAAGATTGACAGGACAAGCTGGAAGTGAACATTTTGAAATGAAGATTCTGAATAACAAGGTATACGAGTGTAAAAGCATTAATCAACTTTTTCATTGATTTTGTTTCAAGATAATAAGTAATAAGTGCATGATCTCAGGTTGGTCTGGTGATTGGAAAAGGTGGTGAAACAATTAAAAATATGCAAGCAAGAACTGGAGCTCGTATTCAGGTTTGAATCTTAAGCGTCATCGTTACTTGGAAGTTGTCTATTGTTGCTTTAACTTCATATTTGCTGACATTTATTTAGTTGAATTATAATCAGCTAATTTCTACCAGTTTTATGTGTTTTTAATAAGTTTCTTCACTATGCTCTTATGAATCATGTTGTAATTGTGTCTAGTGCCTACAAATACAAATTGTGACAGCAATATGCTTGTTAATCTCATGCAGGTGATACCATTGCACTTGCCCCCAGGTGATACATCAACAGAAAGGTCATTACACATAGATGGGACCAGTGAACAGATTAAAAATGCTAGAGAATTGGTTGATGAGATCATAAGTGAGGTATGTTTGGATGTGG
Source organism: Durio zibethinus (assembly GCF_002303985.1). Next base: position 11,455,502 of record NW_019167882.1, on the reverse strand, counting down.
ATGTTGGGAGGAAAGCTTTTCCTCAGTTTAAATTATTTAGGCCCTTGTTCTTTTACATAAACTGCATGTGTTTGTTTTCTATGTTTATTATTTAAATGCCTACTCCTAAAGGATCCTTTTGTTCTATTCACAACTGTTCTTTCTGTTTAATTTTAATTTGAGTGTTGATTTGTTATGATCTTCTGGAGCATCATGCTAGTCTTTACACATTAGTAATGATAGGACTCTTTGTAATTTCACTTTTATTGAGACTTTCTTATTAAATTGCTTAAGAAATTTGCTTGTTCAGATGTTGTACAAATATTCCTTATATTCTTTATTGCAAGGCACAACCATTTTTGTTCATTTGGGTAAAATAGGAACTCTATTTTGTGTTTATTTTTTTCCTGAACAGATATTATGTTATTATGGCCTGTCAATCATTGCCTCCGGTCAATTTTTTGAAAGCCACCCCTTTATTTTAATAAATTCTGATATTTGCTTATACTTTTATATACCTGTTGAGGAAGTACATGATTTTCCCATGCAGGTTATAACATCTTTTCCAAATATTATGCTTAATAATTCTTCTAGACTTGCTTCTGCGTCCCCATTTCTTGATGTAGTTATTCAGTCACTTTGAGATATAGATTGGATTTTATATTATCATCGATATCTTCTCTTCCCTCTGTTCGACTTGTAAATCTTGAGAGTTGCAGACATCTTTTGCCGGTGATCATTGTTGCTATGACAGCTGGTTGAGAAATTTTCATAAGTGTCAAAATGACCAGTGGAAGAGGAGCAGGTCCTCTACTTTGTAAGAGATTCAATGCTGTTTTTAATCAAAGTTTTCTGGTTCTAGCTTGATATTAGGAACTGGATAACATAGTATTGCATTGCTTGGTTTCGTTCTTGAAATCTTATGGTTGGGTTTAAATTTTAAATGTAAAGTTCAAACTTTCAAGGTCCTTATGTACAGTTGGTTTCTTACATGTTGTTAGGATTCAGATAGAGGTCGAACTTAATAGTTTTTGAATTGCCAAAGTTTTGAGAAGAGTGATGGTTATTGTCCTTTAGTTTTGCTTAAGTTTTGTGTTGATGTTTTCATGCTTAGTTTGCAAGGCAGGTCACACATTTTATGTTAGGATATCATGGTATAAACAAGGACTTCCTTTATTCTGGTGATAAAACTCCAATATTTTCATCATTCTTTGATTTTATGGCTAAGTGACTCGTTGGGATTATGACATGATTAGCCACCAAATTTGCTTATTAATTGTAAATGATGAGACTAATATTGTCATTGGGAACTATTGTAGGATTAGTCTGTATTGGACAATTGGTGACACCAACATTGATTTCTTTCTGTTGGTGTTTCCTCTGCATTGCCCTGGTATGGCTTCAGATCCTATTTCTGATATTTAGTAATCTTATACTGGAGAGATGCTTGAAGTTATTGATGGGTATATAAGGTTGCTAAATACTAGACTTGTTTATTATTATGGCACTTCAGGGCAAGTTCATTTTAACATATATTACAACAATATTCCTATTTCTGTTAATCTTCTCTTTTGTTCAACAGTAAACAAGAATGATATAGCTTTTGGTTCTTAATTTGGCTTATGGTTTGAAACTTTAAACCGTTTTAATCCTAATTTACTTATTTGGATTGTCCCTGATTTCTTTGTCATCATCATTTAATAGTGTTGGTTGGGGTTGATAATGTACATAACTCTATATTTGTGGATATTTTACCCTGAAATATCTTGTTTCCAGCCTTGTATCCTCTAGTTGCTTAAAGATGGTTTTCAACTGTGTTAGTATTGCAACTTCCCCGTATTTCTAGATGTCATCTTTTTTGGTAACATGTTGCTAGGTGTTATCTTTTTCAACATTTAACCCAACAGAATTTATTCACTTTGGAATTCACCTTGTTCATTACTTGAGTTGGATTCTGTTTTTTTCAGAAAACCTCAAGTTGGAGGTGACATATTTGATGAAATTTTTTTCTTTTTGATGCTTGTGTTGAAAGTTATCTTTATTAAAAGTTGTAATTTCGTTGCATTATTCTAGAGAACTGGTCTACAATTATGTTAGTTGTGCTGTAGTATTTATTGTTGGCATTATAACCTATATGGCTAGGGTTCATATGTTTAGCAAAAACCTTTATTTTGGTGATACATGTCAATTATCTTATCTAATGCATATAGTCATCTTAAAAGTGTTTGATCTATAATGTTTTTTTCCTTGCTTTTGTCTAGAGAATTTTAGTCTGTTCTAAGAGATATCATTTGCTTAATGCATGTTGATTGGTCTTTCTAGGATGTTGTCATTCCTTATTTGATGCTTCTGTTGTTACAATGCATCAATGTTGGATAGATAATATATAGTGTGTACTTTTAACTGTGAGTTTCTTGCCTGTATATGGCATATGGGGTTCGTAGTTCCTTTTGCTTTGATGTAAAAGCTTCTATTAGTGTTGTGGGGTTCCTTTTTTTTTTTTTTCTTTTTTGCACCCATTCACTTCGAATAGGGAGAGGATGGGCTTCTGCTGGAGTAAACTCAATAATCCCTCCAATCATACGGTATGTAGGCATTTATACCCTTCATACTATAATATAAACTCCATTAAATCCACTGTGGACATAGTTTGCTTAATTTGCAGTTTTATGCTGATTTTGATACTTGCTATTTAGGTTTTTTGTATATGCCTATCTGTATATAGATGCATATTCTGTTTTGCTTTATGTGTTTATGTGCCAGCATTGTTGAAGAGTCCACTTTGGTTATCTGAGGAAACAATTTTGTGCAGAACCGTATGAGAAATCCAGCAATGGCTGGAGGCTACCCACAGCAAGGTTATCAGGCAAGACCTCCTACAAGCTGGGGCCAAGGGGCTCCTCCAATGCAGCAACCTGGTTATGGCTATATGCAGCCTGGGGCATATCCTGGCCCATCACCGCAGTATAACATGTCTCAGCCACCTTATGGGGGCTATCCATCTCAACCATCATCTGGTGGATATGCCTCTGGTTGGGACCAGTCAGCTGTACCACCAAACCAGCAAAGCTCTGCTGCAAGTGGTTACGATTACTATAACCAGCAGCCTTCTTCACAGCCGCAGCAAACCCCTGGTGGTTCAGCAACTCCTGCTGATAGCAGTGGTTATAATTACAGTCAACCTCCAGCTTCTAGCTATATGCAACCAGGACAAGGTTATCCTCATGATGGCTATAGTGGATACCATGCTCCTCCACATTCGGGTTATGGACAGCCATCTTATGATCAGCAACAAGGTTACGGTTCTGTGCCTAGCTATGGCAATGCAACAAACCCTACTCAAGAGGGTCACACACCCTCCTATGGTGGTCAAGGGGATTCTGGTCAAGCACCTACATCCACCCAACCATCTGCGATGGGCCAGCAAGGGTACAGTACTAGTCAGCAGCCTAGCCCAAATCCTGGAAGTTATCCACCTCAAGGAAGTGCTCAACCTGGTTATGGAATGCCTCCAACTTCCCAAACTGGCTATGGGAGTCAACCACCAGCTCAGTCTGGCTATGGACCTGGGTATGGACCACCACCAACCCAGAAGCCTTTGGCCAATCCCCCCGTCTATGGGCAGACACAGCAGTCGCCTAGCACCCCAGGAAGCTATGGCCAGCCAGGATATCATTCACAGCCACCACCGGCTGGTTATGGTCAACCGGAATCTGGTTCACAACGTTCTCAATCATCTAGTTATGGTGCCACATCTGCTCAGCCAGGGTACGGTGCCCCACCCTATGGAGCGCCACCTGCCAGCCAGCCTGGTTATGGGGCACCTTATAACACCTCTTATGGTGGTGGTTACTCACAGCCTGCAGCATGTCCTACTGACAGCAATGCAGGTGGGAGCACTCGTGGGACTTATGATGCTGCAGCACCAGCTTCTCAAACTGTTCAACAAGGTGGAGTTACCAAGGCATCGCCTCAAAGTTGATTTGGGGTCAGTTTAATGAAGACAATTTAGATTTTGGTGCTTGATGGTTTGTTGTATTCCAGTCAGGTGAAGTTAGTTTTTGCAGTGTTTTTAAGACAATGCTAGTGTTTTACTTTAACATCTTGATGCTGCAAATGGTTTTGGATGGTTTGTCTTGCTTTATTACTTCTGCTGTAAGGACTATACTTGCTTGCTCTTAAGCACTTGATTTTCTACAGATATTTTCATCTGGTTTAGTTAAGTTTATATTTGATATTCTCGAGGAATGTCTAAACCCAGTGAAGTTGGTCATTTTACACAAGCCATACTCTGTATTATTTATATCCTGGTTTACCTCCTTAGAGGTTGCAAGTGCTGTCGTTGAAGGCTGGATTGGATTTTAAGTTAACGGGGACCAAGCCATAGCCAACTGGGTCAAAAATCCCTTCTTTCTAATCAAAATATATGTAAATAATTTATAAAAATATTAAAAAACTATAAAAATCTTTAAAATGTCTGAAGTAATTTCAAAATTAATAACGAAATTAATTTGAATTAGTGGTATTCGTAATTTCGTTCGGTTTAGCTTGATTAAAAAAGTAATGTGATTCAATTTTTGAAAAATTAAAATGCTGCACGTTAATCTTTTTTTATTTTATTTTATTTTTTATAAATCAAGCTGAATCAATTGTCGCAGGAGGAAAGAGCGATGATAGTAAGTTAAAATAAAATCGCAATTCTAAAATTATATTCCCTCCATTTCATATATAGTGCTTTAGTTTGATTTTGCAAAAAGTTTTAAAAAAATTGAATTTTGATTTTTATTAATGTTAAATTTTTTGAACTGCGTTTTACTTTGAAAAAAAGGAAAAGAAACAGATAAATATAATTAAGAGGTAATAAGAAAAATTAAAAATAATTTTTTTTTATTTAACATAAATAAAGATATGCAAATAAGATACTGTTTACGAGATAAAAGTCATATTTGATATATAAAATAATAAATATAATAATATGATAATTATTTTATATTATTTTAATTTATATTTAATTGAAAGAGATATGATAACAAAAAAAATTATTATTATTTTAGTATAAGATAATTCAATTCTTTTAAAGTGAAGAGTATTATTTTTAATTTATGAGATTAAATTATGTCTTATTATATTTTAAAAAATTATATTAATAATTTAAATTATATAAACTTTTAAAAATGATAATTTTGATCAATAAATAAATTATTTTATTTTAATCTTTGTACGCACCAAATATAAGACAAGATGATATTATTTAACTTAATCTTATTTATAATATCATTTTATCTTATCCTATTATAATTTTATGTACTAGACATTATAATAAAATAATATTTACTTTAATGTTTAAAAATTACTAATAGTGCTAGCAAAAATGACAATAATGCGAATTCCAAAAAAAACATGAATAAAAACTATATTCAAGCTATTTCCTTTGTATCATGCATATTTAAACTTAAAAAAAAACAAAAATCACCAGGTAGGGGATAGGACTCTGACACATGGCAATATCATGAGCATCACTGTAGGATAGTGGAGAGGACTCACCGCAGCTGAACATAACCAAAAATCACCAGGAATGTTACAAAACCCTATTTCTCCTTCTGTTACATGTCTTCTCAGATCCACAAAAACATATATTGGTAATTCTGACTCCGTTCACACAGATCGGAATGCTGCTTTTTTTTTTTTTTTTATTTCTGTTTCTTTTTTTTCCTTGTTTATCTTCCAAACTTTATTACTAATCGTAAAATATTGTTGACTCTTTATCAAGATTTAAAATTTTTTTTAGAAAGCTAGGTTTTCGGTTTATTCTTAGATTCTTCGATGGCGGCGCTTTGGGTGATTCTTTTTAATGTTAAATATTTGTGTTATGTGGATTGACATGGAAATGATGGCTGAAAAGTAAAAGGTCTGAGTAGGAAGCTTATGCTGGGAGTTGATGATGGTATCAAGGTTTAAAAGGGAAAGGGAGATGGCCCCTGTTCTTGTTTCAAGTCATTGCATTGTAACTTTCGCAACCTCTCCTACAACAATCAATGCTATTGCTTTAAGCATGGCTGCGGGTTGAAATAAAAGGCGTGGGCTGCGTTTTAGTATTAAACGCCAGCCTAGACTTCTCCCAACATCACATATTATTCGTTTTTCCCTTTTGCCTTGAACATCTATCAGCTGCTCTAATGCTCTCCTGCGTTGATCAAACCTTCATGCTGATCCATTGAATTTGTTACTTCGTTTACCAACAGTTTTCCCTTGTTTTTTATTTACTGGAAATCTAGAAATAAGAGTTGTTTGATTGTGATTTTCTGTGCTTGTAATCCAAGTCAATCGAAATTTTCTACCCTCCCACTGGGTTAATAGTTTTTAATGATATGTCCTGGTCGTTATGAGGCGTTCCGGAAGGAGATTGGTTAAGCAAAGCATATGTGAAAGAACAGAACACAGACATTGCTACTCTATTTTGGTTTGATTAGAATGTTTTGCTTGATATTGTGCTGGAGAGATTGTCTAATTGAGTCAACAAGAACAGCTTCTCCTAAGTTGAACTGATCAAGCTTTCACCATATTTTTTTCTTGATGTTTTTGTTTTGTTACAATGATTCTCTTGAAAAGCTGTATGAGATTGAAGGAAGAGAGAGATACGTGTGACCAGGCATGAACAGATTCACACGGAAATTAGTCGATATTTTGGCTTAGTGTCCCTTTAAATTTTTCTAAGTTTTTCGTGCATGATTAATATCATGTGTTTTAAAACCCAAACTATTGGAAAGATCTGGATGGTGGCTAACTTCTTTGTATCACGTTGATTTTTTTTAATTATGTTTAAATCTAAATGATTTATCATATCAGTGGTGATGATTTTGAATTTATAGGTGATTCAACATTGGTGAGGTTGTGCTGAGATTTTATCTTGAGTTTGAGGAGGATTTAAAGGACTACTTATGGAAAAGAATGAGAAAAAAAAAAAAATGTCACTGAAACATCTTTCGAAGTCAATCCACTGAGCCCTAAGCCTAAACAAAATTTCGGATTTAATGTTATTATTTTGAGCAAAAAACATAAAAGAAATATTATTTCACTGGTAGCAACTCGTCATGGTTACATTGAAGCCAAATTGCCCAGGTAAATCTTCTTGGTTCCAAAAATTACACCTTCAAAATTCCATCTCTACTTTGTTTATGCCAAATTACCAACCTCCCCGGGGGGGGGGGGGGGACCAAACAAGTCCCTATATTTCTCTCTAAACAGAGGATAACTCCTTAATATAATTGAGACTCTACACTGTCTATGAACAAAAGCTTTCTTAAATCTTGATTAAAAGAGATGATTCCTAAATGAAAGTACCTTCCTTGGTGTCGATAACAAAATGAATGCCAAGATTGAACCGCAGAACATTTTGACAAGGTATCTCAAGCGGTCATATTCGGCTTCTTCAGCAGTGTCCCTCGGGGTTGAAAGAGCTTTTGCTGATGGTAGAGCTTCAATTACAGCAGCAGCTAGATCTGTGATAAACGAAGAGGTGCAACCTAGAGCAGGCACACGACCCCAATTCTTGATACCAGATTCAAGAGCTAAGTGCTTATATTCCATGTCAATCTCTTCAAGAGTCTATGTGCTCAATCACAAAGCTGGAATTTGAGATGGCAGTAAAATTAATTTTCACTACATAATCGACCATTTCAAAGCACATATCAAGAACAGCTACTTTAAACCATGAATCATGTACCTTATGGGAACTGCTAGAAGACTCTTCACACCTTTCTGGCCAAGCTCAAGAAGGACTTCATCAGTGCAGCTGTGCAGGGCTTCAGCCATTGCACAAGCCCAACTCAGACTCTAGTATAGCATGAAGAAGAAGTTACGCATAACATTTTTTCATTTTTCAAGTGAAAGAAGGAACTTGAGTTCTAAAACCAACCTGGTAAGCAAGGGTATTATCATTTCCCATTACTCTAGCTTTCAGCTATTGCAAAATTAAGTAGATGCACTCCTCCATTTGATCTTTGTATGGATCTCCAGCATCCTCAACGTAACTGACAGGAACCCCATGGGCACTAAAGAATATCATAACCTGAAGTTCAAAAGAATATTAGAAATAGTTGCAATAAAATAAATCTCAAAGACTGACCACAATTTGACATCAAATTCTAATTAATGACTTTATGCATAAAAAAAAGAATACAGAAGTAGTCTATGAAGTAAAAAAACAAACCTCTTCAGGTTTTGAAAATCTGCCCAACTCTTTCTCAATCATGCCGGTCATAGACCTAATATAACCTTGTCGTTGATACCATGAAAGAATGAGAGAATCAGGTAGTCTCGATAAATACGCATCTTCCCTGAAAAATAACTCACATTCAGAGCCATTTACAAGGGAGAACAGTAATGGATGATTTCAAGCAGAAAAGGTGTAACAAAAATGATCAAACACCTACCTGAATATGCGCTGGAGAACTCGGATGCTTGATCCAGTCGTTGAGATGGAGAACTGAGGATGTACTGGCAGCACAACAAGCTTTGTTATCCTGTCCTGCTTAATCTGTTGCATAAAATAAATAACTTAGCAATATAGACTCAATGCACATTGAAGATAGATTATTCAGGGTTAAACAGATAATTCCATATTAAAATATGAGGTATAATTTCAAGGATTTGAAGGTATAATCATATAAAACAAGAACTTGCAAAAAGGCATTGCAATTCTTTCTTTTTCTCTTCACTCCATATATATATTCCTTCTGTAGGGATTTGATCTACTTAACAACAAACTCTCAATGTCACCTAAACCAAAACAGCAAGAGCTCACTCCTCCATATGGTATCTCACAAGTTAATAACTTCACCAATGGTCTCTGAAGAAACTTAAAACCCAGGCAAATTTGTTTGACTATCGAAAGACCCACCTACTCAATTGCCTCCTCAGTGAATAGGTACCAATATCGCATTCCAACATAAACATTGGCACGTGTTTTCTTTGCCTCCAAAGCCATTCTAAGAGCATCCAGCTGCAACAAATTCTTCAAGCTATAAATACACTTATCGCATTGAAACTACAAAAGTTAAACCATCAACATGCGGAATCAGTTTAAAAGCACAGAACAGATTTAACATGATTTACTTCAGATTTTGGAACAAAATATCCATACAAAAAGCAAATGTTCACTTTCACAAAGCACTAGCATTAAGTAAATATGCCAATATCTACAATTAAGGGAGTTTACCTGTTCATCAGTTATTTTACGCAGAGGTGAGCCACCACAAATGGCAGCATACGCTTCTTACTTTTGGGAGCCCGAAGAACAGAAATTAACTTTGCCAATGGTCGTTGAAGAAACTTAAACAGCCTTGGTAGCCATATTATATCCTGAATCAAGAAAACAATATCACCATCGGCACACCACTGAAATTTAAAACTCACAAATGTTTATTTAAAGTAAATAAAAAAGGAACGCCGAAACTAACATACAGGGTCAGTAAACAAGTTATACAGAAACCGTTGAACATCGTAGAGGCTCCGGCCCTCCAAGATTCAAAAGTAGGACGCCAAGTTTCTCTTCTGTGGCATCTGCGTAATGAGATTTTACAACATTTTCACCGAATGTGCAATCTCCCACCGCGCAATTCGCTCGCAAGTTCAGATTTCTCTTCTGACTTGATCCACCACTGAGACGGGGTCCTTTGATAACGTTATGATTTTGAGTATTCAGGTCAGAACTTAACGCGACAAGGGCTTTAGATGAAGGTTTATCAGCATCATTGAATCCCTCAGATGAATGGCGTGAGACAGAGTCAATATGCCTGCCCCGATGAATCAACCTGAATAACAAAATAAAGAAATTGACAAAGTAGTAAATTTGGGAAACATTTGGTCCAAAAAAATTCATCTTCGTTCACAAAACAAAAACTTTGTACAATCTCGACAAATTATTAGGATCTAAAGTAAGAACACATTCACAGAAACCATAAATTATAAACATTTGATTAAAACCCCAAGAAAACAAAAGGATCACCTTGAAAATATATCATATGAATTGCAGAGACTGGACCCAGAAAGCTTGGTATAGGAAAGAACTCCAGATAAAGATGCTGCCTCCATGGTTTTGATCTGAAGAATTGTCTTCTATTGAAAGTATGATGGATACGGAGAAGCTGGGGAAGAGGAAGGTGAGAGAAAAAATAAAAATAAAAAATGGAATCTGGGTTTTGGTGAATTTGCAACAGATTTTTGTAGATAAATTATGACAGAGGTGTTTATACCTTCTGAAAACTTACAATTTAATTTTTGTATTATAATGATTTGAATTTAATTTTTGTATTATTTTAATTTAATAATTATAATTTAGTTATAAATTTTGTTAATTTTTTACTATTAAAAATTAATTTAATTATTGATTTGATGTCACAATCGTTGATTTTAGTAGATAAAATTAATTATTAATTATTAATTATTTTTGTATTTTAAAATTTAAAATTTAATCGTTATATTCACGTAAAATTTAAAATTTTTATCTCTTTAATATAAAAAAAATATTTTAAATTTTTTATAAAATTTCTATTTTTTAAAATATTAAATTTATTTTTTTGAATATTTTAATATTTTAAATTTCATTTTTTTGAAAATTTTTGTTTTTTGTTTTCAAAATTTAACATTTTTATTTAAATAAAATATTTGATTTTATTATTTTTTATTTTTTGAAATTTTTATAAAATTTTTCATATTTTTTAATTTTTAGGTTTTTAGAAAATTTTTGTAATATTTTATGTTTTAGAAAATATTTTTGTAATATTTAAAATTTTATAATATTTTAATTTTTATGTTATATCGTGGTTAGGACTCTACGAGTACTCCTTCTTCTTTGATCTAATGGCCAGGTTTTAATCCCCAAAAACAAACCCAAATTACAACATTAGGACTAGGTAGGGTAAGTAAAAGTCTATTTAAATCGATTAAATTGATCGAAATCGAGTGAATTCAGTTGAATCGGTTTGATTTATTCAGTTTTAATTATAATTAATTTTTTAAATTGATTAAATTGATTAATTCGGTCAGTTTTCGATTTTTAAAATTGATAATCGTACTGATCGAATTAATTAATTTTTTAATAATTAAAAATAAAAAAAATTGAGATAAATATTTTTATTTATTTTTTTTGTAAAATATTGTTGAAATTATTAAATTCTTTAGTAATTTAATTTGGATGATACTAGAGTTTGAATTTTATTGAATTTAATTTGTGGTTAAATAATTATTTATAATAAAAAGAAAAATGATAAAAAAAATTAATTATTTAACTGAACCGATTTCGATCGGTTTGATTATGATCGATTATTTAATAATATTCAATCGATTCGATTATTTGTCAAATGAAAATCGATTAAATCGATTATTAATTTTTTCAAATCAAACCGATCGAACTAATCATTTATTCACCCTAGGATTAGGACTATTACTTCTTACTTGTAATTTTAACACATATGGCTGGAAATAAGAAATTGATATATTTGAACATTATATCTCAAGAACGCTTCAAAATTTTTATATATCTATCTGTTAGTACGTACAAATACAAAAGCTGAAAACTGTGTTGGATTGACCTTGTTTTGATGTTCTCAAATTCTCATTACTACTGCCATCCATGCCATTCATACGCCAGGGATGGGAAATCAGGTTGTTAGCGCTTCAACTCTGCTACGGAGATTTGACACCTTTCCGGTCAAAGGAAATCGGCGAGATGCCACAAACTTCATCTTTGGCATCAATAGTTATTTGCATGCCCTCATGGATGAATTTAGCAACAACTGTGAATTCCTTTTCTGTAAATCCTATAGTAGTCATAGCAGGTGATCCGATGCGAATGCCACCGGGCGCAAGTGCACTCTTAATCCTATCCCCTGCAAAATTTGAGATGTGCAAGTACTGGTGACATAAGAAAAAAGAAAATTTTAAATGAATTTAAAAAATAAAGTTAAAAAGCGCAAATAAGGCAGAACTCACCAGGCACCGAGTTTTTGTTCGAGGTGATAGAGGCCATGTCAAGTGGTTTCTCCACAGAAGCCCCATCGATACCCTGTTGAAGGAGAAGTAACATAAAGAAAGAGGCAAAGGGAGCATAGGATGTCTATAAAAGAATCAGAACAATAGTTCCAATGCTACTCAGATTTTAAAGATAAAGAGCACACGTCTGGCATGTCTTACAGAGATGGTAACTTACCAATGGCCTCAGATCCACAAGTACAAGGTGATTGTCGCTGCCACCAGAAACCAGCTTGTTGCCAAGTTCAACCAATCGGCTTGCAAGAGCTCTACAATTAAACACTACCTGCAGGATGAAGTACCCGTATTAGACTTGATCACCAGGACAAAACTTCGACTAAATTTTTTATCTTGGAAGGACAGTACCAGGTTCTGGTAAGCCTTGAACTCGGGCGACTCTGCATGTTTTAAGCAAACTGCTAGTCCACCCATTGTGTCATTCAGCGAAAAAAAATCAAATTATTCTTTTTTATGTGAATTTAATAAAAATCAAACAAATAAAGTTAATAAATAAATTATTAAACTACAAGTACAAGAACATAAGTAATTTACATGAAAAATCTCTCTAAAACTAAAAGTAAAAATCAAGGTAATAACAAATAATTTTTATTATTAAAATAATGAGAATACAAAATTCTCTTTAGTTAAAATTAGAGGTATACAATCACAATATTTTAAAATTAAATAATTTTGATAAAAAAATAATATTACAAGAAAAAATTGAAAAAGACTAAACAAATTTAGGAGTTAACAAATATTCACGAAATCAATAAATAAAAAATTCCAAATCCAATCCCTATTGTTCAGACTGAAAAATAATAAGTTGTAAATATACTGTTAAAATTTTAGTTCAATCGAATAACGAATTGACCTCGATCAAATTATTTAATCAAAACTACACAAAACCTTTTTTTTTTTTTCTTCTATTTTGTTGCCACACTCTCTTGTTTTTTTTTTTCAGCCATATAAAAATTTAAAAGCCTATAACCAAGCATGAAAAAATTAAAAAATTCCTAAAGAATGAGCTTTAGTTTAAGGTCACCTCTATACGGAAAAACTAAGCCAGGGATTATGCCTCTCACAATATGTAACTAGTTTCATAACTTAAAAGCCTCAGTTTGAAAGCCAGAAGAAGGTTAGAATAGGAGAATTCAGATTATTAATAGGAGTAAAAGATGTCAAACTAACCTATAAACCTGAAAAAACAGCATTATTGATGGCAGTTTCTAAATAAATTCCAAGAACAGGATCCTTCTTGAAGAAGATCATGCCACCTCTTGGACCTCTCAAAGACTGGAAATAGTAAAAAAAAATTAAGTAGGTTATTCACATGGGCATTAATGCAAAGGAAGTAAATAATACTATTTGGAAGATACAACAGTATTGGTGAGTTTATGGGCAGAGCAGATCTTTCTAATGCACATGATAAGTAAATCAGGATCCAAACAAAGTGAAGGCTGCATTCTGTACTAGATGAGGGAAAAGATCAAGTGAGATTAGCCATGCTACATGAAAGTAAAATTTCTCAAGTGTCCTAAGTAAATATAAATATTACGACAAGCCAAACTAACGATATGTCAAGTAAATTAACATACATAGAGCTCAACACAGCAATTAAAAATATGCAACCCCAACCTTGTGTGTAGTTGTCACAATATCACAATATTCAAAGAGGTCAGCAACTACAGAAGCAGCAACAAGTCCACTCATATAAGCCATATCCATTATAAGAAATGTACCAACAGCATCTGCGATCTTCCAACAGATATGAATTCTAATAAGTTCGATGCTAAAATATATGCAAATACATAAAAAAAAAAAAAGTTTTCATTCAGTGGTAGGTAAATTTTGATAGATATTACAGTACAATTAGCAAGTGTCACGGTTTTAAAAAAAAATCATAAATTTTTCATCAATTATGTGCTAAAGTTAATCTTGAATTATAAGAGTTTACACATATTTTTTCATGTGAGATATCTTTTGTATGATAAAATCGTAAAATCAGAGAGATTAAAACGGACAATATCTCATAAGAGTATAAATCGTAACAGATAAATTAATATATGATGTCAGATAAGTGTATGTCCAAGTTTTAAAGCTGCGCAAGCTTGAAAGTTGAGTTTTGACCTATAACAATTGATATCAGAATCAATTCTGAAAGTATAAATGATGTGTCACCAAAAATGATCGACTTTCGTTGGAGTGGAAAAAGATGTCATGTTCTTAAAAAAAAATCATAAATCTCACATCGATTATATACTAGAATTAATTTTGAGATATAAGAGTTTATATATATCTCTTTTTGTAAGATATATTTTATAAGATAAAATCATAAAATCAAATGAATTAAAATAAATAATATGTTACAAAAATATAAATTATGATAAATAAATTGATTTAAAATTCTAAACAAATGCATATTTAAATCTTAAAATCGTAAGAATTTAAAAGTTGAATTTCAATATATGACACAAGCATCTCGTGCGAGGATAATCAAAATCTCGAGGATAGGCATGGGCACCAGCAATTATGGGTTTTGATCGAAAGAGAGTAGCTGTTTTCTCAAGCATGTCATAGTCAACAAGGCCTGTTCCAAAATTCAGATAAATTGAATCAACCATCAAGCCAGTGTACCAACCAAGAAACCCTAGTCAGTCTAATGATAAGGATGCATAACCTGTGGATTCATCAAGTCGATAAGGCATTGACTCAAAATAAATTGATGTGCCGGATACTCATCTTTTAGCAGTCATAAATCCATGTGACAAATGTCGCCCATGAGGTAAATCCAGACCCTATACCGGTTATATTAAGAAATTATTGATTTCTGCATTATCCAAGAGAGAGAATTAAATTATAGCAGCTAAAACCATAGAAGCATCTAACATCTTAGCATTATTCGATCATGTGGATTAAGAATTGCTGTATAAACCTCAAAATTAGCAGGAGAACCTGACAATGGTTGAACGTTAACTCCCCACTTCTTTTTCATCCAAGTGAAATGCCGCTAAAGCTGTCTTCTGGCAAAGTGTTTCAAGTTCATCAATGTACTCATTGCCACCATAGTACCTGCAATAAACAATAAGATCATTAGCTGCAAACAATTAAATCAAAACCAACAAAGGTTAAACATCTATGCATTTGCTTAATTAGATATACCTTTTACCAGGTAGTCCTTCGGAATACTTGTCTGTGAGACATGACCCAACTGCTTCCATCACAGCACGGGATGTAAAGTTCTCTGAAGCAATAAGCTCAAGGCTGTGGAGCTGCCTTTGCTTCTCCTTGCTAGTAATTGCGGGAACCTCAGGATCAGCTTCACTAAGGCCACGGTCCACAAAGCTGCTTTCTAGCACAGGGACAGAGACTGGAGATGGAGGCCTTCCTGTAACTAAACTCCCTTCAAGTTGAGCTCTTCAAGGCTTCACTGACTAAAGCTTAATTTGGTGCGCGAATCCAGTAATACCTGACCCTTTTAGAGGAAATGATGGTCTATTGACCCTCATGGGCTGCTGCAAAGAACCCATCATTACAGCTCCACTACAAACCTGCGTTCTAGCTTTCCACTAGTATTCCTAACAAATTTCCTACGAATTTACAATGGAAGAAAATATAGAATTAAAATGAAAAATTCAACTAACACCAATTATTTGTTGAGAGCAAAAAATGAACGGCCTTTACATTAAAAAAAAATTGGAATTTTGTTTTGAAAACTGAAGTTCTTGTCGGAGACTAGTGAAAAGCTGACACTCACAAATTTGAAAGTTCACATAAAGACATGAAAGCTAAAGAAATCAGCATATTTATAATGACCATTTAAAAAAAACTTTATAGCCCACAGAGATTAATTGAAACAAAAAAAATGATTTACTGAAAAGTAAATTGAAAGATATTTCTATTTTTTAAAACAAAAAAATGACAAAAGCGGTGTCAGCGAACAAATTATCAGCGACAGTGATCACACAGGGATAGCTGTACTAATTACCCCCCCCCCCCCCCCCCCCCAAAAGAAAAAGGAAACCATAGAGGCAAATATATTTTCTATCAATCCAATAGAAATATGTAATACAAATTGCCTTCTCTTACCTCGCAGTGAGATCCAAGAGAAAATCAGGAGATCCAATAGTAATATTTTCCTAGAATTTATCTACTGACACTAGAATATTAAAAATTATTTGTTATTTACTGTTTGCGTTTGCAAATCGGGATTCTCCGATCAAATGTGATATTAAATTCATGACTGATAGCAGACTGGCTCCATAACAGAGTCAACAGCAGGTGCTAATCCATGGCGACCTGACTGCCGCTTGGAGCCAAGATTTAGTTAAACGGGAGAAGACCCATGAAACCGACCGTTGTTTCATGACACAATAACCTGTTTATATTTCACTATTTTGTCTTATTTTTGCCCCTTCCAATTTTTTGTAGCTTTACTTAATGCTCTTGTTCAGTTATTTTATTGTGCTTTAAAAAGAAAATGTAACTTGCATTGTAGAATTTTTGGGAGCTCAACAGTTGACGCGCATCCAGTCAGACACGGGTGTTTGTTGTTTACAATAGCAATCCACCTTTTGCATGGTGCCGAAAGTAAGCTACTTTCACGATTGGAGGAAGCCTTTGCTTCTCCATGGTTTCCTTCAAATTTAAAGCAGTTAATTTGTGACCATTTTGTCTTATCATTCACCCTCTTCAGTATAGACAGCACTAGCTTGCTAATCTGAATTCTTTTGTATTCCTCCAATTATGTATGTCTACTCTTTTATTGGCTAATTGTTTTGTATTATTGGTATTGGATGACTGATCTGTGTATTTATAGCCTAGAGAAACTAGCTCAAAGAAGATAGCTTGAAATATTTTCGAATTTCATGTTAGGAATTATACAAATTTTCGCAACAGTTTCTGTCAACCTACTTACTTCCCTGTTTTGGTACTTGTTGATATTATTCCTTATTTTTGTATCATTCATGTGCTTATCTAGACCCCCGTTTGATTTCTTGTATTATTCCTCAAGTTTGAGTTGCTTGTATTGCCGATTGCTGGATGCTTGTCATTACTTATTTGCACCAATTCTGACTCTGACTTCTGGAAGGGAAGCTCCTTCACTGACAACCGAGGTTTAGTCACAAATATATTTATTTGCCATACCCAATTGTATCCATTTTAATGAGGATTTTGTGAGGAAAATTAGTTCCTCACTTCAAATAATATTTTGTTGTGTAATTAGGTTATCATCCGTGGGCACAAGTAGGCGCAGATATAACCTGTATTTCAGAAATCTGAAATCTCTCTTCTGAATCGTCTATTTGCAGTAATATATACATAATATTTGCTTTTTCAAAAATAAACTCTATTATGCCTCGTCTCCAGAGTTACATTAATATTTATATATTTTATTTGTGTAGGATCAAATTCAAGTGTTTCTTCCACTGGCACATTTATTGTTGAAGAAGAAGAATGATCATTCATGAGTTGATAGAACTAAGTTTTATGGTTGTTTTTAGTTAATAAAATGTTTCAAGTTGGATGTTTATTTATCAAATTATATTAGTGTGTTACTGTGTTTAGTTTTTTTGGATAATTTACTGTATTTAGTTTTATAAACGGATATTTTAATGGATTCAAATATTTAACAGATAGTGATTATTTAAGTGGATACAGATTCGGATAATGAAGTTGAATTTAAACTGATAATTAAACAAATTCGGATATCATGAAAAATAAATGAATTTAAATATGAACATTTTAAAATTAGTGAATTTCCACTCTGTGGCCATTCCTACTTCACTATACCTTGCTGAGCTGTTCTAGGTAATTCCAGTTTTGTCTTTTGTTGTCATCTTAATGGTTACCTACAACTTTTACAATAGGAATTTTTTTACTGCAACTTCTGATTGATCTGAGCTTACCCCTTTTACATTGGCTCTATTTTTTACGGTAAGATCCATGCTGTTAGAAATAAATCTTTGCTGTTGGTGAACGAAAAAAATATCTATTTTGTTCTCAAGGAAAGGTGAAAATTTGGGTTGTTCTTCTTTTTTAGCCTGCCTGGGTTGACAGTGCTTGACCACTCTCTTTAAAAAACATTCCACTCTTAACATCTGATGATCTACAATGTTTTCACTACCGTTGCAGATTTTTCTTGCAGATGCCATATGCTACTTCAAATCCTGTGCCCTGAGCTGAGATGAACCCACTTCATAAGTTCCTTTTCATATGGGTTGTTATCATTTTTCTTTCTTGGACATGCACCGCTCAATGTGATGTAAAATAACTTATCAAGTAGATTTTCACATATCAAAAGCCAACTATAAGAATGGATATGTTCAAAATTTAAATGACAGCTCTTCATGTCTTTTCATCTAGATTGTAGGATAAGGCCTAAAGAAGCCTTTTGTTTAAATTGATGCCATAAAGTTTTCTGGTATTCTTGTTGTTTACGGAAGGGTGGTCAGGAGTGGGATTTGTGAACATATACCTTTTTTAAGAATTTCTAAAAATAAAATTGAGTGGTATGAGTTCACAATAAATGCTATTTTAAGAACCAATCCTATCATTGGCTGATAAACCTTCAACAATCACTAGTATCCCTTGCAACTGAAGAGAAGTGAAAACTTAATTTCAACATAATGCTCGACTTCTTAGCAGAGATATTTGGCTGTGCATGTAAGTGAGAATTACATAGAATAAGAGTAAACACTGTAATTTTTGTTTGATTTGGAGATAATTCTTTTGTGTTTTCCCCCGGTTTGGTGTCTGATGGAGTAATTAATTTATCCATGCCTTACAGGATGCGATGCGTTAAAGTCTTCACCTTGGCTACCATTGCTTGAGATGTTACTTGAATAATTGGTAAACTATGACTTGTTTCTTCTTCTTTTTGTCCTTTTTCATCTGTTGCAAATCTATGGTTTTTGTTAAATGTTCAGTAATTGCTTGAAGTTATGATGATGATTTTTATAGTTTAAGCTTTGATCAAACAATATTCTCATCATTTGCTACTTAACTATCCCACCCTCCCTTTGCTCCTTTTTTGCCTTCATTTTTTTTCTTTCCACACCCAAGAGTGTTTGCATTCCTTTTCCCTGCAATTGTTCCTATTGGGATGTATTATGAAACCTAAATTTCTCAGGTGGATGCAATTCAATCTTGATGAGGTCAGATAACTACTGATGGCAGATGTTGTCGGACAGGTGGTAGCATATTATGGAATATCATAAAAGCGCGAGAACCAGCTGCTGCCAAAGACTTTGAGGTGTGTACGTATAAGCACATCAGTGCTATTCTTTTCCTTTTGGAGAGCTGAACGTAGACGTGTATGCATGAGAACTTTCAAATTCATCAATCAATTGGATGGTCTAAATTATGTCATTAGGAACTGGTTGTCTGGTTATTTGTATGCTCTGAAGTTTAGGGTTATCAATATAGTAGCCGATATAAATAATCCACTTTCTTAGATTGACGCCCGATATTATGTAACAATTTTATAGTGTTTTGGTAGGTTGGCTTTGTATTCTAATTGCAGCAGTGATGAATTCCATTTTTATGTAAAAATTTTGTATGATTCAAGCAAGATTTGTTTTCGATAATCGATATGATAGCCTTTGAACATGGCTCAGGATGCCATTCCAATGCGATTCATAGGCCTTTGGTTCTTGTATCTTGTTAAGTTCCAACTTAGTAGCCACTGCTGGTGTATGCGTTTTGTTTCTACAAATAGTTATCCAGAATACGTGCCTAATGGTATTTTTAATTTTGCAGAAGCAATTTAAGCCACAAAATATCATACAGGCACCAGCAGCACAGAACAAAGAGAGTTCTTCTCAAGAAATTGTCTGTACACCATCTAATGGAACTTCAGCAAGTGTTCCCGATGACTCTCAACTAATTCCTCAAAGCCCGCACGAACGGTTCCCTTTCGATCTAAGCTTTGAAATTATAGACAAAATCATCTAAGCAGGTGTACTTAGAAAAGGAAGTCTCAAGTTGGAATCTTTTCCCAACTTAACCAATGATGGCAATAGTAAGAAGTGAAAAGAAATGGATACTGACCACTCTCAAAATCCGGTTCTGTGAAAGAGATTTCTTGGCTTCATGAGCTGCTAAGCCGAATAAATTGGTGAGATCGCCTGACCAGAAGAGACAATGGTAGCCGAGAGTGCCCGAAGCGCAGCAATGGTCGACTCAACACTCTGCTGAACTCTTTTCTAAGCTATAAAACCACAACAAATGAAAATGAAAATGAAATAGAAAAGGAGAAAGAAAAAGTACCCAAGAGGCGGATTTGGAGAGAGTGGCGAAAGCAAAGCGGTGGTTGGGGTTGATAGAGAGCTTGGAGTTGACGAAGAGAAAGATCAAGCGAAAATGGCGTGTACGCATGACCACAGCTGCGAAGATCACGATTGTTCTTATAATTCATCTCTTTACAAGCACATCAAGGTCCTTTCTCTCATTATTTTTAGCCGGAATAATTTGAAGATTCAACCGACTCATTACTAATTTTTGTCGTCACTAATTGATTTTTGAAGTAAAATTCGATTTATTTTTCCACTATCCTATTTAAAGGAATTTACGTGTTGTTTTTTTCCCCCCTTAAAAGTTTGTTTATTGTTTAGATAATTGCTTTGAATGAGGCTAATCCAGGAACTACTTTATTTTTGTTAATTCCTATTTGCAATTTTTGACATTTTGGAGTGGGGTTTAGGCTCCGCTTGTTGTACGCAAGTAATGAATCTTACGTGAAATGCAATTTTGATACTTAATTGTCGCTCATTAATATGAGCTGATTTAATGCTTGTTTTGAGTGATATAGTTTTGTCAATTCAATCTTTTATCTTGATCCAATGGGATGGCAAATGGAAATGCTTTTAGCTTCCCAAACCTCGTGAAAAATTGCAAACCCCTCGGGAAGCTGTCTGTTTTTCTGCTGTACTTGCATTTTCAGTGTGTTTCTTGGTGAATATGCTCGTTAATTTTGGTATCAAAATCTTGTTGCATACTTGTCGTTTCAATCTCTGCTCAACTTGTTAATCATAGGATTGAGACCAGAATATAAGCGAGTAGCCATTTTTCAGAAGCGGCATAATCCCTTCACAGCCTTCGCAGTTTTCACAACGCAATGAAGCCGATGTACAGTTGTTTGTGTTCAATCAGATGTATTCAATTTGAGCAGTCTTAAACCAAAAAAAAAAAAATAAAAAAGAAAAGGCTGTCGCATTTCAGTCCTAATTCAAGTTTAGATTTTGATCTCTTAAATCACAACGGAAAAATTAGAGCTTAAGTTGGGGAATGCTGTGTGCCGGAGACATGGGCCTGCATAGAAAAAAGAACCCCTTTCTTTCAGAGCGGATTAAAGTGGAGTTTTTTCCTGAACTAAGATAGATTTAAATTTTAATTCTTAAAATAGAGTATATTTAAATTTTATTCTTAAATAAAGGCATTTTAATCTAATTGAATTCCACGTCAGATTTATACTTCCATGTCAGCATCTCCTAAGACATAAATATTTGTTATTTTTTTTCCCTTAATTCTCAACCAAGTAACACCAAAACCTACAGGGAGGAAATTTACTTGGAGAGTGTAGCAATGCTCAGAAGAGTGTAGCAATCCGAGCAACATAACCGACAACACGATGAGTCATAAGAAGTAAAACCCAAGTCAGTTGCTTGGCATTCTTTCCTCTGCTATTTTCCACAGGCCTGAATGCAGCATTTGGGCGGTCAATATTCACAGTATATATCTTGATAATATTCTTTTGGCGGAGGAGAGCCCTGATTGGTGATCTACTCCTCTCTCTCACATCACTTGGCCATATGTCTGAGGGAAGAAGCTGTAAAAGTGGAGGTAGAGGTGCAGATGCATGGTGGTCGCCTCTCATACCGTTTCCTTTCATTGAAGAAGTTGCCCCTTTTACAGTCTCCATGTCCCCAATCCATTGGCATTGACCTATCAAATCTACTCCCCTTGTAATCATCGTCTAGATAATCCGGTTGATATATATGCATGCTATGATCGGGAAACCTGCCTTCATGCTTGGGAGATAGTGGACGGCGGACTCCAAAGTCTCTTTCTTATGCCCTCCCTAGCCCAACCACAATGAGGAGATATAAAAGCATTCATATTCCTTTCGAGGCACTGATAGAAAGCACTTGGAAGAGCATGTGAAGGTGGAGGACCATGGTAGCCTCCACGAGGACTTCACCCGAAAAAACTCTTCAATTTTCGTTAGGTAACATTTCTTTTTCCTTATTTTTTTCGGTTTTAGATCTAAATTCCTTCTTATCTCTATTTGAAGTTGCAGATTGTGAAAAATCTCAGATGATGATGGAGCTGATGAGATGAAGCTGGTTTTTTTCTTCTTAGATGAGATTACATGATAAAGATAAGAGATCGATTATTTATGTTTAATGGGAAAAAGATGCTTATATGGACTAAGGATTTAAATTGAGATTACGATCGTACTTTCGGTTACGTCATATTTATTATAATTACAAACATAACGAATAAAAAAACGGTTATTACGTTTATCACAATAGTAATTTTTTTTTTTATTTTTATACAACTCATTATATAATGGAGTAAACTATAATTGCAATAATGAAAACTCTTATTTATGATATTTAAAATAATTTAGAACATTTTAATTTCTTTACTTAAATGAGAAAATAAATTATTAATATTTTTTATATTATATCTTAATATTCAATTTAATCCATATTTAAAAGTTGTTTAAATATTTTCATGAATATCGTGATATTCACTATCATAACTATATAAGAGTGATAAAATAGTATTATACATAAAAGTTAAATATTTTTCTATCTTTTTTAATTATATGAAATTAAACTCATAAATTAATTTAGTTAAAAATATAATGGATGAAAAATTTAATATATTATAATTCACAAATTAAATTTAACAACCAAACTTTAATCAAGCACAAAAAAAAACCAATAATATTAAGTAGTAAAACTTTAGTCATTTAAATTTAATTATTTTTAAACCATATTAATACATACAAAATATTCATGAAAATAACTTTTAAAAAATCATAAAAATAAATTCATTTTTATCATCTCATTCCCTATCAATTTTTATCTAAATCATTAAAAAATTTCTCAATTTCTTAATTTTCACTATTTAATTGCTTTTCCTTCCCAACTTTTCATATAAACAAAAAAAAAAAATTTAATTTTAATTTAAAGTCACGTGAGAATGTGACTGCTCCCCTAAAATCTCCCCATTCTCCTTCTCTTATGTTTCTTCTCCTACTCCATTCTCCCTTGTCCCTCACCTAAGTTCATTGTTTTAATTTTCTTCTCATCCATGCAATCCCCTCCACAGCCAAATACATCTGTCCAACCTTATGCAGCAACCAGACCTTTGTGGCCCCTGCTTCAATTAATTTTCTCTACTTTCATGTTTGGGCTCTTTTTTCTCAAGGTTGAAAAGATTAAAAACCTTCACTTGCTACAATTGATAAGCATGGAAGCTATGAAAGAGCACTATCTCTTTGATTCTTATGATTTGGTATGGATTTTTGTCTTTATAGTTCTATGTATTAGAATTTTGATTTGATAAAAATGAAGAAAAAAGCACCATAGAACCCTCAATAGTAGTCAATTGTGAGAAAAGTGGACCAATATTATTGCTATTTAGTTTTTCTCTGCTATTTAAGATTGTAAAGAGCCATTATTTATGTGATTCGTCTCTCTCATCTCTATAGCGAAAGATAATGGTTTTGGAGGTCGATACTACCACAAAATAGTGGTTGTTATACCGCCATCCAATAGCTATTTGAAACCGTGATATGGACTATAATGTTGACATGAACTTTAATTAAATCAAAATATTTTTATTTAAGAATGAAGTTTAAAAGTACCCCATTTTAAGAATTAAGATTTTCATTTGCCTTTCTAAAGAAAAAACTCGATTAAAGTCTATAATCTATAACATGGCTGCAAAGGGGATTCAGCAAAATTGCAGGTTATATCTGATTCAGAAATCATGATATAACCATGATACTTTAGTATAATATACAAATATTCACATAGTAATATATACATAAATAAATATATACTTTTAATAATTATCTTTAGAAGACTATTTTATCATTTTAATAATTATTTTGAACAATTAATTGAGGGGTTACTATGATAATATAACACATTTATTTTAGGTAATATTTATAAGTATAATGATAAAAAAATTATATAATTTATTTCATAATCTCTGTATGATAAGGTATTATGACATTTCAAAGTAATGTCCAACATTATGACTATTGGTTAAGTTAATCTAAATAGCATGTTAAGAGATTGCAAATTTAAAATTAAAAATAGTATATTTATTCTAGATCTTTTATGTACTTTATACATTTATTTAAAATATTTTATATACTTTATTTTATAAAATAAATCATTATGATAAGATACACATATCAATGACTTATTTTATATACTTTATTCTATATCACTTGATTATAGATTATACATTATAAATAAATGTATAGGAGGCTAATAAGATTTACAATAATGCAATCAAAATTCCAAACCTACTAGATGTCTATTGTCTAGACATGTATAGTGATGAAAGATTATATAATTTTTATTCTATATCACATGATAAAATATTATGATTAAGTAAGGTACAATATCAATAACTTATTTTATATATTTTTTTATATCACATAATAAATTATATGTTATAAAAACAAAACAAAAATTATTTTAAATAACATTTATAATAATAAAATATTATATAATTTTATCTAAATAACATTATAAGATTTTATAAAAGAAAAAAAATTCTAAATAACATTTATAGTAACAAAGTATTATATTATTTTATCTAAATAACATTATAAGATTTTAACCCTAAACTAAAAATATTGTCAACTACAAAAAAAAAAAAAATGCCATCCAATCATACAAACTAGCTAAAAGACAAAAGTCCTTAAAAATTTTAAACGGACTAATAATTAATTTGACCATATCACCGTAGAGTACACCACTAAACCCACTTGCTAAAAGACAAGTCTTTTAAAAAATTTAACCCTAAACTAAAACTAGTCCCCTTTCTTCATTAGGTAAGGTTATTTTTTAGGTGATTCATCTTCTTTTTTTTTTTATATATTTTCTTTATGTATTTTCTCTACTGCAAAATCGATTGTTGGAAGATTCTTGCATTCTTTATTTTTCTGTTAAACGTTTCTTGTTTGCTTGTTCTTATTTCGACTCTACTACCAGTTTGCTTATTGTTTGGTTATTTTGTGATTTAATACAATTTTTGGTTTACAGTTGACTACATATGTCAACTAGTGAAAATGTCTAGATTGTTGAGGAGAACTGCCAAAATACTACTACTGTATCTTCAAGGAATGTCGGTCCAAATTTAGGAGATTCAAGTAAGATTAGACCTACTTCATCTAAACCTCGATTAGAAGATTCAAGTAAGAAATGCCCACGACCCTATGGCTCTCGCAATTTAACTTCAGAAGTTTGGAAACACTTTGAAAACAAAATTGAAAATGGAAAAACGGTGGGAACTTGCAATTATTGTAATAAAGTTTTTAAAGCTGGTGGCATTAACGGAACAACAGTTCTGAAAAATCATTTGGGTCCCTATTCAAGCAAAAAAAAGTACAAACATTGTAGAGTGCTTTGAAAAGAAGAAATAAATTAGTGTGGAGAAGAAAAATGATGGGAAGGTTCGTTTTGAAACTTTCACATTTGATCAGGATGCTTCAGGACATGAGCTAGCTTGTGCTATAATCTTGCACGAGCATCCTATTTCTATTGTTGATCATGTTGGTTTCAGAAAATTTATTTTTAGTCTCCTGCCCCTTTTTAAGATGGTTTCTCACAATACGAGGACATTCTCAAGATTTATAATCCAAAGAAGGCAAAGCTAATGAATGTGTTTGAGAAGGTGAGAAGCCGAATAGCAATTACAACAGATATGTGGACTTTAAACCAAAAAAAAAGTTACATGTCCATCATAGTTCATTTTCTCAATGACTTTTGGGTGTTGCAAAGCTATATCTTCAGGTAAGTTTTTGTTTTTTATCCTTTAACATGTGTTATGAAATTCATTGTCTTTATCAAAAACTATTAGCACATTAACTAATTGTTTAGGTTTTAAACATGTAGGTTTGTTTATGTGCCCCCACCTCACACCATGGATGTTCTTGCACAAGAACTGATGACTGCGTTGACTTAATGAAATATAAAGACTAAATTTTCTACTATCACTGTGGATAATTGTAGTTCTAATGATCGTATGGTTTCTATCATAGCAGATAAGTTGTCTTCTGAACTTTTACTTGAAGGGAAAATCTTTCATATGAGATGTTGTACACATATTTTGAATCATATTGTGAAAGATGGATTATCTATAATCAAAGATGCAATTGATAATATTCATGATAGTGTAGCATTTTGATCAGCTAATCCTTCTATAGTGGAAAATTTTGAAGATGTGACTCATCAAGCAAAAGTGTTATGTCTAAAAATGTCGAGTCTTGATTATAGAACTAGGTGGAACTCAACTTATTTAATGCTTTGGACTGCTATAATGTACAAAGATCTTTTTCCTAGGTTGAAACTTAGGGATAAAAATTACACTGAAGTACCTAGTGAGAAAAATTGGGAGATGGCACAAAATATTGCTGAGAAATTGAAAATTTTTTACAATGCCACATAATTTTTTCTGGGACAAAGTATCCGATTGCCAATTGTTATTTTATTCAAATTTGTCAACTTCGAAATGCATTGATGAAATGGAAATGCTCTGCTGATGATGTAATTAGTGCAATGGCAAGGAAAATGTTTGACAAGTTTGAGAATTATTGGAATACTATTTATATTGTGTTCGCTGTGGCAGTTGTCTTGGATCCTAGGCTAAAAATGAAAGTTGTGGAGTTTTATTTTCCTGAAATTTATGGTGATGATGTAGCCTTTGAAGTGGAATAAGTTAGGAAAACTTGTTATGATTTACTTCATGAATACCAATGTCAATCCTCTAAACCAATATCAAGTGCTTCTTACACTTCACCATCAGCACCATCTTTTCAAGCATCAAGTTTCCCTACTTCTCAACAAAAGGATTTTTCCATGTTGGTTGCATTTTTTAGTTCTTCTTCTACTAGTACTCATGTGAAGTTAGAATTGGATCACTATCTTGATAAGCCAGTTTTGCCATAGACCCAAGCATTTGATATTCTTAATTGGTGGAAGACAAATGGGATAAAGTATTCCACTTTTCAAATGATTGCTAGAGACTTATTTATTATTCTTGTTTCTACAGTTGCATTCGAGTCTACCCTTAGTTTTGTTAGGAATAATGACTCAAATCCCATAAGAAATTTGTTTAAGATTTGTTAGAGATTTGTTTGAGATTTGTTAGATATTGCTTGATGGACAAGAAGACTTGCAAAAGAAAAATTCTAAGAGAAAGAAGATTCTTAATAGGTAAGTTTGACTTGCAGAAGAAGAATTCTAAAAAGAAGAGAGATTCTTAATCGACAAGTTTGTATGGTTATAAATAGGTGAAGTCTCTACAGGATTATGTATGAGAAAAAGATGTAAGAGAGTTATAGGATTTTATGGGATAGACATCCCATAGGAGTACTGGGGCTTTATGTCTTATGAGTGTATATGTTTGTTTACGAGTAGACTAGAAGAGATTAAAAGGGTCTACATAGATGTGATGTATGGGTGCATATGGGTATATGTTTGGTTATGTTGAAAGGGTGCATATGGACAGTGTTTGTTTGAGTTAAAAATACTCCATAGGACTAGAGTAGATTGAAAGGGTCTATGGGTATTGAGTGATTGATGATTTGATTTTATGTATGTTTGTAATTTTCTACAACTAGTGGATCTTATTTCTCATCCGTTAACGTAAGTTAGACTGAACTACGTTAAATTATTATCTTTTATGTGTTTGATTCATTGTTTGATTTTGCTTTCGCTGATGTGATTGGATTTGAGCTTTTTTGCCTAACAAGTTTTAGTGGGAGAGTAATGACTAGCCACTGGAGTAGGCTTCATCTAGACATGTTAAAGGCATTGATGTGCTGCTAAAATTGGTTACAAAATGAAGGTAAATAATACACTTGTTATACATTTTTTTTATTTTCATTTGTTTTTTCGAAAATAAAATCTATTATGCCTTATCTCCAGAGTTACATTAATATTTGTATCTTTTATTTGTGTAGGATCAAATTCAAGTGTTGATTTTACTAGCACATTTGTTGTTGAAGAAGAACAATAATCTTTCATAAGTTGATAGAACTAAGTTTTATGGTTGTTTTTAGTTATATAATGTTTCAAGTTGGATGTTTATTTATCAAATTATATTAGTGTGTTATTTTGTTTAGGTTTTTAGATAATTTTTGTGTTTAGTTTCATAAATGGATATTTTAACAAATGTGAATATTTAACGGATATTGATTATTTAAATGGATACAGATTCAGATAATAGTATTGAATTTAAACAAATAATTAAACAAATTTGGATATCATGAAAAATAAACGAATTAAAATATAAATATTTCAAAAATAGTAGATATCTTTTTCGTTGCTAAAAAATGGATTAATTTTAGTTTAGGGTTAAAATTTTTAAAAAACTTCAGTCTTTTAGCAAGTGGGTGTAATGGTTTACTATATGGTGTTATGATCAAACTAGTTACTAGTTTGATTAAAATTTTTAAGGACTTTTGCCTTTTAGCTATTTTGTATAATTGGATGGTATTTTTTTTTATAATTGATAATATTTTTAGTTTAGGGTTAAAATCCTATAATGTTATTTAGATAAAATTATATAATATTTTATTACTATAAATATTATTTAGAATAATTTTTTTGTTTTGCTTTTATAAAATCCTATAATGTTATTTAGATAATATTATATAATATTTTATCAGTATAAATGTTATTTAAAATAATTTTTGTTTTGCTTTTATAACATATAATTTATTGCTTGATATAAATAAAATATATAAAATAGGTTATTGATATTGTACCTTATTTATAATATCTTCTTATGTGATATAAAATAAAATCATATAATTTTTCATCATTATACATAGCTCTAGTAATTTTAGATACGATACGGTAATACAAAACAAAAACGACACGAAAAAAATTGTTTGTGTTTCAAAAAAACGTGTTTTACATTTATTCGTATATACACGAATTTTGATACAATACAATATGTTAACTAGTCTAAACATGTGATACGATGCAAATAACATGTTTAATTTAATTTTGTCATACGAATACACGTTTAATATATTTAACACGTTTAACATATTTTTTATATTTATTTTAATTTAATATAAACATATAAATATTATTTTAATTTTTAATCTTTTAATTATTATACTTAATTAGCAATTTAATATCATATAAAAATTATTTTAAACATTTAATTATGATACTCATTTAATAATTATTATAAAATTATTTTTATATTAATAATATAAATACAATATAAATATTAATATTAGTCTTATACATTATTGTTTTATTTTTTAATCTTTAATAGTTTATGATTTTCAATTTAATACAAAAAATTAATATAGTTATGTAATATAAATTTAAATTTAAATATATATATTTTCATAACGATTTTGAGACAGCTAAATGAATTTAAAAACAAATAAAGTGACCACTAATATTTTTTGGTTAGGTACAATTAGTTACCTATTAAAATTTTACTCTTTTAATAAAATCTTAAAATTTATTAAAAAGATATTTTTTAGGATTGCAAAAATAGTTTAGATTCGAGAGTTGGTTACACGTAAGGAAGAATTAACACTCTCACAATGTCTGTTAAAAAAATATATTAATTAATTATACGTTCTCCTTTAATTTTCACCTAAAAAAATCTTAATTTAAATACTTAAAAATAATTCCCTAGACTATTTTCATTCCCACTTTTGTTGCTTCACCTTTATTTCTTTATTAAAAATTTTTAATTATTTTTTAAAAAAGATTAATCCAATTTATTTAAAAAATAAATTAGAACTTTGTTATCAAAAAAACTTTTAAAATATTCTAATACGTTGGTGACATTGAAATAATTTTTCTGATCTAGAGATTTTTTAAAAATCACTACTAAGATTTTAATAGAATCCCGTCCTCGAAGCTTCATATTTATTTTTTCATAAAAATAATATCATACATGTAATGACAATATATTGATGCATACATTTTTTTGTTATTGTTGTTATTATTATTATTATTATTGAATGAAAGAAAAATTTTTTATTATATTAAAATTTTTTTATAAGTACTCCAATACATTGCTAAAATTTTAAAAAAAAATTTTACTTAAAATTTTTAAGGCATCACTACTTGAAATACCTTAAAATCTCATCATTAGGCAAAAATTTTCTTTTATATATTTTTTTATAGTTTTTTATTTTAATTCATTTTTATTTTATTTAATAATTTTTTAGTTAATTTTCATTTTATTTAATAGAAAAAAAGAAAATTTTTATTATATTAAAATTTTTATAAATACTCCAATATATTGGTAGTATTTAAAAAAATCTTATCATCTAAAGATTTCGTAAGCATCGCTACTCGAAATAACTTAGAATCTCGCATTCGAATAAAAATTTCCTTTGTTACATTTTTTCATTATTTTTATTTATTTTTGGTTACTTTTCTTCTTTTCCAAATTAAAAAATATCAAAAATTTAGAAACAATTTTCTTTTTTTATTATTATTAGTATTATTTTCTTTACGTGTTATTTATTATATTATTTTATAAGGGTTATTTTAATTTTTTAACAAAATTATCTCGAATTTGAACTTTATTATTCATTGTTTATCTTCACTTGTTTTTTGTTTTCACTTTTATTATTATTATTATTATTAATAATAAATAAATATTTATTCTATCAAATTTAAAATTTTAAACATCCATAAATAATAATAATAATAACTCAAAATAATAAAAACAATATTAAAAAGAATTAAATTAAATCAAAAAATTTAAAAAAGTAACTGAACCAGACGATTCAACAATTTGATTAATGGCCTAGGACAGTTTACAAGGGGTTCAGTGGTCTAAGGTGGTTTTTTTGCAATTCAAGCCGGTTTAATACCAATTCAATTAGATTGATCAAAGCTAGTTAATTGCAGCCTTCATCGGGTTGGGTCTTAGATTCACACGAGTCTTCCCTTCCTTAAAACGATGTTGTTTTGGTTTTTTTTTTTCCTTTTTAGCTATAAAAGCCCAACCTTTTTTAAATCATTTCATTCTATTATCAAAAAAAAATATTCATAGAAAACTCCAAAAAAAAAAAGATAAAGCTTTCTCCTCAATAAGCCAAAACCTAGAAAGTGATCAGTCGCCGCCGTACTTTACCATCATCGTCACCATGTTGGTGGTCAAAAAACTCTAAAAAAAATCAAAAGATTCCTTACAATCTCCTCTATATTAACTTGTGCCTTATTTCTTGAAAATTTTTGTCCAAAATCCCATATTTGCACCCTAAGAGATTGCCTAAAAGCTTCTTTTTTTTTGTTTAATTTTTAGTTTTCTAGTTTATTGGCTTTTTTTTTTAGGGTTTGTATTTTCTGGCCCTGGTTCCTACTCTAGGGGATATGGATTTTATTTTTGGTTTTTTTTTTACAAGTTAGGGGAAGGGTTTTTTTTTCTTGTTTCCTCTTTTTTTTTTGGCAAAGGTTTTTTTTTTTTTTTTCTTGTGGTGCTTAAGCTCTAAATTATAAAACAGGGAAAAGAGACAAAATCCTAGGAATTTTGGGATTTTTTAAGGATTTAAGAAGTGATCGACGATCTCTACACTGCCAAGGCAACAGTGCCTGTCGATTTCTGTGTATTTTTTTTATTTTTTTTTCCATTTTGGCTTAAACCAATTTTCTTGAAAGGTTGGCCTTATCTACTAGGGTCGAAAGGGGAAAAAATATGCAGACAGGGGTAAGGTGGCTGCCAAAAGGACTTGGTGCCATGCACAATACCACATTCAAGGGGTTTTCTCATTTTTTAATTAATTAATTAATTTTTGTTGTTGTTGTTATTATTATTATTATTATTATTATTAAAAGCTTAGGCCTTTATCTAGATTTTGGGCCACAAATTTGGGCCAAAGGTAAGATTCGAGCTTTAAACCTAGCTGACATGGATTTTGGGCCCAATATCTATTCAATTGAGATCGAAGTTCATTTTTGATAATCTGAATAAAACCAAGGTGTCTACAGCTACCCCTTTTGAAACATTACTAAGAATCAAGAATAGGGCAAAGACAAATACCACAATTTTGTCTGGAGTCAAAAGAAAAAAATTTTTAATTTTGTTTTGTTTGATTTTGTTTTATTATTTTTTTGCTCTTCTTGTTAGAGGCTTAATAACTTTAGAAATGAAATAATGAAAAGCTCATCTCATCAAAGGTTAACAACTTTAAAAAATTTGATTGGAAAGCTCCTCTCATTAGAAGCTTGATAATTTTTTTAAAAAATTTGATTGAAATGCTCATTTCATTAGAGGCTTAACAACTTTTTAAAAAAATCTAAATAAAAAGCTCATCTCATTAGAGGCTTGATAACATTAAAAAAATATGGCAAAAAAGCTCCTCTCATTAGAGACTGGACAACTTTAAAAAAAATCTGATTAAAAAGCTCATTTTCATGATTTGTTTGGTCATCATGTGACCATTTGTGTGAGCCCCATAAATCCCTTCATGCACTTCTTCTAATATCCTTTTTGCCTCCACAGCATCTACACATCTTAATAGCATTTGATCATGACTCTTCTTATATAAAATCTCTCTATCGAGGAAAAATCACATTGTCAATCTTCAAATAATTCTTTTGTCATTCTCTTATGCATATTTTGGGTACTACCAATGTTTGACATATTGCATAATGTCATAGTACTAAGGCCATCCATCCACCTCTTATTCAATTCCCAAGCAGTATGCCAATGACACATATATGTTCAATTTGATGGGTCAAATCTTCGCATTAACATTTAGCTTGAACATTGCTGCCAATGTTGCCAATGCATCAATAATATGATTTTTTTCTCGGGGAAATGTTGGAACTGAACATCCTTAAATTGCTTGATTAATTCAATAATACATTTCTGGTATTAGACCAACTTCAAGTCTCTAATTTCTTATTCACCTCGTAACTGATAGATTACTAAGGCTGAGTCTCATAGACTTCAAATATTCCAATCATTTTTTTCGATTGTCATTTGCAAACCCATGACTTATGCTTCGTATTCTGCCACATTATTAGTGTAGTTAAAATTCAACTTTGCTGTGCTTGGATAGTAGTTTCTTTTTGAAAAAATTAAAGCTGCTTTAATTCCATGTCTTAAGGTATTCAAAGCTTTATAAAAAAACATTCTCCATGATTTTCCCATGGGCTTCACCTTTTCCACTTGAAAGATAGTCATTAAGTTTTAATTAAAAAAGTCAAATTCCATGGGTTCATAATCATCAATAGCACGATCTATGAGAAATTTTATAATTGTACTCTTTTTGATTAACTTTTATGCTACATACGCAATGTCATATTCAGAGAACATGACCTGTCATCTTGCTATTTTCTTGACAAAGATGGTTTCTCAAAGATGTATTTGAGATGATTTAGTTTTGCTATCAGCCAAGTTATGTGATACAACATATATTACCAAAGTTTGTAGATCGTCCAAACTAATACACAATACATTCTTTCCAATTAAGAATACTTAGATTCGTAATCAATGAACTTCTTACTTAGGTAGTAAATGACTAGCTCTTTCTTGCTTGTTTCATTTCATTGCCCTAATATGCATCCCACAGAATTATCATGCACTGTCAGATATAGAATCAAAGGTCTTCTTATAACAGGTGGACACCAAAACTGGCTAATTCGATAAATATTCCTTAATTTTCTAAAAGACGCATTGAAATTCTTCATTCCATTTACCAAAGTCATGTTTTTTAAGCATTTTAAAAATAGGATCACACTTGAAAGTAAGTTGAGAGATAAAACAAGAAATGTAGTTCAATATTCCCATAAAACCTCTTACTTATTTTTACATTCGTGAAAGGGACAAGTTCTGGATGGCACATATTTTGTCAAAATCCACTTGATTTTTTTCTCACTGACCACGAACCCTAACAACTTTCCTGATTTGACCTCAAATGTGCATTTAGCCATGTTCAATTTGTGCTGAAACTTTCACAACTTTTCAAATAACTTTCTAAGATTGACTATATGATCTTTCCCTTCACGAGACTTCACGATCATATTATTCATGTATACTTTTATCTCTTTGAGTATCATATCATGAAAAAAGGTCCCTATTGCTCTTTGGTAAGTGGCTCATGCATTTTTTTTGTTTGAAAGGTATTACTTTGTAGCAAAATGTGCCCCATATAATCACAAATGTAGTTTTTTTCATATCAATAAGGGCCATCTTAATTTTATTATATCCTAAAAAAATCATCCATGAATGAGAATATGGAATGCTTCGTCGTATTGTCTATCAAAGTGTCAATGTGAGATAATGGAAAGTTATCCTTTAAACTTATCTTGTTCAAGTCTTAGTAATCCAAGCACATTCAAACTTTTTCATCTTTTTTGGGGACTGGGCCTATATTAACCACCCATTCCGAGTAGTTAGCTATTTTTAAAAAACCCGTATTGAATTGTTTCTTCATGTTCTCTTTGATCTTCAACAGTATTTTTAGTTTCATGTGTCTCAATTTTTGTTGCACTGGTTTGCATTTTGGTTTCAAAAGCAATCGATATTCTACATTGATCCGTGTTGAGCCTGATATATCTTAGTATGACCAAGCGAACATATCAACATACTTATGGAGTAGTTTTTCCAACCTTTGCCTTTTGGTACACAAAAGTGCTATACTCATTTTGACTTCTTTCTTATTCTCCTCATTCCTCAAATTTACTATATCTAGAGCTTCTTCATGCGGTTCAATTGGTTTTTCTATAACAAGTCAAGAGGTAAAGTGTGATCATCTGAATTTTTTTCATTATCAAGCTTATCAACATGAATAAGATTTTAAAAGTCAAATTATGGATTATTGTCATGGTTATCTTCATGTTCATTATTTGAATACCTGAAAAATATATATTAAAGAAATATAGGTGGGTATACGGGTGTGGAAAATTTGAATGAAAAAAAATGCAAATGTACGAATTTTATTAAAATAAAAAAATAAGCCCATACACAAAAACCTCAAAATGCTCTTGGGTAGAAGCATTGGGGAATTAAACTCACTACATTACTTTGAAAATGACTCAAGGACAACTGGCAACTTCATTATTTTTCAATTGTTTAGCTCGGTCCAGGTGGGCTATTGATACATAAACACCTCTTTTTCCTTAGTTGACATCTTTTCTTGTTCACTATGCTAATCTCTATCTCGAAAAAAGCCTCTTTTATGTCCAATGTGGGTTTTCCCTTCATAATCTCTAACGATTCAGGATAGATACATCCACCTAAGCAAAAAGTATCATAAAGGTAAGGGGAAACCATCTTCTCATTTTTTTTGTTCACATCATTGAGGTAAGCCATTCTTTTCTCTCTTTTTTTAGCTATAATTTTTTTTTACTACATTAGCTTTGCATCCTAACCTGAATCTTTCTTGGTTCTCATCTATCCTTAGCGACTTTTTGATTTTTTGCTAGCTTACCCCTAAATCTTTTTCATAGCATTACCCTTTTCCCAACAGTTTGCTTGACCACCATTTTCGTAACCTTCGATAAGCATGAAATTGGTACCTTTCATCTTTTTCCCACGTAAGCTGTATTGGCAAATTAAAAAAACCTAAAAGAGCATTCCAACGCCTCTTCGTAGCTTTCACGTATAAAGTATTTAAAGGCTTGTTCACCAGTAGGTCTTTCTGTCCAGAGATACAAACATGTTTATTTTCAATAATAAATTTGATCTTCTGATGCAAAGAAGATGGGACAGCACCGACCATGTGAATCCATAACCTTTCAAGCAAACAACTAAATGATGATAAAATGTTCATGACCTAAAATTTTATAGTAAATATATATGGCCCAATTTCAAAGGCTATTTCAATATCTTCAAGTACTTTGCATCGAGATCCATCAAATGCCATCACGATCATATAACTTGGCTTTATATGTGACATGTCAACGGGTAGCATATTTAGAGTGGTGATGGGCATGACATTGATCAATCAATCATTATCAATGAAAACCTTGCCTATGATGTGGTCTTTACATCGAATGAAAATGTGAAGGGTTTTAACATTTCCTCAAATTTTTGATGGGATCTCATCATTATTAAAGGTAATGTAATTTAGTGAAGTGATGTTTCTCACAATGTGGCTCATATTTTTAACTGATATATTGTGCTTCACATATGTTTCATTCAACACTTTCAACGAAGCCTTTCAATGCAGTTCAAAGTTTAACAATAAAGATAGTAGCAAGATACAAAAAAGTGTTTTGTTCAACTACTCCATAACACTGCACTCGCTATATTTGATTAACTTCAGGAACTTGCAAGCTTTTTCTTTGAAGACTTACTTCTTATACTGTATTTCTTAGTTTGTTATCGGATAATTTTTTTTTTTTTCTGACACTTTTTTTCCTTCTTTTATTTTCACTTTTTGAATATTCTCTAAAGTTTTTAGTGTATAACACTTTTCACTCCCAATTAAATGCCTATTCTGTCAATATAATAGTATCTAGATTGCTTGAATTTAAATCATAATTCAATCCTTTGACTCCAACATTGCAATCATATTTTTACAGCATTGCTTTAATATTTTGGTATAAAAAAGAATTGGGACATTGATAGTCACAACTGGCTTTGGAATAAAAAAATGTTCTTCTTTTGCCTGAGTTGGTTTTTCATTATAAAATATAGTCACCAGCTTGAACATGACCTTTGAAGGTGCATTCTCTAAATGCTCATCTCCTTGTGACATTCATCAAATATTCACCACACTTGATGAAAAACTCAATCAAAGATGAATCCATCATTATTTGCAGCACATGATGAAATGCATCGTAATTCTAAATGGAGTGTTTTAGTGCCTTTATATGATATTTGTAAGTTTGATCTAGATCATGCTTTGTTTAACTATCATCTTGGTCTGAGGCCATATGATGGAGGGCACCAACTTTTACCAATGCATCAAACACTTTTTTAAGAAAAGTTTTGATTTCATTCATAAATCTCTTGATGTGTCACACTTCACCATCATCCAAAATATTACTTGTTAGGTTAGCATGATTCGATAAAAGTTTGCCATTAACACTTGTTTCTCCTCTCTTTTTAAAGTTCAAATAACCATTGTTAATCTAACATTATACCTTATATTTGAATGTCATACAATTTTCTAAGGAATGGCCCATAATCCTAAAATGGTATTCATGCTGGCATTGGCATCGTAGCACTTCAAGTAGGTAAGTTTTAACGGTTCCTTAATAAGTAGGTGCAAAAAGTTGTTTCTCTATAAGTAGGGGATATAGGTTAGTATAGGCAAAAGAATTGGATCAATGGGATTTTTTCTTGACTATTTTTTGCCTTTTTGAAAACTATTTGGATTATTTAGTTAAGTGAGGAGGTGGTTTGTGGATAGATGAATGGGCATTTAAGGCCGAAAACTTGGTTGACACCCTTACTGTGGCATTTGTTAATAAGTGTAAGGGTTTAGCAAAACATGGTTTATTTTCGAATAGTAAAGGTGCTAAGTTGATTGGGGATAGTATGGGATAAAATTACTATTTTGTTACCCCTCATGAGTTACGACTTGGACATCTTTTTTCTTTTTAGATGCATTGTTCTTCTTTATATCTCTTTATTTAAGTTTTTCACTTTTAATTACATTCTCAATTATCTCTCTTGATATCACCATGTCCGTTAAGTTCTTTGTGGCATTTTTCACCATTTTTTCATAGTATAGTGCTTGAAGAATATTAACAAACAAAATAGTTATTTTTTTTTTTAGTAAGGGGTGGCTGAACTTAGGCGACAACTTTTCTCCATCTCTGTGTATACTATTTGAAGCTTTTAATGACTTTTTTATCCATACTTTATAAGGATAAACAATCCGGAGCCATATCTATAATGTGCTTATGGTAGGTGATGAAAGCCCTAACTAACTTTTTCTATGAATAAGAGCAACTTCTATCCAAATGCACATACCATTTAGTAGTCGATTTGTGAAGCTATCTTGAAATATGTGTATTAACGATTTTTTATTATGAGTGTGAGTAGCTATCTTTCTACAGTACATGATAATATGGGTTATCAGACACTTAATCTTGTTATACTTTTTAAATTTTGAAGACTTTGAATTTAGGTGGGATAACTACATCCGACACCAAGCACAATCCGATCACATCCATCAAGCCGTAAATGTCCATTCCCTCAATGGCTCATAGCCATTCTTCTATGGGGCTCATTTTATGTAAATATTTTGGGTATTCCCTCACCTTTGAAGCTCTTATTTTAAGTTTTTCCTATTTTTTTGGGTCGTCTAAATTAGGAACATGAATTGGATTTGATGATTTCATTTCTACTGCCGTAGTGGTGTGCTTTTGAAATTGGGTAGGTCCCTGTGTTGTTGGCATAGTAGTGTAGGCGAATGGATATCCTTCCATAAAAGATACAAGTTATGATTACACTCTCTATGAAGTTTGGGCTTAATGTAAGGTAAAACCTAAGAGATACGAGGGGTCATCATCCTCTTGTTGCGAGTACTTTTCTTGGGGACTATCCTCTTTCACCATTTTTTCCCTTTGTCCATCTTGGATATTATGGCCATTATTGTAGCCAACAGTTCCTTTATCTTTTATTGTGTTTTCTCAATCTTTTCCATTTGGTTGTTTTGTTCTTCTTCCATGGCTTTTACTTGCAATCGAGTGTTATATGAATGATAGACAAGTTGATTTAAAAACTTTATCTACTAATCTATCCTTGAACTTTTATTACCATAAATTTTTTTGAAAAAATTAGAATGTTGCGTATTGAAAATTTTGGGTCAACTTATTATTTTTATTCTATTTTTTACTTTTTATTTCTTATTACTTTTTGAAAATTAATTATTATTAAAACAAAAATGGTGCACATGATAAAAGAATGAAAGTGAGAAGTATTTGCATTTTAACAAATTTCAGCACTAAAATTTTTTCATTAATTTTAAACAACTTTGTTTACATGAGGCTTATCATCCTAATATTGTATCCATAAAAACATTTAACTTGCTCATAATGATCATTAGCTTCATCTACAAAGTTCACTAGGCATTGACTATATTTTCCAATAAGATTGACTTCTCACCTTAACGCTTCCATCTTTCAACCATTTCTCATGCCTTCTTTATTGTCTTGCAAACTAAGCTAGTTAAATACTCGATGTACTATTGCTTACCCAAGCTTTTCGTTTTCCATTTCATGCAGGCATCTATTTCCAAGTCATATGTGAAGCTCCAATCCCTTTCCCTTATCAACCATTTATCCATAATTGTTGACTGATACTCTAACCTTTAGATCACTTGGCAAAATAATTCTTTTTCATTTAGCATTTTGAGATGCTTTCTTTTCTCCTTTTCGAGCTTGACTTGCAACCTCTCGTTTTTCCTTTTGACATTCCACCAACCTTACTAAAATGGTTGAGAAAAATTCTTCCCAATTTTGATGCTCTTGGAAAATTCTGATAGCCTCTTTTTACTTTTCTTGAGCTTTGCCTTTCTAATGATTCATTTTTCTCAAAGTTTATCTATCTCACGTTGTCGACTAAGGTAAGATTTGATTATTTTTTCGATCTTGATTTAGATTCATAATTTCTTGTTTTCTTAGTGCAACTTTTTCTAATCATTATTAGCCATATCACTTTCTTTCGTGACCTTTTTCTAACCTACTTCCTCGTATTTTTTTTTCGTATCTCAATTGTCCCATTTTCTCACGAAATTTCAAAATTTCTCTTCTTATTTCCTCATTTTCAACTTGTAATTCCTTTCTAACAAAGTTTAAATTCTAACAACTGTGGTCCTGCCCAAAGGTTAGTTGATTGACTCGAGCCATCATCAAGAGGAAATACCACATCTCTATGTAATTTTACCCTCTAAATCTAGTAATCGAGGGTGACCTTGTCAAGGAGAGGACCTAGTCTCAACCTTCATGTCTTCTTTCATACTTGGACTAAGTGTTTCGATATTTTTGGTGCATAGGAGTCCATATAATTGAACTCTACTTAAGTAAGGCCGTGAGTAGCAAGAACAAACTATTTTGTGCTAAATTACCTTAGCACCATTAATGGGGCATAGCTCACCATGCCCCATAATCCCAATAATGGTATCCACGGCTCATTTCCTTCTCGATATAGTATAGGCATGCGAGGCATCCACGATGTCATCCAATCTATTTCATCCCAAGTAAGTCCTTGAAAGAATGTAATCTATTTTTTTTTGGTCTTTAAAGTTGGCCATTGACTTTTACAAAATTTTTCAATCGGTGTCTTGTTTCGAAGATATTACTTTGAAAATGCACTATTTCCACATTTAAAGTGACTTCTTATCTATACATATAACAATGATGCATATACTATGAAGTAACTTTTCTCTTTTCGTTGACAGAAATTCAACAACCTTATGGTTTTAGCTAAGATTGCCAGTGAAGATTGATTGCTTAGGTTTCAATTTGCTCGAAAAAGTCTACCACAATTATCTCAATATAGCCTAAAATCTTCGAGAAAATCACCATGCCATATATTGCCAAAGTAAAGATAACCATCATTTGATCATTATCTAAATGTCCTTGAACAAAATTACGAAGAAAATCTTTACGAATATCGAGATGTTCACCCTTAGGTATCACAAAAGAATCTATAGTTTCAACCTTAACCCTCATAAGCTTCGCCAACTTTTTATGGTAACCCGATTTTGACTTTTGAGTTAACACTTTGTCTGAACATTGTAGTTTTATCCCGAGCAAAATCGAATATTCCTTAATGGTTGGCATCAAATTCTCTTAGTTAAAAGTGAAATATTTGTAGGATGGATCCCAAAACTATATAGCCATTCGAATTAACTATTCTTCAATCACCACCGAAATAAAGGATGTAATCTGCCCATACTTTTCACTAAACTTTTATTTCTCTTTTCACTTAATTGATCCCCAATGACAGGCAAATCTTTTAGATTATTTTGTGTGAGATCCAAATGCACTTTGTCAGGCAACTCTGACACATAATTGGTAGGCAAATAATCTTCATTCTTTTACTGAGCTTCTTTTGACCAAATATGCACATCATTATATGACTCACATGTGATACTTATAGAAGATAAGCAAATCTGTAGTTCTACGAGATCTATGAAAAGAGATTCT
Source organism: Durio zibethinus (assembly GCF_002303985.1). The sequence continues at coordinate 11,414,133 of NW_019167882.1, read as the reverse complement.
TGAAAGAAAAGTGTCTTAGAGCAAATATCTCAATGAAAAATTGCATGTTATGTTTTATGCAAGAGAGAAAAAAAAGAACAAAATTGAGTTAGTACAAAAATGTGATTAGAGAATAGAAAGAAAAAAAAAACTAATTTTCCTTTAGTCATAAGCATTTGAGGTGCTACATAACCAAACAAAATAATAGCCTTTTTTGCTAGTCCCTTGTTATTATTGTGTTCTAAAAAATGCTTCTTTTTTGTGAATTTTGGTTTGTAACAAAAATTCCTTTTTTGTTTTTTTTTTATTTTTTTATTTTTCCTTTATTTTTGTTTTGGTTTGTTTCAAACACACGATTTTTTGTTCTGTACGTTTTTGAATTCTTATGAAATGTTCTCTATTTGCCCCAAACTTTGGTGCCTACTACAACCAAGTTGGCGAGGCTTTACCTAAGGTTGGTTTCCTATGGCGTATTATATGCTTAGTTTGGATTGACATCTGTCTAACAATTCTCAAATTATTCCTCACTGTCGTCCATGTTGGATTAGTAAGGCATTTCGATCCTTACCCACTACAGGCAACGAACAAAAATAGTTCAATTTAAGTGAAAGTATTTCAATTGCTATTACAGAGGTTATCATCTCATGAGAGTATAGGTACTTTACTTCTTCTTATAAGGAATAGAGCTAAGGTATAGAGCTCATGTATAATATGCAAAATGTTATCATGTGTAAGAGGGAAATTAACACAAAAGCCCTATAATTTATTGAGAATAGTATACGTAAAAGAATAATTAAAAGGAGATGCAAATGATTTTCTCTTATTCATTATTATTATCATCATTATTGTCTTTGTTTTCATTTTTTAGTTTTCTTCTTTTTTTTTTAAACAAATTCAAAATCAAGGGAGTTAATGTTAAATATCGATTAAGATCATTAAATCAAGATTAAGGATAGCTCATAACTAATTTATGGCCTAACTCTAAAAAAAATAGTGTCTCCAACAAAGTCACCAAGCTATCATAATGATTTTGGGATTGCTATACAAATTTAAAAACAAATAGAATCGCTATCAATCTTTTTCAACTAGATGTAATTAACCACCTATTAAAACTTTACTCTTTTACTAAAATCTTAAAATTAATTAAAATTTATTAAAAGATAATTTTTTTGGTTTGCAAATACAGTTTGGATTCTGTAGTCAGTTACGTATGAAAAAAGATTAGCACCCTTATAACATCCGTTAAAAAAAATGGTACCAATTAATTATGCGTTATCTTTTAATTTTCACAAAAAAGTCTTAATTTTGGTATTTAAAAATAATTCCCTTGACTATTTTTATTCCCACTTTTGTTACTTCACCCTTTTTTTCTTTTTTAAATTTTTTTATTTTTTAAAAAGATTAATCTGGTTTATTTAAGAAAAATAAATTAGAAACTTGTTATCGAAAAAATTCTTAAAATGTTTCAATACGTTTGTAACATTGAAAGAATTTTTTCATCTAAGAATTTCTTAAAAATTACTACTCAAATTGTTCGTAGAATCTTATCTTGGAGGCTCATATTTATTTTTTCATAAAAATAATATCATACATGCAATGACAATATATTGATACGCATATTTTTTTATTTTATTGGTTGTTTTATTATTATTATTATTATTATTATTATTATTATTTGAAGAAAAGAAAAAATTTGTATCATATTAAAATTTTTATAAATACTCTAATATATTGATAATATTTTTTAAAAAATCTTCTCATTTAGAGATTTTTAAGGTATTACTACTCGGAATATCTTAAAATATCATCATTAGGCAAAAAATTTTCTTTTCATTATTTATATATATATTTCTTATTTTAATTAATTTTTATTTTATTTAATAATTTTTTAGTTAATTTTCATTTTATTTAATAAAAAAAATTTTATTGCATTGAAAATTTTTATAAATACTTCAATACGTTGATAGTATTGAAAAAAATCTTCTCACCTAGATATTTCATAGGCATTACTATTAAAATATCTTAGAATCTTATCCTCAGATAAAAATTTTCTTTCTTATATTTTTTCATTATTTTTATTTATTTTTGGTTACTTTTCTTATTTTCCAAATTTAAAAATATCAAAAGTTTATAAACCATTTTCTTTTTTTATTATTGTTAGTATTATTTTCTTTAGGTGTTATTTATTATATTATTTTACAAAGTTTATTTTAATTTTTAACAAAATTATCACAAATTTAAACTTTATTATTCATTGCTTATCTTCACTTATTTTTTTTGTTTTCACTTTTTTTATTATTATTAAAAAAATAAATATTTATTCTCTCAAATTTAAAAATTTAAACATGCATAAATGATAATAATAATAATAATATTAAAAAATTAAAAATTAAAAAAAATACTTGAACTAGATTGATCAACAATCTAGAATGATTTGCGAGTGGTTCAGCAATCTAGGGTGATTCAAGCTGGTTCAATATCGATTTGGTCACACTAGTCAAAGCTGGTCCTTTCGCCAAGTTGGGTCACCCATGTCTCAAGTCGGATCTTGGATTCACGCCGGTCCTCCCTTCCCCAAAACAACATCGTTTTTGGTTCTTTTTTTTTTTTCTTTTCAGCTATAAAAGCCCAACTTTCTTTTAAATCATTTCATTCTTTTTTCAAAAAAAAAAAAATTATAAAAAAAAAACATAAAGCCTTCCTGCCGACAAGCCAAAACCCAAAAAGCAGTCAGTCACCACCTGCTCCCTTATCGCTGTCATAGTGCCGATGGTCTAAAAACTCCATAAAAAAATCAAAAGATTCCTCTCAACCTCCTCTATACTATCATGTGCCTTATTTCTTGAAAATCTCTGTCCAAAATCCTAGATCTACACCTTAAGACATCAACCAAAAGCTTTTTTTTTTTTTTTGTGGTTTGTAATTTCTAGCGTTGGTTTCCTGTTTCAGGGGAAGTGGGTTTTGTTTTTGGGTTTTTTTTTTATAGAGGTTTTTTTCTTGTTTTTTGGTTTTTTTTTGTTTTTTTTTTTTTTTGCAAAGGTTCTCCACTTTTCCTTTTTTTTTTTTTTTTTGTTGTGCTTAAGCTCTAAATTTATAAAATAAGGAAAGGAGATAAAATCCCAAGATTTTTGGGATTTTTAGGGGGTTCAAGGCATGATCAGGGGCCTTCACGTCATTAGGGCGGTAGTGTTTGCCAGTTTCTGCGTATTTTTTTTTCCCATTTTGGCTTAAACCAATTTTTTTAAAAGGTTGGCCCTATCTGCCAGGGTCGAAAGGGAAAATGGGGTGCGGGCAACGGTAGGGTGGCTACCAAGAGGACTTGGTACCGTGCACGACACCATAGTCACGGGGTTTTTTTTCTTTTTTTAATTAATTAATTTTTATATTATTATTATTACTATTATTATTATTATTATTAAAAGCTTGAGCCTTTATCTGGATTTTGGGTCAAAGGTAAGATTTGGGCTTTAAGCCTAGCCGACATGGATTTTGGTCCCAATATCTACTCAATTTAGATTGAGGCTCATTTTTATAATTCGGATAAAATCGAGGGTTTACAATATTAAATACATATTAAATAAGTAGTAAAAATTTTTATTTTTTTAATATGTTAGTACTTTTTAATATTATTAATATATAAAATTTATTAAGTTGTAAATGATGGATAGTTTATAGTCATTTATTATTTTAGTCGTATTATTATATATATTCATATTAGTCTTATCTATTTGTGTATATCCGTGTTAGTTGTGTCTATTTATGTATATATGTATTATTCGTGTTCATTCATGTCATGTTTAAATGAATTAATTGTACACGTATTAATCGTGTCGTGTAGCATATAATACGTATATTAAATGTATCATGTTCGTATTTAAAATTTAAACACATTTTATAATTCATGTCATGTTCGTATTTTAATAATTCATATCATTACATGTATCAAACATGACAATACGAATTGTCAAGTCTAATTATACATGTCTAGACAATAAACACATTCTAGTAGGTTTTGAATTTTGATTGCATTATTGTAAATTTTATTAACCTCCTATATATTTATTTATAATGTATAATCCATTATCAAGCGATATAGAATAAAATATATAAAATAACTCATTGATATGTATATCTTATCATAATAATTTATTTTATAAAATAAAGTATATAAAATATTTTAAATAAATATATAAAGTACATAAAAGATCTAAAATAAATATACTATTTTTAATTTTAAATTTGCAATCCGTCAACATGTTATTTAGATTAACTTAACCAATAGTTATAATATTGAACATTACCTTGAATTGTCATAATACTTTATCATTTGACATAGATTATAGAATAAATTATAAAATTTTTTATCATTATATTTATAAATATTATCTAAAATAAATGTGTTATATTATAATAATAACCCCTCAATTAATTGTTCAAAATCATTGTTAAAATTAAATGATAAAATAGTCTTCTAAAGATAATTATTAAAAATATATATTTATTTATGTATATATTACCATGTGAATATTTGCATATTATACTAAAATATCATATGTCAGCGTGTATGTTCAAATAAAGATATAAGCATAATTTTGTAGAAATTATAATAAGCTTTAAAATTAGTTCATTTGGTACACCTTTTAAAAGTAACATAGTTGGATATGCGTCTAAGGATTGAATCTTTCTAATAACATGAAATTTTACATATTTTGCACAGGTTAAACAGTTAACGGATTCAGATATTCGTATTTTTCATTAATATCGATGAAAAAATTTTAACAAATTCAAATATTGGATATTAAAAAAAAATTATTTATATTCGTTTTGAATCTATCACAGATAATAAATTTTTTATCTAAATTTATTAATTATTCGTTTATAATTATTCAAATATAACATAAACATATTGGATATCCATTTATTTTTGGAAAAAAAAAAAAACATTTATCCGTCAATGTGACATGAACCAATCTCATGCAAGCTTGTCGGAGCATCCCAGAACAGGCAATACTAAACACAGCTATATCAACTTATCTATAATACAGAATTTGTGAAGGACACAAAACCATAATCTAAATAATTTTCAAATATCACACGACTTTCACGCACAAATAACTTTCTGCTAGTAATATTTATAAATTAAACAATTTTTTTATAGTAGACCCAGCATTAAATTTTACATTATGCACGCGGATAATTAAATAAAATAAATTTAAAAAAAAAAAAGCTTGAAAAGGATAAAATTGTAAATACCTCCCTAAGAAGATCACTCAATGCAGATACCCCCAAACATCCCACAGCGGTGTACAACTTCCTCTCTTTTAACCGTCTCTACAAGTATCTAACACAAGCCTGAAAAATTCCAAATGTAACAAAGTTTCAAAAACCAAACTTAAACAAAAAAATTATTTATTTATTTATTGATGCAAAGCAAAATTAATTTTAAGGAAATTTACCTGTTTATATCCAAAGCTTTGGGTCCCGAACCACCCCCTTTTTCTCTTGTTCTTCCTCTTATTTGCTCTGCGCTTTTTACTTTTACTTTGGGAGAATTGATTTTCACCACTAACATCTGCAAGGCCACCTTTTTCCCGATCACTTTCCGAGTTATTATCCGCGAGCTCTCCTTCTTTTACGTCAAGCATCTCAACATCTTCACCATCTACTAAATCGTCCTCTTCGTAGCTCGCTTCCAGTATGCTCTCCCCTTTCTCCATAAAAAATTTCAAGAAAACAAAAAAGAAAACTTTAAATATCTAAACCTTCAAATGGATAATGAGAAGTTCGTCGGCCTTGCTTTCAGTGATGGTGTCAGGCACTGGTCTTTTGAGTTTGAGGGGGGGTTCTGTTTCTGTGGCAAGAGAGTTCAAGAGGAGGTAACTTGAGCTGGGTTGGATAGATTTTTTTTGGGGCATTAACGTGGCAAGCTTATCAAGTTCAACAAGTGGGCCTTTTATTTTGTCCGAAAATGTTGGATTTAGCCTAAGTTAATAATACGTTAGAAAAGGCTATGAGCGGATTTTGTGAACTAATAAGGCCATGCCATAATTCTCTTTTACATTTTGGTTTTTTTATTTTTTTAAGTGTGTGTAGAACATGGGATAAAAATTTTGTTAGTGTGCAATTGAATCAATTTAACTTGTAATAAATATATACAAGAAATTATTTGATAATGGAGTTTTTAATCTTTATAAATGGAGCTTAAAGGATGACATGTATCTTTAAAATATATTTAAAAAAATAAAAAAAAAACTAAATTAAAAATAAAATGGGACATGTGTCATATTTTTAATATTTTTTGTGAAATTAAAAATTTATACTGATGGTATATCAAATATTAATTATATATATTTTTTAAAATTAAGAAATTTAAGTTTTTTTTTTAATATAAGAGTTTAAAAATGTGTTTGGTATGTAAAATTATAATAGAATAAGATGACATTATAAATATGATTAAATTTAAATAATGTCATCTTATCTTATATTTGATATGTGTAAGAATTTGGATATGATAATTTATTTATTGATCAAAATTATTTTTTTTTCAAAATTCATATAATTTAAATTATTGATATAATTTTTAATGGTATAATAAGATATATATATGTTTAATCCTATAGATTTAAAGATAATTATCTTCACTTTAGGAGGATTAAATTATTTTATATCAAAAATGGATGATCAGTTTTTCTTATAATTTTATATCTTTTTTTAAATACAAATCAAACATAAGATATAACAATTATTATTTTATTTTATTTATTATTTTATACATTAAATATGACCTAAGATATTAATAATAAGTAATACTTAAAAACCTATATTTTATGCAATTAAATTATTGTTTTAATATTAAAATTTTCAAATACCAATCGAGATTTCAATTTTACATTGTCAAAGCTCTAATTGGACTTTTTTTTTTTTTTTTTGTGAAGCTAATTGGACTTTTTAAACTATACAAATACTAGTAATACTCAGTTTACATGATCTTACATGGTGCTGTATCAGAGATCTTGTCCCATATCATCACTAAAATAACTTGATGCAAGCGAGGGCTTGAAAATTAACTTTTTTTTTTTAATTATTATCAAAGAAACTCCCCTCTGTCCAACTTTGAACTTCACCCATGTTTGATACTTGCTAGTTTAGCAATAAATAAATAAAAAGTTTCATGAAAATGACAGCGCTTGATAATCGAAACAAATAACATCATGAGACGATCACTCTCTAATCTTTTGCACAAAATATTTGGCTTCCCCCAGCCCACTCTATAGTTTAGCATTCACTAATAATACAAGACTGGTTGTCCAAATCAATCCTCTCCATGTGCAAGAAAATAAGTAGCATACAAACAAGCGTCAACCTGAACGATACGAATATTAAAATAATATAAATATAAAAATATAAAATCAATATAATTTAAAATTTTAAAATAATTATAAATAAATTTAATAAAATAAAAATTACATTTTATATTTTTATATTAATAAAAATTATAATATATTATTTTTATATAAAATATAATATAAATATAATAGTTATATGAAATGTTTTATCTATGAGGATACGAGTAAGATAAAAATTTTTAGTTTACGTTGGCGTTAATTAATGATTTTAAAAAATATAAAAAAAATTGAAGTAAATAAATTTAATTATTATATTTAATAATTTAAAATAAATAATTATAAATTATGTATTTAAGATAATTTTAATAAATAATTATTAACAAGATTCAAATTTAAAATTTTTTTTATAAAATAAATAAATTTTAATCAATTAAATCAGCAAAATTTCAAAAGATTATCCATTTCTAGATAAGGAAAGGAAACAGATTCCACCAATCCCGACAAATAAAAGGAAACCAATTTCTCAAAAGAGCTTTAATCCTTTGATTTTGAGCAAGAAAAATGAGAGTTTTTTTTACCAACGAGGCGATGCCTAAGGAGGATTAAAGGAAAAAAATTTATAATTATTGGAGATATGAATTTTACTAATAAAAGAATTAACCTTTGAAAAAAAAATAACTAGGCCTCCACCCAATTTGTTCATCAAAACCGTCAACTATAAACGGGGTCCCAAAGTCAACAGTCACAGGTGCAATCACATATTTCCATTAAAAAAAACTCTAAAATAAAGTAGCTCTGAGGCCACCACGTACTATCACTATATCTAAATTTATGCCATATATCTTACCGGCGAGTCAGTTTCTTTTCTAGTTCTAATTGATCAAAGCGTGGCCAAATCATGATCCGTCTCGAGGCCGGAGTGATTCTTCTCCTGTTATTGGTGGCTGGAATCGTCTCCGCCGGTATTGATGCGTACGGAGATGTCCTTCGGTTACCGTCGGAAACTTTTAGGTTCTTCCATCAGAGCGACGATGATGAAGTTGAGGGCGCCGGATGGGCGGTCCTGATTGCTGGATCTAATGGCTATCGGAATTACAGGCATCAGGTCATAAATTCTTCCTCAAATTTAAACTTTTTCTCTTTGACATGATTTTTTAAATATTTATGATCTGTTTTTATTGTCCACTCCACTTCAAAAGAACCCAATTTGTTAACAAAGTTAAAAGTTCTTTTCTTAATTTTTTGGATTTGATGCTGAATTATTGGTTGATTGTTGATTGATGGGTCGTTTTTTTGGTTAAAGATAATTATATTTGTTTCAGGCTGATGCTTGTCATGCTTGTCGACTTCTAGAAAAGGGTGGTCTGAAAGAGGAAAATATCATTGTCTTCATGTACGATGATATCGCTTTCAATGAAGAAAACCCCAGGCCTGGAATCATCATTAACAGTCCTCACGGCAGTGATGTTTATAAGGGAGTTCCAAAGGTCTGTTCTTTTCCCTGATTACTTTGATTTTTTTTTTTTAAATTGTTAATTGTATTACTTCTGATTCTCACCTTTGCCTAATTGGTGTTTTTGTGCTGTATTATACTGAAGAAAACGTTACTATTAACAACTTTTTCGCTGCTATCCTTGGAAATAAATCTGCTTTCACCTGGGTGGCGGGAAGTTTGTGGATAGTGGCCCCAATGATCATATCTTCATATACTACATTGACCATGGGGTCCTGGAGTGCTTGGTTAGTAGTATCTCATTAGCAGTTACTTTCTTATGGCTTTCAGCTTCACCCTAGCATTTTTATCTTATAATTAATAATTAAACCTAGTATATTTTTCAGCTTGAAACTTAATACTATTCATTTTGTGTTAATCCAGGGATGCCCACCTTTCCTAATCTTTATGCTGATGACCTGATTGACGTTTTAAAGAAAAAGCATGCTTCAGGGACCTATAAAAGCTTGGTAAATTGTTGATTTAATAACTGTCGATTTCAGGATGCATTATCCATCACTTAGTGCCATTTTAATTTCTTGTCTACATGTGTAACTTTGTAGGTATTCTATCCTGAAGCTTGTGAGTCAGGAAGTATCTTTGAGTTCTTCTTCCTGAGGGTTTGAATATCTATGCAACCACAGCATCGAATGCAGAAGAGAGTAGCTGGGGAACCTATTGTCCTGGAGAGTACCCAAGTCCTCCTCCAGAGTATGAAACCTTTGGGAGACTTGTACAGTGTTTCTTGGATGGAAGACAGGTAAGGATTCAAGCATGTTCGTCGTATTAGTCCTTTTCATTTACCATTGGAAACAATGAATCTGCAATTATTTCGAAGTTGAAGCTAATTGCCTAGATCCATTTCCTCCAGATTTCTGAAAGTTGTATATGAATTAACGTCTTCAGTTGATTTCATGGCTTCACCTTGTTGAGTTTAAGAATTAGTAGACAAATAGAAAAAGTCAGAGGCAAAGTGGGTGATATACATGCAAATTTCATTCTTTTAAATATGATCTGGACTAAATTAGCAGATTTTTTAAATCTGGGGAATCATCTTTTGTTTTATTTTTGTTGAACTACATCTTTTGGTGTGAATTTTAACATTCTGTTTATGTTGAGCTGTGACATGCATAATTTGCGGACAGAGACTTTGTACCAGCAATATGAACTTGTAAGGTTTTTTAAAAGTGTATTTGCATGAACTCTTTCTTTTCTTTTCTCCAAAAAAAAAAAAAAAGAAGACTTCAATTTCGTTCTGCCTATAGTAGTTATTTATTACTGTTTAGATATAAGAAATATGAAACTATATCCAGAAAATGGGAGGTCTAAATTCGTTCAACATCAAATTTAAGTGTCAATGACTCATTTATTCAGTGTTATCTCGTTCAAAAAAATTCTAGTTTTGCTGTTGAGATTCATTTTTCTGGCTTTTGCAGGTGAAAAGGAGGACTATCAATGGCAATTCTGCATATGGCTCTCATGTCATGCAATATGGTGATATAGAGCTTAGCAAGGACAATCTCTTTGCATACTTGGGTACAAATCCTGCAAATGATAACTTCACCTTTGTTTGTAAGAACTCCTTGCAGTCACCTACAAAAGCTGTTAACCAGCGTGATGCTGATCTTGTCCATTTTTGGGATAAGGTTTGTGTCTTATTTCTTTTGAATTATCTGTTAAACACAAGAATTGCTTGTTCCAATCTTTTTTTTTTTTTTTTAAATAATGAGGCATCAATACATATATGAAACATTCGGAATTGGACATTTAATTTGACATTTGGAATTTAGCAGTCTCTTCCTGAAGGTTGATGCGACTAAATTAGAATCTGTAATTGGGAGTTGATGAAACTTTTCTAAAAATTCATTGAATTTGCGTGTTAAATGAGATAGTGTGTTATTTGGTATTTATGGAAGCATTTCCTTACTCTATTTCTTGTAATACCTAGAGCTGCAGGGAGGGACTTCAATTAGTAGTGTAAATGGAATATTGATAGTGCAAAGAATGTGACTTCTTGGATTTGTAATTGAATAGTTAGATCGACATTGTAAAATCTTGCCAGGTGTAGAACGGCAAGAGCCGTAGTTATATTTGTGTAAATACCTTTTTGAAGTAAAATGCAAGATTGATGAAACTCTAGAAGGTGTATAAGGGAGATTTTTAATGGAGCATATCTAGAGCTGATGCTTTTGTAGAATTTGAAAGGAACGAATGCTGTCAATATACGTTTCTCTTTCTTTAAAATGCTCTCATTGCGAATGAATGTAAGATATGAACACTTGTTCCACACATTTGAAAGCAGTCACTTTGTTAGTTTTAGAGCCCATCTCACTTTCTTCCAACCTACTTTGCAGTATCAAAAGGCACCTGATGGCTCTGTTAGGAAGGTTGAAGCCCGAATGCAGTTCGTTGAAGCCATGTCTCATAGAATGCATATAGACCACAGTATGAAACTCGTTGGCAAGCTCTTATTTGGAATTGAAAGAGGCCCGGAAGTTCTAAACACTGTTCAACCAGCTGGGCAACCTTTTGTTGATGACCCAAAATGCCTTAAGAAAATGGTAAATTCTTGATTCTCAGCCACTTTTTGGTTGCTTTGTTTTTCCTTTCTACTTAAGAAGACGATCTGCTCTGTTCATCCACACAGGTGAGAACTTTTGAGACACGCTGTGGATCACTAGCCCGGTATGGGGTGAAACACATGCGTTTGCTTGCAAACATTTGTAATGCTGGAATTCATACAAAACAGATGGCCGAGGCATCAGCACAAACTTGTATCAGCATTCCTTCTGGTCATTGGAGCTCTCTTCAGGAAGGGTTCAGTGCATAAATATACCAGAATTTGCAAATATTAAAGGCCAAAACTTGGATCATGTAGCATTCCACAATGTGTTTTCCTATATACTGCTTTTCCAAACGCTGCATTTTGATAACTGTTCGTGTGATTGCTTCTGTCAAAAATTGCTGAAGAGCAACTCTGTACAAGACTGCTTAAGTAAATACGCTTCATATGCAAGCGTGTGTGTATGATTCTACCAAGAAAGAAGATCTGTATATATGATTGTATGAAACTTTTGCGTATGTGTTGAATGGAGAAGAGAATGTTCGTAAGTTTCAGAAACAAGGGGAAAGAATTAACTTCTGCTTACTGGTGAAAATCTTGAATGGGCCCCATTTATTTTTGTGGTTGGTTTCCTATCAAGAGAACTTGGAATTGCCATTTCGGCTTATTTTCATCTCACCATCATGGCACTCGTTAGGGAGGTTAAATTATTGGGTGAAATTGCACCCTTTGTGCTTAAATTAGGTCCAGAAGTGATTTCAGACGTGACGGGTGAGCAGGGTCAGTTAGGTCAGTCGTTCCTTCCCTGTTACATATAATTGATTCTGTTTTCTTTTTCCAATTTGTAACTTTGGTGCGATCTCAACTTAGTGCTTCAAAAACAATTGGTCGGCTTTCCCATCCATAAAATCATGGTAATTTCCATTCAATACGCCAGGCACAAAAACAAAAATACCAACATGGACAAGACCTCAGGTTCCACTTTGAACGGTTTTAAAAATAATGAATTGAAAAGATGCATGAAAAGAAAGAAAAAAAACCAGTACTTCAGCAGCCCGAATGGCTTGCATACTGCAAACTCTCCAATACATTATTGCTACTTCTCTAACCTGCTGCATCTTGTTTGATTATATGCTCATCATAATCACTGCTGTTCTGTTTCCTCCACCTCGACATTTTTTTTTCCTTTTCTTCTTTTCAGTGATTTTATTACCCAGCGAAATCCGCTTTCACACTCAACATTCTGAATTACAACACCTACTGGATCTTAAGAAATAATTCTATTATTACCCCAGTCATTCTTCATTCTAAATGGTTTACCATCCTATCCAGATTTATAGTCAGTATCTAATCTGACAGACTTCTTGATTTTGGCCCCTTTCCCCATGCTCCGAGTCTTGCCATCATCAAGCTTCCTCTTGCCCCTCCCATGACTTGAAATATTGAAATCACTGCTACTCTAAGCTTGGTACCAATACTGTCCCCTCTATTCTTTTTCAACTTCCAACCGCACTCCCTCCATGCTTCCAAAGCAGCCCTTAAAGTAGTTTTATGACTTCTTTTTTTTTTTTATTCATTTCTATGTTTCTCAGACCACTCAAACTTTTTTTTCTAGTACTCCCTTTGGCATTTTGTTTACCAAGTTCAGGACCATTATGCATTTCAATTTTCAATGCTTCCATCTGTTTCTCTTTTCCCTCATCAGTGATCTCTACATCTAAAAACCCGAGTAAGCTAATGAAGTCTATTGATCAAATCAATATCTACTACAACGTGAACCAGTTTAAAGCATAGGCATAAAATTCCAATTAAAAAAAAAAAAAACAAAGGTAATGAGAACGGTTTGCTTTCAAACTATGAACAGTACGCCGCTATTGATCGAACTGCGAAGATGATAGCGTTAAAGCTAACTAGAAGTTAATAACTAGGATATACTTGCCTTCTTGTTACCTACTGTTTGAAAGAATCGAAAAATTCCTCCCCCCTGTTCTTTTTGCGTGACCCACCTTTGACAAGACATGAGAGGGCCGAGAGGCACCTCGCAAAAAAAAAAAATCGTACTACCTTTTGTGGACCAAAAAACGTCTACCTGTAAGCCATGACCCTAATAAATATATGATGGTTATTTCTGTCTTTTCAAACTGTAACGAAGGCTTTTTAGCCCAAGAGTTGGGAACGGATGGCGAGCGCTGCTGCCATAGGTCTCATTTGGAACCTACCTCACTGAATTCAAGAGCGTTTTAGTCTCCAACTCCAATTGCATTACGTAATGCATTCGAACTTAAATTTAAGGATGTGTAATATATATATATATATATATAGATAAATAATAATATAATTTTAATTTTTTGTAATATATAAAATTAAATTGTGAAATCATAAATAAAAATAAAAAATTACACAAATTTAATTTGAGTAGATTAATTTAAATTTATTTAATATAAATATATATAAATTATATTTGATGCATAAAATTATTAATAAAATATGATGATAATAATTTTATATTATATTTGATTTATATATAAAAAAATGATATGAATTATAATGAAAATTAATATCTTTTTGGTTTATAATTATTCAATTCTCTTCAAGTCGAGAAGATAATTTTTAATCTATAAGATTAAATTTATATATTTAATTACATTCTTAAAAATTACATAATAATTTAAATTATATAATTTTTAAGGAATGATAATTTTGATAAATAAATAAATTATTTTATCTTAATCTTTATATACATCAAATATAAAATATAATGATATTATATAATCTAATCATATTCATAATATAATTTTATTTTATCTTATTATAATTTTATGTATCAAATACGATCATAATATATAAAAAGATTATATAATTTTAAAAGATTAAAGCTCCTCTAGCTCTATCTTAATGATAAAAAAAAAACAATTTATATTATATTGAGCCTCAAATTCGAGCATTATAATTTGTATAATTTTCTTATAAGAGGACATTATGTTTTAAGTCTAGATACAACAAATAAAGTTATAAGTAGCATTTTTTTTTTCCTTTTCTAAAGGTATCTTATCTTACTTAATCAAAATTTTTAGTCAAATATAAAGATATATATTAAAGCTAAAGTTTTCAAGTTTTTTTGTCACGTGCATTATTAGATACTTAGGAACTTCAATGATTGCTCTCATGTTTATCCAAACTCCATCTGTAAAGTAATTCTTCTTTGTCTTTATGCAAGGTCAACAATGTTTTTTGACCAATTTTCTCTTGGTATTGTTCTCTATGCAATATTCATTATTTTTGTTCCTATTCTTGATTAGTTTCAAAGTTTACACATGTGATGACATTTTCATTATATGATTGTAAGTGTGCCAATATGATAAAAATTAATTTCTTATTTTTGGTAATAATTTGTTTGAAATAATTTGTTATTATTTATTAATAATTATGGATTATTGAAGTAAAACCATGGTTCATTTACCATTAAACAAATTGCTAATAAGTAATTACAAAGTGAAATAAATAAAATTTGAAATTTAATTTAATTAATTTATAAATTATTTTTAAAATATGTTATTAAGCAAATTTGACATTAAATTTCAACACATAAATATGCTTTCTATGTAGATTTTTTATTTTTTTTATCATTTGCTTCTCTATTGATAAGATGTTTTTGTATTATCTATGTTTTTCATTTTTTTATTAAAATTTAACGAATTTTATTTTTAACTATTTACTTAAATTTATTAATAAAATATATTTTTTATAAAAATATAAATAAACACAATAAAAAATTTAATAAAAAAATACAATTGACTCAGTTTGAATAATTTTAGGCTTCACATATTGAATAAAAATTAATCCAATCAAATAAATATTTTGCAATTTGAAACTAAATGAAAAATTGTAAAAAAATCTGAATCAAAATTAAATCAAACTAAATGAAATACTACAATTCAAATTGATTTTTGATTTTTTTGATTTTCCCTTATTATTATTTTTTTATCCCTACACGTGATGTTATGATAATATTGAAAAATAGAAAAAACTGATATACCGAATGAGAAGTAAAGTTGGAAGAGCACAATTATCCTTTAATCCAAAAGTCAAACGAGAATTACCAAATTGTCCTACAAGATTTTTTTTTTTTTAAATCTTAAATTGTCTTAAGGTTCAGCAAACTAACCATGGTTGTTTCACTAGTGTTTTTAACCAACCATACTTAACTTGTGCTAAGCACCACCTCACCTGGGCAGCGAGAAAAATTAAAACAAAACAAAATTATTAAATATGAGAAAAATAATTAAAAAACATTTTTTTAATTTAAACGCTGTTTGAAGATTCCGCTAGATCTATTAACGCCGTGAGTTAAAGTTACGGATACCAAGGCACATGAAAATCCCGTAACAGGGATTTTAGATGAGACGGAGTTGATGGTCCAATAGAGAAGGCGATATGAGCCGTTGGATTAATGATTAACGGTTAGGAATTCTGGGTGCTGAACCTTTGTGGTAACGGAGGGTGAGAGGAAGTATAAGAGTTGGTTTTGAAAGCGGAAGAAAGCATTTCGTTTTATCAGAAGAACAACAAACAGCCTTCCTGTTACTCTCTCTGCTAGTTTCTTTTTATTTTCTTCCTCTTTCTCGACAACCAAACAGAAAATTCCTAAGGAAAAACTAAAAACTGATGATAGTTTGATGAATAAATGTTGAGGATCTAAATTCTAAACCAAGCGAGCGAGACGCAGAAAGAGAGAGGAGAGAAGACTATGAGGATTTGTTAGGTGTGTAATTGAGAGCAGAGATTGATTATATGTTGATTTACTGTGATGAATTTTCGTTGTATATTTTCAATGGATAACTGTTAACGAATAATTTTCGTTTTTTTTTTTTTTTTTTGTTTCTGCAGATACAATTGAAGAGATTTGAGAAACCTTTTGCTGGTTCTAATAACTGATCGTGAAGATTTATTTTCTTTTATTGAAATTTCTGGAATCTGTAAGAAAAAAAGTTATACAAGTTCAAGAGATTTGTAACAAAAGCCATGCTTGATTCGCTCATTGGAAATGATTTGTTTTTGTTCCCTTTTTGTTTGACAGATGCATTTCGAACAAAGAAGAGCTACCTTCAGAAGAAATTTTGACTGAATTCATCTGCAAGCAGGCAGATCAGTTGCTGACATATTAAAAGATTAGAATCTTACATCATATGAGAGTCGGAAGAAAGGGCTTCAAATGTCATTATTTCGTTGAAAATCTGTAGTAGATTTGTGTTTATACCAAGGGACTAGAAGAAGCAAAGTTGTAACGGCAGAGCCTGAGTAATTCAGGTATGAGAGTCATTATCTCATCGATAAGATCAGGAATCTGACTATCTGAGTGCCGATTCTAAATCTTCCTAAAGATGATTGACTCGCCATTGATACACCAAGCCTTTTGTTCTAAAAAAACAAAAAAAAAAAACCTCTCTATATTTCTTCTCTCCAACGTCTTATTCTTTCTCTTTGATTTTTTCAGTACACTCCGTGTTTTACTAATCGGTTCTCTCTAGTTTGGGTTTGATTGAGAATCGAAGGTTTCTTTGACAGAGCCGATTCTTTTCGAGAATGTTAGATTTTCTTGCTCTGGCGACGTCCACGCCATCTCTCTGGAGAGCCGTGGGGGTTCGAATTTTCAGATTTTAATTTCACTTTGGCAGTGTTATTTGTTTTTTTTTTCCTAGAATTTTAGTCACAAGTTTCTTCCAAATCCTTCAATGTCTTTTTTCAACAGTTTAAAGAAAAATTTGATCTTTTCCGCTAAGTTTTTTCCTCCTGATTGGATCTTTGTTTTGATTTCGCTTTATTCTTTCTCCATCCTTAATTTTCGCTTCCTTAAATCTTCACTGAGAAACGTTTTTCTTCTTTTGCTGTGATGTATGCCCGATTCTGTTGAATTTTCTTTCCTTGTCTGTTCTGTTTTTTAGTTGGTCATCTCGTTTCTGCTTACCCAATGGCTTTCCGTTCGGTTACCGGGAAACCAAGAGAAAAAGAAAACCTCAAAACTTGTAACGAAGTGAACTGGTTTCCTTTTTTTTTTTTTTTTAATGTTGAATCTATGATTTTTGCTGGTACTTACATTTTAAAACGACCAAAGACAGCTTTGCTTGCTCTTTTCTTCCAAGTTACAAGTATGTTCCTCTACCAACACCTCAACTAATTTTCAATTTAGTGCGGCTATTTCTAGTCTGAATTTCCTCAATCCCAACTAAAATTATCATAATCTCCGTTTTCCCTCGTTAATCCATTTATTGTCTTATAAAATCGCTCGATTGCAGTTGCTAACTTTCCGTCACCCTTTTGTTTTTAACCTCGAAGATGCAAAGACCGCTCGATGCTCGTCCTTTCCTGTCTTCAGCTTCTCTTCACGCTTAGGCGGCTTTCTCTCCTTAGATTTATTATATATTTTTTTAACATAGTTTCCGTGGAAATTCCTAGCCGTGCGATGCACATATTCTAATGATAAGCTAAGACAACTTCTGTTTAAAATTGCGAGGAAGTTTTGAGAGAAGCCGCATCCGAATGGAAAGTTTAATCCAAAATTATATTTAATTTCAACTTTTTACTAAAATGATGGGACAGGTGTGCGGAAAAGGATGGAAAAGGACTCGTTAAGGAGCAATAACAATGGTAATAACACCAACTACAGCAGAGAGAGAAACGGAGGCGACGGGGGATTGTTAAGATCCCGCTCAGATCCGGCCAAGCAAACGGCATCGTCGTCTGATTTTGTCTTGCAGTGGGGAAACCGGAAGCGTCTCAGGTGTATGAAGATCCAGGTCAAAGACGATCAGTCCGGCCCGGTTCACCGAACCACGGTTCGAGTCGATCGCCGAGTCTTGAGGGTCGACAAGGACTCTTCAAATCGACCAAGCAATAATAACAATCACGGGAATGGATATTTTAACCTCCGTCAACGGCCTGCTTCACCTCAGGCTCCACCTCAGCGCGTTCTCAGGTATTGTGTATTTATATTTTTTACGAGTTTATTTACTACTTTTGACCTTTTCTCTCTCTGTACGTTGTGCGCGTGTAATATACGCTCCCCTGAGATGGGGGATTAGGATGGAGGTAACAATGGTGGTAGTATTGGATAATTCGATGTCTTGTTTCTTTTGCCACTTGGCTTGGCGTTAGAGTTTCAGTTCAAATTGGCGCGACTAAAATGATTACTCCTATAAAGATTTAGATCCAACATATTCGGGTCCCACTTTCATTTCTGAAATGCTTGTACCCTTTTCTTTTCTCTCCTTTAAAGCAGAAATTGCTACTGTATTAAGTTTTGACCATAGCATATAACGTTCGATAAAATAAGTTTACGGAGGTCAAATATTTTCCTAGTTAAACAGGACCACAAAAATTTTCCTTTTACTGGGAGATTTGTTGGTTGTGGCATCCACTTGTGCTTGATCTGAAACGAAGCCTTCTCAATCATGCTACAAAGATCCTCAATTTTGTGAGAGTCTTAAGTACTCAATCTGTTCAGAGGTTGGATAATATGTTAATTGACATGTTTGGTTTCGATTGACGATTATCCTTCTTTTTTTTTTTTTTTTCTGGTGGTGGAAAGTTCTGTTCCAGGAATAGATAAGCTGCACAGTTGGCTCCATCGACACTCCTAAAACCTACAGAAGTTTGAATGGATATTTGCATATGTGCCTTTTGACTAGTTGGTTATTGCATTGTATGGGTCTCATATATGTATACAAACATTTCAGCCTCCGATTTGCTATTTTTAGTGTTGTAGAGGCTTGTCGGATCCGGAATCATCAGAAGATTTTAGAACTTATAATATGATGCATCAGGGCTGAATTATTTTTACGAGGCTTATATTTGTGCACTCTCCAATTGGTCAGGTGGGGGCCAGTGTATGATTCAGGAGAAACTCATGGTGAGTTTTTGAAGGCGCCTTCTATGTTTAGGCTTTTTTACATCTGACTGAGGCAGGTTGTTGATGCTAATTTAGTGATTATTTTCTTTAAATAGACATATAAGAATCATGGGTGTAAAGCTATTGCTTTTCCTCGAGGATCTTATTTAGTATGATCAAAATAAGGTTGTTGCTTCAAGTAGGACCGGGTTGAATACATAAGTGTTTTTTCCATGTATTTACTTGATTGTGTGCTGCTTGAATAATCATTTTACTAGATTTTCATTTGCAATGACCCATAATTGGGAAATTATACTCATAGTGATCCTTTTTCTTGCAAAAACAAATGAGATATTGAGATCTTTTTTTCTGTTTTAAAAGAGTTTCTCTTTCTGATTGCTTTTTGTTTGTTTTTAATTCTTTGGTTTTAATGGTTTGGCGTAGATATGTTAAAAGTACTAGTCGTCTCCCTTTACATCACCCTCCATCTTCGATGAAAACAAGATTAAGCTCCATAAAAAATCCGATGAAAATCAGTGTCTTGATCTTGTTTTGATTTTTGATAATTGGTATTACTATTTGATGCTATCATCATTTCTTCTATGCTATTAGTAATTGTTTTCTAAATGGTGCTTGTCATGCTTGAAACTTTTGATAATATGCACGATTCTCTGGACCTTACCACACGTGATCCAGGATGCCGAAGTATCCGTCCTAACACCATGGAGGACTCCTTGGAAACATGGATGGACAGTTACCTCACCATGTGTCCACGAAAAGTCTATTTTGAATTTTTGATCCACAGCCCCCGTCAGCCGTCCGATCACAAATTTGATTAGGAATCTGGTGCACTTTAGACTCCATACATAGCCATATTTCAACACATAACCTTACCCTACCAGGAAAGCAAAAAGCCTTAAATCTGACGGCCATAAACCCTTCTAAAACAACCAGCTGTGCAGTTTAGATCGAGAGAGAATCACTCCTCTCTGTCTCTTCTCTCACATGTCCAAACTTTTAATCAAAAGAAAGAAATTAACGACTCCCATTTAAAAGACAACCCCAACATCTCACCTTCCCCTAAGAAAGCAAAAAAAAAATCCCACCCCCATTTTCTACGCAATACTTTTCCAGATTTTGTCCACTCTCCTTCACCCACCGATCTAGATCACTCCAAGGTTATATTTGTAATTCTACAGTTACAGCTCATCTTTTTTTTTTTTTCTTACTTTCCCAAAACTCACAGCACTTGATTCTTTTTCAATTATATTATTTTTTTTTGCCATATTCTTTCCATGATATTTGTCTCAGGTATTCTTCTTACGTGATGTGAAATTTTGCTAACAGGAACTCTGAGAATTCCAGTGCTATGAGAGGTCAAATCAACGGTGGTGTCAGGGGATTCGCTTCACCAGACAATAACAACCACCATCACAGCAACAAGGATAACAACCACAACAACAACAAATCAGCGGCATCTTCGGAGACGGCTTACGATAGCAAAAAGGGTGGCTCGTCTTCTGGGAGCGGTGAGGCAGCTCCACCCGTTTGGCCACCGAAATTCGTGATTGCTTTAACGAATAAAGAGAAAGAAGAAGATTTCATGGCCATTAAAGGATCTAAGCTGCCACAAAGACCCAAAAAGCGGGCCAAGTGTATTCAACGTACCCTCAATGTAAGCCCTTCCTCTTACTCCTTTTTGAATTGATTCCTAATTTCGTTTGAATCACGTAATTTTGAAATTTTAAAATTGATGCGAATGAAATTTTAGTCATACTTTGATTTGAAAGTGAAATTAATTTGCTTTTTGTATAGGGAATAGACGAGGCACAACATTTTAGAGTAGGGGAGAGTCGTTGTGAATTACGTCAAATAAATGAATAAGGGCTTGGTTTGCTTTTCTTATTTTTTTTATTTATGCCCACTTGCAATTTGCTACTAAAAAACAAGAAAAAGAAATAGAAAAAGACGCAGGGAGAAGTGGGCAAAGCGACAGTAAGTGAAACGTAATAGTGGACGTGTAGTCATAGGGTGGACGAGCACCTGATTAGAATGACCTATGTTTGTTATTGGCCCACTGGAAACCATGTGACTGTGAGGCTGTGACCTAGATACTGTTGTGCGTTGTGCCCTTCTTGTGTTCCGTTATTGACTATTGATATGCTGTAATTGCGAATTGCACGCCGACCATCTAGATTGATTTTTTTTTTTTTGCATTAAGAAAAAGAAAGAAAATACTGATTCTTTGTTATTTAATTGTTGCAGTGAAAAGGCTGTAAAATAAGTAGTATTCTAAGTTAATTTCTTTTATCCAAAATTTGAAATTTGAAAAGTATAATATAATGAGTGTCCTTGGATAAAATTTTTCAACCAGACAGTTTTTTTTTTTTTAAATAATACCGCCTGTAAATAGTTGTGCAGGAGTCAGCGTATTTTTATTAGCTGTCCTGATATAATTTAACTTTCACTGCTTTTTTTTACTATTTTTCATGTGCTCTTTTAGATTTTTCAAATGATAAATAACTGCAGTGATAAAACTTGTTAAATATTACCAATAGCAGTCGCATGATTTCACGATAAAATGCTGGAATTTTTACTTCTCATCAATCAGATTCTTCAACGGCTTCAAATGTAGAAAGTTGTCGAATGTCAAAAGTGAAATAACTTTTCTTTTGCACTTATTGAAAGAAAATTTTTAATTTTTTTTTAGAAATTATGAAGCAGTCGAATGACGAATGTCTTGAAAGAGACAATAAAATGAATGGCGTCAACATACACGTGTTTAAGGAAAAGAGTTTCTGTGAACGGTGCGTGATGTGACAGGTGTACGGTATTGATCTTATACCCGAATCATAGTAATTTTAATTTTATAAATGAAGAGCAACCAACAAAAGAAGGTACTGCCAGCTGCGGGACCCATCATTTTCTGGGGCATTTCTGCAATATACTTTCATTGTCGGGTTACTTTTGCATAATTGCATTATTCTAGTTTGTTGCATTGTTGAGGCGGTGGTTGAATGGTTGAATTGTCTTCCAGCGTGGACCACATTGGCCAGCCAAAGAAACACAAGCAATAATATTTGATTATTTGTTTTTCTTTTTCTTGCTACACTATTTATATATTAATTTAAATTTTTGAAAGAATATTGATTTTTGTGATCCAAGCTTAATAGTTTATACATATGCCTTTGAAAATGCTGACTTGGGAAAATTTTGTTTTGCAGCTGGTAAGTCCGGGGGCATGGCTATGTGATTTAACCCTTGAGCGATACGAGGTCAGGGAGAAAAAGATCTCAAAGAAGGTACCAAATAAATAGAAATATGGTTTTTGAGTTAGTCCATATAATTTAATTGGATTTGGTTTATTGCCTTTTTTTTTTACCCTCTCATTCCGAGATATAAAGCCTCTGTAATAATTTGAAGTTGAAATCTTTTGAATGTAATCTTATGCAGAGACCAAGAGGTTTAAAGGCTATGGGCAACATGGAATCTGACTCTGAATAGAAAGCATGGAAGGAGCAGCTTAGGTGTTTATTTTTATTGCAATGTAGATGATGATGATGACGTCAAAGGCAGTTGGTCTTTCTGTTGAGGATGAGAGATGGGTTTGAACTGTGAAAATGATGACCTTTTCATCTGTGAGATGAATGAAAGAATTAAAATTAATCCAAGTTTTTATCTGCTCTCAACTTCTACTACTTTTGGGTTATAAGTAAATTCCCCATAAACTGACTCACTAGTAGCTCAACAGTTGGACTCACTACAGTTTGCTCAGAAGTTTCTTAATCCCATTATACGACCAATTTGAGCGAAAACAAGTTTCTTAAAGAGTTACTTCACTCTACAGTTCAGTTGCTCTTCATGGAATAATCCAGTAATGAATGCTTAGAATTTAGAAATAAGTGAGGAAGAGAACAAAATTTTGAGAAACAAAAATTCAACATCTTTTCCAACTAACATGAGAGTCACGACCGCCTGCCCGAGGCACTATGATTATGAACGAACGCTTTATTATGAGTAAATGTTCACGTGACGTCGATAAAGTTAAAAAAGAACGTTAAAGAAAATGAAACTCCATAGGGAACGCAATGGACGGTATTTGCAATGTCCAAAAGCCCGAGACTTCTTTTACTTGGCTAAACTAAAGAGCTTCGGTTTACTGTCGCAGTTAAGATGCTTGGTTTTTCCTGGCCTGTAAACACAATGGGAATCATTGTTTTAGCCAATGACAATCGATGAGAAATCGAGATTTTTAATCACACGTCAAGCTTCTAAGTAAATTTAATAATTTTAAATTCAACATAAAAATATATGAAAATTATAAAAGAGATATAATCTAAAATTTTTAAAAAATTATATATAAATTTAATAAAAATAAAAAATATATTTCATAGTTTACATATTGATATAAATTCAATATAATAATTTTTATATTTTATAAATATTTGTTATAAAATAGATACATCAACGTATTTCTAAGTATCAAGATTGTGCCTAATTCTTTTGAAAGAATGTTGACGGGATCCTGACCTGTCTCTTCCGTAAGACCAAATAAAAAGAAATCCAAATAATACTCAAAATTTCCATGTAGTTCAATGCAGCTTCAAACGGGACAAAGCAAATGTATTGTGTCAAATCTAGAAGTTGACATGTAACTCCTTTGAGAGAGATTATCTCCAAATTGACTTCAAATTAGTTCATAAATTGGCAATTAAAATACCACTACATGATTAGTTGATTGGAATATAAATAACTTAAAATTGAATATAGGGCCCACATTAAAACATCAAAATAAGCCTAATTTATCAAAAAAAAAAAAAAAAAACTAAAAGAAAGAAGGGGTTTCATTCTCGGTGGAGAAGAAGAAAAATGCTCCGGATTCCAGAATGCAATAAAAATAGTGTGTGATTTAGTCATTTATCAAAATTTCAATCAACCACCATCTTAAATTTTCCAAAGCACTCAAGTTATGGTCTGACACCCACCACTTTTCTGTGTTTGGTTCGTTGTAATAAAGCGTTCTTGAAAGAAAAGAAAATCCAATAAGAAGCCACTTGGTATTATTATTGTCAAAGAACGTTAACTTTTCGTGAACATCTCGAATCATTAGTAGTAAAAGACCTTAAAAACCGCCAATTTGCGAGTGCGCATCCACGCTGCAAACTTCAGGATTTGGATGTTCCAACCCAAAAAAATACATGTTTTTTTTTTTTTTTTAATTTAAACCATATTATTTAATTATGTTATTAAAAAAGTTAACAATTTATTATATACACAAGAATTACAAATATTTATCAATTAATTATCAATATATAATAAATGATTAAATTTTTTTAATAATATAATTATATTATATAATTTAAATAAATAAGAGCTTGCATTGCCAGACTTGTGAAAAGTTTTTAAAGTTATTTTTTAACATATTCTGGCTTTTTTTTTTTTTTTTTAACATAAAAAGTAAGTGACCCCATTCATCATTTGGAGAATAGAATTAGAGAGGATATTTACCAAGCATTAATGGAGTTTGAAGGGTAAATTTGTCTTAAAGGTCTGATCAAACTTCAGAGCGAAGCAAGACCAAGACAGTGGTCCCAGAGAATATGCTGCTACTGTTGTTTGGCTGCTGAGAAAACGCAAGAAATTTCTAGAAAAAAAGAAAACGCAAGAAATTAAGAACCAAATGGAGTATAAATAAAACAAACGATCTCACATTATAATAATAAAAATGATATCAATCCATAAAAAATACTGAAATAATTTAAGTACAAACATCAACCATCAATAATCTATGTAGAACATAACATAGCTACCGCTCTCTCTCTATATGATATATATACTCACTCCCTAGATCCACTATTACCACCACTAAAATTCCAAACCAAATTTAAAACAAACATACATATATGTATATAAATGAAACACCGAGCACCATTTCTACAACATCCAAAGCCGCCAACCCAAGGACAGGCCACCACAAGAGGTAATATAGCATCTTCAGATCCTGAGAGTAGATCCGAAAAACAGAGCCATAGCGGCGGCGACGAAAACAGAGACGAAGGAGATAGAGATCGAGCCCGTTCCCGAGGTGGGGCTTGGAGCTGGGGCGTCAGCTGCGATGGCAGAACCCATGAGGGCGCAAACAGCGACGAGAACAAGCATCAAAGAAGTCCTGTATAGAGCCATTGTTGTCGGAATTCTTAAGCGTTAAAAGAAACCTTTTATTTTTAAAATAAAAAAATAGCGACGAAATGTGTGATGATAAATTTGTAGTGGGATTGGTGGCGTCTATATATGGAGAAAAAGAGGGAAAGGTCGGGCAGCTGCCTGGATTTCCAGCCTGGAAATTGTTATAGTAACGGCTTATATTTTATCAGTCCCAACATTTTACCAATAATTTTTTATACGAATTCATTTATAAATGTAAATTTTAAATAATTTTTAAATAATAGTTTATTAATTATAATTTAATTATTATAAATGATATCTTCCCGTCTCTAAGGACTTCCTTAATTTTTTTAGTTAACCCCGGTTTTTTTGTAATGACCAAAAACCGCAGTTGTTTAGACGCTGTTAATGTTTGTTCTTTCTTTCCATCGGATTAGAATTTGATTCTGTCATTTCAAGCGAGTAGTGGAATTAATGAGTAATAGAGCGCTTTGTGTACTCGCGCATCCAGTGGATATTGAAAAAGGCCAGGGTGATGATCGAGGTTTGGTATTCACCCCGTGTGTACACGCGCAGGAGATTTCTTTAACGATGGTTATAACAGAAGAGACGAGAAGACGGTGCGATGGGCAAGGCAGACCGCAATTGACGAAAAAACGACGGCCTCGAAACTAACTGAAATGATGCGGATTCATTGAGAGTCCCACAAAAAATCACACGGTTAGAGGCGGAGTTTGGGCCATCCGGAGGAGAACACTTGGAGTTCCTTTTTTTTTTTTATTTAATTTTTGAAATCGGAAGCAAAGCAAAGAAAGACAGGTGTATACTAGTAGATGAATTCCAGAAACTTCCTCTACAACGTTGACTTATGTTGACCGTGATTATTGACAAGTACGAATTTATTTTTTATTGATAATAATGATGATATATTTTTTATTACCCGTGACATTTCTTTGTCTATGGATTAAAATTTGAAAAAAACTAATTTAACTTTTTTTTATATATATTTTCCATTTTTTTTTTCCTTTGCCAAGCTTGTTCTCGTTAATTTTTTTTTACAGAAATGTGGATTCTCTTCTAACTACTAGAAAATGAAATTTTGGAAAAATTTCTAAACCAAATGCTGAAAAAAAAAATCATGAGGCAACAAAAATATACTGGCATAATAACAATGGATTATCATACTTGCACAACTGATAGAGCTTAAAACAAAGAAAATGTAGAGACGGAAGACAAAACCCAAAGCCAAAAAGATGAGAAGAAGCGGTCCAACTTTCATGCTTAATGGCTTTTTCAACTCCCACGACCCTCCAATTTCTTCTGTTATAATTTTTTATGCCGTTTCATTTTTCACGACAAAACCTTCACGGTTTCCTGTACTAATAAGCAATCTTTATAATTAAAGATAAGGGTGAAAATTGTCTCACGATTTTATGTGATCAGTTCTTCACCAACTTCTTAAAACTTGTTCAATGGTATCAGATCAGATCTCAGACTTGGACAAAGATTTTTCATTTGCTTTTTTTTTTTTTTTTGTCATCCTTCGTTTCATGGAAAAAAAAAAAAAAACCACTTACAGAATTAAAGAAGAAAAAGGGATATTTGGGTGAATTTTGGTGAAGATCTGACCCCGCTAATAGTATAATAAGGAAGAAAATGCATTTTTAACATAATTATGTTCCCTTACCAAATCATTCAATCATAATCATAGCCAACGTTTTTACATGATGCCATATTCTAAGTTCAACCTAATCCCAAAAGAGAGGGTAGTGAAAAGCGCACAAACCAAAATACAATGCACTATCTAATGTCCTAACTATTCTAATCTTAATACAAAAATGTGAATATACCACAACCGTTGGGAGTCAATTTTCTGTATATACAGAATGGTTTTGGGAGTGCCAAAGAATTAGGAGAGTATACAAAGTCAGAAACCATATCATATGACTGATGAGGGTTAAATTTATAAAAGCAAAAGACAAAAAAGAAGACCCATTTACGTAATGAGATCATAGAATGTACCGGGAATGCTACCATAGTCTCATCGACCCAATCTCCACTTCAGATTTTGCTTCAGGATCTAAATCTGGCACTGTCAGGTTTTATTCATTCATCACTTGGAAGTTAGAAGCCCAACACCCTTGGTGCTACCTGTAACAAAGGCTCCAAAGCGCTTGGAGCAAACTTTCTGGCGAAAAGAAAACAAATCGAAGACAGCTGATCATTATACCTGCACTGATGACCTTCGAAGAGTCTCTTGAAGAACTCTTCTGTAATGTCCGCCCTACCAAATGTAGCAGGATGAGCCCCACCCCTTGACCAGTCTACCCATGTGATGCTTCTATTTGCTAAGAGGTTTGGTGCCTGAATTGTTAACATGGTGGGGAAATAATGCTCATCAACGTAACATGCTGGTCTGCAGAACTGTTCAAACTTTGGGTAGTATGTAATATCTTCCACTATGTTGACTGCAAGCTTTCGGTTAATTTCAAACCATTGGGACCCC
This sequence comes from Durio zibethinus, assembly GCF_002303985.1. The sequence continues at coordinate 11,386,197 of NW_019167882.1, read as the reverse complement.
TTACGCCACTGGGTGACATTCACCTCAGGAGCCATATTCTCATTGTAACGTCCTCTACCAAATGGTCCAGGGTCATCAAATGCACCTATGAAACTATACTTGGATTTCTTTATGTAGTGGTAGATGACACTGAAATTGTATAAAGGTATGCAAGATTCAGAGAGGAGGATAAACCATTCATTAGATATGTCAAGCAAGGCGTTGGCAAGGAGCCTTCTCTCAGCATCACACATACTCATCTTTCCCCACTCAGACACCTGCAGAGGAGCAAATAAAGAAATCAGGAACGCCTCAACACCCAAAAGAAATGGAAAAAAAAGAAAAACTATATCTGAACAGTTTTAAAACAAATGCCAAAGAATTATTAATCACGACTGATGGGAGGAAAAAAAATCAGCAACCACATTAACATACTCAGGTGTACTTGAAAAGGAGACATTTTACATTGTAATTATATGTTCGGATATCTGGGAGCTATCTCAAACCCATCTTATCATCATGTGATTACACAAAGTTAAAGAAATAGAAAAAGACAAAAGCACAAACTTTGCAGTAACAATTTCAACTTTCAAGATTATGCACTGTAAAGCCCACCACAGGGGTAAGCACTGATTTTCTCATCTGTCCTAGTCTATATTCTACCCAGCAGAACTCAGTTTAATAAAACATGTAAACTACCAGATTCTTCTATCTTCGTGTGGAAACCCAAATAAATAATCATTTATTTCACACCTAGTTCCACTTAAGGACCAGGATTTCGAAGCCAAGATTAAAACTTGTGAAATCTCCTCAGAGAAATTCAATCACAAATAATTTTTCATCTCCTACAAGTTGGCTGACACGTTATAGCTATCTGCTCCCAAAGCAAACCTATTCCCCACACATTCACTACTTAAAAGACCTCTAAACCATACAGTTTTTGCAGCAACCTGATGTTACCCTGCATGATTATTTCAGCACTGACTTTGTCTCCAGTTCAAAAAGCACCAATGATATGGTGTGCAGTTTGAAGCACAAAAAAACCCAACAGAATATATAATAGATAGATCTCAAAGTGCAAGCCACAGAACAATTAAATACGAGGTTCTTATACCTGTGTTGCAGTTTGTAGCACAAAACAACCCAACAGACTATATAATACACAGATCTCAAAGTGCAAGCTACAGAACAATTAAATACATCTCACGCCACTTCCTATTTGTGTTTATCAAAGAGATATTATTTTGTGTTCATGAATCATGACCATACATGTGTGTTTACAATGAACCAGTTGTATGCCTATATGTATTGTATGCAAGAACAACTCCTTCATTTGCAAAGAGGTTACAAAATGGCACAGTTAAAACACAACCATCCAGCTACACAAGAACCAATCAAACAGGGATTTAAGTAGATAGTTGAAGAGAGGCACAAACTAACATCCTTTTCTTCTTCTTTTAAAAAAAAAAAAAAAAAGGGTTAAGAGCGAGAGGCCATGAATGGTAGCAGTTCTAAGTCTAATCTTCAAAAACAAAATTTCTGAATGTAATTATGTAAGAATGCTAACCTCTCCAACAGTTAAGAAACAGATAACAAAATTCTAGAAGACATCCAAGCATGCTATTATTGCTCTTGGCACTGAAGCTAAATAAGAGAAGTTCTAAACAGAATAAGAGCAAAATAAGGACAATAATTCATCATCATGTACATAAGCATGTAAAAAAAACACACAAACCATGTTACAGAGGAATAAAGGTGGAGGGTTTCTTAACATGACAAAGAACAAAGATGATTAAAACAATTTACAAAATTCAGAAGCAAAGTGAAAACTAATATGAACGAAATGGACATTTTCAATAGCATACCTGACTTGGGATTTGTCTCCTGTAGAAAACTGAAGAAGGAGGAAACTCGGCATTGAAGGATGGCAGCGAATGAATATAGACAGAATAAAGCCCTTCATGCCCCTTCAAAAACCTCTCCCAAAGAGGAGAAAGTGGCAATGGCCCCTTGGTCAAGAACATAAAAGCAATCTTCGGAAGTCTATTAAATGGATACTTCTCTATCTGAGGCACGAAAGATGCTCTCCATAATAACTCTTTATCACTCATTGAGTGAAGCAAATTCGACGGAGGTTTTCTCCAATGATCCAAACTATTTGGTTCTTCAACACAAGGCACAAAATTAGACTTAACTGTAGTTACCACACTATAAATTCCAAAGCGCCGGATTGTATATATACTAATGATCGAAAAGGCAATACAGAGAGCAAGAAATAAACCAAATAACTGAAGTACTCTTAGTGGCAAAGTCCTAGATTGGCTTGTCCTAGTTGTTACCACAGGATCCTTGCCTTCATCTAATGACCCAACCGACCCAACCGACCCAACTCTTGTTTGCATATTTCAAGACACTATCAAAAGCAGAATTCAACTTCTGGGTCAGATCCAAAAGCCCCCTTTTTCTTTGGTTTCAACTCAAAAGCAGCAAACGAAAAGCACTTACATGATAGATCGCAACCGATTAATTCAATGAAAATTTCCAGTATCTGGGGTTTTTACTATCTAACTACCTTCAAAAAGTACAGCCCTTCTTGGTAATAGAAACAACAATAGAATAACAGATCTAGAGCTGACAAGTTATACCACCTGAATAAAAAAAACTAATAGAGTGAACATCAAGATTTTAAAGCAAAAGGGTAGAGGATAAACACTGTTCTTATCAAGACCCTAAGGCAAGATCAAAGACAGAACCAGGTCGATGGAGTCCGAAAAAAGAAAAACTGAAGTAGAAGGTAGTGAAACGTACCATGTAAACTTATTGGTGCAGAAAGAAAGACAAAAAAAAAAAAAAAAAAAGAGACAAAGAGGTTATTTAATTTTATTTAGGTAAAAAAAAGAGATAAAGAGGTTATTTAATTCTATTTAGGTACCTTGAAAGGAGGTTAGGCAGAGGAGGACAGAAAAGTTTGGTGTAGGCAAGGGAAATAGATATGGAAGAGAAACGATAGTGTTAGAACAAGATGAAAATGAGAATTCGGTTTTGGATTTTGTGGTGTTAAGAGTGTCTTGTGAAAATCTGTGGTGAGTTAATTCCTATGTCTCTTTTCTTCACTCAGGAAAGGAAGGAAGAATGGGAGTGTGAGGAAAGCGATTTTTTTTCCTTTTCTTGCTTTGAGAGTTGGCGTTGCCATTTGTCGGGGCGATTACTTATGTGAAGACGGAATTTTAAAAATGATAGGGCCACGTTTAAGATTTGTGATGTTGGGCCAACCTTGAGCGACTTGAAAAGACAGTCTTGTCCCATGGAGTTTCAGAATGCAACTTGACATGCCAGGGGATAGTATGGGAATTCAAAGGAGATAATGGCTTTGTACATTTATAGATAAGATGTTAACAAGGCACCAGGGAGGGGATGAATGAGGCTTTGATGACCAAAATTCTAGGGGTAATGGTGCCCTAAAAAGTGGCAAGGCAGTTCCAGTTCAGATAGAAGTTCAAAACCCTCACGTCATTGAACGTTGGATTTAGGTTTAACGATTATGTTGTTCACACATTTAATGGCAGAGCTGGTTGGTTTAGCGAATCTTCTTTCATCTGCTTTATTAAACCTCAAGGTGGAGTTTCATCCATCAACGAAGCTCGGATCGGGACCCACCTATAAGATGGCTAACGAATACGTGCATGAGACGTGCAACCCCTTCCACCTATAGTATTCTGTTGCTAATGCAGGCTGGTTGGAAGCAACGTGGTGAAGTACAATTCCTCAAACATCCCCCAAATATTCTAATGCATACTGCAAATGGAACAAATACGTTCAATTCAGAATCAGTCGATTGTTTCTTACGTAAACAAAGTAGTGGTAAGAGGTGGGGGGCAGGGGGGTTGTTTGTTTCCGAGTTAATATTAGCCTTTCCTTCCAACAAAACACAATCTCTCACGATACCTGATACATGCGATGCACTAACAAATATATGGAGTAGCCATGCGGCTTCAAGTTTATCGGTACATTCACGAGTGCTGGAAGAACATTAGTGTATCCCAGTGAATGGTGGTTTCCAAATAAGAATGTGAATTGAAAACAAAATCAGGTAGACCAGCCCACCTCAGCTCTTTACCCGAAGAGCAGAATCATAAAACTTTTCCAGGTCTGAAAAGAATCCATTCTCAAACACAAGGAATTAAAATACTTTAAAAAACCAACAATTTGTTTCATCCCAGCCAAAGAGCTATTGCATCTGGTGTAATTATCTTCATAATTCAAAAAGTCGAGAAAACCACAAGGCACAGACAAAATGTGATTCATTAATCAGTTTGAACCATTGTCAGTGTATATCTATTAACACTTCAAACTGAACATTTTACATTAAACCACCTTTGGATATAGTTTCATGCCTACATGTTATCCAGTTACAAGTTTCTATATCATTCATAATGAACAGTCAGTTTTATTTACCAAAACATGCGAAAGCAGGGGAGTAGCATTACTCTACTTCACCACGTCAAAAGTAGAAACAGAGGTTGGATATCATCACTGGGCACTCTCCCTTCTCATCATATTCAGCGAAGTCACCTGCAGCCAAGTCATATAAGTAACTTTGTGAATGCCCAAGCACACTTGTTTAAGTAGGTAGAAAAAATCCAAACTAGGTGCTTCCTAACAAGGAATTACATCAAAAGAAATATATCAAACATCAGGATATGCATGATATTAAGCAGGGTCTTCTATGCAGCAATTAGTCCTCATCTCTTTTCTTCTTCTTTTTATTTTTTTAAAAAAACATGTATTACTATGATTGGAACTGGAAAATTGATAAATAACAAAATATGCATTCCAAAGCCCTTGCTATAATAAGCTATTTTCACAATTTCTGCTACCTAATAAAAATAGCATCTAGGGTGGAGGATGATGAACAAAGACTTACAGATTCAACCCTCCAGCCACCACCAAATACAAAACCTACAGTCTCATAACCCGTGCAATCAAAACGCATCAAAGGGGCATATTTTCCTTCACTTTCTTCCTGGGTCGATGGTTGACCTCAGCCTGAGATCATTGTTACAGTTCCTTCCCTCATACAAAACTTGCACTAGAGAAAGAAAGAGAGACCAAAGTATAGTAAATTGAAGTTATGCAATTAAGTAACTACAAGTAATGTGTCACAGAAAATGCAGAAGTTTAATTATATTCAAGTTAAACACAGAGTATCTACATTAGGCTACTTTAAAACATAAGATATAAGACAGATACTCTCTAGAAAAGGAATAGGTTTTCAAAGCACAAAGCTCATTTGACCCCAAGCAACTTTCAGTAAGAACGGATCAAAGAAAACCTCAATCAACATCACAGCATGTGAACCGAAAAGAGTCATGCAAATTTACAATTAGATTTTAGACTCACATCATGCTTCTTACTATTCTACAACATAGGATAGGGAAAGATTATCATGCATATTGAAACCAAGAATAAGACTGCTTAAAATTGGTTCTTAACATCTAGTAATACAGGTTTGTGGATTTCTATTTAAGTTCAGAAAAAACAGTTATTTTGCTACTAAACTCACAAAAAAATATTCTGATTAGACAGAATCTGAGAAGTGAGAACACTAAACTAGAAGTATCTACCAGCTTAAAAAATGAGAGGAGGAATAAAACAAACCAAGACTAGTATTACCATGTGCAACCCAGGTTAAAGGTTAGATTCAAATTGAATGAGCATTTTACAAGAAAACGAATTAGTCCAAGTAAGAATGTTACTTATAAGAAGTAGAAATTGTCTCCGTCATCCCCTCCATGCTCCCAGCAACCAAACAAACATAAATTCCACAGATCGTAATGAGCTTTCACTTCTAATCAATTCATTTTACTGACAATACAAATATACAAGATTACCTTCTGAACGACATTGGTGGTTCCTTTGCCCACTGAAAGAGGAACAGTTTCGCCCAAGCTGACACATGTTTCTTTCTGGCTCAACTCTCCACCTCTCACATTTCAGCTGCATACAAGATTTCAAATAGTTGTGAAAAAACAAGGATACAAGAGAAATGTTATTTTTCTTTAATTTTAAATATAAAGAAGAATAAGGAAAGATTTCAAATAAAAGAAACCGGTGATCCAATTGAGAGAACGAAATCACGAGATCAGAAACGCAACCAGTGATGCAGTAGAGCTAATGAAATCACAAAAAGAAGCTAGTGAGATAGATAGTGATCAGGTACATCATGTTCAGAAGCTATCTTTCCCCTTAAAAGGGTCATAGCATGATTGCATCTGCCTAAAATGATTTCATCACAAGGTATTGAAGAGACAACAAATTCATGTTACAATGCCTTGTAATCTTCCAAAGATGTATCTACATATGAATAAACTATAACTAGATACGTAAATAGAAAATTAGTAAGAAAAGGTTACAGTATCTCAAGAGAATTTTATTTATGAATTCTTATGAAACTTTCTAGAGTACAAGAATATATACATATAGCTAAAACATCAAATCTGGCAAATCTCATGATATCCTAGAGATAATAACAAATCACCTAAAAATCCTTTAATAATAAATGAAAACTACCAAGTAGGAATTTGATCAATGAGCCAAATCCCTTTTATTTAGGAAACAATCAAAATACTAAATGAATGACACTTAATCAAATCTGGTTAGGAATCGGTTTTCCATATTTCCCCTCAAGTTGGGTGGTAGATATCAATCATACCCAACTTGGACTTCAAATTCTCAAAATTGCCACGATGAAGAGCGTTGGTGAAAATGTTGGCTGTCTAATGTTCTATTGGAGTGTAGACTAGTTTGACTGCGCCTTTTTCAATTCGATCAATCTTTACATGTTTTGTTCGATCATGATGAATAGGGTTCTTGGCAATGTTAATAGGTGCTTTATTATCACAAAACAGTTTCATTGAATTCCCAACTGACTTCTTTGTTTTGTAGCATCTCTCAAGTCAAATTCCTTCACAAATCCCGTTAGACATAGCCCTAAATTCAACTTTAGCACTACTTTGGGCTACCGCTACTTGCTTCTTGCCCCTCTAGGTAACCAAGTTGCCCCATACATATGTATAACACCCTGAGTTGACCTTCAGTCTGTCACAGAACCAGCCTAAAATCTCCACATCTCTATTTAGTGTTTTTTTTGAAGTGCAACCCTTTGTCCAGATTTATTTTCAAGTATTAAAGGATCCGATATACTACCTCCATGTGTGTCTTTGTAAGATCGTTCATAAACTGCTCACCATACTTACACAGAAGCCAATGTCAGGTCTAGTGTGTGCCAAATAAATTAATTTTCTCACAAGTCTCTGGTACTGTTTTGGTATGCAAGAGGATTTCCATCTCCGGTTCCCATCTTGACATTTGGGTCCATCAGAGTATCCATTGGTTTACACCTGAGCATCCCTGTCTCTTTGAGAAGATCGTACATATTTTCGTTGTGAAACAAAAATACCATTTCTTGATCGAGCTAATTCCATGCCAAGAAAATATCGAAGTTGTCCTAAGTCCTATATTTCAAACTCTTAAGCTAGAAGAGTCTTCAATCCAACTATTTTCTTTCATAATCTCTTGTGAGGACAATATGTCAACATAACAATCATAATAGCAATCTTGTTATTTGGTGAATGTTTGACAAACATTGTGTGGTCAGATTGGCATTGTAAGAACCTATTTTTTTTTTTTAACAACCTTAGTCAAACAATCAAACCAGGCACAAAGAGATTGTTTGAGGCCATATGAGGATTTCTGAAGCTTAAATACCTTGCCGATTTTGTCCTGGTTGTCAAACCTTGGAAGAATCTTCATGTAGACCTCTTCCACTAGATCACCACTAGATCAAGTTGGTAAAGAAACCAATCTAGGTTTGCAACAAGTGATGGTAATAAATGGACAGAATTCAGTTTTGCTAGAGGAGCAAACATCTCCTCATGATCAATCCCATAAGATTGAGTGAACCCCTTAGCCACAAGACGAGCTTTGAATTTGTTCACACTTCCGTTTGTATTGTGTTTAATAGTAAAAATCTACTTACATCCCATGGGCTCTTTCTTCAAGAAGATCAGTAATTTTCCATGTGCCATTCTTTTTGGTGCTTGCATTTCTTCCATTACGGTAGCCTTCCACTTTGGTTGTTTGAGCGCTTCTTGGATGGTATTTGGTATATGAACATTAGTTAATGATGTAACCATTGCTCAATAAGTAGAAAACAACCCTTCATAGCAAACAAAGTTACTAATGGGGTGCTGAGTATATGATCTCACACATTTCTTATAGCAATGGGCTGATCAAGATCACTAGAAAAATCATCAGAGATAGGTTCAATAATTGTGTTACCTGTATGAATTTCAAAAGTCCCTTGAATTGGTTCAGAATCTTGGTTCTGTGTTGGAAATGTACAAGTCCCTATCTCCTTTTGAGATTTCGGTCTCTTTAAGTATACAATTATTTCTTTAGCTTTTGTCTCTTGCACGGTTTCAGGAGATTTTGGAGACTCAAGATGACTAGTTGACTAGAAAGAAGAAGAAGAATTATTTGAAATGGGAATTTGAATTGGCAGACAAGTAGAGAAAGGATCAGAGGATGGCTCAATCTCCCAAAGTTGATATTCCCTAAAACTCTCCCCCTTAATATCGGCTTTGGGATAGAATAGCTGATTCTTAAAGAATGTGACATCCATAGAAGTGTAAAACTTTCTTGTAGTTGGTTAATAACATTTGTAACCTTTTTGGTTAGGTGAGTAGCCAAGAAATATATACCTGAGTGATCTGGGGTTTGGTTTACTGCATTGTTGTTAGTGTATATGAACAAAGGTAGTACATCCGAATACTTTGACTGGTATGGAGGAAATGATTTGGACATGAGGGTTGGTTTTGAGAAGAGTTTGATAGAGGGTTTGGAATTTTAGTATTTGAGAAAGCATCCTATTAATAAGAAAGGCTATTGTCAGGATTGCCTCTCCCCATAAATGTTTCGGGACATGAAAAGCTAGCATAATAGATCTTGCAACTTCCATTAGGTGTCTGTTCTTCTGCTCGGCAACTCTGTTTTGTTAAGGAGTTTCAGTACATGAGCTTTGATGAATAATTCCTTATCTAACAAGTAAGATCTAAGAACTGAGTGATAATATTCTCGCCCATTATTGTGCTGAGCACCTGAATTTTTGCTTGAAATTGAGTTTGCACCATTTGTTGAAATTTTGAAATATTGAACTAATCTCTGACTTGTCTTTCATGGAAACAGCCTTGTAACTCTAGTCTAATCATTAATGAAGATAACAAACCATCTAGATCCTGTAATATTGTTAACCCTTCGATGGTCCCCAAACATCATTATGGATCATAGAAAAATGATGAGTTGATTTTTATAGTTGACTTGGATATGAATTACGAGTGTGTTTGAAAAACTGATAAATTTCACATTGATAATGACTCGAAACCTTTATTGAATAAATAAGGGAACAATTTTTTGAGGTACAAAAATTTGGATGTCCTAAACAATAGTGCCATAACATGATTATATTTTCTTTACTCTAACTAGAAGATGAAACCGAATAAGCACTCTTCCATGATTGTCTCTTAGATTCTTCCTCTCTAAGAAGATAGAGTCCAGTACACATTCTAGCATTATCAATCTTGTTCTTCGAATCCAAGCCCTAAAATTCACACATGTTAGAAAGAAATTTAGTAACACAATTAAGATCTCTTGTAATTTTATTAATAGACAGAAGGTTACAATCTCGATTAGGGCCATGAAGAATAGAGTCAAGTGTTATGTCCTTTGAAATAATGACCGAACCTGTCCCAACTACCCAGGAAAGTGACCCATTTGCTATTCGAACTATGAGGTTTTCAGTACATGGGTTGTATTCATCGAACACCGATGCATCACTAGTCATGTGGTCTAATGGGCTTGAATCAACAATCCAAGATCTTGATTTTCCACTTTGCATAAATAGAGCACTGAGAGAGTTAACTTATTGTGCAACAGACGTTGTGCTTACAATTGACCCAATGTTCTAAAGAGATTGTTGAACAATTTTCTAAAAGAGTTCCGACTGCTCTTTACTGAACGGACTTGATTCCAGGGGTGTTGGAGTTGTCTTGGTGGTGGCAAAATTTCCATAACTCTATCGATTTCAAGTAGAATATGGCTTGTAGTCAGTAGGTTTCCTATAGATTTGCTAACAATTTCCTGTGTGTATCCTACCTTCTGATAGTGGTCACACCAAGTTTTGTTACTTTTCTTATGTCGATTTTCACCACCTTGGTAGGATTTTGGCTTTCGTGCAGCAAAGGCTGAAATTTCTATTTCTTGTAGATTGCATAATGTCCCTAGCATCACTTTTCTTCTATTCTCTTCTCGGCGGACCTCGGAGAAAACTTTTTGGATGTTGGGTAATGGCTTGATACTAAGAATTCTCTCACGAAATCATCAAGGCTCTTGTTTAGACCAAGTAGAAACTTATAAACTCGGTCCTTCTCAACTATTTTCCTATATTGTTGGCTATTGTTAGGGCACTTCCATGCTATTTCTTCAAAGATATTTAATTACTATCAATAATTAGTTAAGGAATTAAAATATTCTGTGATAGAGGAGTTTCCTTGTTGTAGGTCATGTAGAGTGCTTTTGATCTCTACTATTGTAGATGTATTGTCTATGTTGGAATAGGTTTCTTTTGTGACATCCTAAATCTCCTTAGCAATTTTGTAGTACATGAAATTCTTACTAATCTCATTGGTCATAGAATTGATTAACCACGACATTACCATGCTATTCTCCAACTTCTAGGTTCAATACTTCGATTCACACTCACTGGGTGAAAAAGCCATTCGCGTGAGATAATCCTTCTTACCTTTTTCACAAACAAGCCGCATCATTGATTGAGACCTTTGGATGAAGTTTTGTCCATTGAGTTTGTGACCAGTGCTAGGCAAAATAGGGGGTTTAGACACACTTGTGCTACTAGTCATGGCGTAGATAGAAAGATGGAAAGAAAAAAAATACATACATACATACATATATATATATATATAAATAGATTTTGATGATTTAAGATGAACACTCTGATACCATGAAAAAATTCATGAGAATTTTATTTATGAATTCTTAAGAAACTTTTTAGAGTACAAGAGTATATATATAACTAAAACATCAAATCTGACAAATTCCGTGATATCCTAAAGATAATAACAAAACACCTAAAAATCTTCTAACAATAAATGAAAATTATCAAGTAAGAATTTGATCAATGAACCAAATCCCTTTTATTTAGGAAACAACCAAAATACTAAATTAATGAAACCTAATCAAATCTGGTTAGGAATTGGTTTTCCACAGTATCATTACCAAAAAGTACAGAGAAAATGACCGAGTAAAGCACGTAGCTAGATAAGTCTCAGATCATTTACCAGTAATACTTTGTTTGATATACACAAGCTAAACTCCATTTTTTTTTCTCTCTTTCTGTATAGATTGGAAAATACGAGCTGCTGATTCAGAGGCTGATAATGGATTATGAGGCACAACTTTTATCACTCTTGTCCTCTGGTTGGTATCATGAGGCTGAGAGGCTCCCTTTGGAGTGGTTGGAGCTGTATGGAAAAGTGGAAGTGCATTTTTTCCTTCAGCAGCACTACTGGCCCCATCTCCCTCCACTTTCTCAGCAGGACTGCTTGTTGTACTCCCTTGTAGCTCAGCGTCTTTAGATGCCTGAAACTTCATGACATGAGAAATACCACCATTCTCCTCGCTAGACAAATTACATGAACTTTGATGTTGCATGTTAAAGTTAACTCCAACTCCAGATAATTGGCCACTATGGGCATGGGAACCAGGTCCAGCAAATTGGTTCATTTGTTTCATAGCAGAACCCGAGACTGCTGGGTTCATGACTGGCATCCCATAAGGAGGAAAGTAAGTGTAACCAACCGGAGGAGCACCTGGTAGAACCCCAATTCCTTGATGAGAAGGAGCAGGAACTCCGTAAGAAGTCATAAAGTTGGTTGTCATTGGAGTTTGTCTGAAAGGTCCACATCCTCCGCAAATGGAACCCATGAATCCAGGTCCAGGAAAGGGCTTGTATATCAATCCTTCAGAAGGGGGCATGACAGGAACAAGCCATTGGTGCCCAGGCACCTGATGGAAACACCAAGGAGAAATTTTGTTATCACCATTAATTGGTGCAGGTGGTTGGTTTCCGAAGAAAGGCCCATAATTTGAGGGCTGAATACCATTTGTCACTGAAGAGAGGGATGTCCTACCAACCACATTTTCTGCTGAACATTCCATTTTATGACTTGGCTTCTCAGAGTCATCTTTGCACTTGGTGTGTGACTGTGGTTTTACGATAAACTCTGGTGGAAGCTTCTTTGCAGGAGAGCCTTTGGAACAGGGTTTGCCCAGATATGTCATATCCTCAAGTAAGAGATGCGGTGACCCAGCAATTTGTCTCTGAACCTGTTCCAACCCAAAGCATTAAGCATTTTGACTCTATATATACATATGTGAGTGAGTGTGTGCATGTATCCATATAGGAACCAGCAGAAACTACTAAACAAGGTCAAGAACCACCTTACCTTAATCAGTCTATGCAACTCAAACACTTGTACTGCAAATACTCTTTGTTGACTGTAGAGAGTAACAGGAGTTGATCAAGAAAAAATTGCAATTGCAGAGTTCATAATATTACAGTTTTAAACAGACACAATCGCTGGCAGGTGAAAGCAGAATATCAACTGGATACTCATCATAATAAGTGCTAGATAGCATTATTCTGAAAAGATTAATACACAGATAAGAATTGCATCAAATGTGGGCAAAGTGACTAAAGTGGTTAACAGGTAAAGAGTTGAAGTCTATGATTCCTCTCACTTGTCATCAAATTCTTGTTCTCTGTTCTGGGGAGGGGTGGTTTGTAACTATTTCACGACAGAAACTTCAGTTCCATTGAGGGGTGAAACCTTTCTTAGCTCTAAAATGGCATCACTTTCAACAACATACCTTATGAACTTCATCCCAATTAGGATAATGCTAAATCAGAATCTAACAAATAGAAGAAGAAAATATCATGCAAACAAAAATGATAGCATTACATAGAAGAAAACAACAAAATAATTAATCTGAAGGCTAGCTACAAAAGTAATTGAGAAATTCTTTGAATGTCATTTTCGAATCAAGCCAAATGCAGAACATTTAGCTTCAGTACAATAAAATCAAAGCTGAAGCCAAATGCATTTGTTGCAAAAAGAATATTTTCAATTTACAGTATGTACACAAACAAATATTTTCTAGTATATATATGTGCACAAAAATGAGTAAAGTGTACAAACTTGTATAAATGTACAACAATTAGAAGCTGTACATAGGACATAACTATGAAACTAAATTGTAATTTTAAATTCTGCTTATAGATCTCAATTCCACATAAATCCTTCACCACAAAACCCAAGATACCACACTAGATAAAATATCTGTTTCCAAAATATCCATCACCAACTTTAAATTTTCAAACATTCTCCACTTCGCCTCCTCTAAGATCCACCGAACATTGGCTCCAGGGATAATCCTCTGCTGCTTACACTCCCGCTCCAAGCCCTTGAGTGCCATGGAAGCAAAAATACTCAAGAAAACAGCATCAACCTGAGACAGGAATAAATCCCAAATGCAGATGAGCAGACAGTAAATAATAGGAGTTTTGCTGTCTTGGATGTTGCCTTGCACAAATTAGGATAGCCCTCTCCCTGCTGGAAGATGATCCACAATTAATACGTTATCGAGAGCCTCTGAACACAAAATGCCACTTAGGGAGGAATCCCAGAACTCCAGATTATAAATTCTCCCCTCCATCAAACCCATCTTCACTAGTCTCCACAAGATAGCATTTATTCTATATTCCTACTACTAGTAACCCAAATTGCATTCAGCAGACTTAAGGCAACATTAACTTGTGATAACAACTAGAAATAGTGATCCTAGTCAATGTCCAATTGTAGTATCAGCCGAGAGGAAATATCTAAAAAGCATAATGTGTTTACAGTTATCACCTATTGTGATTGATTGTTTTGATTCAAAAAAAAAAAAGGAAAAAACAATAAATAAGGGGGAAGCAGCACTCTAAACTTCCATAATGACAGAAAAACAGTGCTTTTATTTCTACTAAACAACAACCATGCACCTAAAACTTACAGCTCCATATGGTAACAAGAGAAAATATACTAAAAAGCAAATAGAACAACCTCATAACATATTAATCACATTTAAACTACAAGTACTAGATAATTCAATCATATTTTCATGAATAGATAGCATGGAACATTTCATATTTTGATGTATTTGGATATATCAATCTATAAAATTGTTTCAAGGTCCTGGGAGCTCTGAATCCTAAAGTGACCAATCTCAAGAGTTCTACCTGCATTATGTCAAATACCAGGACAAGAATTTGACCGTTAAACCAGGCAATGCATGCCAAAACATCACTTTGAATCATCTAATATAGACAAGATTTCTTGTTACACCCCTCTAAGGTACCTAGAAAGTTTCTCATATAAGTGCATGCTTAACCTTTGCCATTCTCTCATTCTCAAAAGCACAAAGCTTGCACTGTTTTGTCATTATATATACAAGTAGATAATATGAATAAGTATTACAAGATAAAATACAAGGTATCCTCAGATAAAAAACCAAAAAGGCGAAATAAATCCAAGACATCATACCAAACAACAAAGACTTACTTGACAATCGCTCTTCTTGCCTTCCAGAAATGCTTCTGACCTATTATTCCCACCATATCATCAGGAGAGATATCTAAGCCTGATATAGAATCTACCACTAAGGTCTCTGAGACATCATCACTTTTATCTCCATTTGCCAATGGTAGTGCCCTACAAGTCCTGTCTTCACGGCATTCACTGCCATTATTAGTTTCACCAGGAACACTGTGATTCCCCTCTGAATAAGACATGCTTCTCTGCCGGGGAAGAATTTCCCCACCAATATCTATCATAAAGTCAGCACCATCAATGCATCCGTTATCAGCCAATTGTCTGCCAGCTCTCAACTCTTGTAGCGAACAAACATCATTTACATGAGATCTGCTAGGTCTAGATGCAGGGTGCTGTCCACAATCCTGATCAGGAGACACATTGGCTTCTTTAACACGTCCATCAATATTTTCTCTATTTGCTAACTCTGCAGCAGTTTTTACTGAACACTTCCTACTTGAGCACACTTTTGAGCTCTCTTCACTCGGGTCTTTAACCTCTTTTCTTAAATTGACAACAGAAGAGCTACTCTGATTTGGATCCATATCACAAACATTGTGGAGCTTTATTTGATGGCCAGGATCAATTGGGCTCAAGGAAGTGAGTTTTTCCCCATCAAAGCCATTCTTAGTTTTATTACGTTCTTGACCTGTCTCTGAGTTAACAAATACAGGAACCATGAAATCATCTTCATCTCTGAGTCTGACCTTCCTTCTCCGTTCAAGGCGTGACACAGGACCATTTGCACTTGCTCCTCCAAGCTGGCGAGTATGAAACTTCTCAGCCAGAGTAGTGGATGTGGAAGGAGATACATGGGACGGGAAAAGCATATTTCTTTCAAGGCTACTCCCCTGCAAGCATCAATCAGTTATAGAAATCAGAGATAGTACAAACCACCATGCCTATAAAATTACAATAATGCATGCTCCATTTCGAAAAAATTTGGTGAGTAAAAGTTGATTTCATGAGGAAATAAAACCAGATGACAGTTAACCTCTCATCAAACCCCAACAGATGTACATAAAAATTACAGTAACATATATAAAGGAGATAATCCATTATGAACCAATGAGAATAACAAAGAGACAGATAAATCGCACAAAAAGAAATACCTCGCTTGAGGAACGAGGAGGAACCAAACTGCTTGTATTACTTGGGTTAAGAGGCAAGACTCCAGGGTTAAACCTCTGTGAAGGAATACTGAGATGCTCATAAAGGGCCATCTTATTCCTTGGAGGAGCTCTTGGCCCTCCTTTCTCGGTATCATTAACATGAAGTCTAGGGAACATAGGCCCCATAATCTTCTCATCATCTTTACCTCTCTTCATTGTTTTGTTTTCTCACTCAAATAATAATAATAATAACAACTACAACACAATGACCAACACTCACTTCTACATACAATTCACCCAGAGATCTTAGGAATCACACCACTAAAATTACAACCCACCACTAAAAACTCGAAGTTTAACAAACCCATAAAGCAACAATGGTTTGTTTTGACTGAAGTAAAAAAAGAAAGGCTTCAACACCTAAACCGACTCTTAACAACTCAAATCGACCAACACTCAGATGTCAAAATGAATCCTTTTGACTCAAAATTAAACAGATTTTACAATAACTCAGAGACTATCCAGTTTGGAAAATGGTAATTTGTAAATGAAACTGAGAAAAAAGGGGAAAAGGAAAAAAAAAAAAAAAGAACAGTGAATTGTATGGAAATAGAGACAAAATGTGAAGGAAATTGAAGGACAATTTGAAACTTTGGATAGGTAAAAACTAAAAGGAGGATTGCAAGATAGACAAGAGAGATGATATTCGGGAAGGGTGAAAAAGGAGAGGCAAAGTGGTAGGGTAGGTTTATTTGGGATTCCTAAGAAGAAGAAGAAGAAGAAGAAGAAGAAGAGAAGGAACAAGGAAGAGAAAATCATGGTTGGTCTGAGAAAAAGGGTAAAGCTCTTGGATTGTGGGGCCATTTGGATAGAACCAGAAGCTCCTCCTCTTTATTTTAATATTTTACTCTTTGCCCGCCCCCTTTTTTATAATACTCTTTGCCTTTGTTGGACCAACCATTTTTACTCATTTTAAGTTTTTAACTATTGCGTACTTGCTTTTTTTTTTTTTTGGTTTTTCAAAAAAACCTTTTGGATTTTGCTGGAAGCCATGTTATTGAGATTTAGTACTATTATTTCCTGGCTCCGATTTTTAATTCAATAAGTTATGTGGTAGAAGCTAATCTTGTACAAGGTTATTATTAGGCATAAGATGTCATAAGCTATTCTTATATAGAGCTATAATTAAGTAAAAATATTAAAAGAGAAGATAGATTTATGGGTTAAAAAAAATAGTTTTATTTCAAACTCATAATAATTTTGGTAGCATAATTTTAAAAACTCTTAAGCTTTTTAGAGGGAGTGAGCAGTCGATAGATTATTAGGCTACTTCATTAGTTAAGGTACGTGTTAAAGTACCCATTTAGGGTTACCTCTTTGACCCCGACAATGGTGGAAAACTCGATATTCTTTTTATAGTCTTTATAATAATATTGATATTAATAAAATATTTTTTCTCGTAGGAGCACCAGAAGTCGATTTAGTGTGCACCCATTGTGCCCCGATATTTCATTGTGCATCATTGAGATTAACTTATGACTTGTTGCTTGTTGCTTGTTGCTTGTTTAGATTGTAAATTATCTTGGTTGATTTATACAGAAAGTGTCCATCCAAATGCCATATGGTCTATTACTTCATTAAGAGAAAGTTTAGCCCATAACATGTGGCATCAGAGCACGGTCGAGAAGTGTTCTAATTAAAGCAAAAATGGTTACAATTAATAGTGGATCAGAGGATCACCAAAGGATTACGGAGCTTGAGGTTACATTGGTTGCATTGAAAGCTCATATGGTAATTTAAGATTGATTAAAGGAGATCTAGATAGGCCAACGAAAGTTGTCCAATACTTTAAATGGTGTGTTGATGAGATAAGAAACATTTTGAGCATTCTGTAAAAAGAGTTTGAAGAGTTCAAGGCCTAAGTGAGCATTCTACAATTGGTTGTGGCTAGGTCTGGTTCTAGTCTATAGAAAAGGGCAAGATGGCCAAGGTGTCAGAACCTTGACAATATAAGGGGGCAATGGATACCAAAGAGCTTGAAAACTTCTTATTTGATATGAAACAATACTTTCGAGCTTTGCACATAGACTCAGAAGAAGATAAGGTTGCAATGGCTATAATATATCTTGCTCGAGATGCCAAATTATGGTGGCATTCAAAATTTGTAAATAATGAGTGTCATATTAGAACTTAAGCAGATCTTAAACAAGAGTTGAAAAATCAGTTCTTTCTTAAAAATGTAGAGTATATGGCTAGACAGAAGCTTCAAAAATTGGCACAAATGGTAATGATGATGAGTTTGTAAGAACTTTTCTACCTCGATATTGGATATTAAGGACATGTTTGAAAATGAAAAAATGTTTTATTTCCTTGAAGGCCTCAAGCTGTGGGCTAAGACAGAGCTGTAAAAATAAAAAGTGCAAGACATAGCCACTGCTATAGTTACCATCGACCATCTCAATGATTATAATGATGGCCTATCAAAGTGAAAGAATCCTTAATCAAGTGGTAATAACTCCAACTTTGAGAATGGGAAAAAGATGATTAGAGTGGATAGACCCTTGAGTAGGGGATTAACTCGTCAACCTTTGCAATCAATAGAAGCTTCAAAGGTGTGATGACCAAGTTAAGGCCATGGGAAAAAAATGTAGACTTCATGATTTCCTCCATGGATAACTTTGATACTATCATAAGATTTAACTTCATATGTTGACTTAGGCGATCCTGTCTCTATGGTTAGTTGTCTATTGTTCTTAAGGGAATGCCTATGTGTTGTGCCAGCCATGATCCTTCTAAAAGTGGAAAAAAACTGATTTCAATGTTGCAATTCAAAAAAAAGGTAAGGAGAGGAAAACCCTCTTATATAGCCATGCCGATTTTCAAAGATGAGATTGAGTTAGAATTAGTCTCTGATGGGATGTAAAAACTATTAGAAAAATTTAAGAATATGATACCACAGCAATCACCTAAGGTCTTACCTTCTCGAAGATCGATAAACTATGAGATTGAACTTCTTCTAAAAGTTAAACTGCTAGTTAAAGTTTTATAGTGCATGGTTTTATTAGAGTTGGTTGAACTGAGAAAGTAATTAGATAATCGCTTGCAAGCCAGATTTATTAAACCAATGAAAGCACCATTTGAGGCACGATTGTTATTTCAAAAAAAGCATGATCGAAGTTTACGACTATATATAGATTACAAGGTCTTAAACAAAGTCAATATGAAGAACAAATATCATATCCCCTTTATTGTAAATTTGTTTGATCAATTAAGTTAGGCCAAGTACTTCCCCAAACAGAATTTAAGATTCGGCTACCATCAAGTCAAAAATGCTAAAGAAGACGAGCCAAAAATCACTTGTGTAATGTGGTATGGTGCATTTGAATTTCTTGTTATACCTTTTAAATTGACTAATGCCCTTGTCACATTTTGTACCTTGATGAATTAGGTGTTTTTATGATTATCTTGATAAGTTTGTAGTCATTTACTTAAATGACATAGTGGTCTATAGTTTTACTTTGGAAAAGTATTAAGACACTTGTGCATTGTGTTTCAAAGGCTATATGACAATCACTTGTATATGAAAAGGGATAAATGTGCCATATTTATGCCATATTTAATATAATGATATATAATAATATATAATAATGGTAGATTCAATCTAATATTCAATCTAATATTAATAGAATATAATAATTAAGAATAGAATAATATAATTCTATTTGATTATATTTTAATAATTCTATTTGATTATATTTTAATCATATTAAAAATTATATTTTAATTTAATCATATTAATATTTAATAACATTATATTTAATAATATTAAATTATAATATTATTATTATAATTTAATTATAATTATAAAAATTATAAAAATAAATTATAAATATATTTATAATTTTTATAATTATTTATTATTTATCTCTCCCTTTTTGTAAACACGAATTCACTTTTTAGGTCACATTGTTAAACAAGGCCACATTTGAATAGACATTGAAAAGGTTAAAGCTATCAAAGAGTGGGCAACACTGAAAAATGCAAGTGAATTTCACTCATTTATTAGACTAACCAACTATTATAGAAGATTAGTAGAGGGATACTATTACAAAATAATAGCTCTCACTGAGTTACCGAAAAAAAGGTAGAAATGGTATTGGACAAACGAATGCCAAAAAGCTTTTGAGGGCTAAAAAAAACTATGATAAAAAACCATGTCTTAACTTTCTTCGATATTGGAAGGCCTTTTAAAGTCTAAAAAAATGTATTCAATTTTGCTATTAAAAGAGTGCTTTTACAAGAATGACACCCAATAGCATATGAAAGTCGAAAGTTAAATAAGGCCAAAAAGAGATATCAGCTCAAGAGAATGAGTTTTTAATAGTTATCCATTCTTTATGTTCATGGCAACATTACTTGTTGAGTTCCAAATTCATTGTTAAGACTAATAATGTTGTAGTTAGTCATTTTTTCACCCAACCAAGGCTCACTGCCAAACAGGCTAGATGGTAGGAGTTTCTAGTTGAATTTGATTTTAGTTTTAAGCATAAAGCGAGAAGAATCAACCAAGTGACGGATGCATTAAGTAGATAGTGAAATTGATAGCTTTTAAGAGAATCACTCCAACGTTGGCTAGTAAAGTTATGACAAATATTCGTAAGCTAATTGAAAATAATTTGAAAAAGACCCATAGGCTAGTGTCCATATTGAAGTTAGTAGAATAAGAAAAGTTTAAGTACTTTTGGTTGAAAAATGAGGCTTTATTGACAAAGGGTCCCTAGTTATTTATGCCAAAAGCAATGGGTCTAAGATAGATGCTAATGCAAGAATGCCATAACACATAATGGACGGGTCACCCTGGTTGGCAATGTACCTTGGTCTTACTAAAAGAAGGCTATTATTGGCTTCATATGTGGCAAGATATGATGGATTATACGAAAATTTACCTCATTTGTTAATAAGACAAAGTTGAAAAAAAAAACCAATAGGTATGCTTGAACTGTTACCTATACCCATGGGACCTTAAGAAAGTATCTTACTTGACTTCATATTGGGCCTCCCTAAGGTTGGTGATCTTGGTACCATTCTGGCGATGATTGATCATTTTTTGAAATATGCCACAATTATTTAAGCCTAAAAGTATTGCACCGTGAATGATATAACCCATCTAATGTTTAAGCATATGATTAAGTATTGGGGCTTTCCACAAACCATTGTCAGTGACAAGGATTTGAGATTCACCGGTTCATTATGGAAAAAACTTTTTAAGATCATGGGATCTCAGTTCAACATCTCTTCAAGTTACCATTTAAAAACCAATGGTTAGGCTGAGCAATTTAATGGGTTATTAAAGGAGTATCTGAGACACTTTGTTTAAGCTAATCAAAAAAATTAGCCTTCATTATTGGATATAGCCCAATTTTATTTTAATTTCAACAAGCATTCTTTTACAAATAAGAGCCCTTTTGAAGTAGTCACTAGGCAACAATCAAGGCTACCTCATACATTTTTTGAGCCATATCGAGAGAAAAATCCACGAGCTTTCAACATTAGCAAAGAATAGAAACAAAACATAGAAATTGCCTAAGCATACTTGGATAAGACATTGAAACACATGAAAAAGTGGGCGAATAAGGGCTGAAAGGCACAACTGTTCAAAATTAAGGATTTTGTGCTTATCAGATTAGTGCCTGAACAAACCAAGTTCCTAAGAAAATGAGATTGTAAATTGGTGTGTAAGTATGAGGGTCCAGTAAAGATCTTTTTTAGAATGAAAAATATGTTTTACAAAATTGACCTACCAAAAAGGATAAAAGTGCATTGCTCCATATGAGCACCTTAAAGCCCTACTATACAAACCTTACATATGCAAGTCATAGTGAAACAACTAGGGCCACCATTACCATGAAGCCACCATCAGAATGTCGGGTTGAAAAAATTTTAGTTGACAGGATAACCCAAGTATCTCAAAGGCCAATCCATGAATACCTAGTTAAATGGGAGAGTCTGAAACTAGAAAAATCCAATTGAGAGAGAGATTATAACCTCAAAATGTTCAAATAAAATATTAAAGAATTCTAGGTTAGCAAGTCGACAAAGACGTTAATAGATTAAATGGAGGAGGATGTCATGAGCTAGCATTGTATAGGGTCATAATCAACCATAAGATGTTATGAGCCACCCTTGTATAGGGTTATCACTGGAAAGAGATGCCAAGAGGATGGTAAATCTCATGTGCTAGGGAAAAGTGTTCCCATTTCAAATGTTGTAATGGTTTTGGTAGTATAACTCTAAAAGCTCTTAAACTCTTTAGAAATGGTGGGTAGTCAATAGATTGATGGGCTACCTTATTGATTGAGGTACGAGTTAAACTACCCATCCAGAGCTGCCCCTCTAGTCTCGATGATGGTAGGAAACTCGATGCTCTTTTTGTAATCCTTGTAACCATGTTGATATTAATAAAAACATTTTTTCTCATGGGGGCACCGGGGGTTGATCTAGTGTGCACCTTTTATGCCCTGATCTTAATTTAAAAATATAAAAAAATGTCTATAAATTAGCAAGCCAAATATGTCTCTTTATAATTTTATAAAGAATACAAGTCTATCATAGGATCGTTGATTCTTATTATTTTTATTTTGATTACATCTACATAGAGAAAAAACTTTAATATTTATATTTTAATAAATATTAAGTGTTTGAAAGTTTACTTTTAACTTATGGTATAGATAACAATGATTTTAATTTAATTTAATGGTATTTTTTAAAATAAATTTAATGATGTATTAATGTCTTTATTTGGTGTAAAATCCTGAACTTATTTGTCCTGAAACAAAGATATTTTTATTTGCAAATCACTTTTTTCCCTTTTTAATCTTAACCAAATTTTTTTCTTTTTTGCCAATTTCAATAAAGATTTAATGCAACACTTTTGAATCTAAGTGTACTACTTGGAAATTACCAGTGTCATCTATTCCTTGTGCCTAACAGCTCAAAGGCCAACAATAAAGAAACCCATTATATTGAAATATATAAACCAAGAGTTAGAGATGATAACGATTTGGATTAGATTTAAAAATTTTTAGATGATATATAAAATTATAACTTTTTAAAATCTGATTTGAATCTGAATCAAACTTTTATATGATGCGATCCAAATAGAATCAAATTTTACTAATCAGTTCAGTTCATCAATTTTTTTTAATTTTTAATTTTTTTATATTATTTTAATATAATTTTTAATATATTTAATTAGATTTAGGTAAAAAATAATTCTTTTTATTTTATAAAAATTTAAAATAATATAAAAACTAATAAAAATATATAATTCAATTTGGTTTAGTTTTTTTTTTTTTTTTTTCACTTTGCGATTTGAAATCCGATCCGCTCATAATATATACATTTAATATCCAAATCAATTCGAACCGAATATGAAAAAACCTTATTCAAACTAAACCAAACATTATGATTTAGAATCAATTTTTGATTTTTTTTATTTTTTTTCCTTTGCCAAAAGCAATTATATGTGACATTAAAAAATCAAAACAAATGTAAAAATCTTATTTTACTTGAATGAAGTTTAAGCCATCAATAAATTTTATGTTTTTTTTTTTTTAAATTTCATATAACATTATTTTCTTATTATTATCTAGGTTAAATTACATAATTGGTCACTTAACTTTTGCGATCATTTTAAAATAGTCACTAAAGTATTACAATTTTTAATTTAGTCACTAACGGTTGAATAAGTATTTTGTGTCACTGTACTATTAAAATCATAATATTTATCTGATATGGCTTCACTCATGAGAAACAGTTTGCTTACACGACAAATAAACGACCAAGTTGCATGGCCAACTTAGAAAATAATACACATTAGCTTTAGGTTTAAGGTTAAACAAATTTAGGTTTTCCTTTGGGTTTTAAAAAGTGGGTTTTCTCTGAACGGCAATAGAAATTAGGGTTAGGATTTTAAAGATTTTGTGATTTAAAAAGGAAATTAAAGATTTTTTGGTATGGGTTGGAGGCAACTATTGGCGATTACAATTAGAGTTCAGGATTATTGAATGTTACTTAGTTACGATTTAGAGAAAACTTAGGGTTTAGGTTATTTTGTTATTTTATTACGATATCAGTTGGTGTAGGATTGAATTAGGTAGTTGTGTTAAGGTTTATTTTAGGTTGAGGCAAGCAATGGACAAAATGAGGCGTTGAGTGACAAGGGACTATATACTTTCTTATAGTACGAATAAAAACTTGTTTATTTAAGTTCTTCCTTTTCTGTCCATACATGAATCTATTAGTTTTGTTTTTATTTATATATGAATGAACTGGTTTTGGTTTAAGTATTAAATATAGTTGTTGTGGACACATTTTTCTTATTACTGAATGTACCAAGTCATTTTTGTTATTATACATTATGTTATGCTAAGTGTGCTATATAGTTATTATCTGCTTGTCATATATTGGGGAGGCATGTAGAGCCATATTTTGGTTTTAATACTTTCTAAGGCATGTGAAAGCTATTATTGTATTATATATATTACTTTATGATATATTTTATTGAAGATTAAAGTGTTTAAGCTATTAGGGTTTAAGATGGTTTAAGGTTTTATGTCTAAATCAAAATAACCCTCTAATTAAAATTTTGAAATTTGATAATTTTTTAAAGCCTAACTTAAACTATTTTTTAACTATTATTCATCATGGTGGTCAATTTATGTATACTCCTAATATGATATCTATTAGAAAAAAAAGTTAATTACTTTAATGTATGCCGTGTAAAAGCTATGTCAATGATTAAAATGAATGATATAATTGAAGAGTTAGGTTATGCAGGTATTATGAGATGTTATTGAAAAATATCTATGGGGACATTTAGTACTAATTCTATTAGGCCTCTTAGAACATATGTTAATGTTATCAATATGGTTATAAGCAAACCTAAAAATCATTACATCCTTGCGTACTTAGAAGATGAGTCTATCATTGATGAACATAATGTAGATGATAGCTCTGTTGAAGAAGTAAAGGTAAATGTTGCTTTAGACACTGAAATTGAAGCAAAAACTAAAGTAAAATGTAAAGGTGTTAGTCATAATAAGGAGGAAAATGAAAATGATAGTGACAGCTGTGATTCAATTTTAATGAGAATGATTATGATATGAAAGATGATGATGATGATTATATTTTTGAGGTAAATATAGATTTAAAAATTGAAAGAGATATGGGTTTAAGTGATGAAGTTAGGATTGGAGTAGATGATGGGTTAAGTGTTGGACCAAATGCAAATGAAAAAGAATATAAAAAATCAAATTCTTTGCATAATACACATGAATCTGATTTAAAAGGTATCATTAGATGGCCAAAATTCAATGGTGAAATAGATATAAAAATCTTAAGTTAAAAAAAGGGATGTTTGTTAATAGGAAGGTGTTGAAAAAAGTCATAAGACAATATAGGAGAAAAAATAGGCATAATGTCAAGTTTAAAAGGAATGACAAGAAGAGGATTAAGATGGTATACAATAAAGGTTTTTCATGGAAACTGTGGAAGCAAAATCAATATAAAAAATAAACTAGACCTTACTTGGTAGATCAAAACTTATATTTCTGAACATACATATTTTAAGGACGTGTAAAATAGAAACATGACTTATAAGTGGATGGTTCAATATTATGTTGACAAGTTTATTACTGATCCAAAATATGCCTTAAGTTCCCTTTAATAAGATGTGATGACAGACTTTGTCATTGGTGTGTCATTAGCAAAATGTTTTAGGGCTAAGCAAAAAGCAATTGAAATTATTTATAAAAATCACAAAGAATAGTAGACTAAAATTTATGGGTATTTGAAAAAGCTCAGGCAAAGTAATAAAGAAACCATTACAATCTGTCTCATAGATTGTAAATTATTTAAGAGGATGTATATTTATTTACAAACATGCAAAGATGGGTTCAAAGTTCATTGTAGGTGAATTTATCAATTTTGATGGTTGTTTCTTAAAGGGATATTATGGTGCACACTTATTGATAGTTGTTGGGATTGATGCATCTATCCACTGGTTTATGCAGTTGTTAAATTATGATTCTTGATCTTGGTTCCTACTTTTGCTAAAAAATGACTTTGAAGTTGCATATTCTTGTCACTCGACTTTTGCGCCAGACAAACAAAAGGTTTGAACTTTATCCCTTTAATTTTTTATTAGTTCCTTTTAATATGAAATTGAGGTTATGGTATATAATTATAGTTTATATTTTTGTTATTTTGGTAGGGACTTATGGATGCACTTATGAATATTATGTCTAATGTTGAGCACAGTAACTATGTTAGGGAACACAAATGGTTTAAAAGAAAAGTTCTAGCTCAGTGGTCTAAGTCTCACTTTTCAATAATAGTTAAGTGTGACATGTTTTTAAATAATTTATGTGTCTTTTAATAAGTTTATTTTAGATGCAAAGCTTAAGCTTATTTTAACAATAATGGAGATTGTTAAGACAAAATTAATGCAAAAAATTGTTTTGAAAAGTGCAACTGCTGAAAAGTATTCGAGATCATTTTGCCCCAAAATACAAAAAAAAATGGATCATATTGTGTTATAGTCAAGTATGTGCTAACCAAAACATGTTGGTGGTCCAAGATACCAGTAGCATGTAGGCCATCAAATCAACACGTGGTGAACCTTCAATTGCATACCAATTTATGTAGAAAATGGGATCTCACTGGAATTCCATGCATGTATGCTATTTCAACCATTTTTTTTATCTAAAGAAAGGCTTGAAAATTATGTCGATCTATGCTACAACTAGACCACACAAGTCAATATATATATATATATATTTCAACTTTATTTGCCATATAAAAGGTGTAAATTAATGCATAAACATTGAAACTCTAGAACCAATACTGCCACCAATTATAAGAAGACCACTTGAAAAACTACATAAAAATAGGAGGAAGGAAAAAGATGAAACAGGTGGAAGTCAATTCAAAATCAACAAAAAAAGAGAAAAACTCAATTGTAGCAAATATGAAAAACTAGGGCATAATATAAAGACATGCAAAAAAAAGATTGCTGGTAATAGTAGGTTAAATGTAGCTAGGAGATTTGTCAAATAAGCAAGAAGAAATGTTTCAAAGTTACCTGTGAGTGTTTTGGTTTATTGATTTAATTCATTAATGATAATAATAGATAAAATATAGTAACTTGTTTTTATTATTTCCATTTTATAGTTTAGGAGAGTTGTTAGGACTATTAATAAAAAAGTTAATGATCCTGCCACTAAAAAGATAACATATAATAAAATGTTTAAGATCATTTAATCTAAATAGTTACACTTCTAACATATTTTTTAGGCTAAAACCACAACTAGAAGATTTGGAGAGTATGTTCAACCACCTTTAACAACTGTTAGATGGATACTTGATGAAAGTAATTATTTTGTCTACCCTAAACCCACCTTAAAAAAACCTTTAATCATAAATATTTAATCATTTACTATATTGATGTTTAAGGCTTTAGTCAAGTTTTTCAATCACAATAAAATTTTGTATTTTGACAAAATGGAGTTTCTGAACTTGTTAAAACTCTTAAAAGTATTAAAGCCATCTAAAAAGGAATATAAATGTAGTGAAGGTACTTGGTTAAACATGCTGCTAAGAGAAATATGTCTATAATCAATGTTCAACAAAATAAAATAAGTACTAAAGGACCAGCAAAACCAATATTGTGAAATGAAAAACTAACAACAACTTGCAGATGAGTTTTTTTTTTTTTGGTGCATAATTGAGTTAGGATATTTTGTTTAGGGTATTTTGTTTGTAATATTGATCTAACAGAAATGTCTTTTGTTTTGGTATGTTGGATTAGTAACAAATTTCATTTTTATAATGATATAGATGTAAGAGTTCTTTTTGTAAATAAAGAGTTTTTTTTTTTATTGGTAAGGGTATGCATGTAAAGAGTTTGTGGTATTGATGTTTAGCAGTTTGTTTCAAACCTAACATACTTATTGGAACTACATTGCTGACTAATGTAAATGCCTTATAATTATCAATACAGTCATGTTTTTAGATCTGTTACTAATTTATTAGTATCTAATTTATTAGTTTCTTTAAGTTTTATATGTTTGTTGGAGTTACAGGTTCATTAAAGTCAGGTTTATGCTCAATATAAAAAGTGATTTGTTAAACATAGTTGATCTTTTTAAAGGAGATACATCCATGTTACAAAATAAAAGCTTTTTTATGTCAAAGAGATCTACTACTGAAACAGCCAAACAATTTAAAGTACTGAATTCATTACATAATCTAATATATTACATAGTATAGCTGCCACTTGATATAAAAATAATTTTTTAATACTAATCTAAAACCTAAACACTTGATACGTAGTATAATACACCTAATAGATGTTTTAAAACCTATTCAGTGGCTATTATCATTCACTAATATCATATACAAAATACACAACAAGCCCATAATCCTTTAATGCCATTATGTCTAATGCACCTAAAACATTACCTTAAAACCCATAATACATAACTTAAACATTAAACAACCCTAAACCATTATATAAGAGCTTAATTAAAGTGAAAATCATATAACAAGCCAATAACAAAATCCACAGTGCCCATTCATTCTTTCATTGGCTCTCAATAGTTCTCATTTTTTTTAAAAACCCAATAATCACAACTTTTGCATGATCACCAACCAGTGGATCATACCAGTTGAAGAAATGAAATCTGTGTGAATACATATAATTCTTGCAACCCAAAAATCTTTTTCCAAGATTGTCATTTGATTAGAAAATCCTTAACTCAACTGGTATTCCATAATGACAAAAAAAATACTCGTATTAGGGTTTTTCATCCTTAACTAGATGAGAAGAAATAAAGAAGAAGAAGCAAAAAAAAAAAAAAAAAGAAGGAATGAACATAAAAGATTAGGGAAAAAAATGGGGAAAAGGGGAAAGAAATAAAAAAAAAAAGTTGTAATTTTGTGTGTGACATGAAAAAATATTATACATGCAAACAAACCATTTTTAATTAGTGAAGTCACATCAGATAAACGTTATAGTTTAATGATATAATGACCCGAAAAAAAATTTATTCAAATATTAGTGGCTAAATTAAAATTTTTAATATTTTAGTAACCATTTTAAAATGATCGTAATAGTTAAGTGACTAATTATGTAATTTACTTTATTATCTATAACAATAAATAAAAGCATTCCCCATTTCATATTGATTCCATAACTCATCAATGTAAAACAATTGCTGTGAAGAATATTTTAAAAAGACAAATTTGTTAATTATCTAATGATCATAAGCAAAGCAACAAAACTCTCTTTCTCTTACTTTGTGTTACGAGCTGAGATTTAAGCTCTAGGTTCATACGACTTTTAGACCTGGGAATAGACCTTTTCATATCTATGATCAGCCTTTAATCATACTAGTGCTTAGGCATTATGTACTTCGAGACCTAGTTGCCCAATTTGTTGCAAAACACAAGCATATAAAGTGTTTCGGGAAAGGCTAAAAAAATAATTGAAAGCAGGCAAGAGTAAAGTATATTCACTAAATGGTTGTGGTGTGTGTACAAATGAAGAAGAAGGCCTTTATTTCTACTAAAGGACCCCTTACATCATTGGCTAAGGTTAAACCAATCTAATGGCTTTCATAAAGTCTAGAGATTACTTCAAGATTACATTAATTCTCATATTACAATGAACCCCTTGATTTTAGAAATAATCCATTGATCCTAGTACACAATCGCTGATTCTAGGAGATATGATCCCATAGCATAATTCCTAGCATCTTTGACCTTTTAGAATGATTTGGGCTAAAATCTTTCAAATCTTATCATTAAAGAGTTGACATCGGATGGTAGTCAATCTTAGTCGATCCAACTTTATGTTCAACAATGTTGCGCCTAAACTTGTATTGGTGCCCTCACCTGGGCTTGTCTCGATTCTCTCAAACCTAATCACTCGACTTAAGCTATTAAAGTCTTGATCATTGCTTACACCAATGTTCTGGGCTATTTTTCTATGTTCTAGACTTTCAGTATGCCTCAAGGCCTTATCCCTTGACTATCAGACTTTATCCCATTAGAATTGATATTATCATTCGACTCGAATTAAACCCTTGGGCCTAGACTAGTGCACAAACTATAACATCTGAGCTTTACTTTTTATTTCACTTTGCCTTTTATTTGTCTTCACAAAATTACTACTCTTTTGTACTCCTCAAAATAACAAACACAATAACTAATAAAAGCATAGAAAAGAATAAACCAAACCAAAAAGAAAAGCAAAGATTTTCACTGCCCTTTAAGCTTTGAAAAAGAAGAAGAATAAATATATTGGTATTCTACACAACGACATAGTGATCATTAGGTGACTAAAGAATAAAGGAGAGCCAAGTATTATCACTATTAATTGCCTTGATAAAACTGGTTTAGGCTGTGATTTATGCTGCATCTTGTTTTTCTATGGTCTTGAGGTAACCCTAAATTTTTTTTTCTATTCCTTTTTTTTAAAAAGATTGCATGTTTTTGTTTAGCAATTAAAATAAAGATGAAAATTTTATCTTTCAAGTTCTTATTTTTTAAATATTTGAAAGCCAACCTAATTTTAATGCATGTGTTTTTTTATCTTCATTTGAGCATTTATGTTAATTTCGTGAAACAAGCCATGGAAAATTTAAGGCCATGGTTTAACTTGAATGAAAATATTGAGAATTTTAGTTTTTCAAGTTTTCATTATAGTGTGATATATCCTATAAACAGAACTTATCTGGTCTTTTATGAATATGTTTCTTATGAATGTTTTAATTGTTTAAACTAACCTTTGCAAGTTGCTGAACCAGTCATAGTTATTTTGTTATATATTTTGTTAATGTGCTATTTGTTACTTTAAAATAAAACCGATATAACAAGGCTACAAGTTGGTGGATAATGGTCATTACATTTATAGTTTGATAGAGGAGAAAATTTGAAGAATAACTTTAATTGTGATAAAATAATAGATGCTATCCCTTCTGCCTTGGGGTATTTTCTATAGCATGTGATGGTTAATGTTAAATTTCATACAAAGAATGCCATGGTTTAGAGGTTTAAAAATTTTGATATCTAGATGCTTAAGTTTGATGTAGTTTAAAATAAAAAAATCATAAAGACATTCAAAGGAAGATACTCATGATTAAGGTATATTATATGCAACCTAAAAAATAGTATGCCTCAAGAAACAAACTTGCATCTTTGGCCTTTACTTTTCCCTAGTAAACATTCATGATATAAGTAAGCTCTTATTTTATTATTGTCTTTATCAGTGTTATTGGTTTTTGTTCAAGGCTCATTGTTTAGTTATTTTGTTGCTTTAGTATTTAAAATGTCGAGTTTCTTTCTCTTTTATTTTAATTACTTTAACTCTATAGATACAAAGTAAGTTCACTACCTAGACCATTTGTTTGAATTTTAGAGGAATCTAATCATATATGACATGCATATTTTAAAATCAATTTCTCATGCTTATACAACCTATCAATATTTTAATCTAATTATCATATTGTATGTGGAACAATGATATTTTATAAATTTAATAGCTAACAAAAAGAAATGAATGATTATGAACTGAATGCTTTCCCCATTCTTATTTTTAATTGTTGTGGATAGGCTGATATTCGATTTTAGATTTAATGAAAATTTTGCATGATCATTGCTATTAGGTTTTGCTCATGATCAAATTACTAAATCTATTTCCTTAAATTATGATTTAAATACATAGTTTTTATCTTAAACTTTGAACTTAATTCTCTATGTTTATGTAATTTAATGTCAAATTATATATGTCCCAAGTGTGTATGAAATGTGTAATTTAGCATCAAATTGTAGAGGTTCTGAAGCCTGAAGCAAAATGCAATTGGTCTAGCAAAAAAAAATTATTGTTACAAGATTTCATCTTCTATCACAAATCAACACATGTTTTTAGTCATTTACCTATTTCTTTTCTTTTCATTTTTTTCTATCTTTTTTCTTCTTTGCTCTCTTTCATATTCAATTTTTTTTCTTTTTAATTTTGGTCATGAAAAGATGAAAAGTCAAATATGTGAAAATAGTGAGTATCAGGTTCATGTAGCTTTTGGCTTTTTTTATTATAGGTATTTATTTTTTCTTGGGTTTCTTACTAAGTTGTAAGATTTTAATATTTGCATATTCATAATAACTAACGTTGATATTTTCATGTTTAATATTGCTCTTGTATGTTTAGGTTTGTGGGAACTTGCATCTTAGGTAACTCATTTTTTCATGGTTAGTTGTAATCATTTAGAGTTTTGTGTTAATTATGTTATGTTTAGAAAGATTGGTAGAGTTTGGCAATCGAACGAAAAAGGGTTGGGTGAAAAAAATGTTAACTGATTCTTTATTTTAGGATTCTTATCAATTCATTTGATGGATATTGTTCAAGGTTGTATAAGGATATATGCTTTATGAATTATCAATTAGATAGAACTAAAAAGTGAGCCCTTGTTCATTTAGTATTCTCTTTTTTTTTCTTTCATTAAATGTGTTTGACTTTTGCAATGATGAATGAAATTGAAGGTTTTGTTCAGTTTTAAGTCTTTGAGTGCAATTGAGTTATTATTGTCTCTAAATTCAAAGATAAATACACAAAGCAGTGCAAAAGAATGTTGGTAAAAACATGATAGTGAAATTACTTTCAAAACATTTATTGATGATATTTTATTTTGATCTATTGAATCAGTTACTCTAATATAATGTCTTTGCTATAATAAAACACAGATGGTAAACATATTTCAATTTCAACAAAGATTTTATTTAATAATTCACAATTGTCTCTCTATGGGTTAAATAATTTCTTTTTTTTTAGAATAATTATTCCTTCAATTTTTTAAATTGTTGTGATAAACTGCAAAATATGTAAGTTTTTTGAATACTTTTTTGACCTTAACCATATATAATTTGTTTTTGATGTTTGATTTGTTCTTTTATCATTAATTACAATAAAAGCTTTGCCATCATTTAATTTATTTATCCTTTCTTTTATTTTTATTTTTAATCCTTTAGAATTTTGTTTAACAACTTGTGATAAATATTTTCATAATATGTTAGAGGTGTGTTATGGTTAGAAAATATATTAATAACTTAAAAAGAAATATAAATTGTTAGAGTTTAAAAAAAAATCCAATAGATTTGAGCATAACAATATTAAAAGATTTCAAAAAACTCTAAACCAAATGTTAATTGATAAAACTTCTTATTTAAAATAAATAGCAACTTTTTGAGATTATAAATTTAAGCAGTGTAGAATTCTTGAATAGAAAGATTTAGAGTTGTGTAATTTTAAATCTAGATAAATCTAGAATTTGTAGAGTAGTATAAGTGAATGGTTTGATCTAGAGTTTGTAGAATTTTTAATGGATAAATCTAGAGTTGTGTAGTCTCAAAGATTAAATCATCTTAATTTTAAGTATTAGCATTTTGTTATATTTTATTGTCTTTTGAATTTTACATTAAAAAATATTTATTTTTATGAATCTACGTAGACTCCCTGTAATGTAGCATGGGTCTACATTTTAGTTATTATAAAAGTAATGGAAATTACCTAATTAATTTTTTCCAAACCAATATATATTTAAAAATAATTTGACTTTGATAAAATATTAGTATGTCACTTGCGCTTCATCTTAAGTATTCTAATTGAATTTAGCATACTTTTAAGAAAGCAAGATAAAATACCATTCGATTTTCATTATAATCAGATAAAAATAATGTAAACATGATTCTATTTGCATTTGTGTATGACAAACTCATTTTATACAATGAATAAACAACGTGCATAAAAATAAACATCTATAATGCCTTAATAAATTAACAAAATCATATTAACTCTACTACTAAAAGGATAAATAATTAAAGTAAGCAAATTTTGAAATATTTTAACCATCAATTTTTAAGAATTCTTTACTTTTAACAACTATGTCAACCAAATAGTAGTAAATCACCATGCCGTTTCTAATCCTCTCAAGTATCTAATATATATATATATATATATATATGTTTGTATGTATATGTATATATATAAATTCTTTCATCTTATGTGCATAAAAAGAGAGTTTACTACAACTAATTGCAATATTAAAAATTAGCTTAAAATAAAGGTAGAAGATAAGAACTCAAAAGCAAGAAACATTATAAGATGGCAAACACAGACAAAATTTGTAGCATGTTAGTTTTTTTTTTGGACCGAAGTAATATATTTTATGAGTAAATAAAATATATTTTATATGTATTAGTTATAGTATTATGTAAATCTAAGAACAACAAATAAATAATATATTAGTGTGAAAACTATTGGGTAATGTTTCTCATCCTGACAAACATAGCTCATATCATCTACGATAAAAGTTATTTGCCTTACGAAACTTTGAAAAAAAAAAGCACATTAGAAAGAATAAATAAAAAAAAGCATTATATATATTTGCAGTATTATATCATACTCGTCAAATTCAACATGTAAAACAAAAAAAAAAAAGAATTCAAGATAATAGAAAACATCAGTTTCACATATAACTATTTACATAATACACTAGATAATTTTCTTTTTATAGTTGCTTTACACTTATTTTTTTTACAAAGTCATAGAAATTCTAGGATTTTCTAATCTTTTCAAAGTAATAACATAGATCCCTAAAAAGAAAGAAAATGTAAAGGAAAACATTTTGTTGAAACTATTCTAATTTAGAAAAAAAAAATGAAGATCTTGATAAATCTCATATGATCAAAGGCATAGATACATGATCATAGCATGAAGTTGATGACATAATGTACCAATTCAAATAATAAAAGATGTAACATCCTTGGTGCCTTAACTTCAATCAAAGTCATGAGAAAAATTTTATATGAAAACTTGCTATTAATTAGTATTCTTTATGATAACTTATTTCAAAGAATTCAAAGCCACAAGCTAAAAAAAAAAAAAACCTCTAAATGACTGAAATCTAAATGAAATTGAATAACTAATCATTCAGATAAAAGTTTCTACCAAGATAAAATGGGTGGGTGAAACTAAAAGGTTTTAAAGAAATCCCTACTAGAGTTGCGAAATGTAATTAATATTATCAAGATTTGGCCTCGAAAATCAAAGTCATATATAATGTCCAGAAACCAAATATGTAATGTGTTAGCTTTTTAGGTGAGATGGTGATCTAAAAGGGGATGAATTGGATTTCTCCAAATTCTTTTCAAACAATGATTTCAATATAATTGAATGAAAATGAAAATAATAAGCACTTTTGATGAAAATATAATGCAAGCAATAACAATTAATGAACCTAAAATCAAATATAAATAATAATAAATTGTAAGGAGATAGGGATAGAGAAATCAAACTAATGATTTATAAGGTTCGATCTTTTTCCACAAGAACTTACGTCCTCTGTTCTTGGTTGTTCACATCAAAGCTTCAATCCACTATTCTTGAATTGAAAATACAACATATCTTTTTCTTTCTAAGGCTTAAGATAGAAACATCTACCCTTTGTAGTATTTTATCTAATCTCACTACAAAGTTCTCAAGAAGATAACTCACATCTTGTTCTCTTCCACCCTTATATATCAAAGGTAATTTTGTAAACAATAGAACAACCTCTCTAAGGTTAAGTGTTTGCTAAGTTTAAGTACAAGAAAATGATGAATGAACAACAAATAAAAATTGGATACAATAAATACAAAGATATGAACTTTGAAGCTCTAAAAACTCTTGATTTTCTTTTAGAGAATGAAAATATGGCTTGTTGGCTCTTGCTCTCTTGATTCATCAATCTTTTTGGTGTGTTAGAGTGCTAATTTATAGAGAAATTCAAGAAGTAGCCATTAAGAAAGCTTGGAGTGAAGAAATGCCTATTGGGATATGAAAAAGTAGCCGTTGGTGTGCTTGCGCCTAGAACCAATCGATCCCTTGCTTGAAGGGATCGATTGGTTCATGTTTGAAACCATTTCACTTGAAAACAACCTAACCGATTGATCCCTTTTTGTAAGGGATCGATTGGTTAATAGGGTGATCAATCCCTTATGTGGGGGGATCAATCCCTTTTCTGGATTTTTAGTCCTGGGAGCATTCTATTTGAAAAAGTAATCGATCCCTTCTAGAGGGGATCGATCCTATCTATGTTGGGTTGTAGTCTCCTTTTTTGCTCTCTCCTTGCTACTTTGATCATATCTGAAGTTATACAAATCCAAATTACAAACCGTTTAAAGATTTAGAAACTAGACTTAAAGGGCTTTCTATCCATATAACGTTTATCACCTAATTTATTGTGTAAGAATTATAGTGAATTTTCAAATCTACCATTTGTGCAATTTTTAGACAATTGCAGTGTGTCTAGTAAAAATTCAAAATCTTTTCTTAGAAAATTTGGATTTTGATTTTGTTTAATCCATTAGAAAGTAGACTCAAAGAGCTTTCCAACCATATAAATTTAAATATTAAGACTTTGTTAATTAATACAAAAAATAAAACAAGTTCAATGTTGGAAAACTTTGTTCTTGTGAAACAGCTTTCTTAAGTTAATCTATTTCTCAAAATCAATATTATCAAAATTGTATTAAGTCCAAAATGAATAAGTTCACTTTAAAAACAACAACTGATCTTTCATTTAAGCTCAAATAAATAATCTTTAAAGATAGATTTGATTTGAGAAATATGAAACCAAGAAATGTTTGTTTAAACTTTGAAAATCATATTATTTATTTAGTACCAAAATATAAAACTTAAGAACATGTACTAAATAAATCTTTTTCAAAATCTTGATTAAGCTTTATTAGCTTTAATATTTTGTCATTTCAAAATAAGGATCAATTCATGGCTAACAATTTCCCCTTTTTTGATATGACAAAACTTAAAGATAAATTTGCTTGATGAAAAACTTTCTTTGAAACATTTAGGATTTTGAAAGACATTTTGAAAAACTCTCCCTTAAGCAATACATGGCAAAACTCTCATTTAATTTATGCATCCTAATCTAACACAACTCACCAAACATATGTTAGAGCATATATATCAAATAAGCACAATCAAACATATGCATGTCAAGCACAAGCAAATTTGTCCATATGATATTTCTCTCCCTTTTTGTCATAGCAAAAAGATATGTGCATATTAATTAGCAAATAAATACAAAAAGGCATCATTAACAAATATATTCATGAAACATTTCTCTTTTTTGTTTATGCTCTTTATACCAAATGTTTAATCTCCTATATTAATTGCAATAAGCATACAAGAAGAAATATATCTAAACTCTCTCCTTTTTTTGTCATTTCAAACGAAAAAGAGATCAATTCAAGGCATGGGACAAATTGCTTGATATCAATAATATCAAGAGTATTTTGAATGCATGTAATTAAGTGTAATATGCACAATGAAGTTCACATACATGTATTCAAGTACAAAAGCATAAGTGTATCCAATTTTAGCATTTTAGCACAAGTCATCAAATTTACTACATGAAATTTATGAGCAAAGGATAATGAATGATATGCAATCTACTCATAAATCATGTTAGGATAAGATGTGCTTAAAACCTAAAATATCAATAGCAATTAAGCATAAATTCAAGCACATGCATACAAGCTCATACCAATTGTTATGGATACTAATTGTTAAAGA
This sequence comes from Durio zibethinus, assembly GCF_002303985.1. Next base: position 11,348,647 of record NW_019167882.1, on the reverse strand, counting down.
TATGTAATGATAAATGATACAAATTGTTATCACAAAACAAATCAAGCAAAATTGTATTCTAAAATTTCTCCTTCTTTTCAAAACAAGGATTAATCAATTTAAGGCACACATAATTTTGGATGAAAGGTATAAGCTATATCAAGGATAGACACATAAACAAGTGTCTATCAAAGTTAAAAAAATTTTAGCAATTTTGATACCAATTATTAGCAATTTTATTCAACAACTTTCATAAAGCACACATACTTCAAGCATATGAAAGACTCATTCAATACATGCATAAATGATAATAGTAATATTTCATAAGCTATCCTATCCAAACAAGAACCAAAAAGCTCATATGGATTTAATAAAGCATGAATACTAATGAGCAATAAGGTTCATTTATCATCATGTTATAACAAAGATTATTCAAGTAATTTCCAAACATGATGAACACATATGCTATAGAAAAGAAATAATAAAAGTATAATTATTCAAATATATTTCAAGTTATTTCAATGCATAGCAATGAACTTAATCTAAACATATACAAGTATCTAAATATATATTTCAATCAAAATCATACAAGTATATGCAAAAATATTTCAAATCACATATAGCAATATACCAATAAAGATACAAACATTTAGACATAATGTGGTATATGCTATTTCAATAGACTCAATCAATGAACATGTATAAAGAAATCAATCACTTTAATTCATATCCATGTTCAAGGATTCATGCATTAACCAAATATTCATGCATTAAAACTATCAATCGCATCAAAGCAATTAAGAACTAGACATGAGTATCAATGAATGTGAGTTAATCAATTCAAGCTTAAAAAATATATATTAGAACAATATATGTCAAGTGGCTTGGTGATTAATTTGTGCAATGTGTTGATATGTTCTAGCACAATATCTCATTTTTTAACACAATCAAAGCAAGCATGTATACATACATAGTATAAAGTCAATACAATTACTTTCATCCTTGTCAAGCTATGTTGTTGTGCTTATTGTAGTTGAGTGAGGTTTTAAATCCTCCATTCCACATCATTTGAGCTAGTCTTTGATGTACTTGGGCTTGATTGATGAAGATGACTTGCTTTGCTTGTTCCACTTGAAATTTCAAAAATATAGGCTCGTTCATACTCATTTCAAGTTCTCCTAGCATAGACTTAGAAAAATTTTTTGACAAAGAATTTTCATTAAAAGCATCAAGAAAATCAATTGATCAAAATTATACCAATTATTAGAAAAAAATTCCATATTCTAAGTCATTATAGGTAAAAGAAAATTTGTTCACTAAGCATAAATTACCAACTACAAGAGAGATATATACTTAAGCTAGAGGCTATATATCAATTTAAACATTAAATAGCATAAGAATGGCACTAAAGTAAAAGTTCTCATGTAATATGCAAAAATAAATTTTTTTTAGATCATTCATGAACATAAAATAGACATATTCAATATTCATATATGTTCAAGAAATCACCAAAGAATATATCAAAACCAATTTGAGGTCCTATATGATTAAAAAATACTCAAGAAAGACATATTTATCATTAAAAACATATTCAAGAGAGTTTTAGCATAAAAACATAAATATGTTTACACAAATTATAAGCTATAATCAATAATGACTTAAGTTAAAAATAAGCATCATAAGAAATTCATTTACTTAAGTCATGTTGTAAGCATGTCAAGTAAAGATAAGTAACATTTATCACATAAGCATACACTTGATAAGAACAATAGATGAACTAACAATATATTTCATTTATAAACAAGTAGTTCATCATATTCAAAATTACAAATTAAGAATATATATCAATTGAGCACAAAGATCTAAAATATTTCACAAAATTAATAATAACATTTAAGCATAAAAATAAGCATATTTCACAAAATATCTTTCATAATCAAGAGATAAAAAATTTAAGTATTTTCAAATCATATGCATTAAGGTCAACTTGAACCAATCATCATATGAGCACATACCTTGACCAAAAACATAAATGAACAAAGAATTAATATATATTACTTAAGCATATAAAGTTCGTCAATTCATCAACACAAGAGAAGAAATAAATCTTGAATTAATAAGGATAATGAATTAAATCATACTTCAAGATTATTTCAAAAGAAGTCAAGAGACGAACAATCAAACATCAATACATATTATTTAAGCATAAAATGATCATCAATTTCTAAAATCACAAATCAAGAGTTAAAACACTTATGTATAACATAATCAAGTTTAAAAAATTCACAAGATCCAAACATTATAAATAAATTTGAGCAATTTTAAACATCACGGTCATATAAGTATGTTTAACAATCATAAATCAATAAAAAATTTATCAACAAAAGTATGCTTAAGCAATTTAACACCACAAACAATTTCAACAAGCATCTCAAACATACTTAAGAGCAAAATAAATGCATATTGAATGCAAGCTCACATTTTCTCAAGATTATGCAACATATGTCTTGTAATTAATGTTAACCAAATTTTGTATAATTAATCAAGCATTCAAATTTCATCAAAAATAGGTAACCAAATTCAAATTTTTTTCAAATAAAAGTTTAGAGGTTACTCATCTCCATTGTATGTTTAGAGTATTCAATCTTCATTTTCACATTGCAGTTCTTGCTCTAGTACACCTACAAGAGACAATCTTATTTGATTTTTGGTACCCAAATTACTTTGGGTCCTTGAGAGTTAGTGAGCAAGTCTTTTGCTCCTTTAGGAACCCATACCTATCTAATTCTAAATGATTTTTTTCTCTTTATGAGACAAGTATGTATAGTATGATCATGAAAATTATAAAAATTACATTTAATCATTTTAGTACTAAATGAATTCTTTAAAAGATTTTGTTTTTCATTCATCAAATCATCAAATTTCTTTTTCAAATCGAAATTTTCTTTTTCTAAAAATTCATTTCCACTTTGAGAGGTTTCAAAGTCTATTTTCAATTTTTCATTTTCTTTTTTCAAAACATTTTTTGCATTCATTAAAAACTCATTCTCTACATTCAACTTTGAAATCATTTTCCTATATTTTCTCTTCATTGATTCACATTCAACATATAACTTATTATAAGCATCTTGTAATTCATCAAAAGCATATGAATTTGAATGAATAGAATTAGAGGTTGCCTCCAGATCTTCAAGAGCCATGAGACATGATGCATTTCAATTAGATTGTTGTCTTTCATGTATTTCCTTCAACTTCTCTCATATCTCATTTGAGGTTGGATACTTTGATATCAAGTTGAATTTGTGAGAGTCAAAAGCTCTATATAGTAAGCACTTGACTTTGGCATCATCCATCACTTACCTCATGTAGATTGTATTATTTGAAAGAATTCCAAGCCCTTTTTTAACTACATTCCAAGCTCTAAATCTTGGGCCATTATGAAAATCTCCATCCTCCCTCTCCATTCACAAAATTCAAATTTATCAATCATAGGAGCTTTAAGGACTTTCTCACCATCTTGGAACCAAAGTTGAGCAACATGATTTTTACTCAATGTGGTTAAACCTACAAAAAGAGACCAAAGCTTTGATACCAATTGTTAGCTTTTTAGGTGAGATAATGATTCAAAAAAGGGATGAATTAGATTTCTCCAAATTCTTTCCCAAATAATAATTTTAATATAGTTGAATGGAAATTAAAACAATAAGCACTTTTGATGAAAATATAATGCAAACAATAACAATTAATGAAACTAAAATCAAATATAAACAACAATAAATTGTAAGGAGATAGGGATAGTGAAATCAAACACAATGATTTATAGAGGTTCGATCCTTCTCCACAAGGCACCTACGTCCTCTCTTCTTGGTTGTCCACACCAAGGCTTCAATCCACTATTCTTGAATTGAAAATACAACAATCTTTTTCTTTCTAAGGCTTAAGATAGAAACCTCTACCCTTTGTAGTATTTTATCCAATCTCACTACAAAGCTCTCAAGAGGATACCTCACCTCTTGTTCTCTTCCACCCTTGTATATCAAAGGTAATTTTACAAACAATAGAACAACCTCTCTAAGGTTAAGTGTTTGCTAAGTTTAAGTATAAGAAAATGATGAATGAACAATAAATAAAAATTGGATACAATAAATTCAAAGATATGGACTTTAAAGCTCTAAAAACTCTTGATTTTTTTTTAGAGAATGAAAATATGACTTGTTGGCTCTTACTCTCTTAATTCATCAATCTTCTTGGTGTGTTGGAGTGCCCAATTTATAAAGAAATTGAATAAGTAGCGTTGAGGAAGCTTGGAGTGAAGAAATGCTTGTTGGAATCATGAAAAAGTAGTCGTTGGTGTGCTTGTGCCAAAACCGATCGATCCCTTGCTTGAAGGGATCGATTGGTTCATGTTTGGAACCATTTTTCACTTGAAAACAGCATAACCGATCGATCCCTTTTTGTAGGGGATTAATTGGTTAATGGGATGATTGATCCCTTATGTGGGAGGATCGATCACTTTTCTGGATTTTCAGTCCTGGTAGCATTCTGTTTGAAAAAGTAATCGATCCTTTCTAGAGGGGATCGATCCTATCTATGCTGGGTGGTAGTCTCTCTTTTTGCACTCTACTTACTAATTTGATTATATCTAGAGTTATACAAATCCAAATTACAAACTGTTTGAAGATTTAGAAGTAGACTTAAAGGGCTTTCTATCCATATAAAATTCATCACCTAATTCACTTTGTACGAATTATAGTGAATTTTCAAATCTACCTCTTATGCAAATTTTAGACAATTGCAGTGTGTCTAGTAAAAATTCAAAATCTTTTCTTAAAAAATTTGGATTTTGATTTTGTTTGATCCATTAGAAAGTAGACTCAAAGAGCTTTCCAACCATATAAAATTCAAATATTAAGACTTTGTTAATTAATACAAAAAAATAAAACAAATTCAATGTTGGAAAACTTTGTTATCGTAAAACAGCTTTCTTAAGTTAATCTATTTCTCAAAACCAATATTATCAAAATTGTATTAAGTCCAAAATGAATAAGTTCACTTTAAAAGCAACAATTGATCTTTCATTTAAGCTCAGATAAATAATCTTTAAAGATAGATTTGGTTTGAGAAATATGAAACCAAGAAAGGTTTGTTTAAATTTTAAAATCATATTATTTATTTAGTACCAAAATATAAAACTTAAGAACATATACTAAATAAATCTTTTTAAAAATCTTGATCAAGCTTATTTAGCTTTAATATTTTGTCATTTCAAAATAATGATCAATTCAAGGCTAGCATAATGCTATAGTTATATTGAAAGTAATCTCAAAGAAAGCATCAAGAAAAGTAAGTATAGAGAAAAATGCATGAAAATAGTGTATTGACATGAAAATTACTAAAATAGTTGTATTCACATTTATGTACAATATTAGAAAAAAAATAAAATAATTTTTCAAAAGGGATCTTTGACTTAATTTTCAATTAATATATATCAACAATTTTTATTACAACCAATCTCAATTATTGAAAGAGATGTCTAATTTGAAAATGAGTAAATTTTATGTTTGTTTAAGTTTGACAATAAACTTTTTACCTGCCACTTGACATTTTAAGAAGTTAAACTCAATCCTTCAATTGAAAAACCAACAACAATATAGAAGTACAATTAAAAGCAAAACCACTTACATATATCGTAACAATATTATAATCCAATAAAAGAATAATAAACACTAACCTTAAAGTTAATTGACAGGATATTTTCAACAATCCTTTAAAAATTAAAAAAAAAATCTTAAAAACAATTTAACAACACAAACACAGAAAAAATCAAAATGAATTCTTGCTTTAGAAGTCCAGTGACTTTCTTGGGTAGCATAAAGTCATTATATCGATAATTTTGCATGATAAAGGGGACTAAATTTATAAGTTGTAGCCAGCCAGTAAAAGATAAATGCTTGATTGTCCTACTCTTTATTCTTTTCATAATTATATCCATTAAAGATTTACATTTTTAATTAAGTTTACTAGAAATAAAGGGCACCAGAATATATTCTATTGGCAAGAAACCAATGATTAATCTAAAGAAAGACTAACCTTAAACTTAGTTGTTGCGAATACCTATAAAAATACTTGCACCAAAAAGGAAAAATAAACAAACGACTGAATTAGAATAATTTTAGAACATAAAGACGTTAAAATTAAAGTTAATCATCAATCTCTAAACAAATTTAAACAACATGTAAGGAAACCAAAAATAAAATTAGAGCCAAACAAATAACCAAAATTATAATGAACAAAACAGTCATCAAGAAAAAAGAATAATCAAAATAAAAACTAATGCACCAAAAAACATAAAACTTGCAACAAATTTGAAAACCAAACTGACCTTAACTTAATCATTGAAATAACTTCAACAATCTTTAAAATAAAAACAAAAAACAATAATCAAACATTTAAAAGACTTTAGCAACCAATTTAAGTATATAAATAATTCAACAACTAAGATATCAAAAAAAATCTGTAATCAATTTTAAATCCAAATTAAACAACATAAAATGGACTCAAAAAGGTATATTTGAGGACCCAAATTAAAAGTACATATAAGTACTGAGGGATTTAATCCTAATTTTATTGATCAATGTTAGACCAAATTACAACTAATTAACTTAATGTATATAACACAGAGAAAGTGCAAGTGAGAATCTATGTTCAATAAAAGATATGCTCTGTAATCAATCAGTTATTTATCTTTAAATTAATTAGTAAAGAGAAAAATAAGAAAAAATATCGAATATATACAAAATAATATAAGAAGAATCAATACCCATTCGGTTTCATAATCTTCAGCACTTTGCTAAAGCATATTAATATATGTATCAACCTTCGTTGAGATTTCTTCCTATATAGCATAGATACTTGTCTAAAAAATTTTAAGACATTATGTGCTTCTATAACCTACTACATTAATCCAAAGAGGAACACTAAATAAAAGGTAAAAAAGAAAAAGAAAACATTGAATTGGAATGCTTTTTGATTTCTTACATATAGTTTTATCGTAAGACCCAATAAAAATTTATTTTCTTACCTTTTTCTTTTTCTTTTTCTCTTTAATGTTCATTTCTTTTTGTTCCCTTTAACAATGATAAACAATGAGATACCTGACTTTAAGGGCTAGCTTGGTCAATGGAGTCCAATCTAAGACCATGTTGCAGTGTCCCCTACCCACCCCGTCTCTCCTTTTACTTTTAAACTCCTCTCTATGCCTTTTTTTTATAAGAATTTTCTTGAATCTTCATGTTTTTTATATTATTTATCTAAAATGAATTAAATCAAAATTTTAATTAAAAAGTATACGTGGAGTTTGCTAACCGCAAAGAGAGAATAAAAGAAAAAAGGTTCATATCATTATTACCTACGCCAAGCATGGAGATGTGTGAAAATTTTACATCATAGTCTCTATGTTTCATGCCAAACATCATTTTTTTTTCAAAAGAACAATAAATATTCACAACTTTACTTAAAAGTCCATAGTTCCCACTGTCAATCATTACCTACATCAAACATAGAGACATGCAAAAATTTCACATCACAATCCCCGTGCTTTATGCCAAATATCCTCTTTTTTTGAAAGAACGACATTACTTGTTACTTGAAAATTAATACAATTATGTAATATTCACAACTTATTGGATTAGTAAGACTCATAGTACCAAACACCTACATTGCACTTCAAAAACCCACACAAAGTTATAGCCTAATTGAAAAACCCAACAAAACTCAAAGCTCAATATACGTGTCACTCCCAGGATCCTTTTGGGATCCTTTTAATAAAGGGTTGTATTGATATTTGTATCCATAAACGAACTCTACTAAACTCATTTTGCTTAATTATTTGATCATTTTGGCATTTGATAAATATTATTGGAACGTCTATATTCAATCACTTAAGTAATTACTAGGAGTGAGAACAAAATCAAAAAAATCAAAAACTGATTCAAAATTATAATATTCAGTTTTGTTCAGATCAATTTTTTTATTCGATTCAGATTAAATTCGGATATTAAACGTATATATTAGGTTCAGATCAGAGTTATTATCAAAAAATGAAAAAAAAAAGAACTAAACTGAATTATATTTTTATTAACTTTTATATATTTTTTAAATTTTTATAAAATAAAATAATTATTTTATATCTAAATATTAAAAATTATATTAAAATAATATATAAAAAACAAAAAAAATTAAAATTTAAAAATTAATAAACCAGACGAATAGAATTCAATTAAAATTTGATTTGATTTGTATTCAATAAAAAATCGATTTGAATTCGAATAAATTTTTAAAATTTATAATATTATATATTATAAAAAAATCAAATTAAATTCGATCCGATTCCAACCATTATCATTCATGTCTATTACGAGTTATCTTTAAGTTCACTTTTAGCAAAAAGTGAAATGTCCACTCATTTTTAATGGCAGGAAACTTTGTATTAGTATTAATTTTTTTCAATCAAAATAATTGTCGTGGAAGTAGAAAATATATATATTTTTTCAATAGTGTAACAAAATAGTAAAATACAATGCCAAAAAAGATGTGTGGCTCATAGGCCAATCCATTGCAATGCTGTATAGCCAAAGTCACTACAGTGTATAGTTTTGCCCCAATCCATTATTATATTTTATAAAAAAAATTCAATAACTTGAATAAAAAAATTATAAACACTAAAATTTAAACTTAATTTATTGAATATTATATTTTAAAATCGACTATTTAATAAAGATTATAGTAATAACAAAGATGAACCTGCAGATTTAAACTTAGTAGCTTGATGTTGATTGTGATGATATGAGCCAAAATCATTTTCTCTTCAACCAATTACTACAAGTAGGGGTGTGAATGATACATTAATACTCGTAAGCTACTCGGGTTCGATTCGAAAAAAACTCGAATTCGGTTCGATTATTGTCGAGTCGAGCTCGAGCTCGAGTAACTCGACTTATCGATCGAGTCGAATTCGAGTATTCTCATATCTAATTCGAGTAGCTCGCGAGCCTAATCGAGTTTTTATATTTAAATATATTTTTATTATTTTAATTAATAAAATATTTCGAGTCCGAGTTCGAGTTTGAGCATAAATAATTGAATTCTTGTCGAGTATATGAATCGAGCTTATTTTTACATATTAATCGAGTTTAATCGAGCGAGCTCGAATAGCTCGAATTTGATAACGAATCGAGCTCGAGCTTGAAAAATAAAATTCGATCGAGCTCGAGCCGAGTATCGAGCTCCGAGTTGTGAGTCGAGCTCGAACTCGAGCTTCTCACTATTCGACTCGGCTCAGCTCGGCTCGTTTACAGCCCTAACTACAAGGTATGACTTTTAGGTATCTTATGAAACAAATTAGAATTATCAATATTTTTGTGAATACCTTTGCTTATCTTCCAAGATATACTAGATTTGCTTAAAAACATGGGGAATTAGAAAAGGTTTTATAAGAAAGATGGTTTGCTTCTTCTTATTGAATATTTTAGTATTATAATTTTCATTTCTTTTACACTAAATAATATGCTAGTATTTTTTATCCTTTAACTTCGATCATATATTTAATCTTTAAGATACATAATTAAACAAGATAATATATCATAAAGTCACATAAAAGTTTATTCAATGTTCAAACCTTTGAGCAATTTTCAATGATGATTTTGGCAAATTATTAAGAAATGCATTAAATATTAGAGTGGAAGATAAAAGAAATGACCATGATTTCCATGTGCATGTAAATAAATAAACAATGTATATTTAAAGCCCAACATCATCTATTTCCATTACCATCTTATACATGATTTATAATTTTAAAAAAATTAAAGATGTTCATGATTCAAGTTAAATTTGATCAATGCTTCTAAAATTTTATCTAAAATTTAATCAAATTCATCTATTTAAGCTCATTATCATTTAAAATATTATGATAAAATAAATATTAAATTAAAAAAATACAAACAATTAAAATCATCCTCTCTTTATATGAATAACTAGATTATTTTTATCTTAAAAAATTATTTGAAAAGTAATTTTGTACTATTAAAGATAAGACCTGACATTCCTTAGTTGCTATTATGTGCCACATCATTCATTTTTTTCCTAATTGAAATGACAATTAAAACCAATTTTAGAAGTATCAATCTTACTCATATCCAAATAAAAACTCAACTTTTTATTAAAATAGAGATAATGATAAATATTACATTGTGAAAATAAGAATGAATATGATTTTAATTTTTCTTTTCAAGAAAGTAAATAGACACAGATAATCTAACACCTACCCCATACTTTACATATATATTTATAAATATTTAGTAAAATTTTTTTAAATAATATAAATTATTATTTTAAATTAATTAAAATTAATATATTTCTATTTAAATATATATATTAATATATATTTATAAAAAAATTAAATAAATATAAAAGAAAAAAATTAAAAAAATAAATTTTTATTTTTAAAAAAATTATATATATAAAAATTACCTATATCCATTAAATATTTACAAAAATAAAAATATATTTAAAATATCTATTGAATATAAATAGATATTGATATAATATAAAAATTCAAAGTCAAAGAATGTTTTATCCATCGTGTGTATTACCCATTGATATCCCTAGCCATTTTTTCATTTCATGGTAGCTGTTTATGTCTAAGCACTAAACTTCTAGACCCCACTATTCTGATTATGGCAAGCAAGGTTTTTTTTATGATCTAAACAAAATGGATCCAACGAAAAAAATTTGAAAGCTACAGAGACTTCAATGAAACCCAACAGCAAAAATATCCGAAGCCAAATTCAACCGAAGATTGAAAAGCCCTAAACACCTTCGAAAAGACTTGTCCTTCAAGTCCTAGTAACCCTTCTTCTTCTTTTTTTTGCATTAACCCATTTTTTCATATAAAAAAAAAAAAGAAAAACACCAAAATAACTAACAAAAAAATTAAAAACAAAATCTGTAGCATCATTCACAAGAAAATAAAGTAGAACTAGAAAAACAAAACATAAGAGATAAGTATTGATTTTTGTGTTAATTTTGGGTTTAGAGAAGTTATTTAAAGGATTTTTTTTTTTTTTTTTTTGGTTTAGGCAAGGGAAGACAAATAAGAAAAATAGCAGAGCGATTTTTAGTGACAGTAACAGAGGTGGCTCATAGCAATGGTCTCTTTTTAGGGAATCTGTGTCGATGAAAAGGAAGAGCAACGAGAGGGAAGTAAAATACTAAAATTTCGAAGGATTTGGCTCGACAAAGAAAGGTTAAATAGTGGCAAAAAATTGGTCTTTGGAATTAAATTTATGGATTTAGGGTTAGTTTTAGGAAATCTATTAAGATAAAAATGTAAATGAGGAAAATAGGAAGTTCTAGACTTTGTGGTCGAATGCCAAAATCTTGGTAATTAAAAGGCCAGTAGCTTTGGTTGTTTAAGTTGTTTGAATTATAAGAAATAAGGTCTAAGGATTGAGAGAAAGAGAAAAAGAAAAATAAGAGAAGAAAATGAGAAATGAGAAAAGGTTAAATGTTCATTTTAGGATTTAATGTTTCTCAATTAATGATATATCTTTAATTTAATTCAATGTAAAATTAAATATTTTCAAGTTAATCCAAAATAAGATTCCGTCACTGCAGTATAATACAAGCGCATTAAAATAGAGTGATATCCTTAATTTGCAGAAAATTAAGGATAAAGTTGTATTTTTATCATAAAAAATATAATTATTGCAAAATAGTTATATTTAATAACTAAAAAATAAAAATATTATAAATAACCAAAAACTAAAAATAAAAGATAAAAACTACAAATTGAAAATGATTATCACTAGATGTTACTTTACAACTTTGTAAATCAAACATAAAAACCAACAAAATTTAACAAAACAAAGATCAAGAGATACGAAAATGCTAAGTATACAAGCCACTAATTTCCCTAGGACTTAGTCAAAAAGGATTCATGGGATAATTTCATGAATATACATATTCTTGTATTTGTAAAAAATCACATAGTGATACTGTAGACAATAAGAGTGGAGATCCTCAATCAGAACAAGTTAAAAAAAAAAATCAAAAGTTAAGAAAGAGCAATAAAGAAGAAGAGCCAATTTTAGAAACCAAAGAAGATAAATAAGATTTTTCTAATTAAAAGAAAAAAAATACTAATGGCCAATTTTAGTCAAAGCACAACAATAATTTTCTCTCATTTTCCTATACTTTCTTAGTAATCAAACACCCAAAAATAATCAAGTAAAAAGCCTAAGAGATTACCTTTTTCTCCAAACTTAGCCCATCATTTTCTTTTTCTTTTTTTTTTTATACTTTCTCAACATTCAAACACCCAAAAACTATATAAAAAAACTCTAAATCCAAAAATGAAATTATATTATATAATCAATTTCAAAGAATTAATTTTAGAAAAAAAAGTCAAACCCAAAAAAATAATCAACTTAAAAAATCAACGATATTATCCTTTTTTTCTAAATTAACCCACCATTTTCCTCTAATTTTCCTACACTTTCTTAACATCCAAACACCCACAAAATATATCAAAGAAATAACAAAAAGAAGTTACATTAAAAAAAGAAAAAGAAAGACCCAATAACCAATAAAGAATAAGAGATTGTGGAATTGAGATTGAATTAAAGCTAAGATTATAGCTAATAAGGCAAGCTTTGGAAAATAAAAAAGAATCCAATAATAACTTGGTTACAAACTTGTAGATTTTGGTCCATAACTGAAATGTGGGATTCAAGCTTTAAGGAGACAAGAAGTGAAGGAGCGAGAAGAGAGGCAACAAAAGCGTGAATTCAAAAGCAAAGACAATTGCAAAAGTAGGGGAAATGCTTGAAGAACTATTTTTAAGATTATTTGGGGTTTTTTTTTTTTTTGAAAATATTTAGCTAATGTTTGTTATTTTTTTCCTATGAAAATTTTGAAAGAATTAGCATTTTTATTGATAAAAAAAAAACCTTAAATATTAATATTAGACTTTAACAGTGCATGCATCACATTTCCTTCAAGAAATTCTTTTTTGAAACAACTCAAAAATGTTTAATGTTTAAACCAAATAAAAGATGATATTTTTAATAGAAAATACTATAAGAAAAAAATGATTTGATGTCTTATCATCTTTATATTTAGTATGACAATTAATTAATATTTGTTAATGTTTGACGATTCGAAACTTAAAACCAATCAAAACTCAAGAGATTTATAAATCATTTTACAAAATTTTGACTTATTTGAAAATTTTTCCTAAATTGGTAATAACTAGCTTTAAAGAATTTCATAAAAAAAAAAAAAAACCATGCGTTTAGTAAAATATATTTTATTGAAAATTATTTTTAAGTAATGTTTGGAATCTTTTGTAAGATTATCGTAATAATATAATTATCAAAATGATTTTATTGTTAAGATAATTTTATTACTCGTAATTTTTAATCATTTTGTTAACAATAATTAAATTTTATGAATTAAAGATTACTACATTTGATCTTATTAAAAATCAAATATTATTTTATTTAAAAGTAATTATACATATTTTAATAATTACACAAATTAATAATTTTAATATTATTTAAAGATAATAACTTATAAAATATTAATAATAGTTTATTTATTTTATAATAAAAGATTATTAAATTATTATATCAATAAAATATATTTATTGATAGGTAATTTAATTTTATAATATAAATTATGTAAAAATATTTGAATTAAAAATAAAATTAATCTATTAAACTCATAATAAATGAAAAATAAAACAATTATATATAAATATTAAAAAAATAAAAAAGACAATTATTTTTGAACTTGTTAAAATAAATAGTAGTTTAGAAATATAAAAATTTGTAATATAAAATAATTTTTATTTTAAAAGAAACTAAATTTTTAATTCACATATTAAATTTATAATATTGATTATTATTAATTTTGCATATCTCTTCCTTTTAGTGATAAAAATTTCTCATTTTTTTTATGAAAATTAGATCACCCTTTAAGACAGTGATTAGACAATTCTCAATTATTCAAGATCACAATTATGTAAGATCATTGAATGCTTATTAAATATAATAATTTAATCACTATAATTTTTATATAATCACGTCATACTAAACATTATCTTAAAATTTTTTGGTGTGAAAAGAAAATTGAGTTAAAGAATCTAAAGAGGTTAATTAGCAACAAGGGACATTATTAACTTTATAAAGGTATTTTTCTCAAATAAATATTTTTATCAATAATTCATTTTTCATCTACAGGTTAAATAAAAATAAATGATCTATTTTCTCCTAATTGGATAGTATTTATATTTATTATAAAGGATTAAAGGATTTAAACCCAACTTGCAAACCTAAAAATTCAACTCAATCCATTGTCTTGCACTTGATTTAGCTTTAACCCACTCCAAATTAATTTCGGGTTCTACTCTTAATTGAATCAAACCCAATAATTTTTTTTTCATTTTTTTAGAAAAATATTTTGTTGTAAAGAAATTTAAAGTATTTAGACAAATATTTTTCATTAAAAAGGAAAGAAAATAAAAAATAAAAAATGAAAATTAAGATTTTTTCACTTTTTCCCTATTAAATTTACCATTTATTTTTTCTAAATAATTATTTTCATGAAAAATATAAACATACAAAAAATATAAAATATCAATAATCAATAATTAACAATGAATTAATCATCAATAATAATAATTATTATTTATAATAAACAAAAGATTAAAATCTTTAAAATATATAATAAATAGAAGTATAAAATACATAAAAAATTAAATTTGTTTCATTAAAATTATAATTCTTACTATCTTTTTTGTTGTCACAAAATTTATATTATACAATAAAATGAAAAGATCGTATAATCCATGTAGTAATTAAAAAAAATCATAATACTTTTAATATAACACGAAAAATCAATAACAAAATAATAATCACAACGTATTAAATATTAAATATCGACCTCAGCAGAGTACCTCCTATTTCACCATCATAATTATTCCACCTATTGGTTTTTTAGAGAAGTATGAGAAAATAAGGAGATTTAGAAAAGAAGATTAGGGAAAATAAAGTTTAAAAAATGAGTTGCCCATAAAAAATAATAGAGAAAAAAGTACATAAAATTTTTTTAAAAAAGGTCCTACTAAAAAAACAAATTGATCTATAAAAAAGTCACAATCCCTGTTGAAATAATAATTAAAAAAAGCAAATTAAAAAAATTAGCCCTATGAGAAACAAAAATAATGAGTCCCACTAAAAATATCTGTTCAAATAATAAATATATAAAATGTTAAAATTATAAATTATAAATTATAAAATGATAAAAAAAAGGTGCTATATTGTACATTTAAAAATTTTAAACACAAGAAATAAAATATAAAAAAGTTAAAAAGAAAAAAAAAAAACTAAATTGGAAAAAGTGGCTCCCACCAAAAAGTAATGAATCCCACTTAAAAAAAAAATTAATTTATAATAAAATATAAAAAATTAAAATAAAATGACAACACAATGCATATCCATTTATAATATTTATATAAGATATATTAAAAATAAAAAATGACAAGAAAAGTCATAAAGAATATTATTATCTAACGCACCGCAAGTAGAACGCTAATATTTACTTGTATTAAAACCAAAATGTTGCTCTATCTTTTTAATTTAAAATTTAAATTAATGTTCATTGAATGAATTTAAATTTAATTAATAAGTAGTTGATTCAATCAATTAAGATTTATCTTTTTCGATAAAAAAATTTTAAATTTAAATTTTATCAATGATTATTTGTTGAAATTATTACGAATGTATGATCTGTAATTATTTATTTTAAATTATTATATACGATACATTTTATCGTAACATGAAGAATTAAATATCTTATTTAGTCTTAAATTTTCATCAACTAAAAAAAAAAAACTTAAACTTAAATCTATTATATGGTATCCTATTTTAAGTGCAAACTTAATTTAGAATTTATTTTATTTTATTTTATTTTTACTTTTTTTTCAAATGCTATTTAAAAAAAAAATCATCCCAGCGCGGGTAAACTAGTTAGTAATAAAAAAGGAAAACACCTGATTTTCATTATCCCCTGCACCGTGCCCAAGTCATCAAACTAGGTGACGTGGCGAAAAAAATTAAAGAGCGCCGTTGCATACTCGCGTAATGCCTTCCGCTCCAGATCACACTTTAAAGAAAATCCATTTAGTGAAAAAATCAACCATAGTTAAAAAAACAAAAAAAAAAACCCATGAGAATAATATAAATCCCGTTAAGACTTCAGACCGAAGGGGGAAAAAATCGATTAGCTTGGATGGTCAGATCACATGGCTTCCTCGCACCCTGCTTCTCATCGCACTCACGTTCCTCTCTCTTCCGAGTCAGGTACTTAACTTCTTAATATTTTTTATTATCTACTTAAAACTTTTTTCTGGTTTAAATTCTAAGTTTGCTATTGCGCTTTTTACTGTAATTTAAATTTAGCTTTATAGTCGTGGATTATCTGCCCTTTGATTTTTTATCTATTGCCCTAATTCACTTCGACTGTCGGTTTAGGCGAAGAAAATAACTGAAAGCAGTTCATATCACTGATTCTTCACCCTTTTTTTTTTTTTTGGAATTGACTGTTCTAACGGAATTTGTTTTGGATTAGAATTAATTTCGTTAACTTGACGTTGCAGGAGGCAATCCATTTGACAATGACGCTCCTCCGGTTCCTATCCATATAGTGACCGATGCTTCTCAGCTTCCGAGGGAGTTCCTGAACCCGTCGCCGAAGAGGCAGTTGGTCGTAGGTTTTGACTGCGAGGGCATTGACCTTTGTCGCCATGGGACTCTTTGTATTATGCAGGTTAAATGTAGTTCTGATGAGTATTTGGATCAAATTATTCAAGTTGAGCTCCTTGAGTCAATAATGATATGAAACGCTTTATGAATAACTATGGTTTGTTTCTTTGACGTGTACATCATGTGTTTTATACGCGAATGGAATTTTTGTTTCTTTTAGTTTAAAAATGAAAATGCCTTGGCTTGCCTGTGCTATTCAATCTTTGCTTTTCTAAGATTTTATAGAAATACTGTTTTCCGGCAGCTTTCATTTCCGGATGCTATATATTTGGTTGATGCCATTGAGGGTGGAGAGATGCTTATAAAAGCCTGTAAGCCTGCACTTGAGTCTAGTTACGTCACAAAAGTCATTCACGATTGCAAACGAGATAGTGAGGTGTCTAATTGTTTTTCATTTTAATTTTGCATTATGGCACATTTGAGATGCTTTATGGACAATTTGAATTGTGTTCTTATTTTTCAGGCATTGTACTTTCAATTTGGCATTAAGTTACACAATGTTATGGACACCCAGGTGAGCACCCTTTATGAGCTTGAAGACTTATCTATAGCAAACTGGCAAAGCATATAATTTTATTCTCCTTTCATTTTATTGTTTGTTATTACTCCAATTGTGGAATACTTGGGTGGATTTAAGCTTAACTAGTTATCACTTTAAACAAGATTTTTCCTGATACTTGTGGTTTCATTTCTTTTTACGTTCAATTCTTGCTTTTAGGTGCTTATAACATTCCACTATTTCCATTCACATGGATGCATTCAGAAACACAAGTTGCTTCATCTTCCTTGTCGTCAATGTTGTCCAAATTGATAAGAGGGCTACTAAAATAATGTTTAGTTGTTTGATGTTGCCTCTTTTATTTTTTGTTTGAGCTGCAGATTGCTTATTCTCTTATAGAGGAACAAGAAGGACGGACAAGATTGCCTGATGACTACATATCATTTGTTGGCCTCCTTGCAGATCCACGCTATTGTGGTATTTATATGTCCTGGTATCCATTTGGATTTAATTAATTGAGGTCATAGAAGTTTCTGTCTGCAGCTTAACTGTGTTAACTGAATACCTTTTTTTCTCACAAACATTTTAAGACATTATCTTAATGATTTTAGAAATAGGTATTATTGATTTCCCCGAAAGACCCCTTTCTGGTCTTTTTGTTGATGTCACTTTGCAGTGTGCTCCATTAACTGTTGAAATCAAGCAGTTAGGTATTGCCCTAGTATAACCATTTATTTATTTCTTTTAAGTCCTTTCCAAACACATGTGAGAAGTGATGATGCTTTTAGATGATCTTGCTTCGCATACTTTTATTTTGCAGTATTCTTTATGCTGTTTGAAACTGGATGTGCCATAGGCTTCTTTTAAACTAGCAAAGTTAGACTTCCTCTCAAGTTATTCCACTGCATTGTTTTGGCTTTGATTTAGGCCTTGATACTTTAAATGTAGGCATTTCTTATCCGGAGAAGGAAGAGGTTCGTCTCCTACTTAGGCAGGTTAGTTTAAACATCTCACTACCATGGAATTGATGGGATATATTTTAATTACACTGCTGAGCTTATGGATAAAAGTAAATCCCTGCTGTCTTTTTTCAATTCCAGAGAGCTATTGGGTATTTACTTTCTTATTTAAAACAAATTATGAATTGCATGGAAATCATAATGCTTGATTGCCTGGTCTAGTAAGTAGCTGGTTGGAACATTAGCATGTCTTTGTTCTGATGATTTCCTCCATTCTGCCACTTGATTCACTTTGTACACTGTGCTCTTTCGAGCTTTGACGCCATCTAGCTAGCCAAGAAGGATAGCAAGTTTCTTGCCACTTCTCAAATGTTATCGGATGGTGAAGGTTTAATTAAAATTTTGCCTTACATAGAACAGGACCAATCTGACAATAGCTTGACAATATCCACAGAAGTAGATTTGAATTCATTCCCTAGTTAGTCAATTTGTACACAGTGCTCTTTCGAGCTTTGTCGCCATCTTGCTAGGCAGGATAGATAGCAAGTTTCTTGCCACTTCTCTAATGTTATTGGGTGCTTAAGGCTTAATTGAAAATTTGCCCCAGATAGAGCTGGACCAATCTGACAATAACTTGACAATATCAGCAGAAGTTGATTTGAAATCATTCCCTAGTTATTTTTCATTTGATCACATGTAGAGTAATTCAGATATTTTGCTTCAGAATTCAAATTTCTTCTCTCAATAAAGTTCTGTGAATAGATAGATGCTTCAGTTATTGATAATAATATTTCACTGTAATATGTAAATTGCAGTTTTTTTTCAATCTTTACAGTTTGTCTTACGTCCCTGCAGGATCCCAACTTTTGGACATATAGACCATTATCTGAGCTTATGGTCCGTGCAGCTGCAGATGATGTCCGCTTTCTTCTATACATCTACCACATGATGATGGGGAAACTGAATCAACGATCCTTATGGTACCTTGCAGTTCATGGAGCATTGTATTGCCAATGTTTCTGCGTCAGTGATAATAATTATGCTGATTGGCCATCTGTCCCTCCCATTCCAGGTTCTCATATTCCTAATGACCTTATTATAGTAAAATCATCTTTTTCTTGTTAGAATCCTGGAGAAATATACTGACTAATTCACTGAGCCTTACAGATCCAGTATATTATTCTTGTAATCTTCTCATTTACACATTTTTTTGTACCAACTGAGCATATCCATATAAATTCCTGATAAGTGGATTTAGTCCTTACCTTCAATAATGTAATGTGGCATATGTTGGTGAAATTTGAATGAGAATAATGCTTTAATAAAGATGGACATTTCTCAACTAGTGTGATTATGGATATTATCAAAGCAAAAAAAGTTTGGAACTATATTCTGAAATCTTAATTGTACTGAACTCTGCATTATTCATTAGAGACAAAGAAAAATGTATCTAGAATGCAAGTAGAAATATGGTACTTTATATGGGAAACTGACCAAGAGTGAGATTTGTTTCTGTAGACAACTTAATAACGGAGGGGAATGCTCCTGAGGAAGAAGTACTTTCTATTCTTGATGTTCCTCAAGGGAAGATGGGACGTGTTATTGGAAGAAAAGGGGCTTCCATCTTGTCAATAAAGGAGTCTTGCAAGTATATGCCTCTCTTTCTCCTTCCGTGTCCAAACAAAAGTACATCTAGGGATGTTAATTTTTATTCATATCCAGTGAAAATTTTGATTTTTTATTGGACTAAAAATGAGGATGGTTATGATTTTAGATTTTTTATCAGGTATGGGGATGGATAATATAGCACCCGTCCTTTACTCATACCTATACTCTTATATATTTAGTAAATAAATTTTTTATTAAATAATACACATTATTATTTTGATTAATTAGAGCTAATATATTTCTATTTTAAAATATATTAATATATATTTATAAAAAAGTTATATAAATGTACAAGATAAAAAAAAAAAAAAAGCTAAAAAAATAAACTTTAGTTTTTATTTTTTTTAAAAAAGTTATGGATACAAAAATTATTCATACTTATTAAATACTCAGTAATTGGAGTAAGTATAGATTTGAAATATCCATTGGACATGAGTAAGGGAACGGGTATAAAATAAAAATATGGAAATGAGGATTAAGAATATTTTACCAGTTTCATATGTTACCTGTTGACATCTCATATAGCATTGCATACACGTCTCTGTGGGGCTTGGAGCTACAAATATAATTACGGATACTTACAAATTCATTTTCTTGCAGCGCGGAAATCTTTCTTGGGGGTGCTAAGGGTCCGCCAGACAAGGTTAGTCTAAAGTTATCTTAAAGAATTACTTTGCTGGCAATTGATGGTAGAGTGTTGGATTTAAATCCTAATGCCTCAAATAAGAAAAAAAATGACCTTACCAGTTACCATCGTTCCTAGCTGTTACACTTAGCATGTTTTTTTGTTTGTCCTTTCTAAGAATGGCACATGTACTTTTACATCTCCATAATTGAGCTCCTAATATCTTCCCGTTTTGATGCAGGTATTCATCATGGGACCTGTGAAGCAGGTGAGGAAAGCTGAAGCCATGCTGAGGGGAAGAATGATGGATTGATATTTTATGGCTGGCTTCTCGTTAAATTGTAATCGAAAATGATCACAAACTAACAACAAGACAACTGTTGTTTGCCTGACCTCCTTATATATATGTACAGCCAATTTAACTATCATTATTTACCCATCTGAGAGCATACTGCTTTGATTTGATTGCAGACGATCTATACCTTATATAACTATATAGTATCTATAATCTATAACTTATATAACTATATAGTATCTATAAAACAAATTAAAATTATCCCCTACTCTCTAACTTCACAATTTCATATTCACCTCATTATTATCTTTAAAAGTAATTTAAGGGATAATTTAATAATTTTGTTCACCAAATAACCTTAATTTTGCACCACGTGCTGCGTGGTGATTGGTTTCTATTTTTTTTTAATCTATGAAACAAAACACTGTATTTTGCAATTTAAATTTAAAAAATTGGTTAAAAACTTGCAGGGAAAGAGTACCCCCCATTTGTTTTTTTTTTTTAAGATTTTTTTTTTTCTCTTTCTAGTCAATAGTCAACCTAATGTTTTCAGCATCTATTAAATATTTCTTCCACTCTCGGTTTTTTTTTATTGAATGGTTGCGAACAAATGGGCGGTGTTTTGTTGTTTTTTTTATCTTTTTTCTTCTACAAGTTTTTACCAATTTGGAGAAAAAAATTAGAGGGGAAGAAAAAGAATAAGGTGCGATTTGCGAATGGAGTTTTATTTTATTTTTTTGCCTTAATTTTTTAAGAGTAATGATGACAAAAGGTGAGGAGGACGGAGAAAGATTTGTGCAATTTTTAATCTGATTAGGATAGATTTACGTTGAATCTAACTTTTTTTTTTCATTTTCAAAAATTGTTTATGAAAAAAAAAAAAAAAGAGGGAAGGGGAGGAAACATGGGGACACAAAACAAGCGACATTCGACCCACTAGATGTTGGATCCATTCTTCGCTGGTCGAACAAGAAATATCGTAGAAATTGGGTCACAAAGAAAGTAGGTAATTGTTACCGAAGTGGTCGTTTGGTAACGTTTTCATTTTTTAATTTTTTTAAAAATTAAATTCATAAATGTGTTTGATAGGTTGTTTTTATTTTCTATTTTTAAAAACTAAAAGAAAAATTTTAAAAATTTTAGAAATTATTGAAACAAAAAAAAATGGTATTTTCAGTATTTTGGAAACAATTTGGCTCTATTACCACATGGGCATTGGTCATAAAAATTACAATTAGTGATGTTACAATTATTATATTAATATATAATATATTAACAAATAATATAATAATATATTATATTAAATATTATTAATATATATCAATGTGCTTTTCATCAATTAAGTTTTGATTTCATTTTTAATGTGAAGATATATTTCATATTCAAACTTTATATGTAATGTTGATAACAGCTATCATACATTAACTAACTCTTAAATATTCATTAAAACCTATTTACCGATTCCATATTCATTGTAAAATATAAATATTTACCCAATATCCATGTTAGTTTAATTAATTAAACATTATTAAAATTTAGGATATAAAAGCTAACAAAAGGATTATTCAGTTATTGACGAGGGGTTAGTCTTCGTTCCATGATAAATTATGTTTATGATTACTGAAGGTTTAAAATATAAAAGAAAGAAGGAAAGAGAAAAGCAGAAGCATAGAGGAAGCAGAAAAAAAAAAAAAAAAAGAATGGATAAAGGCAAAGGATGATAGTAGTTAATGGACGTTTGTTTATATATTAATGGTTGACAACGGGTTACGACATAAATAGGCAATTCTAATTTGGTTGGAGTAAATATCATTATGAAACTTGCTTATGATTTTTTTTTAATTTCATTTTTTGATATATATCCTTCCCTCAACTCTCTGTAGAAAAAAAAAAAAAAAGAATAGTAGGATATCTTGTATAATAGTAAAATTTATACCTTGCAAAACAGTAGAATATGTACGTAAGAGACCTACACTAATTTATACTTTCTTCAAATTACACTTTGGTAAAACCTATTATACTTAGGATACCATTAAACCCTTGCAGGATAGTTGAATGTCTGATTTCAATGATGAATAAATTTCTCCTTAATGTTTTGATTGCCTGATTGTTTAAAGAATCATTATTTAGTTTATATATATTTATATATCTTTTGATATAAATCAAAAAGCTTTTGAACTTAAAGTTATCTTAAAAAGGATTAAGGTTTAGGCATTAGAGACTTGAGATTTTTTTTCCTTTGGTTGAGTTTTATTGAATATATATATATATATATATATATATATAAATTTTTAAGTACACTGACATGTAATTAGTGAAACCCTCAAAGAATTTTAAACCAAGTGATACTAATTTTCAGAGCCTTAAAAAAAAAAGTATTTTCCTTGCAAATGATGCTTATTGCTCTTGCTCCGAAGCGTGAATTTTTTATCTAATATAATATTAAAGTTCTGAGAGGATATTGTAAAGGGCACCGTAAGTTCGATAAATGAATGAATAATCTAGAAATGGTTGCCACGTGATAGTAAAAAAGAAACATTGAATTGACGTGGGCCACTATTTTAACAAAAATTTTAAAAATTTCAAACTCTAAAAATATAATAATAATTTAACTTGGTTTAAAAAAAAATTCAAAATCACCAACAAATTCAATTTAGCTTTTTTCAAAAATTTTTTCCCAAAATCACCAAATTTTTTTTGAAAATTAAAAGCTATAAAATAAACAAAATTCATAAAAAAAAGAAAATAATAAACATAAAATCACAACAAATAAGGTTAAATTGCAATTTATTTGTTG
Organism: Durio zibethinus; assembly: GCF_002303985.1. Next base: position 11,324,942 of record NW_019167882.1, on the reverse strand, counting down.
AAAGACTTGAATTTATATTTTTTGAATTATAAGATATATATATATTTATGATTTATTTGAATGAACAGTAAAATAATTTTAGTGAAATTAAAAATAATAGTAATGAGATTAATTATTGTAATAGTAAAATTAAAATAAATAATGAGATATACATTTAAATACAAATATAATAGTTATGATGGAATAAAGTATAATAAGAAAAAAATCATTAAGAATGTTAGATTTAAATTTGAATATAATAAAAGTTTAAATAAAGTTATTTGATAATTTATTTTTATATTAAATTAATTAAATTATTAAAAACTTTAAATAAAAAATAAGAAAAATAGAAAAAAAAAGTTAAAGTGATAGAAACATTTTTGTCCTTATCCTATAACTTTAAAAGAAAAAAAAGTGAAATCAAAATGAAAAAATGGGGTGCCAGAGGGAAGAATCTTCATTAGAGCTTTCTCTCTCTGATTTAAATTCTCAATCCATTGGATGCAAATGATTCTTATTATAAAAGGGAAATTTTCTATAAAACGGGCAATAAGGGTGTCCTGGTTTGGAGCCTAAAAAATATAATAATGATTAAAAATAATAATTAATAATGTTTCGTCAGGGGAAAGTCATGGTGAATCGGCTATGGCATTCATCATCCCAAAAAATAAATCATAATGACAGTAAACTTGTCGTGAATGACAATAACTTTGTTAGAAAGTAAAGGAGCGTAATGAGAAATGATATGCAACATGGCTACGCTACTGGATGATAAGCGGAATATTGAACTTGAGTTGGTTTTACCTAATCTATTCTCTTCATACACAACACAACAAAGGCTAGGCTATACAACTTGAATCTCCCAATGCTATGCTAATTACTTCAAAGTAGTGTGAAGTGTGAACAACAATTATGCTGCCAATTTACTTGAGAATCAAATCTCAATACCTACTTACAATTTACAATGCGATGATTGTAGACTTTGTGGGGGTACTATGAATGTATGTCCCCTCATGATTGATACATAACAATGAATTTATGATCAAAACTAGAACACCAATATGCGCAGCACCATGGACTAATTCTTTTTTTTTTTTTTCAAACAAGGAAAAGAATGCTAAGAGAAAATGAGCAAAATTACTTCTTAAAGCTACCGAATTGATACCGTTGGCTGCCAAGGCTTCAGAATAGATCATCTTCAGAGGTTGCTTGTGTAGATGCAAACCCAGTTTTACCAAGTCCAGACCCTGTACCCATTGCTCTCCCCATATAAAATGAAGTTGGAGGTCCCTTATCTCTTTCATCTACTTCACTCAATCCACCAACAATGCCAACATCTGCCAGTGAAACCTTCTTGGCTGCAAGGTTCAAATGACGATACAAAAGTAACAAAGATGCAAAATACACAGTTCTAAACAAAGAGTAGAGATTATGACAATAGATACTTACGAGCAGATATATTAAGATCAATTATTCCACGGCTCAGTGAATCAGCCCAAATTCCAGACTTCACCTGAAAACTATCCTTCTTTTGTGCAGCTTTAGAGTCTTGTGATGATTTTGTGCTCAAATTGTTAAGGCTTTCATCATTAATGGGATTTTGTGTTGGTTCTTTTGAAGCTGAATCAGAATGAGTAGTGAATGAACCAAAAATTTCAGGTCCATCAAAATTGTTCAGTGGAATAGTAGCAAATGGATCAACAATGTTAGAATTCACTGAGCCAGACTTTGGTTCTGTGGTGTCTGGCTGCACAACTGGATCAGTGGCGGCAAAGAGGTCAACAATTGGAGAGGCTGCAGGAGTGACAGCAGGCTGGCAAGCAAATAGATCAACCTGTTCCTGCAGAAATGAGAAAAGTGGAAGCTGATTTCAGCTACTCATAATTAAAGAATATGTCCTGACTCCTTCATTAACTAGTCAAAAGCCCTGTGATATCCAACTGAAAATCAGATTGTACATATACGTTGTTATTCTAAATGCTTAAATAAAAACATTTCTAAGATTAAAGGGATTCTTAAGCAAACCAAGGAAAATAAACTATGGTGTTTTTGCAAGTAGATATATTTTTTGCATTAAAGAGGAGAAGGGAGGAGGGTATGGTTATGAAGTTAATTAAAGGGACCTAAGAGATCATAAGAGACCATGCAATATTTCAAGGTAAAGGTAACGACATGATATTGAATTTCATGTTACATGATAAGCTAGTTATATCTACCTAAAAGACAAAACATACCCCTACTTTCTAGAAGGTCAATTCAATTGGCATAGCTACAATAATTTATTGTTGCATTTCCAAAAATTAAGATGAAAGAAAGTCTAACATGTGCCTGACGACTTGCTTCTATTGTCGCTTTGGTTGGTGCTGACACAAAAGTAGCTTCAGCAAATAGATCAACTTCTGCTTTAGTATTCACAGCAGACTTTTCAATAGGGACAGATACTGGTCCATCGAAGAGGTTGTCAATCAAACTTTGTCCAAACAGATCCACTTGATTAGAACTTCCAGCCACTGGCTCTGTCAAAAGAATAATCAACAATGCATTGGTAAAACACATCCTGTTTAAAAGCTATTACTGAAGAGTGAAGAGGAAGCAGCACTCTTTCAACCAACCCTCAGCCTCTTAACAAAATGAACAAGCAGAAATAGGATTTATACCAAGTTTAAGATTAAGTTTAAACAATGAAAGTAAAACCTCCGAAGAAGCATTCTCAGCTTAAGAAATGAATATTTTTCTTACTAGAATTGGATGTTCCCCTGGGATCAAAATCATCATCATCATAACTATCTGAAGGGATGCTTGTGCTTTGACTGTATTTATTGGAATCACTCAGCTTTGAGGAGAATTTATTCTTTGGATCCTTGCTGCAAGACAAATATTACAAAATAAGACTTTTTAAGAAATGGTAGGAGAAAGCGAGAGGAAAAAAGTTGCAAAATATGAATAGGTATACATGTAAGGGTTGCAGGTATACGGGTGTGTATTTCAGCATGTGAAAATGTGTATGATCACATTTTATGTGGTTGCATGTGTGTGAACAAGACCAACATGTTATAGTAATAGAGCTTGAACTAGATAATAAGGGTATTATGAATAGTGAAAGGAATCATCATCTAAAATAAATGGATTACTACAGCAACATGATTCATAGAACCAAAAAAACGGTAGTGCAGCATACTGATAGTTATGTAGATCACAACCAATGAAATAGACATGCCCAAGAAATTTTCTTCAACTTAAAGATAACAGACTAACAGTGTATACTCTATACAAATTATTTAAGAATTTGCAACTAATAATTAACAGTGTAAAACATAAACCTGCCATGATGTCTAGACCCCTTTGAGGAATTCCCTTGGCTCTTACTCGCAGTCCCTTGATGTGACTTCACATAGGTATCTGAATCAATCTTTTCTTCCCCATATAGGTCCTTGTCTTTATAATCTCTATAGCTGTCACTTGTGCTACTTAGGCCTCCAAACCTCTCCCCACCACCATGGAAGCCGCCACTACCATATGAGGATGCACCAGACTTATAAGTAATACCATTAGATGATAGTCCGATGTACCTAGAAATAGTAACAGACACATTTTATTCAATGAAAATGATACAAGTAAGCATATGATTTCACTTCCTGAAAATAAACTTACTTGTCACGGTTTGTAGCAGCTTTATTTCTAGCTTCTTGTATTTTTTCTTTACTATTCAAAAGGCCCACTATAGTTTCTGCTTTCTTCCGGATGTTGATTCCCATATCTTTCCCACTTGGCTCAACATATTCAAAACTTGTGAGGGACTGTGAAATACAAAACAAATGGGGGAAGCAGAATATTAGAGTAAATTCAACTTTACTATATAAACTGTGCAAAAGCAACTCAGAAAATTTAGGGATCAGGCCTTACAGAGATTTGGAAAGTATGTTCTATTATGTCATCAACCGCGCGTTCAGATCCATGAGAAATCAAATACTCTACAACAGCCAATGCCTGGTAGAGAAGCAGTTTCAAATGTTCAAGGCATGAAAATGGCCCATAAGCCAACAAGGTTCGCAAATACATATCAAGTTTCTACCGTATGAGATGACTAGTCAGTCATATTATGGAAGAAAACACATACCTTGTAGACATAGTGCCAGTCTTGTCCAAAGAACATTCATAACCATCTGACTTTCAGTGCTACAAGATATGGTAGCCCATTCAGTTAGCATACAGCGAGTCATATCTTTCAAACACCAATACCAGAGAAATGACACAAAATAGAACGAAAAAAGGAAATACGTGCAAGTTGATAATTACAATTTCCTTGTGGCCTGGGCTATTTCTGCCAATGCAGTGCCATGAGGACCCCATGGTTCATTATCTGTTGCATCCAGTACCTGCATACATTTGCCGTAAAAATTATGTAACCAGATTAATCCTAATATAAAACTGTGCATGCACTTCAAATGAAGCCTATAGTATTACCAGAAAAAACTGAGAGCAATATTATATATACTGTAACACATTTTATCATTATCCACCAAGTTCTGAACTAGTCACTCAATTACAATGAATAAAAGTAAGATGATACCATCAAACTCCACCACAAATGTAGCAAGCAACGGCAAAAGGAAAATCACAAATGATTCTGAATCTCGTGCAACATCATACACTTTAAACATTTCCATAATATAAAATGCAAAGTTGGCAGATACAAAGTGTTGGCTATGAGAAACAAGGCAATTCATTTCACACCACTAATCACAGTTCTAACAGAACAAATGAATTTCAACACCAAATTAGAAACTTATAATCCAAAAGATCAAGTAAATCATTAAGAGAAGTATGATATCATTTAGCAAGGATAAAAAAAATATATTAGCAAACTATAAGCGATTTCAACCTGTGCTTTTGATCATACGTGAATCCGATTCTTTCGGTGAATATATTCTAAGTTTACTATAAACATTTCTATTTCACACTCATCCTCTGCCAAATCTATAGAGAAATTTATACACTCATACTCTTACTCTTTTCTATTTAAAACAAATTAAACGAATCCGGTAGCAACTGAACAAGTCTCAAATCTTAAGCATATTTCTCCAAGAAATAAGCATTCGAGGAAAAATTAAATTGCAATTGATCTCACCTTCTGCTCGATCTCCGGAACCTTCAATACCTTTAAATTCACCTCCCTCCTTCTGAAAATACAAAAGAAAACAAATTAAATCAGATCAATCTTTGATGATAAACGGTAAGCAATCAAATTTTGATTCAAAATGTGGTACAAGTGAGTTTAGAGCTTACATTTCGCGAACCGTCTGATCGAAGACCTTCATGAAATCCATCGCCGATCTAACATAAAAAAGAAAAAGGAAAGAAAGATAAGAACGCTCGAAGAAAGTGTAAGATCGAATCAGCGCAGATCTGAGAGAAATAGGAAACGGAAAGTTAGATCTTGAATTCGTTTTTTAAAAGGAGATGGATTTATTCAGCTGCTGGATCGTGGCTTTTGTTATGACAAAAACAAGTGATGAGTAACGATATCGCTTCCTTTTCTTTTCTTTTTTCTCTTTTTTTTTTCTCCCGTTTTTTAACCTTTTTCCCCCCAAACTCCGATTCCCTTCAAATTTGCAAAGTTAAAAAAATTCATTTTTACTTTTTTAAATTGTATTTTTGTTCTAATGGCAGTTTCCTAGACTAATTTTTCCTGGAAAAAAATTTGTTTTTAAAAAAAGAAAAAAACATACGTTGTCAGTTATCACTTGTCTCTTACACATGAATTTTTGGCTGAATGGTTAGAATAAGATTTTTTTTTTTAATAAAGGAAAAAGTGGTATGCAAATAGTTTTAAGAGATTGTAAATATTTTGTTTTGAATTTCAAATATCATGAATGTTATATTTTAAAATAATTATAAATTAATTAGTTAATCCCATATTATGTTAAAATAAAATTGTGGTTTATGGAAGTTGTAAAATAAAAAAGATGTAAATGAATAGAACTTTTAACTAATTATTTGTAAATATATTCAATTTTTATTCGTTTTTGTTCATTTATTAAGTTTAATAAATAATTTTAAAAAATATTTTTTATTCGTTTATTTAACAAATTAAATACGAATAAAAATTTATTTAATTCATTTATATTCACAAACAAATTCTTTTAAGGTTTATTTATTGTTCATTCATTTATTGTACATTCATAATAATTAGTTTTTGACACGTGCATAATGCATGTATAATTTTTATTTTTAAATATTCATTTCAATAAATAATTTTTTATACTATAATAAAATGATAAATACTAATAATTTAATTTTGATTTTGATATAATATAAGTAAAATATGATAAATTTTTATATAATTTTGATTTTAATAACTTTTGATAAAATTTTAGTAACCTTGGATAAATTTTGGTAATTTTTGATAAAATTTGAGTAATCTCTTGATGTAATTTTAGTAATTTTTTGATAACTTATGATATACTTTTAATAATTATTGATAAAATTTGTGTCATCATATATTTAACAATGGATTTCTGTAAGAAAACACGAATTCAATTATAACATAAGATAATTTTTTGATACAATAACATTATTGTTTTATTTAAATTTAAAATTTTTGTTCGCTAAATTTTTTTTATTGAATAGATTTATAATATGTTTATCCTAGTTTCCCAAGTTAAAATTTCTAGTTCTATTTTTACTAGTAATCAAGATTCAATTCCTAACAATTTTAAATTTTTTAAAAAAATTATCAATGATTGATAGTTAAGTTATTATTGATTTATTATTATGTTACTAACGATTTATTACTAAGCTATTATTAATATACTGCTAAATTTTCAATGATTTATTACTAAATTAGTATTAATTTACTACTAATTTATAAAAAATTTACTATTAAGTTATGACTAATTTATTGTTAAATTATTGATAATTTATTGCTAAGTTACTGATGAATTGTTATAAAGTTATAACTGATTTACTATTAATTTATCAAAATTTACTATAAAGTTATCAATGATTAATTAATTTATTACTAATTATCAATTATTTATAATTAAATTATTAGTGATTTACTACTAACTTATCAATAATTTATATCTAAATTATCAATAATTTACTATTATGTTATTATGCATTTACTACTATATTATCATTAATTTATTACTTAATTTTTTATTATTTACTACAAAATTATCATAGATTTATTATAAAATTAACCATGATTCATTATGAAGTTATCATTAATTTATATTAAATTATCCATAATTTACTATTAAATTATCATTAATTAACTATTAAATTATTGATGATTAACTATTATTAAGTTATATTAATTTACTTTTAAATTTTTAATAATTAACTATTAAATTATCATTGATTTTCTATTAAGTTATTCATGATTTACTATTAAATTTATTAATTAATTATTATTAAATTGAAACTAATTTATTATTAAATTATCACTAATTTACTATTAAGTTATTATTGATTTATTATTAAGTACTAAGTTATCGATTATTTTTTATTAACTTGTCATTAATTTACTAATATGGTGTTATGTATTTACAACTATGAAACATGAAATCTAAAAATTCACTAATAATATACGAAATAATTTTCTTTTATATAATAACATTATTTTTTATTCAAGTTCATGATTTTTTCACTAATTTTTTTATTATGTTCATGGTAAGTTTATCCTAATCCCTAAAATGAAAGTTTTGACTTTATTTCTGTTAGTACCTAGGGTTCAATCCTTTGTTGCATAAAATATAATAAAAGTTATTAATAATTGACAATTAAATTATCAATTATTTACTATCAAGTTATCAATGATGTACTACTAATTTAAAAATGATTTACCATTAAATTATAAATGATTTACTAATCATTTTTGGTGATTTATTATAAAGTTATAACTGATTTAGTTCTAATTTATTGATGATTTATAAGTTATCAATGATTAATTAATTTACTACTAAATTATTACTAATTTACAACTAAATTATTAGTAATTTACTATTACGCTATTAATGATTTACTATAGAGTTATCAATTTATTACTAAATTATCAATAACTTATTATTATATTTTTATATGTTTATTATTATATTGTTATTGATTTACTGTTTAATTTTTCATTATTTATCACAAAATTATCACTAATTTACCACTAAATTATCTATGATTCATTACCAAGTTATTATTGTTAAAATTAAATTATGTATAATTTACTATTAAGTTATCAATGATTAACTATTAAGCTATTGATGATTAACTACTACTAAGTTATATTTTTTACTTTTAAGTTTCTAATAATTAACTACTAAATTATCATTGATTTAGTATTAAGTTATTTATGATTTACTACTCAATTTATCAATTAAGTATTATTAAATTGAAACTAATTTACTATTAAGTTGTCACTAATTTATGTCATAACATATAGATTTGTAGACTTATAACTAAATACAACCTAAGAAGTTACCACAAATCTTTTCTGTTAGGTGCAAGAGGTCACCTAATTAATCTATCATCTTAAGAATATTCTAAGCTTAATTGAGAATCCCTAAAAGAATAGGTTATGGTCTATGTTACAAAACAAAGTTTGAGAGCTCGTTTACATGTGGGAAATGTTATAACACCTCCACATGGCTATCTAAAAGACAGTACTATTTTATTTTAAATTATCCTAAGAATTTTCGGTTATAATGGTCTTTTATTCAATTTTAGTGTTTAAAATATTAGAAATAATTTTTTAAGATTCTCCATTAATTCAAAAAAAAATCTTAAAAATACTTTTTCATTTCAAAGTATTTAAGAATCTCATTTATTTTCTTGAAGAGACTCTGTCATTGAAAAAAGATTTAATGAATTTTTTTATTAAAAGTTTTTATTTTATTGAAAATATATATATTTCTTCCACCATTTGAACCTATATTAGAAATATTTTTTCACCTAAAATTTTTTTGATAATCTTCATTTGAGATTATTAGGAATTTCATCATTGAAATTTATTATTTATTCTACAAGTTTCATTTTTAAAATTTTCACAATTTGGGCCAAATTTAGAAGTATCTTTCTTAGAATTCAAACTCTTGTCATTGAACTTTATTCGTTATTTGTTTCTTAATTTTTTTTAGAATGAAAATAAAATGCAAATTATTGTTTAAAATCTCTTCCAAGTTCTTTTACCGTTTGGGTTAAATCTAAAAAAGATTTTATCTAGAAATCTCTTCGAAATTCAACCATTTGTGATTTTCTTAGGATTTCATCATCGGATAATTGTCATATATCTCTAATCAAATTTTAGGTCTTTATTATTATTATTATTATTATTTTGGCTTGGAAATGAATGCAATTACTTTTATTGAAGTTTTCTCTAAATCATTATATCATTTGGGTTAAATTAAGAGAAATTTCTCACTTAAAAATTTCTTAAAAAATTCTCCATTTGAAATTTCTAATAATCTCATCATTGAATAATTGCTAATTCATTCCCAAAATTTTATTATTTATATATTTTTATTATTCTCTTAAAAGAATTGAAAATAAATATTAATTATTGAAATTGAAATTTTATCTAAATTTTTCTTCCATTTGAGTCAAATTCAAAAAAAAATTTCTCACTTACAAATTTTCTAAAAATTCAACAATTCTTGACTTTTTAGACTTCAATCATTGGAATTATTATAACTTATTTTTAGTAATTTAAAATCTTTATTTTTATTTATTATTTTTTTATTAATATCAAATAATGAAAACAAAAAAAAAAAGAATAAAAAAACAATTATGCATAAAACAAAGTGAATAAACAAACAATCAAAGAATTCAAAAAAAGCTAAATAAAAATAAGAAAAAGTACCAAAGTTAACTTGGACCTTTGTGATGAAATTTCCCTAAACCACTGTGCTAGCCTATCACACCACTTTTGTTTTTGGCACCATGTTTTTTCACCCCTATTTTATTTCTTGTACTTTTTAACAAAACCAACAAGATCAACTTCTTTTAAATCTGAAACAACTTTTAAATCTTTCTCCTTAAATCGTTGTTCACTGCTGTTAAAATAGCCTTCCTAGCTTCGCCTTTTTTCTTCCATTTTCTAAGTAAAGCCTTTAAGTAGATTTGGAGATCAATAACTGAAATCCCAAAGAAATCCCAAACTCCAAACTTCAAACTATCTATAACCAAACCTAATATATTTCTCCCATTTCAATCTCTTATTTATCTCGATTAAACCCAAAATATCAAAGAATCTAGCTAACTTAAGATATACCTATTTCCCCTGTTTTCAAATTTTTTATTTCTGTGTTGTTAAAAGATGTTTTATGTTGATAATGGCCAATGGCTGGGCTTAATGAAATTGATTCAAGTCAAAGAGGTAGAATGGGGTTTTTCGTGTATGTGTGTAGGAGGGAACTGTAATGGTAGTAATAGGGATGTTAGAAAGATAAATAAGAAAAGAGAAATAGTAAAAAAAAAATTTTAGCTTTGAGACGAGAAGAATATTTTTTTAAAGGTAATTATGCCTTTAGGATACAATAAAACCTTAAACTATCCAATAAGAAGTAGAAAAATAATTATACTGAAAGATTTATTTATAATAAATGAACAGACATAAACTTTTATTTATATGGTTATAACCTTCTGTATAATCATGAATTTTATGAATAACAATAAATTTATATTCAAATAGTTATGATCATTTGTCTTATGATAATTGTTTATGTTCAAACATAATTATTTAAAATATGAATAAAATTAATACAAAAATTAATTTTATTCATCAATAATTAAATCTTTTTATCCAATGTGAGATGTGCCATATTCTAAACTACTAACAATCTCTCACTAGTGTGGAATGTTGATGCTTAATCTTTAACTTTTCACATAAATAAATATTATTAATGCAATAAGGTACCTCTCGATTTAAACCTTCAACTAGTGTATATATTTTAAAATTCTAATGAAGTGAATGGTGTTCGCAGATTTAACCTCAACTTCTTAGTATTAGAATTGAAGATATAACACACATAATACTTATTTATTCTTTTATTAGAGGTTTATAACTACTTTTAGTACTATTATGGCCATGTGTTTATCCTATTCATAAATATTTACAAGAGAGACTACAATTCTTCTTGTTGAAGCTGCACCATTTTTATGTTTATATAGGTAGAGTTTTCATTATGTCTCAATTACTTTAGACATTTAAAACTCCATTAACAATATAAATACTTATCCTCCTCACGCAATGAATCACACTAGTTTCTAAAATTTGAATGGATTTTACTAGTGTTTAACAGATGCATAACAATAACTTGTTTTTACCCATTAAACTTTGTAATTAAAGGTTAGTAATTCAAAATTAGGTTCTCATTATTGGTGTCTAATAGTAAGGGTTTAAATCCATTCTACTTGTAGTACTACTAACCAATATCTTGGAATTCAATTTTCTTTAATGAAATTACCCTTACTTGAGATAGAATCTCTAATATAATCACTTCAGACAAATATGTCCAAACTTTTCATTTTGCCTCTCATTTATATGCTTTAGACATTGTTGCCCCACTCTTATCATTTTAAGAAATACTTAGTTTTGGTTGTGGCCACAAACCTATACTCATAAATTTCAACCATTCTATTTCCATACTTTTATACATCTTTAATACAATTATACTTCTAGTACAATTGGATAAACTCAATGAATAAAAAAAAACCATTTTAATCCTTTTAAGATTTGTAAGGAGATTTTTTTATAATTTTACTTTAATAATTGTCTAAACTTATTAACTTGTATAATTTGCTCATAAAATTATACTGAAATTTTACAACACTATGATAGTAATTTTTTTTTTTTAATTTCTTTTGATTCTTATCACCTCTACTATGTGTAAGTATACATTATTTTATTAAAAAATATCTCATTCAGTTGTTAAGATGTCATATATATTTAATCAAGTTGCCATTCATTTATCTTTTCACTATTTGGTGATTTTTTTTAAGTAAAAGGCATCCAAATCCACTATTAATGAAAGATAGCTAGCAAATATCTTAATATTTCTATAAAAGTTTCAAAACTTTTATATTTTAATTCAATATAAGAGTTTACATTAATAAGTAGATTCCACATATAATCATGTTTCTATAGTATCTTTTTAAGACTTTTTATGTCAATTTATAATAACTTATTATGAATTTATTTCATCATGAACACTATTAATAATTTTTATTACCATGAACAAAACCATTTTCATCACCCAAATAGATCAAATAGTATTCCTTTTGCTATTATAAAAGTTTTCATATTCACAAGATCTTTGAATTACTCATAGCTTCCAAAGTAAATATACTTTGAAATTTTCACTATATAAAATCATAAATGATAAATCATTGTACAATTCATGAATTAGACCATATACATAACAAAAAATTACCACAACATGATTAAGATTATGACATCAATTTTGGCCTATGGCTATTCTAAGCCAACCATAATAATCCACATCATACCTATAAATCATGTAGATTTGGTTACTGAAGTAATCTTATTTATAGTAATGGCTTTTAGTGAAAATTCAATTATCTTAAATGTTATCATAAGTTTCCAATGCATTTATTAATTGCCCAATGGCCAATTCCAAGTTCATGACTATTGAACCTCTAAACTTGATTTCAAAATTTTATGAGAACTTTATTTCTCCACCATTGTGCAGCCTATATATTTCTATTATTTACCACTTTTAATTGGTCATAACATTTTTGAATATATAATAAATTCAAAATTTACTCAAATGACTAATATGCCTATGTGTAATAAGAGTTCATAGTATATTTAACTCCAATTTCAAATACTTTTACAATAATTTTGTGATCAATATATTCATATTTAGATCATCATATCAACGTAAGTCATGAAACATGAATCCAAAGAATCACTTTCATAAAATAGTATAAACAATAATTATAATATGAGTTCTACTCATATTTCATGCAAAACTCATGATGAATTTATATTAGTTAAATTATTGATTGGCTAAGTCCAAGGCTTACGGCTTTTACAAACCAATATTATTATCTAAGTTCATATGTTAATTTGGTGTATAACTAGTCACATCCTTGCCATTGTCATGAAACTATTGAAAACCTTAGAAACTTGTTCACTTTTCATTGTAATAGCCTACAAAGGCCATTTTTTCAGGTATAAGAAACAAAAATATCTTTATTGTCTTTAACCAATAATGTATCAATTGGATGATGGCATTTTATATCTATAGTCCATATCTTTCTTATATGTATAAGAAAGAAATTTTCATCTCATTCAGTTCATTTTCGTAATATATGGCAAATGTACCAATATTCTCCATGCCATCACAAAATAAAATTAAACATATGCATATATTGGTGCCTAACATTGAATTTACATGTTCTTTTCTAATTTATAAACATGGCTAATTAGACATTGATGAGCATCCTTTAAAATGCTAGTAACCGACAAATGCTTCAATATTTTTAATCACATGTCTTTTATTTTAATCAATATCCCAAATATGGAAAGCAATAATACTTTTGTGTAACCATTAGTTAACTCTTTGATGGGTATTTATGATTTTCACTTTGTAATTATTTACAATAAAATTTTATTTTGTAAAATCACATCTAATATAATACACCAAACAGGTAAAATACATGTCACATTACCCATGTTTCTAATAATAACAACTATTTAGTTTATTATCCATCTATTAATCCATGAAACATTATATTTTAATAATAATTATTCACATACATCAATTTAATTTTAATTGGTTTTCATGAAAATTGAACACTAGTCAAAATTTGAACCAATAATAAATTTAAAAATATATATCAACATTTGATTTATAAACAAGCAACAAAGATAGAATCATACAAACAGCTTAACTTAACTTATTATCTCAATTTTAGTGCCATGATTTAAAAATAAAACTAATCTTGTAGACAAATCTTATTTTTTGCATATATTCTCCACCTACATCTAATTTTTCATGGTAAATGCCTTTACCTATTTTTGATTGTTTTCATAGAAACCATGGGACAATTTGCCTATTTTATATATAACTAAGGCATGACAATTAAACAATCGGTTATTCCATTAGAACCTAATTTAATTCGTTACTTGATAATAATTGATAATTTTTTTTTGTTGTAGATTAATTCATGTCTTTCTCTTTTATGTTTTCAAGCTATTTCTCATCCTAATATTTATAAGTATCGATTTATCAAATAGATATAATACAATTCATTAAACCCAATTGTAGAGCTAATTTCAGTATATATATAAACTTATACAATGTAATTAATATATTGCATATTTTGTTTTGACTTTACACATTAATGAAATTAATTTTTAATATATTTATCTTATTCAGTCAATCTATTTACCAGCAATTATTCAAAAAATAAAATACATACCTCTAATGAAGATCTTTATGAAAATTAATATTTTGGTCAATGGAAACATTAATTCTTTGACACCTTGAGCCTCCTCTAATATTGATCTTCAAATCATGTCATTTTTTTCTTTGTATCTTCCTCATGTAAAATATAAATTTATCATAATTGCCTTTAAATTGTTAGAAAAGATAAATAAGAATAGAGAAATAATAGAAAAGAATTTTTGCTTTAAGCCATGAAGAATACTTTTTTAAAGGCAATTATGCCTTTAAGATACAATAAAGCCTCAAACTCTCTAATTAGAAGTAGTGAAAATTGCTATACTAAAATATTTATTTATAATGAATGAATAGACATAAATATCTATTCATATGGTTATGACATTCTGTATAATCATGACCTTTATGAATAACAATATATTTATATTCAAATAGTTATGATCATTTGTCATATGATAATTATTTATGTTCAAACATAATTATTTAAAATATGAATAAAACTAATACAAAAATTAATTTTATTAATCAATAATTAAATCTTTCTATCTAATATGAGATACACCACATTCTAAACTACCAATAAGAGAATGGTAAATGACAATGGTTGATGGTGCAATTGATACTGATTAGGCTATGGGAATGTTGTTCTCAGCTTGTTGGTGTCTTTGTGTTGATTTTTATGTTATTCTTCTCGCTTGGTGTGAATTACAAGTCTTATAAGACTCAAATAGAATTTCAGGTGACTTGATGACAAGTTTAAATAATGATAATACCAAACTTATCTCCACATTATCAACATCATTTCTTTGGCCATCCAACATTTTTTCATTCTCCTTTTTTTTTTTTTTTTGAAATAACCCTGTCAATAAATAAATAAAAAAAAAGGTGGAAAATAACAAATAAACAATATAAAATAAAAACTAATCATATAAAAAGATAAATATTCAAAAGTAAATGAAATTAAAAATAAACCACAATAAAATAAAAGTTTAACACAAATTAAAAAAAAAAAGATAAATAAGATAAATATGTACATAGATAAATACAATAAAAGTAAAATATAAGATTAAAAATAAAGGAAATTCAGCATTTGGTCATAGAATGGGTTTGAGGCCAACCAATTTGGGTCTTTAGGTTTGAAATTAAATCGAACCCAATTGACTTAGACCTCGGACAGAATGAAGTATCTATAATTTATTATTAAGTTATCATTGATTTATTATTAAGTTATTAATTATCAACTCTAAGTTATCACTAATTCTTTATTAACCTATCATTGATTTACTAATATATTGTTATGCATTTACAACTATGAAACACAAAATTCAAAAGTCTATTAATAATATATGAGATAATTTTTTTATATAATAACATTATTGTTTTATGAAAAACATAAATTTTCACTAATTTTTTTATTGATTATGCTCATGGTAGGTTTATCTTAATCCAAAAAATGAAAATTTTGACTTCGTTTTTGTTAGTACCCAAGGTTCAATGCCTAACAACTTCAAGTATAATAAAAATTATCAATACTTGACAATTAAGTTATCAGTTATTTATTGCTAAGCTATTATGATATACTATTAATTTATGAATAATTAGCTACCAATTTATGAATGATTTGTTATTAAGTTATGAATGATTTACCAATTATTGTTGATAATTTATCACTAAGTTATCGATAATTTATTATAAAATTATAACTGATTTAATATTAATTTACCGATAATTTACTAAAAAGTTATTAATGATTAAATAATTTATTACCAAATTATCACTAATTTACAACAAAGTTATTAATAATTTCTATTACATTATTAGTGATTTACTATGAAATTATTACTAAATTATCAATGATTTATATTATATTTTTATATATTTATTATATTATTATTATTTTACTACTTAATTTTTAATTATTTATCATAAAATTATCACTGATTTAACACTTAATTATCTATAATTCACTACCAAGTTATTATTTTTTTATATTAAATTATGCATAATTTACTATTATATTATCAATGATTAGCTATTATGTTATCAATAATTTATTACTAAGTTATACCGATTTACTTTTAAGTTTTCAATTGGTAACTACTAAATTATCAATTATTTATCACTACTTTATAATTGATTTACTACTAAGTTATTTATTATTTACTATTATCAATTATTTACTATTAAATTATCATTCATTTATTATTAAGTTATCATTGATTTATTATTAGGTTATTAATAATTAACTTTTAAGTTATTACTTATTTTTTGTTAAGTTATCTTTAATTTAATACTATGCTATTATGCATTTATAATTATATTATAATTAATTTACCATTGAAGTATTATACATATATTATTATATTATTACATATTTACTAAAAAATTATCAACTATTGACTATTAAATTATCATTCATTTACTATTAAGTTATTACTAATTTATTACCAAGTCATCGATGATTACTATTAAGTTATACTAATAATATTTAAGTTTTCAATAATTTATTGCTAAGTTATTACTTATCCAATACTATATTATCATTAATTTATGTATATCTAAAAAAATAATCACAATGTTTGCTAGACGATGTAATTCGTAAGTTAGAGAAATTAAAAAAAAAAAGTTTAAGTGTAAATGACTAGAAAAATATGAGTAAATAGTTTTAATTTACTATTTGTAGTTTAACACATAATAATAAGTTAAAATCATAACTTGTTATATTAATGCCAATATTAAAATTAAATTAAATAAATATATACAATATACATTAAGTCAACATTTTAAAGATATTCTTCAAATTTTTTAGGATATGATAAAATAGTATATATTAATATAAGTTTTATTGATGATTTAATTGAATATTAGTGTTTATGCTTTTATACCTGTTAGTGAAGTATAATTGCATACAAAATATTGTAGAAAATATTATAAAGGGTCATAACAACTCAAATAATATTTAACTTTATATTGTCTTCTTAAATGAGTATAAACTATGACATCTTTTTTAAATGAAATGTTTAAATTATTTTCTTTAACCTATATAACAACAACTTGATTAATAAATAAATAATTATAAACTCATTAATCTAAATTAATATTTTTATAATACGAATTTTAAAATCTTCAAAAGAAGATTTATCCTTTTATCTCTGTAAAATTTGGATCTAAGGATTTTCTTCTAGAATTATTATTCATATCTCCATCATTTTTGCACTTAAATTTTCATTGTGTTTATAATTGTGTTTATAAAATTTGCACTTAAAATTTAAAATCCTCAAAAGAAGATTTATTTTTTAATCTTTGTAAGATTTGGGTATAAAAATATTCTTCTAGAATTATTATAAGTATCTTCATCATTTTTGTACTTAAATTTTCATTGTATTGTATTCTCATTTTATTTTGAAATTTATTATTGGTATCATAAAAATATAGCTAAAATAATATGGGTTAATTACTCAAATTTAAAACAATTCAAAACTCAAATTGAATATAAATAAAATTTGTACTCATTTTAAATTTTAATTTAATTAAAAATAATATAATATCCATAATTATAAAAATGAACTAACTTGACTCTATTTCAATTGATTTTAAAAGTCAACGACTTAATACTTATTTAAAACCCGAAATAAATAAACATAACCAAAATCTAAATTGAAATAGTAACTCAATCAAAATATAATATTTTTTATTTATCTTCCAGAACAATTTAAAAGTTCCTTATTTAAGCTTTTTTTCCTTCATTGTCAATGTCTTATTTTTATTGTCTTTGTGGTTGAATTAGTTAATTAATTTTTTAAATTATTTTTAAAATGAAAATGTAATTATAAGTAATTAATTATATTTTTATTTGAATTTAGAACAATTTGAATATAACTTTTTAAATAAAAAAAAATACACCAATTATTGAGTCAAATTTGTTCAGTTGCACAAGTAAATAATTGAGTACACTATGATATAAGTAAATAATAAAACTTGACTCTATCTAATTGGTCGTTGATCATAAATTTAAAATCCAACTCGAAATTATGAAAAGTCAAATTTCAAAATGATTAAAATACTAAATATACAATTAAATAAAAATTTATCAAATAAATTTTGATAATAAATACATATACATCATTTTTAACTTTAGTTAAATTATAATTTATAATAATATTTTTATATTAAATATAATAGTGATAATTAATTCGATAAATTTTAATTCTTTTGAACAAATATTACTTAATATGATAATTTTAAAAATTTTGATACAACTATGAATATTTTTAAAACTGACATAAAAGAGAAAATGAAGGAGTATACAATGTTTTTTCAAATAAAAGAATTTCATATTAATTCTAAAAAAATTTGAAACAAATAATTGGTATATTTTTAATTGAACATCATATAGCACTAACATTTTTTGTCATATGAAAAAGATAGAGTTATGCACAATCAATTAATATTTTGTCTCATTTTTTTGCTTAGGATAATCTTCAATTGATGCTTCCATCAATTGGATGTAATTGTACATTCTATCAATTGAAAGCTTAATTTTTCTTATATTTAAAAAATTTTATTATACATAAATTTTTATTATATAAAAAATATTAAAATACATAATTTAAAAAATAAAATAAAATAAAATCCTAACCTTGTTATTTGTCATGTTTTATTAAGAAATTTTCAATTTTAAAAATAACAAACTTATTATATAATACCTATATAATTTATAATGATTTCATTTTTAGTATTAATAACATAAATTTTCGTGAATAAATATAACTTTGGCATAAGACATATTCAAAAGATAGTTCTAATGAATTATGTCTCACCTTAAAAGAATTCACAAAAACTAATTAATTTTACTTTACTTGATAATTTCTTACTTAGAATAATTTATATTTATGCTAGTAACCAAGGTTCAACTTTTGATAACTTTACATATAAGAAAATTTATTAATAATTAATAATTAAGTTATCATTAATTTATTATTATGTTATTAGCAATTTACTACTAAGTTACCAATAATATACTGCTAAAGTATCAATGATTTATTACTAAATTAATATAAAAAAATTACTAATGATATTTTAATCAATCATTTTTAATATTTTTGGAATTAAAATTTTGTTAAGTGTTTAGTCAATCACTTTTAACACTTTTTCAGTCTAACTAAATTAGCATAAAAAATTACTAATGATATTTTAATCAATTGCTTTTAATATTTTTAGAATTAAAATTTTATAAAGTGTTTAGTCAACCACTTTTAGTATTTTTTTTGTCTAATTATAAAAAAAAGAGTCTAATAATAAAAAAATTTTCTTTTAAATTAAAATTTATAAACAAAATTTACTAAAAATATTTTAGTCAATCATTTTTAACACTTTTAAAATTAAAATTTTAAAATCTTAAGTAGTTTAATTTCTCATAAACTCTAATTTTAATTCTAATTGATATAAATTAAACTTAAATAAATTAATAAAAATTATATATTTAAGGATAACTTTGTTAATTTAAAATTTATATGGGCATTTAGATTATTCTATATTAACACTTTTGAAATTCATACTTTTATATATAAATGATAATAACAAAATTACATTTTCATTTTTTACCTTAATTTTATTTTAAGATTCATTTATATTCATTTAGGGTTCCTTTTTTTAAAAATTTGTTTGATTGTTGTTTATTTATTATTCATGAATATATTTATTTATATATGTATATATATCTATGAACATGTTTGTTTAATATTTATAAATAAATTATTTAATTTAATCAAATTGAGTATAAATGAATGCGAATATCTTACAATTTAAACGAATTGAGCTCAAATGAACAATGCAATTTTTTTATTGAACACGAATTGAGCTCAAACATCTTTAAAAATAAATGAACAAACTAAAAATGTACATTTGTTCATTCATGTTAGGTTCGATTACTGTCCTAAAACTAAATAAATACCAAATTTATTCCTTTATCATTTCATTTTCAATTTGAAAAAAAAAAGGTCATATTTTTCTAGCTCCATTATTTCGTTCTTGGCGTTGTATAGAGCATGCATAACCAAAATAATGTTTCAAAAGTTGATCGGATATTGATGTTAGAAGGTGCAAAAGTAACAACTGTAATGGTTGATGCTCTAAGAGCTGGCGCAGCTGCATTGGAGGCCGTAAGCAAGTGAACAATGTAAGTTATACCTCAGCTTTTGGAAAAGATTGCAGATTGCACTCTTTAGAATTTGGTTCCATTTGATGAAGTAATGGTTATGAGTGAAATATATAGGTTGTTCTTAAGAAACTAGAAAGTGCTTTGAGTGCTCGTAGTCAAACACCTACTGAAACTCTGAAACACTACTACGTGCAAGTAATGTATATATATTCTTCAAGAGTAAAGCAATGTTAGCATTTTACTGGTCCTATTATCAATTTTCTGTGTTGAATCTTTCACTATCCTTTTATTTTGTTTTGATATAAAAGAGATTACAATATGAAATTTTTAAAAAATTACAAATTTTAATATTTGAATTTTAGATTTACTGAATATCATATTTTAAAAATTATTGCATAAATTAATTGAACTAAACCCTATATTCCACTATCCTTTTAATTTATTTAATCATTCCTTTATAGCAAAATATTAAACATCCTTTTGAATGGGCTCATTTCGTTATCATGCCTTGTACATGTATTCCACACAGCATTGTCATTCAAGTGCCTTGCCTAAAGTTTCTTTGTCAATTTGTTTGCTTTAGTCAAATATACATACAACAATGCAAAACGATCTTATTATAAAACAACAGTAAAATCATTTTAAAGGAAGTGATAGCAAATTCGCAATCATTTCTTTTTGTCCTTTGGATTTTGTCTGCTGTTTACATTTAATTTCACATCTGTAGAAGTGGAACTCAAACCAAGTTGCGTTTGTTTAGTATTTAAATGAATCACATTTAACTATTTCCAATGCCTGCATGCCCCACTATTGGCTTGCTAGTTTTTTTAACTCAGTTTCTTATTGTTGTGTTTTTTCTCTCGTTTCTCTTAAAAATAAATAAGGAAAACAGTAACTGTTCTTTCTTATGTTAAAAGGGACTTATTATTTTTCCGTTTCTATTGATTTCTTTGTTTCAGCCACTGCCTTCTTCTGTGGACTTATTCTTGATCAATTGAAAAACTTCACCGTGGATATTAGAATATTAACAATCCATATTAAACTCAAATTTTTGAAAGATAAAAATGCATATGAGAACTAAAGTACATACTATAAATTAGATTCAATGTGTTGTTCTTAAGCTCATGTCATTGGGATTGAAAATCTTCTTTGATGTCTAAATGTTTAGATTTCATCAGATTTTCAATCTTTTAAATTCTGATCATCTCTCTCTCATTTACTATTAAAAGATGCGGCCCTCTAGGCAAGTTAGCTAGTTCCTCCGATTCTTTAAAGAGCGTTACACCAAATTAAGAAGATGAACTTAATTAAATAGCTTTACACATTGAAAGATAGGGTTTTTGAACTCGAAACTTATTTCAATTAATTTATATAGTCAAAAAAAACATTCAGCAGATTTGAAATTTTAATCTCAAAATCTTAATCTTTTTCTTTTTTTTTTCATGTTATGATCTTCTTTGCAAATACAGTTAATACAAAATAGGACCGCAAGGATTAAAACTGTGTCCCAGGGAGGAAAAAGAAAAGCAATGCTGGTCTATCCAATGGTGCAGATATGCTGGTCCTCTTAAATACTTTTAAGAAGGAATATTCATTTACAAGTAGCGCCACCAAGATATAGTTAAAGCACATTATGATGAAATGTCTGAAAGTGCAATGTGCAAACATTAGAGGGAACAAAATGTCTGCCCAGCTTTGAGGGCCTTTTTCTATTTACTTAATTCCTAAAGAAAAGAAAACTCTATAAGCAAGTTCTTTTTCCCAAACTTTGAAATTTTGAATCCTTTTTGAGCAGTTCCTTATTGAGGTAAGGGGTAGAATATACATTGAATAACCAGTTAGCCAAAACAAGTGTGTATTTGGCTTCTGGGCTGCTCAGGGTATGTGGACAAATTGAGGCAAGATTATAATTGCATTCACCAGGGTATATCTAGGGTTTCCAAACTAAAACACTGTTGGGTTTTCTGCTAATCAATTATACCCTTAACTGCCTCAGATTTCTGGCTCTCTGTTGAAAAAATATCGACAGTAGTGGCCCCAGCGGGGAAGCCTTTACCAGATATAACGAAGTTGCATAGTTGGCAAGGTTCTTATATCTCATTAGTCATTATATATGTTGCTTTAAGAGAAAATGGTAGTTTATTTTTAGAACTTGTAATTAAAATGAAAAGGGGTGGCGAAAAATAAATGTTTAAATGTAGAAATGCTTGTTTTTGTTTACTAGTATTTTTTTTTCGGGGAGGTTAGTTATAAAGGTGCCAAATATGAAATAGAAAGATTGGCAATGGGCACAGGAGAGTCACATGCATGGCAAAAGAAAATGTTAGCACTTTATTAATTTCTGGGTCTTGAAATGTCTGAAAGGAAGTCATGTTTTATACATATTCATCCAATAATTTAATGCTGCTTCAAGAAAAATCTTGAGTGTAAAAGTTTTAAATGGTAAAACTCGGATGAATATTGAATAGAAATTAGAAAATGATGTGTTATTTATGACCATTTGAACAGGCCACGCCCCCATCCCATGCAACTTTTGTGATCAGTGAAACAGCAAAAAGCAGGCAGACATGATGATGGAATCACCCTCACACCCATGTCCATCTTTCCATAGGATAAATTAAAAACCAAAATTTTCAAGACCCCACTTCGCTTTGACAATTGTCCATATTGAAACTTATCAGTTAATAGAATATAATCATTTTTACATAAATTTTTATTTCATTTGAAATGTTTCTATCCGGTAACAGGGTCCAAAATTGAAAGGTTAAAGGCTGCATTCAGAGAATAAAAACTATTACTATAAAATCAACATCAGATTAATTAAAGCTCCATTTACTTGACTTGAAAAGAAAATCTTATAATCTTGTATCTCTCTTTTCTTTCACATTTCTTTTAGTTTTTCTTCCACCATTCCGGCCAACTTCCAGCCATTTCTCTCTCAGTATCGATTAGCAACACTTTCATTCAGTCCTTGAGGCTTTACGTCAGCATGGGAAAAATCAGCTAAACCATCATAGCAACTTGGAACAACCTCGCCCGTTTTCTCCTGACTCCAAATGCCATTGACAAATTCATAAGGAAACTCAAAGCTGAACTGATCCATCAAAATATTGCCGGTATCTTCAGCATATCCATTACCAGGCATTGAGGCAGACTTGAGCTCCGTATCCAAAAAAGTAGAATCCCAAATGCCGGCTTGCTCGTGAGAGGAGGTAACAATGTGACTATTCGCCAAAGTTGCACGTGACTGTGACAGATGGGTGATTGCTTCTGGGCCAGAAAAGTCCATTACTGGGTCTAAAGGCAAGTTTTGAGTACTAATGACAGAGAATCCATAACCAACATCAGTTGAAATTGACAATGGTGTAGAAATATGAGACTGTGAAGTTGAGCAATCCAGATTGTAAGTTTCAGCTTTTGGTAAACAAGGCTGTGAAGCTGCTTGTTGAGGAGGAATATTAGTGTTAGCAGGGACAAAACCATTGTTATTGAAGCTTGATTTTCCTGACAGTAGCTTCTTCTTTAACTTGGTATTCCAATAGTTTTTCACTTCGTTGTCTGTTCTTCCAGGCAGTTGAGAAGCTATGAGAGACCATCTAACAAGAATCACAAGAGGAGTTTTTAGTTTTTATAATTCTTAAATGAAGCAATATAAAAACAACCGACATTGGAATAAGTTAACACAAGAAGCTTTGGGATCAAGGTAATTAACTAAAATTTTTAAGAGCAACCAGACAGATCATTCTTTAACCAAAAAAACAAAGACAAAAACTTGCCTGCTTCCCATTTGACTATAGAGAGTGCATATGATATTGTCCTCCTCTTCGGTAAAACCTCCATGTTTGATGTCTGGCCTCAGATAATTAAGCCATCGTAATCGACAACTCTTGCCACATCGCTTAAGGCCTAGAGGTAACAAGAGATCATATTGAGGCGTAAACTTCCAAGCCAGGAAAATTATAGAAAAAATTACTGGCAATAAAATTGATGCTCACTTGTAGTTCAAAATTCAAATAAAAGACAGACAAAAAAAAAAAAAAAAACAGTTCAACGTCTTGTTTTAGACAGACGTAAAAAGCAAGATTAAGGCTGATTTCAACTGCTGTTGGAAACAAAATTTACAACGTCTTATGTTCTCTCTTTGATTCAGTCTTTCCGGGGCAAAAAAAAAAAAAAAAGAAAAACTTTATGAGGCAGATGCATATGGATGTCAGAAAAGTATATATAATTTAATTATGAAAACAGATTATTTAGAAAGATGAAAGAATGATCATAAAAGTTTAAGCAGGATAGGCCAAGACTAGAGAATAATGTCCAGACTTGAAACGGTACTCTGAACAAAGATCATAAAACTCAGCGGCCAGTCTAATTTTTTTCTTGCAGGGGAAGTACCATAATTATGAACGTAAATGGTATTTCTAAATTTTACATTAAAGTTTAAAGCAAAAAGAGGACACATATGTAACTAAACAACTGAAAAAGCTAAAATCTGCCAGAATTTTCTGAAACTGAAAGAAATTAAAACGATGGAACGGTAAAAATAAATGCACCATTTAGAAAGCTGACGTTACAAGATACCTTCATAGTTGATGATCATATTCCTTTCGTGCTTAGTAGAAAGGAAGAACAAATTTAATAATCTATTAAAATGTGAAACCCTTGTCTGATGATTTACTTTCAAGTTGAAAACATATGAAAACTCTTTTTTGGTGAAATGGATAGAGGGAAATTTGCCCAGAAACAAAAAAAAATAAAAGACCCATTTATGATTGAAAGGTGAAATGAAGAAGAGAATACCCTAATAGAGACTAGAAAAGGAGAGAACAAAAATAGCTTTATCTATACCAGCTTTTTGAGGCAAAGCGATCCAGTTACCACCGGTGCCATGAGTCTCAACATAGGTTTTGAGGGTGGCGTCTTCTTCAGGAGACCATGGGCCTCTCCTCACGTTTGCTTTGTCACAGCATGGAGCTCTCCCCATGCCTTCTAGCTCAGCCTCTTCGGTATCACTCTAACCTCAAAACAAAGACAAAATCCGACAAATAGACAGAATAGACAGAGAGAGAAAGAGAGTAAAACTGAGACACGCAAATGCTTTCAAATTTGAGAAAAAAAAAAAGTACTGGGCTCTCTAGTCTCTTCCAGTGAAGGAGTTTATAAAGTCAGTGATTTTCTTTTACTGGCAGCCTAAGAATATATAAAGTAATTATAGATATTTAAATTCAAATTTTAAATTATTTTTTAAAAAAATTATATAAATCAATTAATTTAAGTTCGATTAGATGACTCTATTCCTTTGCAAACAAAAGAAGAAAAAAAGGTTGACTTTGTACGACTGTCTGTCTATCTATTTTCTCCCACTCTCCTCCATTTTCTTTCTTTTACTTTGTTTTTGCCTTCTCTTCTCTTGCAGCGTTCTTGTCTGTTAAGATAGTAGGAACCAGTCAACAATCACACCGAATATCGTGTTGACTTTGTTTCATCAGACTTCTGAGACTTCATCTCATTAATTAGCCATCCTTTGGCCTTTATGCAATTAAAGCTTCTATTCAGAAAATTAACTAAAATTTATACCAAAATATAAGTATTGTTTGAGATTCACAAAGAGGATATATAAACAACGTAATTGAATAAAGCAAAATGAAAACTTGATTTGTAAATTGCACCTGGCCCCATAATATCCTTCTTTTCAAACATGTAAAAAATTTTAGAACGCCCTAATTTTTGTATTTCACTTTTTGTTTTTCTCGTCGTCCAAATAAGCAGCAACCTTTATCTATAATTAATTATAGAGTATACAATAAAAAAAGTTTTTTAAAAAATTGAAATAAAAATTACAAAATTTGAGCTTATAATTTTAATAGGATACTCTCTGAACATGTAATTTGATGATATTAGGCTATTTTTTTTATAAGCCATTCATATATAACTCAAGTAAATAAAATTTAGTGATATTTAGGTAAATATATTATTTCATATGAAAATCATATTTTGTGTATGAATAAGAATTTATTAATAAAAAATATTATTTTAAATAAAATATATTTAAAATAATTTAATCAATCATTTTTAACACTTTTAAAATTAAAATTTTATTAAAAATATTTTAATATTTTTAATATTCACACTTTTATATAAATAAAGATAATAGTAAATATTGTTTGTTGATGTTTATCCGTGTTATTACTAATTAACAAATCTAATAGTACTAATTTATTGTGAAAAAAATTACACATTTTATTATTTTATTATTTTATATTTTCTTCAAAATTTTCATGTTCTAAATATACATGCTCATAACCTTAATTATACATAAATGAAAGAAAGTTTGAAGTTGGGGAGTGTGGCATGAAATTGAAGAGCTACACATTATAGGGTCTAGTATTCAAATTTCAAAGTAATAAAGCAGAAGTATTAATGTTCAAATGAACCTAGTCCATTTGTAAAAAGGAAGACCTCCCTCCTTCAAAATGGTTTCTTTTTCTTTCTTTCTGAACAATATGTACTTCTCTTCTCTTCTATTTTAGATCATTGCTTAATCTTTCCCGTATGATTGAAATAGCCTAGTGTCATGTTTTTCAAAGGTGGAATGATATTTATCTCTCTCTTTGACAAAAGAAAGAACACAAATTCAAAGGAATACACCTTTCAATCTTTGCCTAACATTACCCTCTCTATCTCTCTCACTCAATGGAAATACAAATAAAAACAACCCACCTAAACAAAAGAGTCAAACTATTCTCTAAAAAAAAAAAAAAAAGTGAACTTCAGCTTCAATTTTTAAGGTTATATAAATATATAATATATTATAATATATAGTCATTTAGCACTTTTAGCAACAGTCGCACTCGCATGGATTATTAATAAAATATAAAATTTTTAATTTCAAAAAATATAATTTCAATTTTAACAATCTCAACCATAAAAAAAAAAAAAACTTTTTTAGAAAACGTGTAGTTAGGAAAATCCAATTTGTTTATTGGACTTGTTTTTTGGGCGGTTTGAAGGGTACAAGAAGTAATTAATCAATGGTTACTACACCTTTCTATCCCTAATCACTGAGGATAAAAAACTTAGATAAAATTTTTTATTAAAAATGATTAAATAAAAGTTAAAGTCGAAAATTAAAATCAATAAATTAAAAGGTCTTGTTACATAGATCAAGTTTTTAAATTTTGAAAACTGTTTAAATATTTTTTAGATAAACATTTTTAGTAAAAATATTAATAAAATATTTACCGTTGGATAATTATCGATCAAATTTTAATTATAAACAACATTTTAATACATTTTTTTACATATTAGTAATCTTCACTATTAATCTATTACTTTAAATTTTTTATTAAATCATTTTTAAGAAAAAAATTCACATAACTCCACTTAAAAATTTTAATATAAATCTTATCCTCGTTGAGGATCATACTTGGCTTTTTTAGACATTCTCTTCCTACGAGCAATTTACATATATGCATATGAAAAGGCAAAAATGTCTATCAATTTAGAGAAAGTGGCACCTTGATTACATTCCAAAATAATGTTTCTCAAAGAATGTAGTTTTTTTAGTGAATAAGTTTTTGGCATGTACATGATGTAAATGTAATTTTTATCTTTAAAAATCTATTTTAATAAATAATTTTTTTGATACTATGATAACAATGATAAATACTAATAATTTAGTTTTGATTTTAGTATAATATAAGTAAAATTTGATAACATTTTTATATAATTTTGATTTTGATAACCTTTGATAAAATTTTGGTAACCTTTGATATAATTTTGGTAATCATTTATATAATTTTAGAAATTTTTTATAAAATGTTAATAACCTTCTGATGTAATTTTTGTAATTTTTTGATAACTTATAATATACTTTTGATAATTATTGATAAAATTTATGTTATCATATATTTAACAATAGATTCCTATAAGAAAATATGAGTTTAGTTTTACTATAAGATAATTTTTTTATATAATATATTATTATTTCATTCAAATTTAAAATTTTTTTCACTAAATTTTTTATTGACAAGGTTTATGATATGTTTATCCTAATCTTCAAAAATAAAATTTCTAACTCCATTTTTTCAAGTAACCAAGATTTAATTCCTAACAACTTTAAGTATAAAAAAATTTATCAGTGATTGATAATTAAATTATCATTGATTTATTATTAAGTTATCAATGATATACTACTAAATTATCAATGATTTACTTCAAATTAGTATTGATTTACAACTAACTTATGAATGATTTATGACTAACTTATGAATAATTTATTACTAAGTTATTACTGATTTACTACTAAATTATTGATAATTTACTACTAAGTTACTAATGATTTGTTATAAAGTTATAACTTATTTACTATTAATTTGTTGATAATTTACTACAAAGTTATTAATAATTAATTAAGTTACTACTAAATTACTACTAATTTTAACTAAATTATTAGTGGTTTACAACTAAGTTATTAATAATTTGCACCTAAATTATCAATGATTTACTATTATTTTATTATGCCTTTAATACTATATTATTATTGATTTATTACTCAGTTTTTGATTATTTACTATAAAATCATCACAGATTTATTATAAAATTAACCATGATTTATTATTAAATTGTCACTGATGTATATTAAATTATCCATAATTTACTATCAAGTTTTCATAATTAACTATTAAGTTTTTTATAATTAACCACTATTAAGTTATATTGATTTACTTTTAAGTTTCCAATGATTAACTACTAAATTGTCATTTATTTTATTATTAAGTTATTTATGCTTTACTACTATGTTTATCAATTAATTACTATTAAGTTGAAAGTGATTTACTATTAAGTTATCACTAATTTACTATTAAATTATTATTAAGTTATCAATTATATTTATTAAACTATCATTAATTTACTAATATATTATTATGCATTTACAATTATGAAACATGACATTTAAAAATCCACTAATAATATATGAGATAATTTTTTTAATGTAATAACATTATTGTTTTATTCAATTTTATAATTTTTCACTAATTTTTTTTATTAAATATGTTCATGGTAGATTTATCCTAACCCCTAAAATGAAAATTTTGATTTATTTCTGCTAGTACTCAAGGTCCAATCCTTGGCAATTTCAAATATAATAAAAATTATCAATATTGATTGATAATTATCAATTATTTACTACTAATTTATCAATGATGTATTACTAATTTATGAATAATTTGCTACTAATTAATGAATGATTTGCTATTAAGTTATTAATGATTTATCATTGAATTGTTAGTACTTTACTACTAAGTTATTGATGATTTATTATAACGTTATAATTGATTTACTACTAATTTACCAATTATTTACTAAAAGTTATTAATGATTAACTAATCTACTACTAAATTATCACTATTTTACAACTAAATTATTAGTAATTTCTATTACATTATTAGTAATTTACTACAATGTTATGAATTTACTACTAAATTATCAATGATTTATTATTATATTATTATATATTTATTATTATGTTATCATTGATTTACTACTTAGTTTTAAATTATTTGTCATAAAATTATCATTGATTTATTACTAAATTATCTATGATTTACTACCAAGTTATTACCGATTTATATTAAATTATGCATGATTTACTATTAAGTTATCATTAATTAATTATTATTATTGATGATTTACTATTAAGTTATATTGATTTACTTTTAAGTTTTCAATAAATAACTACTAAATTATCAATTATTTATTACTAATTTATAATTGATTCACTACTAAATTATTTATTATTTACTAATATCAATTAATTACTATTAGACTGAAATTAACTATTAAATTATCACTAATTTACTATTAAGTTATCATTAATTTATTACTACGTCATCAATAATTAACTACCAAGTTATCACCTTTTTATGTTAAGTTATCTTTAATTTAACTTATGTTATTATGCGTTTATAATTATATTATAACTGATTTACCATTAAAGTATTATGTACGTATTATTGTATTATTACTAATTTACAAAAAAAATTATCAACTTTGACTACTAAATTATCACTCATCTACTTTTAAATTATTACTAATTTGTTACTAAGTTATCTCACATTTGAAGAATGTGTGGATATGATATGATATATATGTAAAAATCTAAACTCAAATATATGAGGCACCTTTTGTAAGATAAAGTCGTAAGATCTTCGGGTCAAAGTAGACAATACTTTATAGGTTGGGTGTGGATCTCCACAAATAGTATCAGAGTCATCCCAGTTGACGAAAACTAAATGTTATATCCTGAAAGTCAGTAAATGTTACACCATGGGGTGCCATCTTTAGAATTTCAATATCTTGTATGATCTTGGTCATATAGTTAAACTCGGTTTGACAATGACTCAAGCTTTAAAGGTAGGAAGATTGTGACGTCCCTAATCTCACATTGAAAGAATGTGTGAATATGGTATGATATATATATATATAAAGATCTAAACCCAAATCTGTGATGAGCTTTTGTACGATAAAATCATGAGATCTTCATGTCAAAGTAGATAATATCTCACAGATTTGGTGCAGATCTCCATAAATTTACTATTAAGTTATACTAATTACATATAAGTTTTTAATGATTAATTACTAAGTTATTAATTATCCACTACTATGTTATTATTAATTTATATATATTTAAAAAGAAAGTAATCATAATATATGCTAGATGATATAATTCGTAAGGTAGAGAAAGAAAGAAAGAAAAAAAAGTTCAAGTGTAAATAACTTGAAAAGCATTAGTAAATGCTTTTAATTTATTATCAATAATTTAACACGTAATAATAAGTTAAAATCATAACTTTTTATACTAATGCAAGTATTAAAACTAAATTAAATAAAT
Organism: Durio zibethinus; assembly: GCF_002303985.1. Next base: position 11,293,489 of record NW_019167882.1, on the reverse strand, counting down.
ATATACAATATATATTAAGTCAATATTTCTAAGGTATTCTTCAAAATTTTTAGTTCATGGTAAAATAGTACATGCTAAAATAAGCTTTATTAATGATTAGATTGAATTATTAGTGTATATATTTTCATAACTATTAACGAAATATAATTGCTTATAAAAGATTGAAAATTTTAAAGTGTTTTGTCATTAATGGAAATAATAAATTATGCCTTATAATTCGATCTTTAAATATATAATTTTGGGTGAAAATCTTGTTATATATGCGATAAAAGTAATTAGAACAAATTTATTAAAAAATTTATAAAAATTAAACATATCACAATTTTAAAAATATTAAATTCATATTAATTTTTTTTCTCCATAATTTTTTTTTACTAAACAAAAAGATGGTATACTTTTAATTATTGCTTTTTTGTTATTACCATCATTCAAAATGAATTTTTTGATATTTTGATCCCAATCAACTTTTTCATTTTGAAAGAGTAAAAATATTGTAAGAGGTTATAAAACTCAAATAGTGTTTAACTTTATGTTTCTTCCTAAAATGTTTGAATTGTTTGAACAAAATGTTTGAATTATTTTCCTCAACTCATATAATAGCAATTTGATCAATAAATGAACAATTATAAACTCGTTGATATAGATTAACATTTATACAATACAAATTTCAAAATCCTCAAAAGAAAATTTATCCTTTAATCTCTACAAAACTTAGGCACAAAGATTTTCTTCTAAAATTATTATTAGTATCTCTATCATTTTTACACTTAAATTTTTCTTGTATTATGTTTTTATACTATTTTGAAATTTACTACTAATGCCATAAAAATATAGTTAAAATAATATGGATTAATCAACTTAAATTTGAAACATTTCAAAACTCAAATTGAGTACAAATAAAATTTTTACTTATTTTAAATTTTAATTTAATTAAAAACAATATAATAATGTAATTATAAATATGAACTAACTTGATTTGATTTCAATTGATTTTAAAAGTCAACAACTTAGTAGTTATTTAAAACCAAAATGATTGAACATAACCAAAATCCGAATTAAAATAATAACTTAATCAAAATCTAATATTTCATATTCTTTCATAATAATTTGAAAGTTCTTTATTTAAGCTTTTTTTCCTTCATCTTCAATGTCCTATTTTTATTGCCTTCATGGTTAAATTAGTTAATTAATTTTAAAAATATTTCTAAAATGAAATTGCAATTATAAGTAATTGAGTATACTTTTTTTTAATTTTGGATTTAGGATGATTTGAATCTAGATTTTTAAATAAAAAGAAATATGGACCAAATATTGAATCAAATTTACTCAATTGAATAAGTGAATAACTGAGTGCTTTATGAATAAAAGTAGTTAATAAAACTTGACTTAACCTAATTGTCATTGATATTAAGTCTAAAATTTAACTCAAAATTATGAGAAGTCAAAATTTAAAATGATTGAAATACTAAATACACAATTAAATAAAGATTTATCAAATAAAATTTACTAATAAATACCTTTGAATTACTTTTAAGTTTAGTTAAATTATAATTTATAATAATATTTTAATGTAATAGTGATAATTGATTCAATGAATTTTAATTTTTTTAAATTAATATTATCTAATATGGCAACCTTAAAAGTTTTGATATAACAAAATATTCTTCAACTAACATAAAAGAGAAAATGAAAGAGTATACAATATTTTTTTAAATAAAAGAGTTTCATATTAATCCTAAAAAAGTTTGAAACTAATATATTTGTATATTTTTCATTGAACATCATATAGTACTGACATTCTTTATCATATGAAAAGAATGAAATTATGCATAACCAATCAATTTTTTGTCTCATTTTTTTGCTTAGGGTAATCTTCTATTCATGCTTCTATCAATTGAATACAATTGTATATTCTATTAATGAAAAGCTTAATTTTTTTATTTAAAAAATTTTATTATACATAAAATTTTATTATATAAAAAAATTAAAATACATAATTTTAAGAAATAAAATAAAATAAATTCTTAACATTGGTACTTGTCATATTTTATTAAGAAAATTTCACTTCTAAAAATAACAAATTTTTATATGTAATACCCATACAATTTATAATGATTTCATTTTCAATATTAATAATATATATTTTCTTAAATGAATATAACTTTGGCATAAACACATTTAAAATATGGTTTCAGTGAATTTTGTCAACCTTAAAAGAATTTATCAAAAATAATTAATTTTACTTTACTTGATAATTTTTTACTTAAAATAATTCACATTACGTTATTCAACCACCTAGATAACCAAAAAAATGAGCAATTTAATATAATTGAGAAAGATTAAATAACCTTGAGAGACAAATTAATTATATATAAGCATATTAAGATAAAAAGTTAAGAAAAATTTAAATTAATTATTGTTTTAATTAAAATGAACAATTCTTATGGCAATTTGACAAGAACCAATCCTGAGCTATTGGTAACTTTATCATCTCTTTAGTTATCTAATTCTATAGGTAAAAAGTCTAATTAAAGTGTTTAATAAATCATATAATGCTAATTGTTGGTGAATGGGATGCAATTGATCAGCCTTTAATTTTAGCATTTGATTTTATATTAGTTTTTGTTTATGGGAATAACAATTATAAAATTCTAAAGAAAAAAATACAAGAGAAAAATTAATTATAAAGGTCTTACTAAAGTATAAAAATGATATATTAAAGAATTATTTCAAGGGACTAAAAATATTTAATTATGTTATCAATGATCAAACAATTAACTCATAAAACATATAAATAATAAAGTCATTATCATACATATATAGTTAATATATTAAAAAAATTGAAAGGCCAAAAATAGAAAAAAAAAGCTTAAATGACTTAATTATTATTTTTTTAATGAATTTATTTATCAACATAAATTGTAGATACAATTATTTTTACAACAATTGAAGAAATAAAATTTATATAATTGTTTTATTTTTACGCACAGTGAGCTTTGGTATCGTTCTATTTGTATTTCATTTGATATGAAAAATCATTTTACTTAGAGAAAAAGAGTTTAATAATAAAAATAAAGTCATTTAAATTAAAATTTATAAAAAAATTATTATGATTTTTTTAATTAATCACTTTGAATATTTTTAGAATCAAAATTTTATTAAAGGTGTAATCAATCACTTTTAGCAGTGTTTAGTTTAATTATAAAAAAGAGTCTAATAATAAAAAATTCATTCAAAATAAAATTTATAAAAAAAATTACGAAAATTATTTTGTCAATCACTTTTAACACTTTTAGAATTAATATTTTAAAATTTTAAGTTAATTTCTCATAAACTCTATTTTTTAATTTTAGTTGATTTAAATTAAATTTAAATAAATTAATCAAAGTTATATATTTGAGGATAAATTTGTTAATTTAAAAATTTATAGGGATATTTAGGTCAATCATTATTAATACTTTTGGAGTTCTCACTATAGATGATAAAGGCTTTTAAATACACCACCCAAATTTATCTGTACACCTTTATCAATTTTTTTCCAAAAATACCGACATAACAAATGTCAAATTTATCATTTAATAAATTATAATTTTACCTTTTTCTTCTTATTTCCTTTTTCTTACTTTTGCTTCTTCCTCTTTCATCTTTCTTTCTCTCATACCTAGTCAAATCTAGATTTTTTATGTTTTCGAAAATCCATTTCTGAAAATTATGATATATTTTTGAAAATAAAATTTTGAAATTTATGTTATATTTTTAGAAATGAGGTTTCTCGAAAATGGATTTTCGATAAACTTAAAGGCTTCTCATAAATGGATTTACAATAGCCTTTAAGGCTTCTCAAAAATGAAAATGGATTTCCAAGAGCTTTTAAGAGCCTTTAAGGCTTTTCAAAAATACATTTTAGAGAGCCTTAAAGGCTTACTGAAAATTCATTTCTAAGGAGCTCGAATTTTGCAAAATCTATTTTGTAAATCTTAATATATTTTCGTATGCATTTAAACCAAATCAAACAATAATTCTCAAAATCTTACTTTTAATCAATGGAAGATTCAAGAAAACATGTAATCTTAGGATTAATTTGGGTTTGAGATTGAAGAGAGAAGAAGAGAGAAGGAAGAAAAAATGTTGAGGGTATGAAGGGAAAATCAATTATTGAGAGATGGGGTGTATTTAATAGAAATAGCAAATTTATATTTGATTTTGGGGTGTATTTAGTACTTAGGTGTATAGAATAAAAATGGAGGTGTAAATAGAATTCCCCATAAATGATATACAAATATCAATGTTCTGGTGAAAGCATTTTCCCCAATATTTTTTCATAAGGAAATCTCTACTCAACGTTTGTTTAGTGACTTCATTAACTTAAGAGAATGTATATTATGTTTAATCTTTTTTGGGTAAGTAAAAGCTTTTATTTATGGAAAGAAGTACAAAGCTGCTACAATCTCAACAACGCTGCATACAACAGTCATCAACAACAATCTACCTATTAAACCATGGACTCACAAAGATCTCAAACATTACAAATGACTGATTAAAAGGATAACTGGCTATGTTTCTTAACCTTGCTAACCTAGCTCGAACTACATTAGCATTAATCAGGCAAAAAATAGCTTGATCTGATCTGCCTTATCCTCCATGAAGCCTGTTTTTCCTTTCCTGCCAAAGGTAGTAAATGTAAGCATTCCAAGCCAGACTCAGAATGAAAGTGATTAGATCCTTCCCTCTTAATATCTTCATTGCCCATAACAGTTCCTCCTGCCAAGCTCCCACTGATCCGCTGATACCACAAGCTGAAAGAATCTTTCCCTACAACTGTTCTGAGTAGACATAAGTGAAGACTATGTGATCTCTTGTTTCAAATCCTCGTGACAAAACAAACATTCAAGAGTTTTCTGATGACCCCATGAACTAATTCTTTGATATCATGTTTTTTTACCTTAACATGTTTTTTCACTCTTAATTTCTTTCTTTTCAACTTAACATCCACACTTTCAGTGTCCCTTGTTTTTCAAAATAATTCTTTTTTTTTTATCAAGTTGCTTTAATTTTCAACTTCGTGAAACAGAGACTGAAGTGGAAACCTGACCTCCAAAACCCAAAAGATAGCATATTTGCATTTTCTCCATAGTGATTAATTCTCCCATCTGAGGACTAGGGCGTTTTATTTTACTCTCTTGGATGCTCAAGCAAATACAAGTGTAAGTTTTACACTCTAGCTCCTTAATTTTCTACCTCAATCCAAGTCTAAAGATAACTGCTAAAACATAAAGTGGCAAATAGAATAAGCATTAAAACTTAGATGTTTTTGAAACTCATGATTGTAATATAATAGAATAAGATAATATTATGAATAGAATTAAATTAAATAATATCATTCTATCTTGTGTTTGATGTGTGTAAGGATTAAAATTAGATAATTTACTTATTGATCAAAATTATTTTTTCTCAAAATTTATACAATTTAAATCATTGATAAATTTTTAAGGTTATAATAAGAAATAGTAGTTCAATTATAGATTAAAAATAATTTTCTCTACTTTTTGGAAGATTGAATTATCCTTTATCAGGAGAATGATCAATCTTTTTTATAATCTTATTCCTTTTTTTAGATATAAATAAAACATAATATAAAATGATTATCATCAAATAGACCAAACATTACCTTAATCTATGATAATGTTTTTGTTTTAATTTATTTCAATATCATGTATTACTTTTATGTTATTAAATCAAACTTCTAAAAAACGAGTCAATAATATCTATCTACATTCTATAGTATGTATGTTGATTTAAATGGTGAAATTTTATTCCATGAGTTAGAAAAAAAAAAAAGCAACATTAATCTTTCAATTCTCTCTAATTCAGAAATAAATAAGTTTGAATTATGAATTTGTAATATAACTTTTGAATCCACCTCTCCCTCTCAAAATGCTGGAAGAATGTAAGCCCACAATCTCATCAAGTGCAATGCAGGAAAGCTTCACATTTTGCGTTCCAAAAGTACAAAAAAGCACGTATTGAGTACTACTGCAAGACCCCAAGAATAATTAATGGGTTTAATCAGAACCTAACTTAATCTATCAACTAACAAATTAGCCGATTCTTTAAAAAAAAAAAAAAAAGAAAAAACCCTTAAGCTTGACTATTTTCAAAGGAAATTTTCACCTCAAGACCATGCTACCAGCATCAGAATTTGAGGTGATATTCATTCCTGGATTTGATTTGCTGCCCCATATTGCTCATGTTTCTTTCTAGTATTGAGAGAACATATCAGCATCTTGAAATCTATGGCAATCGATGACACTTATAACTAATCTCTCAAAGTTAGTTGCAGTACAAAAATAAGGCCCCAGCAGATGCAGCACTCTAAAGTAAGTATTCAAATAGCGATCGGATAACGGTGTCGCGGCCGCTATTTCGCGATTGCGTCACTATCTGTCACCGTTATTAGAGAAAAAATGAAAGAGAATTTGAATCTTGTCTATAGCAGATGAATCACAATCGTGATTTGCGATATAACGGTGAATAGCAGCAATAGCGATCCGCTATTGCCGTTATTCCTATTTTCATTCAAAATTCAAAAAAAAAAATTCATTTGATTTTTTTTAAAAACTTAAAATAAAAATAACAAGAAGGAAAATAAATATCAGTTTACAAATTCAGAAAAAAAAAAAAACTGCACAAAACTAAACTTTCAAAAAATCAATTCTTCAAGTCGAACTTCAATCAAAATCAAGTATATGCAATTTAAAGTAAACAATTAATTTAACACTCAAATTATCTTTTTTTTTTTATGTCCAAATTTGCCATGATTTTGTGTGTTTGGGATTAGATTGGGCTATGTTACATTGATAGAAGAGGCAAGAGTTGCTAGGACTTAAAATAAGAAACAAGAGATGAGAGTGACACTTGAGGTTTACAGAAGTAAACAGATAGTACACACCAAATAAAAAGAGAATTGAGAGATGGGAATGAGGATGAAGGTTTAGAGAAAAAAAATTATTGAATGCAAAGTGAAGGGATAAGAAGTTGTGTGGGTCTGTGCAATTTAGTCAAGAGACATGGGAAGTAGACTTGATGTTATTATTGTTGAAAATCGCCCATAACATGGAGGCTGTCAAGTTTGATTTACTGTAAGTTCATAAAAAGCAATTCTTTTTACTCATAAATAATAATGCTCTTACTTAATTTATGAATACCTAATCACTTATTATTTGATTTATGCATAATATAGTTTGATAATAATTTGATGAATACGGTAATTAAATAATTAAATATATTATTCGTTATGATTATTTATTTTTCACATATTTATTTATCTCTTTTTATTTTTTAATTATCATATAAATAAATTTTTAAATATGAATATTTTACTATAAATATTTTTTCTTAAATAAATAAAACACATGATATGATATAAATTACTTTAAAAATCATAAAATAAGAGGTTTTATGATTAATAATTAAAATTATTATATTTTATAACAAGTTGAGCGAAATTTAAAAAAATTCACGATCGCAATAGTCACAATGACCGCGAAAATCTTCGTTATATCCGTAACTGTGATAAACGCGATGCGATAAAAACGTGATCGTTACCGCAATTTAAATCTCTACTCTAAAGTTACATTTATTTTGAATTTTTTATCGTATTTAAAGCCATCTAGGTGGATCCTTCAATGTAGAGATATAAATTTTCATGAAATTAAAGCTGAGAATTCAGAAATGTTGGGAAAAGAATTTGTTGAATCTACTCAAATGAAATAAGCAAACCCAAGTGCAGGTTCGGAAGCAACTATGAAAAACGAGTTTACTGGAGACCCGTCGGCATGGTTTTCGGCAATGAGGAGATCGGAATCAACAGAATTTGGAAAAAAAAAATTTTATGAGAAAAGGTTTTAAATAAAACTGAAGAAGCAAAGAAGAAGTGAGAGCAAGCTTATTTTTGGTTAGACCTAAAACACAGAAATTACAATTTAGCAGAAGTAAGGAGAAATCTCCGTAAGCCAGACGAATGATATTAACTTTCTTTCTTTTTTTTTTTCAAGACAATTTAGTAAGGTAGCATAGCCCTTTTTTTCTTCAACAATTTTGCAGCAGAAAAACAATTGAATGAAGAATTTTTCAAAGATAAAATTTGAGAACTGTTAGCTCAATTAATGATAAACGGCGCAGGTAATTCACATGTGATAAAAAGAGTCTTGATTTAAGTACATTCATAAATGTTTAATTTTTAATTAAATTAAATTAAAGATGATACTTTTTTAAAAAAATAATTATAAATTAAGCTACTTTAAGTTCGTTTCTTTGTATAAGTAAAATAAAATTATATATTAATAATTTAAATATTAAACAATATAAAAGAGAAAAAGAATTTTATGATTATTTATATTTTGAATATTTACATTAATTGAAGTTCATGACAATATTTACATTAGTTGAAGTCTATGATGACGATGAAATATTAAACTTATTCATTGATGATTCTTTGTTTGTCATAATCATTAAATCACAAAAAAATAAGTAACTTTATTTATAATTCAGCATTCAACATAAAAAAAATATCTAAGCAAAAAGTTTAACAATGAAAAACAAATAAAACAACCTATCACATTATTTATATTGTCAATGAGTGATGGATAGAGACACTATTATGTTTTCATATTCTAGATAAGGAAACATTAAAAACTAAATTTGAATCCTTGTTAGCATTTTACTATACAAAAATGGATACAGATAGCAAAATTAAAAATATTAATAAATAAAACAACAGAAGGCAAACACGTAAATAAATAAAAGAAAAAAGATGATATTAATACTCAAATTTATTTTTTAAAGTTTCCTTTCCACATGTTTTTGTTGTTTTCACGAAAATGCTATTAAGTTCTAAAATTAGTTGTTAAGAACTTTACAAATTAAAAATATATATATCAGTTATCAATTACCATTAAAATTCTCATTACAAGAAAACATGCATTTAATAGTTTTTTTAGTGACGTTTTCAAACGAATGTCACTAATTACACTGTCTTTATAAACTTAACTGTATTTTTTATCTAAATGCCTCTAAAAAAACATTTAATGGTGTTTTAAACAAAAATATCACTAAACTTTAAAATTTAGGAGCATCTATAATTGAAAATGTCACTATACTTTAAAATTTAACGATATTTATACAATGAAATACGTTAAATTATCAAAAAAATTTATTATTTATAAAATATAATTTGATTCAATTATTAACTATGTTTAAATATAAAATATCACAAAATAATTATAAAATATTATTAAAATTTAAAAAATAAATTATTAGCGACATTTTAAAATAAACATCTCCATTTTGCGAAAATTATTGGCGTTTGTTGGTACTTACGCCATTAATTAATCCACAAAATTTTGAAATTGACCCAGCCCCTTTCGTATCGACGATAACCGGACACCACCCAGAAAACGTCCTCCGTCTCCCAGGAAAACATGGACCAACTTCAAAAAGTGTTCAACCAATTCAACGCCAACAAGGATGGCAAGATCTCGGTAATGGCGACATCTTGGAAACAATGGGGTCTACCTACACAGAGGGGGAACTCAAATGTGTCATGGAAGACATCGACACTGACAAAGACGGCTTCATCAACCTCTCTGAATTCTGCTCCCTCTGCCGCTTATCTTCCGATGCTGTCACCGCCGCCTCGGAGCTACGCGACGCTTTTGATTTGTACACTCAGGACAAGAACGGCCTGATTTCGTCGAACGAGTTACATCTGGTTTTGAATCGATTGGGGATGAAGTGCTCGGCTGATGATTATGTCAGGATGATCACGTCCGTTGATTTCGACGGTGATGGAAATGTTAATTTCGAGGAGTTTTACAAGATGATGAGCGCTTCAATGCCGAGTAATGACATCTTATTCACCGGGAATTAAAGCCACAGGTAGTGGTGCTTGATTATCATAGTTTAGTCGTGTAAATGTTGATTTTCTAATTAGATTGTGTTATTGGGTATGAAGTCAAATCATTTATATGAGAACCCCTAGTGCAGACCATGTTGTTTGCTTTGAGAATTTATATCGTTAAAAAAGAATCAAACATTTTAGTTTTGTAGGGCTCTGTAGTGTACTAGCTCTTATTGCATCTAGTGTCTCTGTTTAGAAATTTAACTGGCATCTAATATCTATAGTTGTCATGTGATGAAGGCTGAATCTTTGGTTTATCAATTTATTTCTTATAAATTTGTTGCAACTTGCAGAACTTACTACCGTCAACTAAAGGAGCAATTTTGCAACTGAAGATAAGAGATTTTGGTTTTGCAAGGTAACCATTTTAATTGGCCTTTAACAAATTGGCACAAGACTTAGCTTATTGACATTGCTTGACTTCGATATTTATGAAATTAATCAATAATTAAAAATATTAAAATCAATTTTTTCAAATAAAAAATTTATTAATAAATAATTGAAAATTAATAAAAATAATAGTAATATATCAAGTGATTTTTTAATTGAAATATATATTGACTTCTCAACTTTTTTAATTTACTGTATTATATATTTAATTACTAATTTGCATATTAATTTTATTTATTTAGTGTTATTCACTTATTTAATTCCAAATGAATATATTTATTTATTATTTATTTATGTTAGAGTTTAAGATTTTGAAGTGATATTTTAGAAAAATATTAATTACTTGTGGGTATAATTGAAAAAATAATAATATGATTATTTTCCAAATTTATTAAGATAAAATTAAAACATTATTTTCCAAATTTATTAAGATTATTTTAACCTTAAACTTATAAAAGCATAGATAAAATTGTAATAAAAAAATATCAATAAAGATAAAATGTCTAATGTTGGATGTGGTGAACCACCACATCCATTCCTCAGCAATGGAAAAACGCACTCCCACTGGTTCAACATAAGCTCAACTGATTGGTGATTATGTCACTTGAATAAAAGCAACGGTACAATTGCACCTAAAAAATGCTTAATCATGAGGACACCAAAAATAGGTAGAGGAAGTTTTAGATGCATCCAAGAAGTTAAACTTCAATCAATTGGGGGTTCCGATGCTTTTGAAATAGTTTATACTGATGAATTTAATTTGAAGTATTGAAGCATGATTGCTCATAAAAATGAGTAACCATTGGCCCTTTGCAGGTGGATTTTCTTACCAACATGCTAATAAGATTTTCACTTTTAACTGATTGTACTTTTTAGTTTTTCTGAACATATACTGGTTTCGCTGGCAGCAGCAATTTTTCGTACAATATCTGTTCTTGTATTTGGCTTTGTGTTCAAGCGATTTTCATTGTTGTTTTGATTCCAGATGGGTCTTGTCACAAAAGTTTTCTCTAAAACAGAAAAGAAAAGAGGGTGATTGAAGAAAAGTGTGTCAAATATTGGAGCATAAGGTAGCTCCATTTAGAATTTGGTTCCACTTAATAGAAATAGCAAATGGTGAGGGAAGGATACTTGCATATTTTTCCCCATCACATCCAAATATAAGGTGATAGGCCCAAAAACAAAATCCTTTGGCCAACAAACAATGATACAGATACTACTAGTGATCAAATATTCAGATTGTTGAATTTGGTGTTTCAATGTATTAACCGTGTAGTTTTTCTCAAAAGTTTATTTATAAGCATTATAAATGTTTGTACATGCAATGTCTTATATTTAATGTGGATCTAAAGAGCAATAACACAATAGATCTATATTTCAAACATGATTAATTTATGATTCAGTGGTTAAGGGACAGGGTTGCCCTTGGCTTTTATAGTCTTCTCACGAGCATAGTGGTTTTAGGATCGTTGAGGATTCTTTTGTTTCTTCATATGGTTTTACTTGTTCCTCCAAAGCAATATCAAAGTACTGTCTTGTCCTTTTGCTTTCTTTCTTAGTTTAGGCCTAGGATCATGAAATTTTTTGTTTGGTTGGACCATGTCAGTGTTATTGGTTTATCAATCGCTTACAATATTTATGTCCATTATGGATGCTTTGCCTATTTTCTGTCTTGTAAGGAGACTTGATCATTATTTGTTAATTTTTCGCATAATATAGGAAAGATTTTATTTTGGAGATCATGTGTTGCCGTTATTTGAGGCTGGGATTCCTCTTCTAAAGCAACGTCTTCACCAGCTTCCTGATGCTGATAAGGTAAGAATATCACGTCCAAATGTTGCAAGCGGCAAACTATAATTTTCTGTGGTCATGCTGCTCGTCAGCATTAGAAATGTTCCCTTATGCTAGGTTGTTAAATCCTCTCCAATTAAATTGAAGCAGTTGATATTGCAAAAAAGACCAAGGACCCGCTGAGAACAGCTAAACAGCTGGCCGTGGAGGCATTGAACAGATACAGTAAGGATGATATCTCCTGTATTGTAGTTCGTTTAAAGGGTAAACGAAAACTGAAAAAGTTCCACAATTGCATAAGATACGAATCAATGGGCAAACGCCATCCAGCAATCTCATGGTGAAAATTCACCTTCCAATATTTCTCCTCTTTTGTTAAATTAATATTGTAGTAGTTAGGGTCGTGCGGCTTGATATTTGCTTTACTTCTTCAATTTGTAGATTCGTTCCGTCATTTTTCTGTATAATTTGCATTGCACCTCCGAAGACATAGAAAATTACCTGGATTTTTATAAAGCTGCGTGGATGCATGCGGTCACTATACTAGCAACATATTTTATGGCTGAAAAAGCTCCAATCTCTTGAAACCAGGTTCGTCTCCTTGGGTCTTACAATATGAATAAGAAAATGGGTAAACCATAAACGGTCTTTTAATTCTCTCCGAGTCATTATATTTTAATTTGTTTATTGGCCATGGATATATATATATATATATATGTATATTATTTCCGTTTTAATATAAGTAGTTGCTGTAGAACCTTCTTTCCATGACAATGCAATTATTGCTCGTATGAGTCACAACACTGACACTTTATATAGGTAGGTAACTATTCTAGTCAGATTATAATTTTATTGCAGGAATTCGTAATTCTAGATTTTCATGAGTTACAATTTGTTTTTGCAATGCAAAGAGCACGGCTGTTATAAAGGGATCTCTTTCCTAGAGATCCTGCCTCGTACAATTTATATTGCATCAACTGCTTATAATTCTATTTCTATTGGGGAGTTTATGCAAGCAGGTTGGGACATGATTCATGTATGCTCTTAAAATTCGTCACATGCATAGCAAATGTTATTGTATTAATATTTTTGAATATTATTGTATTAAATTTTGTGGTTACATGCATATTGCAAAAAATTATGTATTTAAATATTTATAATATTTAATTTATGAATTTTAATTCATTTTTATTTATTTTAATTTTTTTTATTTAATTATAATAGTAATTATTAAAAAAAATTAAAAAAAAAGATAAATTTCTTAATTTAACGACATTTTCTCTTAAAATGCTGTTATATTTTCTAACGTAAATATAATTAACATTTTTAGCAGTGATTTTGATAACGTCACGAATCATTTAATTGTATTTGTAAATGTCATTAAACATAAAATAAAAAAAAATCGTTAAAGACATATTTCCATGTAGTGTCTTCTACATGGATCGGATATTCTAACGCCATTTGATTAGACATCGCAACAAGACATCACAACGTTCCATTATGACTTATCTTTCTATAAAATTTTATTATTTAATTGAATATAAAGTAATTAAACTGATCTTTTTCAAGAAAAATAGGCTTTTCATGCAGAAGCTCGGCAAAGATGGAACCAGCAAACAACATATCAATAGCTGGATTATACTTTGTTGCTCTAAGAAATAGCTCTGAAGCTCTGTGAAAATAACAAAAAATGAAAAGTAAATATTGCATTAGTTAAAAATTATGATTGCATTTCTCATGTTTCTCTTTAAATAATCACATTTAAAGAAAATTCTCAAAACATACAAATTTGAAACTAATCAAAAGTTAAAATCAATGATAATCTTAAAACTATACCTTAAATTAAGGTAAACAACTTCAAATAAGAATTCTTATTAACAAATGGTGTAAAGCTAGTTGTATATATAAATAAATATATATATATATATCTCTAATTACCATAATACTTTTAAAGAACAATAACCATACAAAAAACAATAAATAGTAATTAGACAAATATATTTAAACGACAAATATATAGAAATGAATTAACTTTGCAAGCTCACTTATCAAAATTTGAAGTAAAGGCAAACAAACACTTATACCCATGAAAGAAAAAAATAAAAACACATTAGAATACTAAGTTGGATAAAGAAACAAATTATTAAGAAGTTGTACATCTACTCACTAATCCTAAAATTGATGTATTAGGCTAGTTATATAACATTATCTATTATAGATAATAGGCAACACAAATAATAACACTGAAAATTGCTTTTGATATTGATATTTTGTTTTAGCAAAAGTCTATCTACTTGTTAATTGCATGCAACGTATAGATATCGCATCAACAAAAAAACACATTTATTTTTTGTATTTCCAATAGACATAGCACACAACAAAAAATGATTTTTTTTCATTTAAAAAATTGCAATAAGAAGTTCATGATTGAAGCATCGATAATAAGTTAAAGAAACTAAAGATAACACAATCAATTAGTATTGTAATGTCAAGAATTGAAAATGGAAAAAGGAGTTACATGAAAGAACACACACTATATTCATTTTTTTGCTACATTTACAAAATATATTAGGTGCAAAGTAGTTAAAACATATCTCCATGAAATACGAAGTTTCACAACTTTATAACTAAACTAACTAACCAAAGCTTCATTGATAGATTACGAAAAGATATTGTTCCTAGAATAGAGTATCTAAAAAGTCTTATGTTCATACAGTTATAAAGTAAACGAAATAGATACATAAAAAATAATAGACAAAATAAACAAATATACTATTAGAGGTTGTAAACTGTTAGCTGAACTTGACATTCCTCCAATAAGCATAAGCAATATTAATTTATTTAAATTTGAAAGGGCAATTAGAATTTTTCCTTAAGAAAATTAGTTATATGCTTAATAAATGAGAGCATGAACTATCATAAGGCTTAAACAGGCATTTCCAACAATTGGGAATAATCATTTCATAAACAAAAGCCAATAAAAAGATAATTAAACGCTAAAACTTAAAACCACATGCTTTTCTTAGGTATGAAAATCATGTATGCGACAAACTAATTAATGCTTAGTGGTAGCCTTGTAATCAAGTCACTATTCGTATTAACAAATCAAACTCCACAATATAATTAGTTTCAAAGAGGCATTAAAACAAACACTTTTATAGCATTAGATGGAAAAACTCTAAAATAAAACTAAAAAAAGCTAACTACCCGATTGTAATTGGCTTGAATAGTTTTGCCACAATCAATTTGTAGGCTAAGTAAATAAAATGCATAGCTTTAGAGTCATCACAATCATCTTTTTCATATTGTTTCTTGACTTCAAATTTTAATCCATATTCTTTTGCTTATTTCTAAAACGAAGTCTAATCTTATACAACAGCTCTACAATCTTGAAATGCATAACCTTAATTAAATTCATATTCATTACCTAAACAATAAGTCAATTTTAATCCAATTATTATACATTGGATTGTATACCCTTAAAACAATCACAATTAAAACTAATGATAGACTTGAATATAATTAAAGTTATATAAAATGTTAATAGTTTTATGATCAATACTTTTTTAATACAGATTTTGGGAAGGCATATAAAACACTAACCATTAGAACCAAGAACTAACCCCCAATTGCAAGCGAGCACTAATATGGTAATAATATTACACTACAAGAGAATAGGTTTTAATGGTGTTTTTTTTTTTTTTCACATTTAGCAGCATTTATAAATGCCACTAAATTGTTCATAACGTTTGTCGCTAAAAGCGTTGAGGAAAATAAAGACGTTTTATCCTAAAATGTCGCCAAATTTTCTAATTTACTGGCATTTGTGTCTCAAAATCCCACTAAAAAACGTCACTAAATTTAGTAATATTTATTGACAAAATGCCACTAATTTTTATAATTTAGCAACATTTTTTCTTATAAAGTTTTAAGATACAAACACCGCTAAATTAATAAATTTACTTTTTTTTTTCAATATTTACTATTATAAATAAATAAATAAATTTTAAATTCATAAACTAAATATTATAAATATTTAAATATCTAAATACATAATTTGTTTCAATATACATGTAATACTAAGTTTAATACAATAACATTCAAATTGTTTTAGTACATTAATCAAAATTTTAAAATACATAAAATTAATGACCGCTTAGATTAGGAGTATTACCATTTGATGAAGGATTTTTTTCACCACGATCACTAGTGTGCTTAAGAACCTACTGAATAAAGTAAAATAAGTTTTTACATTTAATAATAAGCTATTTTTATATTAAAAAATATAAATATTTACTAAATATAATACCTAAGTTGGTGTACCACCTAAATTGGTTCCTGAAAATTATTGTTGTACAAAATTTATAAGTATATTGAATCGATCATGCAACTATTGAAATCTTGCACGTTCCTAATCCATTCTAGCATGCTCATCTTCTTTTTTTGTTTTCATTTGCTAGAAACATTGCACAGTTTGCAATCTCTCTCTCAGTATGGAGATGTCTTGCGAAGATTGATTTGTTGATAATGTAAATTACTAAGAGTTATGTCTATAGTAGCAAAATCGTGTTGGGCCAAATCTAAGGCCTCGGACCCATCCAAATCTTTCTTTTTCAATAACTTTTGTAAAAATTTGATCTTTTAGTTCTTTCCTATTGACATAACAGCCGGATGCTGATGAGCCAATTTTTCTTTTACTTTTTTTTGTAAATTAATTAAATAAAGTTATCGAGTTTAATAATTAATTCATAATATATTTGAAATAGTAAATATTTACTTTTTTTATAAAACGTTATAAGAACTTACTACAATTTTTTGTGTTTCAACATTTAAGTAAGATCTATATTTTTTTGTGCAAGTTAATCCAAAAACTTTCACACGTCCAATTGTTTCATCCAACTCAATCTTCTACATAAAAACACATATTATTATTAAATACATATCAACTGTAATTTATTCATGCATATCATATATGTTAATTAAGTTCAAACATTCGAAAAAATTTAATATCATGTACTAGAGCTATCTAAATTGTTAAAATATAATAATAACTGTAAACTTATTTTTTTGCCTTTTGATGTTACAAAAAGTCTTAAACAGATATAAATCATAACTTATTTATGTATATCAAGTGTGGCAAGTAAGTTCAAACATTCATATAAGTTTAATATCATGTATTTAAGCTATCTAAACTGTTAAAATATAAATATATATACAAAATTATATTTGACCCTTTAATTGCATAAAAAGTACTAAACAGACATAAACGATAATTTTTTTCACACATATTAATTGTGAAAATCAAATTCAATCATTCGGATAAATTTAATATTATATATTTAAGCTATCTAAATTGTTAAAATAGAATATAACAGCAAAATTATATTTTTGCCTTTTAACAGTACAAGATATCATAAGCAGACAAATGATAACTTTTTTACATATATCAACCATCGAAAAGAACATCAATCATTTGGATAAGTTTAATATCATATATTGAAGCTATCCAAATTTTAAAATAGAACAATAACTATAAATTTACATTTTTACCTTTTAACAGACAAAATTTTCTAAACAAACATAAACGGTAACTTTTTCATACATATCAATTCTAGAAATCATCATTCAAACAAGTTTAATATCATATATTTAAGCTATATAAACTATTAAAACATAAATACAACTACAAAATTACTTTTGTACCCTTTAACGGCATAAAAAGTCATAAACAAGCATAAACGATAACTTTTTCACACATATATACCATGGAAACCAAGTTCAATAATTTGGACAAGTTTAATATCATGTATTGAAGCTATCTAAACTGTTAAAATAAAACAATAACTGTAAACTTGTATTGTTACTTTTCAACAGCATAAAAGATCCTAAACAAATATAAACCACAACTTTTTTCACACGTATCAACAATGAAAAACAAGTGCAATCATTCAAACAAGTTTAATATTGTGTATTTAAGCTATCTAAACTGTTAAAATAGAATAATAACTACATAATTATAATTTTACCCTTTAACAGATAAAAAGTCTGAAATAGACCTAAATCGTAATTTTTTCACACATATCAATCGTGAAAACTAAGTTTAATATAATGTATTGAAGCTATCTAAATTGTTAAAATAGAACAATAACTGTAAACTTGTATTTTTTCCTTTTAATAGCACAAAAAGTTTTAAACAGATATAAAAGGTAACTTTTTCATACATATAAACCATGAAAACCAAGTTCAATTATTTGGATAAGTTTAATATCATGTATTGAAGCTATCTTAACTGTTAAAACAAAAAAATAACTACAAACTTGCATTTTTGCCTTTCAACAACATAAAAAATCTTAAAAAAACATAAATCTTAACCTTTTCACACATATCAACCATGAAAATCATGTTCAATCATTTAGACAAGTTTAATATTATGTATTTAAGCTATCTAAATGTTAAAATAGAATAATAACTACATAACTATAAATTTACCCTTTAACAACATAAAAAGTCTAAAACAGACATAGATCGTAACTTTTTTCACTCATATCAATAGTAAAAACCAAGTTTAATCATTGAAATAAGTTTAATATCATGTATTGAAACTATTTAAATTATTAAAATAGAAATATAACTACAAACTTGTATCTTTTTTTGCCTTTTGTCAGCATAAAAAGTCCTAAACAGACATAAATTGTAACTTTTTTACATATATCAACTATGAAAATCAAGTTTAATCATTTGAAAATGTTTAATATCATGTATTGAAGCTATCTAAATTGTTAAAATAGAACAATAACTACAAACTTACAATTTTGCCTTTTAACGGCATAAAAAGTCTTAAACAAACACAAATCGTAACATATCAATCGTGAAAACTAAGTTCAATCATTTGAACAAGTTTAATATCATATATTGAATATATCTAAACTTCTAAAATAGAACAATAACTGTAAATTTGTATTTTATCTTTTAACGGCACAAAAGTCCTAAACGAACATGAACGTAACTTTTTCACACATATCAATTGTGAAAACTAAGTTCAATCATTCAAACAAGTTTAATATTATATATTGAAGCTATCTAAACTGTTAAAACAAAAAAATAACTATAAATTTATATTTTTACCTTTTAACGATACAAAAAAGTCTCAAATAGACATAAAGTGCAAGTTTTTCATTTAGTGCTTAACTTACTTTTTCTTTTTACTTTCTTACAAAGCGTTTTGATCCATTCGTATGCTTATATTTTTGTTGCTTTTTGCTAACAATCCCAATCTTTTCTTTTTCTTGTCATAAAAAATAAGCGTATAAGAAAAAATACAAATATTATCAACTAAAAATAGAAAACATCTTTGTTATTAAAAATAGTATGAAAAATCATAAATTAGTACCTTTATTTCCTTGAGAACAAAAATTTAACCAATTGTTCATATTGTCACCTAATCACACGATGAGTAGCTTTTTGGTTGTGGCCTCTATTTCGATCAAAATACCTTTTCTTCAAATTATGCTTATAGTCTTTTTATTTTTTTTTTCTGATGACTTAGATACAAATGAAGTAGGTATTTCAAGTAAAAATCTTAATTGTAACAATACAAAAATAAAAAGTTACAATCAATAAAACAACTTTAAAATAATTAATATTTTTTATATGTAATTAATTATACTAATACCTCAATAAAGTTTAAAGCATCATTTTTAACTTATGTTGGAACTTTATGCCATGTTTTGTAATGAATAGGCAATTTCATTTCATTACGGGCAACCGTTCCTAGAAATCCCACTAATAGTTGACACCCTTCACCAATTTGTTACCTATCAGAGTTTTCAGATACTATAATACGCTTATTTAGAGGTAGTGTCTACAATTCCTTCAAAGTTGTCTAACCTCTGATCTTCTGTTGACTATTGTTATCAATTGAAAAAAATAAAAAGTCAATTAGTAAATTATCAATACTTAAATGATTATAATCAAAATCTAAATATTGGGTTCATAATACTTGCATTCAAATTAGAAGTAGAATTAATTGGCGGGATACTATCTAAATCTGAACTTTTAATATTGTCAGATTTAGTATCAGTTGAAGGATTAAAAATGATGAGCTAGAACCAATAGTAGGCACATTCTTTTCTAAAGGATTCAATCCATGGTCAAGATTAACAGGTGTCACAAATGGTTCTGAACTAATATCTCTTATATGTACTCCCTTCAATCTATTCTTCGGCATTGTAGCTTAGCTACATTATAAAAAAAAATCAGTTAAAAATTGAAAAGTTAAGACATTGTAAATATAACTTGCTATGTATAAAGAACATATATAAAGACATTGAGAAGTTAAGAAATCATAACCAATGATATATAAAAAATGTATCGACTTAATTAAATTAAAAGATTATGTATGATTTACAACACAATAAATATACAAAAGCAAATGCTACATAAATTACATAAAAGCATTTATTACATTGTGTTTTGAATATTCTAATTACAAAACACAAATGATCCATAATGGTTTATAAATATCTTCATCAACATCTTTATAAACCCATTGAGCAGGGGTACTGGAGATATTTTCATCCAAGTTTTGTTCAATAAAAAAATATTAAATTTCATGTTCAACATCATCTCTGGTAATTAATATTAAAAATATTAATTTTAATATTAAATATTAAAATTAAGGCCTTAGAGAAAAAAGAAGACATGAGAACTAGTAGAGTTACCGAAAGAAAAAAATCTAGTGGGGTGTAAATGAGTTTTCATTATAAAATACAAGGTGGATGGTACTCTTAAAAGGTATAAAACCATGTTAGTGGCTAAAGGCTAAACTCAAACCTATTGAGTGGATGATAAAGAAACATTTTCTCCAGTTACCAATATGAATACAATTAGGATTTTGTTATCATTGGCTACAAATTACAATTGGCAGCTTCAACAATTTGATGTAAAGAATGTTTTTCTACATGGTGATTTGAAAGAAAAAATATATATGAAGGTTTCATTTGGATTTAGAGGTCATCTCAAAGCAAACAAAGTATGCAAGCTGAAAAAGGCTTTATATGACCTTAAATAGTTTCCTAAAGCCTGGTTCAGGAGATTTGCCGAAGTAATGCTAGCAATGAGATATAAACAAAGTCAAATAAATCACATATTGTTTATCAAGCCCTCTGATTCAAGGAAAGTTACAGTTTTATTACTATATGTTGATGATATAATTGTAACTGGAGATGATGAAAAAGAAAGAGAATCTCTAAAACAGTATTTGGCTAGAGAATTTGAGATAAAAAAGCTAGAAAGATTGAAGTAGCTCATTACAGTATGATATTTTCATCTCACAACAGAAATATATGATAAATTTTCTAAAGAAAACTATAAAGCTTGCATGTAAACCTATAAATACCCTGATAGATTCTAATCATAAAATTAAAGAAGCTAATAAAGATGTTATTGTAAATAGAAAGATGTACCAAAAATTAGTTGAAAGACTTATTTATCTCTCACATACTAGATTCGATATTGCGTATGTTATGAGTGTGATAAGTCGATTTATGCATAATCTTAAAAAAGTGCACCTATAGGCTGTCTATCGTGTATTACACTATTTGAAGGTCAATCCTTGGAAAGGTATTTTATTCAAAAAAAATTTGAAGCTAGTTCTAGAAGTATATACAGATACTATTATGCAAGTTCAGTAACTGATAGAAGATCTACCTCAAACTATTACACTTTCTTATATGATAATCTTGTGACTTAAAGGAGTAAAAAATAGAATGTGGTAGCAAGATCAAGTGCTAAAACAGAGTTTAGAGTAATGGCTCAAGAAATTTGTGAACTACTATGGTTAAAGATTATCCTAAAAGAGCTTAATATAAAGTGAGATAAACTAATGAGACTCTACTGTGATAACAAATCTATAATAAGCATTGCACATAATCTTGTGTAACATGACAGAACAAAACACATTGAAGTAAACCAATATTTCATAAAGAAAAAACTAGACAGTGGGTTGATTTGTACCCCTTATGTATCAACCAAGGGTCAACTTACAAATGTGTTGACTAAATGTCTCGACAGTGCAACATTTTAAAAGATTATTTTCAAGTTGAGAATGGAAAATACCTATTTACCAGCTTGAGGGAGAGTGTGAAAAAATAATTATTTATATCTAGTTATAATCTTGTAATCTGTATGTTCATTTTTGTATCTCTAGAATTAAGTATTTATATCTTTAGAATTAAGGATAAAAAATTAGGATAGACAGTCCTTCAATCATATGATCAATTTTTAAGAAGATTTAATTTCTTAGTTTAACCCCTAATTAGTTGCATATAAACCTAAGGTTTTTATATAATTTTTAATAAGCAATTTTTCAATATACATTCAGTTTTTACTCTTAGTTTTTCACATAGTTTTATTTTTGAGTTTTTCACAAGCTGTTCTATTTTCCAAGCTGAAATTTTAGATTTTGTTTTGTTATGGTTTTGAATAAATTTCAAGTACTAAATGATGTCCAAAGCTCTTGAAATTTTATGTGCATGTTCACATATTAGTTAGTTACTTCTATAAAAAAATTTAGAGATCAAATATTATCAAATGAGTGTGGAAACCAAATTTTAATCAAATGCTGTCCAGAACCAGTTTTTAGATTTTGATGTTTACTTTAGGTTGTTGTTTCTTTGACTTTTCATGGTTGTTTGGTAGTTGATGGTACAAGATTATTATTAGGTTCAGCATTAACCTAGAAGGCACCTTGTTACTTGAATCAAGTGTTTTAAATTTTTGTTTGATTTATTTTCATGTTACTGCTTTACTACTTAATTAATTTTCAGTTTTTGTTCGTTTGTTCATTTATCTGAGTTTGATTTCTGTATTAATCTTATTGTTATTTAATTTTCATGTTTATTTAATTATAATGCCATTTACAGTCAATTAGCTAGCCAAACCAATTCTTAGCTTACCTTTACATAGAAAGAGAACTTTTCGATAAAAGTTCAATAGACTTAGCTAGTTCTTGACTTTTGGGTCATAGCCAGCTAACAAATTACAAAATATTAATAAACAAAGGGGACTATAGCTGAATTTAACTCAATGCACAATTTTTACTTGACTTTTAGTTTTTGACAGAAGTGTTGATTAACATCACCATTCAATGAATAAAAAAACCTAGAATTCTAGATTATCTAAATCAATAGTCCCAATCTTGAAGCTGTTATGAAAGTTATACACTCTAAAAAAACCAATCATGAAGATGCAAATGTTTTGTTGTTTCATAATCAAGGCAATTAAGACCATTTCTAGTTTTTCTTAATGAGAAAGGAAAGATTTCATAACAGAAGAAATGTGAATATCTAGAACATTAGCCATGGTAATAAAAATATGCAAATCAACAAAATAATTTCATTAAAATGTTTTGTTCTACAAAATGAAAGATAAATTTTCCTTTAGAGATTGACTTGTCACTAGTTAACCCATTCAAGAACCAGGTTCATTGCATTCTAATAAATTAAGAAACAATCAAAATTTATTCTAAAAGATTTTTAAAGAGTCAAAAAGCTTGAAACAATTTCATTATTGTATTCAAGCTTGAAACAATCAAATTCTTCAGTTCAATTTGTTGTCTTTGCATTTTCAATCATGCAATAAATGGGTGGAAACATTCAAACTCATTTTTGCAGAAAAAAATTATCAATAGCAAACCTTGTAGCACAAATAATATTCACGTAGTAAACCCTATGGAATCTACTATTAAAAAAGATTGCATAGATAGGGTGAAGAAGCTCACTTTGGAAAGATGATGTCGCTCACTATTGAAGAATACCACAAAAGATGTTGGGGCTAGAAACCATGAAATATAAACTAGAAATCATGAAAGAAGAAAAGAATCAAACTTTAAATAATGAGAAGCTTTAAATTGTGAAACTTGTAAATTATGAGTTGAATTTTTAAAACAATTTGGGAACAATAAAGCAAAAACCAGGAAAATGAAATAGAGAAATTTGTGTAGGGGTAGGGCTCGACAAGTTGAAATTAAGGTCAAATTTAGTGGCATTTTTGTAAATAAACACCACTAAATTATTCTTAATAATTTATTTATGGCATTTATGTACATAAATGTCGCTAATTTTTATTGATTAGTGACGTTTTGAGTTACAAATGTCGCTAATTCTTACTTTTTAGTGGCGTTTTATATTACAAATGCCACTGTATAAATCTTTAGTTGTGTTTATAATAAAAACACTGTTAACTTTTAAAAATACAAAACTTAGTGGTGTTTATTAGTAAAACACCTCTAAAAAACTATCACTATTTAACCATTTTCATGTAGTGTTAATTCTACTTTTGTTTCAAGTTTAAGGAGGATATGGTTCCCACAGCACAACTTTTGTGTCTTTTGAAGCGGAGGCCATCAGCTTGCAATCAATTGAGTATGAGACAGAGTTGCACTGCAAGAGTAGATGCTTTATTTCTAAACTGTAATACAATAAATTAACTGTTTAAAATCACCAACATTAATGAATTAATGCGATTGAAGAATAGCATGACACACTATGAGTCAAAATTACACAATTATAGCTTGTCAGGACTACAATTACACTGAATGAGATCATACCGATAGTTTG
This sequence comes from Durio zibethinus, assembly GCF_002303985.1. The sequence continues at coordinate 11,268,733 of NW_019167882.1, read as the reverse complement.
AAGGAAAATAATAAAATGTAAGAATTTCGACCTTAGAATCTTCATCATATCATAACATGATGATATTTACGAATTGTTAGAGGACTTCCTTTGTGATAATTGTATATTCTAACCCTGCCATCATGAATGAAATAAAAAGGGAAGTTAAAAGCAACTCTTTGCAAATAGCTATCTAATATATGATCACCATGCAACTGGTTACATATAATATATATTTCCTAGTTAAGTCTTGACTTCTAAGGAGAAATATAGAACAATAACTCAGGAGTTGTATTATTCCAAGAGTTGTATCAGGGTTATTCCAAACACACTTTCTCACCAATTTAGCTTTAAAGTTTTAAATTGCTTGAAAAATTATCAATGAAAAAAAATTCGTAACTATTATTACATTCCTATTAAATTGAAATCTACAAGTTTTTTTTTTTTTTTAAATCTAAGACTAGGAGAAAAAGATTAACATATGCTACCATAAAACTTAAAACATAAATATCTGTAGTACAAAAGAACACATATATCCAAATAAAATTAAGAGGAAAATTTGTGAGAAAAAAGTAAAAAAAAAAATTGTAGTTCCAAGAAAACCAATCAACATGCAACTATAACAATAATAATAAAAAAAAAACTTTCCTTACCACTTTTTTTATTTATTTTTTCTCTTAATTTTGAGTTGAAACGGGCAACAACATGACTCTAATGAAGTTACAACAACTAACAAAAATCCAAAAAAGAAAAAACTTTAATAGAAAATTTTTAAAAATATTAAAAAAAAAAAGCTTTCCAAGAAAGGGCAAACTTTTTTTTTCTTTTAATCTTTGCACTAGGTTTTATTTTCACCAAAATTTTATTCCTCTTCAATAATCTTGTACATAAATAATTAAAACCTAATAATCAATAATGCATGAAAAATAAAAACAATAAAATAAATAATAAACATGCACACAAATAACAATATCAAAATCACAAAAAGACTGATTATTAACTTTAATTAGCGACTAAAAATATAAGAAATCCAAGATATAAGAAAAAGTCAAGAACATAAAACTGAAACTGGCTTTAAGTACAACATTAGTAGCATTGCTATCCATCATCGTATCTTCAACATCTTGGCTTCGTCTACGATTCTAGGCTCCGACACCTACCTTCTCGATGGTAATACCATCGAACTCCACTCAGCATTTGGCCCGAGAGTCTTGCTTTTAATCCCAACAAAGATGGCTCATATATTGGCATTGCTAATGGTCGGATTTAAAGAAGAAATGCAGTGTATAATAGAAGAAGACAAAGAGAAAAAAAGAAAGATAAAGGCAAAGAATATGAAGTAAAGTAATTTTTTATGATCCAAATTAACCCTCAATTTTTTTAAAGATATAACTGAGGAGTATAAGAAATTAGAGATTAAGAGGTGGAGGACATCTTTTATTAATAGTTGTAAATTATAGATTTTAAATTGAACATTTAGATAGAAACGTCCAACTTATGGGTGGAATTTATAATTAACGAAAGACCATGCGCCCGATGGGTCAATTTTGCTCTTGGAAAAGCCTTACGCATCAATGCCTGCAAATCTAAGGGAAATCCTATTTTGTCAACAATATCGGAGAAGATGTAACTCTTCAATAAATAAAAGGAACATGTAAAATGCAGGTTGTTGGACCATTTTTCAGAGATTTTTTGTTAGGTCCCAATTTTTAAATGTCTTCACAAAGTATGGGTTTAAACAATTTTTTAATGTAAGTGATTAGCCGAATGGTGGTGACATATTAAATTTTTAAAAATATTTACTGAAGACACAACAAAAAGTTATTAGAGATAAATTGGAGACAAATGCAATCATTTTGAATTTAAATTATCTTAATAACTAAAGTTTAGATTTGGATTAGAATAAAATTGGCAATTAAATTAAACATTTATAATATTAAATTCAGATTCTAACAAGTTTTGGTCAAAATCTGTCTCCGGTTTGGAAACATTCAACACAACTTTTTTGAGGAAAACAATATTTTAGAGAGTTAAAAAAGGAGACGATATTTTAAAGTAATTTATGTGCAATTCCAACTGGTTAGAGAAGCTCATAATTCATATATATCTTCCAATGAGGCCCAAAATAAATAAAAGTAAATGAAGCATTTATTATAGTAGAATTTTTTTTTTAATATAAAATGGACAGTTGAATGGATAATTTATGATGTGACAGAGGCCGGGAACAGAGAACCAAGGGACCGCGTTAAAGGGCGTAATTTATAGCCCATGAAAAAGAAAACTTGGGTCCCCCATGCTATGGGGGCTGCTCGCCTTTTGATGGCAGCTTCCATTCTTCTATACCACCTGTCAGGCACAGAGAGGACAATGCCGGCCCTTGTACATAAAGTTCTAGAGCTTTAAAGGACTCCCATACAAAAACGAAAAAATCAACAACCTGAATTGTCAATAATAGAGCAAAATTTACTTCATTTACTGTGGTTCTAAGCCATTCATTCTGTATAAATTCGAATATTAAATCTTAAAATTCTTCCCAAAAAAAGGTTCATCATCAAATTATAAAATGTTTACCCAACGTGAAATTATTATTTTTATTTTGTCTGAAGAATTGAATTTAAATATTTGAAAGAAGAAAATAACGTGAAATAGATTATGGTTATTATAAATAGAAAGTAGCCGATGTAAAGAGTAATTCGAGACTCAATTCTGATGTGAAAAAAAATTATGTTTTAAATTAAAACAAAGATAAATTCAAATAAAGTCTGAAAAATACTTTAATTGTATAATAAAAATAAATAAATGAAGAAAAGCCAAAGGTATAGACATCAACGATGCAACAACCAGCAATGTTATCCAAATACGACAACCTGGAATGTGCGGCTCTCGAATTGATAATATTAGATATTAGATTGGGGGGAGACAAAGAATGGTATAATTATTAACAAGGTTTAGTCCCTTGGAAAGGAGTGGAGGTCCCCCTACTATTGCCCCTTTATTGAGGTAACGCAATTTTAAACACGAGGGTCTCGGGTTTTGGATAAAATTAAGCGTTGGGAACAAGGATCTTTGCAAACACAGAAGGAACGAGACTAAGTTCAAATGCGAAATTACCAAATAATGATTTTTTATTTTATAAATGAGATTAATATATTAATATATATTTTTCTTGTATTCAAAAAATAATTAAAAACTATGATGTGTTATTTTTTATATCGTTTGTAATATTCCGTTTAACTTATGCAAGACGTATAGTTTGAATATTTATTTCATAGTAGTTCATCAATGCTAAGTACAAATTGGTACACATGAAATAAATAATTATTTTAATTGGTTAAAATTTATTATTTTTTATGAAAAAAATTTTATATTCAAATTATATCAATAATTATTTGTTAAAATTATTTTAAATATATAATTTATAATAATTTATTTTAAATTATTAAATATAATATATTTTATTTTGATAAGAAAGAATAAATAATTTAGCTACATGAATTTTTCTTGTAAAAAACATTTTTTTTTTGGTAAGGCATAAAATGACTTTATTGGGTCATTCTCATTTCAACGACATTATTTATATGCATCGTCGGTCGACAAAAATAAAAAATCGCTGGGGAACTATCGTGCAAAGAAAGGATCAAGATATCTGTCTGACTCAAAGACTTATCTGGCTATGAATATGATGAGTATCCTACGGCCAAAAACAACAGCAGCACCGTAGTTTCGAACAACTCGCCAGCAGAGAATCCATCCATGCACCACTAACTTTTTAAAGCCTCGTATCCATACCAAAAAGGGGCCAAATCTTGTAACTATCGTCCACTTTGTCGGCCTCTTTAACCAAATCCTTCACTCTCTATGTCCAGTCACTAGGAAGAGGAGGAAAGCAGAAACAATCCCCTAGATTTTTTAATAGGACATTCCAAGCAGATAGTGCTTCTTCTTGAACAGATCCTGTCCCTTCAACAAAACTTTCACATCAAGTTTATTAACAATAAATTAATCACAAACACAAGTGGCTCCGAGGAGATAAACTAAAAAAGATTATCAGCAGATAGATAAGACTAAGGCCCAGTTTCATCGGTTCAAAATGTGTCCACGTCACAAATCTAATCACTTGATAAAATACGTGATATAATTCTTTATATAGGGTGGCGGATCATATCAATAATTTAGACTCCTTGTCGCAATTGATTGTTCCTCACGATTGGAAAGTATGATGATTTACCTACAGATTTAAGAATTCAACCACCCCAAGATAAGTTTTCCCCATTTCCCACTTTGAAATGATAATGTAAAGACTAATCCTTTTTTTTGTTTTTTTACATACTATAATACAAACGTATGCATCAAACAAGGAAAAACATGGATGATGCTAATAATCAGGTGTGATGAGACGAGGAGGGCACTAGAACCAGAAATTTTGATAATAGTCGCCCTTTGCCTATTTTAGTTCCAGAGCCTTTAGATCAGATAGCTTGTTCCCACCTTTTCCTTTTTGTTTTTCTGGCCGAAAACTGCTGATTTTTGGTCTCCCTGTAAGTCTACCGTGAATTAAACTTTCCCCCAGGGGACCATAAAAACTCTACAAAAAAGGAAAAAGTTGAATATCAAATTTTGTTTCTTCTTTTGGAGAAAAAGAATTCTGTTCGGCTCTAGTATGCTAACACTGGTATTATCCTATCAAGCGAATCAGGCAAAAGAGTAAAAGAAGACGGAATGAAGAAATATATTACATTGCTTAGCCATGACAAGAAAATACAGAGATAATGAGGAAGAATATGAGAAGGAAATTACGATTCATAATAGACAAAATCAGAAACACTCCGCTACCCATTCTTCGGCAGCCACAGCAAATCCCTCTTGTCTATACAAAAGTTACAATCATCTTTTTTTTTTCCGAAAAACAAAATGAAAGAAAGAGCAGCACCACAAAATAGAGACTTCTCCGATCTCTCTTTCCCAGTCGTCTATTCACAGTGCTAATTATCCAAATCAGAAACATCATCAATATTCACAACGTCAGAAGAATCGAAGGCCACCGGTGTTGTTTTCAAATTCCCCCAAATAAATCCCGAGTTACCAGAACCCACCATCCAGTCCATTCTAAACGGATCAGCTTCACATCACCAACTCGGATACCCACCCAACATCAGGACCCGATGCAGCTGGATCAAGTCGATCAAGAGAATTTTCCTCACTCAGCTTTGCGTACATCCTTGCCCTTAGGTCTCTCCCAGACTCCACTCTCTCCATTGCAGGCTCCTCTTCAAATGCGTTACATTCCCAATGATCGAACCGACCAAGGCGAGGCCGAATCAGTGTACGAGTTGGAGTTGAAGGAGAGCTGCAAAACCCGGGCCGGAGCGCGGAGCACCTAGGAGAACCGAAACTTGATCCCCTTTGCAGGCCCAAGGAACAAGTATCGATTATTTTAGCCTTATCAAGCTTGCAATTACGCATAGAAGCAGCAAGTTGACTCACCAGATTAAATGAGCCACTTGGCGACATAGGAGGGGAGTCTGAAGGTGGCGATATTGGAGGTGATGCCAGGATAGAAGTAGGTGAAGAAACAAAGTCTAGACGGTGTCGTAAGGGTGAGCTAACATAATCCAAATCACCAGAACCGGACCCACTACCTCTCGGACTCCGCTGGGGCAACACTCGAAGCTGCTCCGGCGTGTGAGCAAAAAAACAAACCCTTCTTGTACAACTTGTACCATCTTTGCATGGCTGGGTACGGTAGCGAGCAGGGTGGAGCCAACATTCAAAAACGCCATGAGCAAACTCGCAGGAATCCCCCTTTTTACAGTTTCCTTTGCGAAAATCAGGGCAAGCATTTCCAGAGTAAGGGAGCTTTCTCGGGTCTCTTCTTCTAGCCTTCTCACCCGGGTGGGCGTACGGGCACTCAGTCCAGTCATGTGACCTGCTACGAGCGCATCTCCTCACCTTGAACTCGTACATCCGAAAATGGTCGCATGAGAATGCATCCACAGGTAAGTCGGATTCCTCAGTCAACGAGTCAGTCTCAAAGTCGTTTGACGGGAGGCAACAGTGGATGGACGCGAGGTAGTCGACCGGACAAGGACTGTTGGGCTCATTGCAGTTATAGCTAACGGAGGGAAAGTTAGCCATCAGATCATTGAATGGGTCCCACTTGGGGATTTCGACGGTGGGATTTGGTCGGATTAATTCTCTGATCATCATTTTTGGACATCGTTCTCTGATTCTCAGAGGAGGAGCGGTTCTCTTCGTTATAAACTGCATTTTCGAACCCGTAGTTGTTCGGTATAACCATGGTTTGGTTAAAAATCTACCGCCTCCGCTTCTTTACTTCTACTGTTACAGGTTAAAATAGACGGTAGATGTGACGGTTTGACAATTCTATGTAACGGGCTTATCGTGGCCGTTGATTTCAGTATTATATTAGTGGGACCCGGGGAAATTAGAGATTTGTGCTTATCTGTTTCTGGCTGGCTGTGGTAAATTGCAGCACCCATCGGTGATTCTATCGTTTGTATTTGTGTGAATTGGAAACTGATTGCTTGGGGCCCCTTTGGGGGATATTTTGAGGGTAGCAGTCGCTTATCGCGGAATAAACGGTATAAAATATCGTGAGTTAAGGTGATCTTTAACCGTAGTTCAAGGGAGCTTTAAAGCTGTTTTAAGCGACGTTTGGTCCGCGAAAAAATAAGAAGTTTTTTTATAATTTTGTTTTTTATAATATAATTTTTATATTTGATATTCGTAATATGATTTTTTTAAAGACTTTTTTTAATATTTCAATAATATTAAGAAAAAAATTAGTCTTAAATTATAAATTTTTTAATTTTTTAAAAATTTTTAATGAAATGTAAAATTTATTTGACTTTTGACCTAATAAATAATTTTTAGCATTTATTTTACTTTTTAATATAAACAAATTATATGATAAAATGAAATTTAAACTTACATACATAAAATATTTTAAATTTAGTAATGACTATCTTAAAAATTTTATATTTAAAAAATATAAAATTAATTTAATTTTTATATGTATTGAATTTTATTTATTAAGATAAATTTGTATTTAGTTTATATAATAGTGTTTAATTTATTTAATGAAAATAAAATAATTGTTAATATATTTTAAACAATATTAAATTATTTAAAATTAAAAATATGATAATATTAAATTATATGAAATTAAAATTATTTTAATATTAAATGTATTGAGATTGAAAGAGATTATAATTTCAAACCTTTAAAATTTTAACAAAAATCACATTTTTAAGATAAAAATGTAATGAATATTTTGATTTTATTTTTGAAATTTTAAAAATTTAATAAATATCATGTTTTTAAGATAAAAAATACATTGGATATTGAAATTTTATTTACAAAATTATGAAATTTTAACAAAATTATATTTTTAAGATTAAAAACATAGTAAATGTTGAAATTTTATTTTTAAAATTATTAAAATTTAAAAATGTCATGTTTTTAAAATAAAAAATGTAATTGATGTTGAAACTTTGTGTTTAAATTTTTGAAATTTTAACAAAAATTGTTTTTTAAATAAAAAAACATAACTGATATTGAAACTTCACTTTTAAAATATTGAAATTTCAATAAAAATCATGTTTTTAAAATAAAAGAACTTAATAATATTTCTACTCATAACAAAACTAAAATTAAATGCAAAATACATTTGCATAATATTATTACATATAAAATTTAAAATACATTTGATTAATATTATTATATATAAATTTTATTTTGAGGGCTCTCCCTAAAATTTCAAGAGTAAGTTTATCACCCCTTTCTAACATTTATATAGACCTTATTTCAAAAATCGATTTGTGTATTTTTTTTTCATAAAATAATTAATGTAAAGATAATAATTAAAATTATAAAATTATTTTATTAAAAATGTAAAAAAAAATTTTTTAAAAAAACTTAAATTTAAACAAATTATTAAAGATATTTAATAATTACATATTATTAAAGATATTTACATATTTACATACTTAAAGATATTTAAATATTTTTTAAAAGATATTTACATATTATTAAAGATAATATAATAAAAATATTTTTTAAATAATCTTCTAATCTTCTAATCTTCTAAACCAAATATAAAATTTTATATTTTATAAATTAATAAAATTCAAGAATCAGTATTTCTCTTATACATTTTCAAAACTTACTTTTTTTTTTATTGAAATTTAAGAATTCACAAAGTAAAACGACCTTAAAAATAAAATTACCGGTACCTTCAAAGGTCAATCTCGACGTTTCGGATATATTGATACGATATTTTAGCGAGAAATCCTAAGGTATATACGGTTTTGGTGGATCAAGAAGTTTATTGACACGTAGACGGTTGCAGACAGTGGCAGCCTTGCACAAATGGACGGATGATTTGGGTTCGTGCAATGGAGCCACGTGTCATTAACTCTCCTGCGTAGCGAAGAACTACATAGCAGTTAAGAATCGGCCAGGTAGGCGGTGTCACGGATACCATTGCGCAGTTTAGCAAGCTCAAATCCTGTTTCTCTAATCTACGAATTGGGCGGTAGATATTTCATATTTTCATGGCGGAGCTTCTGTCTGCCAAGCAAGCAATTTTCCTTGACCTGTTTTGAGAATCTACGGTGAAGTTCAATGCTTGGTGTCTTCAAGTTATTTATTTACTAGCAGAAGTGGCGGTTGGCTTGTGCATATATTTACCATTTTAACCATTTGTTTGATCTTCATCTTTTTTTTTTTCATTTCAATCAAATTATTATTTTTAATGAATCCACTGAAGCCAGGAAAAATCGAAAATCTTAAAAATTAAGCTTGTAAAATAAATATAATTTTATTTTAAATTAAAAAATAAATAAATACAATGTTAATAAAAAAAATAATTTTAAAAATTTAATTCAATCCAATAAAAAAAATCGATTGGCCTTTGAATCAATCATGATAAATAAAAATATCTGATTAACTAGTCTTTACGAACAATGATGAAAGTAGTTAAAATGATTTTATATTTAATATTATATTTATTAAATTTAAAAATAAATAATGCATAATTATATTTTATAAATTTTGGTAAATTTAATAATTCTCAAAACTTATTTTGGTGAAGATAATTTCGTCTGACATCGAAACGGAAAGTACACGGAGGGGTAATGTACCTCAATTCTCCTTGATCTATGGAAATAAACGGCTGTGATCGAATCACGTCATAATCAAGGGATCATCTCGCAAACGGACAAAAGAAGCTCATTATCCCTACGAATAAAAATCCCATCCGCAGAAGTCCCTACAGTGACACCTAAGACGGATCACGTGAAATTAATCTCCCTGGTCAAAAAGATTGTACACGTGGTTGGTGGCACAGTGAGTTGGTGGTGATAGGCTTTGTCATGTGACTGACACCCAACCTACCAGATGCGTACGCGTGGCGTCGGATATGGATTATTGCCTCGGCTTTTGATCTCTCGAGATATCCACGATCTCGACTTTGCTTATTTACTGTTCCATGTTTTTCATTTTTCCCATTTTTATTGAGTGGGTGCTCAGGTGCTGCGAATTAAAATTTTTTGTTTTATTATTTTTATTCATTAATTTTTTTAAAAAAAATTATTTAATTAAAAAATGATAAAAAAATTAAAAAATAAAATAAGAATAATACATGAATACATAAATTAATCCCTTATTCTTATAAAATATATTTTATAAAAATATTTTTTTATTTTATTTTTTGCAAGTGAAACTCATTTAATATCTAATTTTTAAAAAAATCAATATATATATATGAGATTAACTTATAATAATATAAAAATTTTATAATTTTATAATTTTTTAATCATTAATTTTATTCAATTCAAAAAATAAAAAATAAAAATAAAAATTAATTTTATTTCTTAAATTTATTAAAATTAATATTTAAAAATTTGTAAAAAAATATAAAATGTTTTTATAACTTAATTCCTCTCTTAAATATAAAATTAAATAAATAATAAAATAAATATTTTATATATACAATAAGGTGGCTCGGATTTGATTTAATATTTATTTTTTAATAAAAAATACTTATATAACATCAAAATGAATAAAAACTTATTAGACAATAATTATTTTGTTATCCGTATTAAAAATTTTTTAAAAAAATCAAATCAAACACGTGTAGCTTGGACTTAATTGGGTCTCACGTTAAAAAAAATCTTTAAAATTTATGAATTAAAATTTTGAAAAAAAAGAAAGTGATAAAAAAGGCAAAAAAAACCTTATTATAAAATAGATCTCAATTTAAAAAACTTTGATATACTTTCAGTCTTTCATTAGCTTTCGAAAATCTGACAGTTTCATGAAAAAGAAATACTTAATATCATATTTCAATTTAACTGATATTTAATCAAAATCAAATTAAATTAAATTAAATTTATTTTTTGCTGGCTTGATTAATTCCAAAACTTAATTATTTTCGGGTGAATCGAGGATTGTTGAAAAAGGGTGAGAGTTTCGAGTTTAGGAAAATGGATTTAGTGTTTGAAATAGGGTAAGAAGGAAGTGTAAGAGGCGTTCGGGGAAAATGTGCTCTTTTAATTTATGGTTGTAACGAGTAAAAATTAAATTTTAAGTTTTAAAAGTGAGGTGTATTTAATAATGGATTATATAAAGTGTTTTTAGGTTTAAATAGAAATGCCTTAATTTTAAATTGAGTTAATATTATAAATGATTTATAAATTATAATAAAATATTTAATATGTTATATAAAATTTAAAAATTTTAATATTTATTTAAATTATAAATTTATTAATTAATATAATATTTATTTATAATGTAAAAAATTTTAAATTATTATACATAACGTACAAATTTAAAATTTTTTACATTATAAATAAATATTATATTAATTAATAAATTTATAATTTAAATATTATAATAAAAAATTTTAAATTTAAATGATCGTATTAAACATTTTATTAATAGTTTATAATATTAATCCTTTCGAAATTGGTGAAATTGCTCTAAGAAAACTCGAAATTCATTGGTTTTGATTTAGGTTAAAGCCGTTGGGCTTGCTGTATGCAGAAGATGAAGGCTAATCATTCAACTGAAACGGGCCTGTGTATTCTCTTTGGGTGTATTTATAAAAGAAACTGCAATCATTGGTCCACTTATATGGATATGCTTGGATATAGTGAATGGTACAAAATGAACAATATGTGATTCCAAAGTTTGATCATCACTGGTGATCATGAAGTCTAATGGCATGTGGAGAAGGCAAAACTTTATCTTTAATTAACTTGCAGAACCAAGAGGTTAACAACAATGAGAAAAAGGAGCAAAGTTTTAAATCATATTGCAAATGTTTAGCCTTTTCAAACATCAAAATGCTATGAGCCTGCAAATAATTATCCGCGGGCCCTTCTAAATTTAGTCGCCATGGTCAGTTCGTTGAAACCGCTATTAGAATCGAGTTTCGACTTTAGCACTCGGGGCCTTCCGTTACTAATCCATGGTTGGATTAAGTTCAAATCGAAGAAAGAAAGCCGAGTTCTAACAGACCAGACCAGAGGTTGCTGTAGCAGACCCAAATCCAGCTTAAGGTTTTTTCTTTTTTAACTTCTCTGGTGGGAAAGACAATCTCGGGATTTCGGGGCACTTACGTCATCACACAAAAGGGTGAAACTATCCATGACACTAGTTTTCGTAGATGAAGAACAGGTGGTTCAGGTGTGACAATACACATTATAAAAATTCAATGATGTTTCGCCTGCTAAGTGCTAACATTCATTCTTTTCTTTTTTTTTTTTTTTTTTGGGCTATCGACCTTTGTAACTCTAGCAACCTCATGAGGATTTAATGGATAGTCTGTCTCTGCTATACGGGGTCCAATGGGTTTCAGGCTGAATCTCAAGGGTGTTTTCCCAGTTCCCTCTCATTTTCTTGCCAATTCACCTACCAGGCTCCCTCCTTCTGGTAAGTACAATGGGTTTCAAACCCACCTTTTGCTTCTTTCTCTTCCAAAAAGAAAGTTCAATTAGTTACTAGAATTTCTGACTCGGTTAGATTGTGGTGATAGTAAAAGTGTCAGTTAACCACCAGTTGAATTTGTATTGCTGTATTATTTTAATGTTAATTGAAGCTGAGATGGAGGTTATCATCCGTGTAGGAGTGCCAAAATGATGTCTTGTCCTAAAATTAACGTCAAATATGAAAGTTGGTTACTTTCTGTTAAATTATAAGACATTATGCAGTCCATGCAATGGATTTCCAAATCCACATCCCTGGTCTTATCTTATATTTAAGTTGCCTGTCTTTGATATGTTATCATTTTTTTATTTTTTTTGGTTTTAGTCACTTACATTGATTTTACCTTAACACAGTTAGAGGGAGGGAGGCTTCTTTTAACTCAGCTAGGCTGTCTTTCCCGTCTGTAAATTCTGATGAAGGTGTGTTTCTATTAAAAGATCCTGTAAAAGCATCCGCTTCATCTGCAGCTTCGCAAACATTATAAACTGGTTGCTTAGAAATTGAAGAAATGAAGGTGTGATTATATCAAATTGCTGCTACTAAGCTGCATAATTCCTAATTGTGTATATCATAAATTTCCACTCTCAAGTGTCTTGTACTATTCTGGATTTTTTTCTTCCAGGTAAACATTGACAAAGGATCACAGTCACACAGTTGTTCACATAGTATGATTGGTAAAACTTATGAACCAATTGGAGGGAACAAATCTTAACAGGCATGTAAGGCATCACGTTATAGTTTGTTAATGGAAAATCTCAACATTTCAGAGGAGACATTTATTGATTTAGATATTTTAAGATTGGAGAGGGAAATTCTACTACAACTAGGAAGGCTTGGAGCTCTAAAATTATTCAATATCTGTCCGTCTAGGACTTGTAAAGCTCCGAATATTTCGGACGTATCTAATGTTCCTGATAATACTAGAGAGTGCAATATGAATGGTTTGGTGGATCGATAATTTGCTCTAGAAAAAAGAAACAATGGCAAAAGGGAAGAGAAAGGGCAGTAGAAAGCCCCGCTATAATTTCTACTCAATTGCTGCCTTCAAACACCCTGCATGGACGCTTTCAAAAATCCAAAGTTTCTTCGGCAAAAAGAATGTCGAACTCTAGAAGAAGAAGATTGATAATTGCTAGAAATGAAGCAGAAATGTTAAAGGGAGTTAAGGTTGTCTTAAAAGTTTAGTATATGGTATGCATATTCTTTTGTCACACGCATCTTAAGGCAATCTTTGACTGCTCTATACTTTCCTAAGCAGGTGATCTCAAACTTGGAGAGGATTATTAGAACAACTTTTGAAGAGGAAACTGGGGGAGTTGCGAGCTTGAGTTGCTGGGCAAAAACAGCCGGAGTTAATGAGAAGGTGCTGCAACAGCATTTGCGTTTTGGTTGGTACTGCAGAGATGAGCTACTAAGGAGTACACGCTCAGATTTGTCGATAAGATGATACCGGAATTTATCCCAGATTTGTCCATAAGGAGCCCCAAAAAAACCTGTGATGACACAGCACATGAAGGAAGACATTCGCGATCTTTTGAATGGTTTGGAAACAAGAGAGAGGCAAGTGATGGTTCTCCGTTATGGGCTCAAGGCCCCCCCCCCCCCCCCCCGAGTCTCTTGATGAGATTGGAAGGCTTTTTCATGTAAGCAAAGAGTAGATAAGAAGGATAGAGATGAAAGAAATGACAAAATTGAGGGAAAAAGAAATATGCAGAAATTTAAGCCATTATTTGGATTCGTGGTTGAAATAGCTCTCACGTTTGCTGTTTTTGCTGTCAGAGCCTGGGAATACAACTTTCATTTTCCAAAACTATGATAGATGAGTTGCTGGCGAAAGGAATCACCATCTTGAAGAGGTTGGCAACAGCAAAAGAAATAAAAATTGTAGATTCACCTCTACAAAAGTTTGAAACCAACATGATGCTTCTTTGAGGAAACTTGGTCATTGTCATGAGGTCATGGGTATTAAAATTAGATTGACAATTATATATTTCTATTGTTTCAAATATGTATAAAATATAAAAATTATTATATCATAATTTATATTCACAAGTTAAATATAAATTTTTTTTTATTTTTATTAAATTTATATATAATTTTTATCAATTTTAAATCATATTATTTTAAGATTGTTTCATATATTTTTTGGCAGCACGTTGTATATAAAATTATCATATCTATCTTAAACTAATAATTTTCACCTGCAAATGATTACTTTTGTCTTAATTTGATTGATTTTAGTATTTTTTTAATCATTCTTACGTCATCTTTTGTTATATCGCATAGCAACTCTGCCAGAACTGGGCATAAAAAAATTAATATTCGTGGTAACCATCAAACTCAGGCAAATTAAAAATGATATAAGGAATGAATATTTCTTGTGATCTTCTGTTTGTCTCAATTTTGGACAGTGTTTTTCCAAGTGAACTATCAAACCCTACAATTTGACAAAACCTGTTGTCATTTTTCCGGTCGCTTGCAATTGTGTGGTTTATACTGTTTTCCGCTTCCCCCGGATCCTCCAATCCATGTTTGAAACATGGAATCTCTCAGCTCCCCGAATCCTTGTATTTGTCCAGAAGGATGAAGGGTAAATTCGTCATTTGGATTTCATCCAATGTCAATATTCCGAATTGAGTGGGCCCTAGTTCAATCTCCTCAGTCCCTTAAGAATATTTTCGTTTTCTTGCCTTCCTATTTTTCTACTTTTTTTTTTTTTTAAAGATTGTAAAATCTTTGTGTAATAAATTAAGGTCCAAAATACTATATATTATTTAGGGTGATAACTTTTTTGATTAGAACGAATTCAATTTAATTTTATTTAGATACTGTATAAAATTATAATTTTTTTAAATTTTGATTTAATTTAAATTTTTATATGATTTGATTTGATTTGAATTAAATTTTATTAGTTCAGTTTGATATAATTCATTAATTTTTTTATTTTATATTATTTTAATATAATTTTTAATATATTTAAATATAAAATAATTATTTTTATTTTATAAAAATTAATAAAATATATAATTCAATTTGATTTTTTTTGTTTTTTATTGTTTAATCTAAAATCTGATTTAAATTTAATTTATATATTTAATATCTAAATTTAATTTGAATTGAATCAAATCGAACATTATGATTTTAAATTAATTTTTAATTTTTTAAATTTTTTTCTCATTTTTAATATTATTATTTAAGAATTCTTGATTCAAGATTCATAATTTGTCAACAAATATTGCTTGTTTTTCCATATTCATTATAAATTCTATCCGAATAGATTTTGATCATCAATTTAGCTATATTAGAATAATTTGTAAATTATAGTGAAATATTAATATAATATTTAAATTTTAAAAATTTTAATGTGATATTAAAATTATAAATTTATTAATTAATATATTATTCACTTGGCTAATTTCATATAATAATACGTTAGATATAAATAATTTTTTAAATATCATATTAATTAATAAATTTATATTTTAAGTATAATATTAAAAATTTTTAAAATTCATATACTGTATTAAAAATTTTATTATAATTTAAAGATCATTAATATATTAACACAAAAAAATTTTCAAATGCTAAAGTTTGAATTTTAAATTTATTAAATATTATATTTTAAAAATGATTATATAAATTAATTAAATTAAATCTTAAATTTAATCTGATATATAAATAAACAAACAATGGTTTTACACAAATAATCCAAAATAGGATTAAAATCCTAATCATACATAAACAGAAAAAATTTCTCCCTAAACAACAGTACCACTTTTAACAAATGGCAAATGATAAATACTTAATTTCTTTTAGTTTGCAGTTGCATAAATTTGGCAAAGCTAAATATTTAAAAAGATTAATATTATTAATGATTTTTAAATTATAATAAAATATTTAATATAATGAATTTAAAAATTTTTTAATACAATATGATTTGTATAATATTTTAAAATTAATCATATTAAAAATAAATATTATATTAATTAATAAGTTTATAATTTAACTTTAATTATATATTAAAAATTTTTAATATGATTTAAAAATCATCGATGAATCACCCTATGTCAACTACCAGAAGTCTTCTCGGTGGGCCAGCCCTTCGTGCGAAGCATTCACTTGGCTTGAATTTACTCCACGTGTCTTAGCCTTCTTGCTAAGAAAACTGCTTCGTAGTCCGCTTTGCATTCACAAAACCATCTTGTGGGAAAAAAACAAAGAAAAAAAGATCCAAAACCTTCCACAAGCCTCGGTTAAAATCAACGCCGTCGTTTTAAATAACCTTTGCCAGGAGGTTGCTGAAACGCTCTCTAACTAAGGTTTGAAGAGCATTAACTTCCACAAAAATCTACAACATTCAATCTTACCAAAATCCGATTACATGTCATGTTAGACTGGCTTTAAAACTGAAAAAATCCATCCAACCAATCAAGATTCGAAAAGCAACCAAGCTCAGATAAGCTTTACTATACTTTATCTTTTCCTAATCTTCTTCACCCAAATAAAGAGCTCTCTCTCTCTCTCCTTGTACTTCCCTTCTTCTTCTCCCCCTCTGTGAAAAGAGCACATTCTCTCTCTATAAAATACTTCTTTTTTTGGTTGCAGAGAATTGGAGAGAAAATCAATTTCTAAGGTTTTCAAAATTATAATAAATTTCTCAAAATTTCATTCAAAATAATTGTAAAATTTGCTTCTATTATTGTTTGTTTTTTCATGGTGCTTTCAACAGTTGTTGTTTCCGTATGTTTCCGAATCAACAAATTTACTCCAAAGCCGAATCTTAACCCTCCATTCTAATGACTTTCACCAGCAGTGAATGGCTCTATTTCACTCTCGCGTTCTCCATTTCTTCACCTTCCTCCTCTACACCACTCTCATCTCTCTTTCCTCTTCGACCTTCGAATCGGATTTTTTTATAATTGATTCGGATTCGGAAGCTCTTTTGTTCCATCAAGACTACTCTCCTCCCGCACCTCCTCCTCCGCCTCCTCACGCCCCTTCAGTATCTTGCACTGACGATCTCGGAGGGGTAGGTTCTCTGGATTCCACGTGTAAGATTTTGGCCGATTTGAACCTCACTCGTGACGTGTACATAGAGGGAAAGGGTAATTTCTACATCCTGCCCGGAGTTAGATTCCATTGCCCCTCTTTGGGCTGTTCTGTAACCCTAAACATCAGCGGAAACTTTTCCTTAGGCGAAAATTCGACTATAGCTACTGGTACTTTCGAGCTCGCGGCTCATAACGCTAGTTTTCTAGATGGCTCGGCCGTCAACACTACGGGATGGGCTGGAGACCCACCGCCACAGACGAGTGGGACACCTCAGGGAGTAGAAGGAGCGGGCGGCGGTCATGGGGGCCGCGGCGCTTGTTGCTTGGTGGAGGATGGTAAGCTGCCGGAGGATGTCTGGGGCGGAGATGCTTATTCGTGGTCATCATTGCATGACCCGTGTAGTTATGGGAGTAAAGGAGGGACAACGAGTAAGGAGGTGGATTACGGAGGTGGAGGTGGTGGCCGGGTAAAATTGGAGATTAAAGGGTTGTTGGAGGTGAATGGGAGCTTGTTGGCTGATGGGGGTGATGGAGGGAGTAAAGGAGGTGGTGGATCCGGTGGTAGCATCTATATTAAAGCTCATAAAATGTAAAGTTTCTCTCTTGTTAACTTTGTTTCTTAGGGTTCTTTTATGTTGCTTTGGTTTATTTAGTTTCCAAAGTTGGATGGTTAGTTCGTGTTGTTTCTGTGATAAGTGAAAAACATAAATGTAGGGAATAAAAAGAAGAAATGGTTACCAAGTAGCAGAAAATATGATACTTAAGTGGCTGTTTAGTGACCCTGCTAAGGATAATTTTGAGAGTAAATAATTGTTGATCCTAACAATTACTTGTTTGAAAGCATTGAATTTTCTTTCTGGTAGACTCTTAGTTGTAGAGAAGACTAGAAAAGAGCAGAATAGTTTGTAAATGAGAGATGTTCTAAGCATAAGACTATGGAATAGTAATGATGAAAGTTCAATTAGGCTGGCAATGGCATTGGCCGATAATGAATTGAACTCATTTGATGAAAACTCTATTATTTCCCCTATAACGCATAGTTACTAGAGTGCAGGATATTGATGAAATACACCCTCAAGTCCACTTTATTTGTTTTTCAACACAGTTTTGCGTTAGTGGACATACTACATGCTAGTTATGCAACTTAGGTTAAGTCAATGTGGAGAGCTTGAAGATTTCTCCATTTGTGGTTAGCATTTTTCTTATGCAATCATTAAGTTGATGCCTGGGGCATCCGTTGTTGAATGTCTGGGTGCTAGGTAATTTACTTAGTTTTAAACTCCATTTGTTAGTTGTAGGAATGGGATTTAGGTCTCGTTATTATTTATGCTCCATTTAGGGCATGCCTGATGTATTTTATCTTAGTTTTGTATAAAGAAAGACTTGGAACATGGTGATGTTAGGTGATGAATCCTATATTATGTATGCTTAGCACTGGTCTGTTCTTATGCTTTATTTGCCTGCAATTCTGGAAATAATTTTCTTTGTCTTTCATTTGAATTACCTGACTCTCATAGATTAAAACTATGGGTTAAATGTCATTATATTACCTGGGTATAATTAGGGAATGGGGTTTAGGTCTTGTTATTATTTATGCTCCATTTAAGGCATGCTTGATGTATTTTTATCTTATTTTGTTTTAAAAAAACCCGGTACATGGTGATGTTAGCTGATGAATCCCATATTATGTATGCTTTGCACTGATCTGTTCTCATATATAAATAAGGGTTTTAATGTCATAGTGTCTGTTCTGTGAAGAGCAGGACTGGAAGTGGCAGGATAAGTGCTTGTGGAGGTAATGGTTTTGCTGGTGGGGGTGGTGGAAGAGTTGCAGTTGATGTTTTCAGCAGGCATGTTGAACCAAAAATTTATGTGCATGGTACGGTGTTTCTCTATTTTTTTTGCCATTTTTCTATCGTAGGAAGAACCTCAGTATTTATTAAGAATAAGAAATTAAAGCTTGTTTTTTATTTAACATTTTTAAATCAGTTTTTTATTATTAGAGCATTTTGAATTATAGTGATGCCTTTTGATGGTGAAATAAATGAATAACTTTCATAATGAATGAACTATTGATGGATGAAAAGCTTGGAAAATTACTAATCTTTGAGAGCTTTCTGATTTTATCATTTAATATTTTTTGTATTTGTTGTTTGTTTTCTTGTCCCATTTAGTACATTTATGGTGACTGCTTGGTAATCAATTGATAATTTTCTTGCAGGAGGAATTAGTCGTGGCTGCCAAGAAAATGCTGGTGC
This sequence comes from Durio zibethinus, assembly GCF_002303985.1. The sequence continues at coordinate 11,249,433 of NW_019167882.1, read as the reverse complement.
TGCTGGAACCCTTTATGATGCTGTGCCTCGAAGTCTTACCGTTAACAATCATAATTTGTCATCAGATACAGAAACCCTTCTTCTAGAGTTTCCTTACCCGCCACTTTGGACTAATGTCTATATTCAAAATTGTGCCAGGGCCACTGTTCCATTGCTTTGGAGTCGTGTCCAGGTTTGAGAATTTTGTCTTTATTAAAAAATGTTGATATCTTCCAAAACTCATGATTATTACCTGGTTTTAGTTCTTATTGGTTTGGGTGCTTCAAAATGGCTTTTCCAGTTTTTATTTTCCTTTTTATCCATCTAAGCTAATAGTAAGTTTACTTATCTTTAATATTTGGGGTTGTCTCTTTAAGTTTTTTTTTTTTTTTGGAGTTGCTACCCTCTTCTAGCTCCTCTTTCTGCGTTGCATATTTTATGGTTATGCTTGTAAAATTTCAGTAGAAAAATTTAGGTTTGACATGAGGAATCTAATTCTAGTTTTTTGTTCCTTATATAGGTGCAAGGACAGATAAGTCTTCTACGTGGGGTGGTGTTGAGCTTTGGGCTAGCACATTATGCATCTTCAGAGTTTGAACTATTGGCAGAAGAACTGTTAATGAGTGATTCTATAATCAAGGTGACTGATACATTTTCTTATGAACTTGAATGATGAAGTCTCATTTTTTTTTTTTTTTGGTATCATTATGTGAGGCAATATTCTCCATATTTGCTTATCAGTTTTGGTCTAAAGTCTTATTGTTGTCATATGGCTAAGTTGTTAAGTAGTTTACACGACAGAGTACCCTTCTTGAAGTAGTTTATTTTTTTAATTGAAGTTTTATCTATCTGTTGTATGATTTTACCCATGTATTTCCACTTCATTTGACACATTTTCATTTTGTTAACATGTCTTTGTAAGTTCTGAAATATCCTTTTTGAAGCTGCCTGATGATTTCTACTGAGGGTATTATATATCAGCGGTCTCAGCTGCTTTCTATTTATTTCTGCTTCAGTTGACCATGTCTATCCCATATTTCTTTTTGCCTATTTATAATATGCTTATAGCACTTTATGATCTCTCTGTTTGACACACACCAGGTCTACGGGGCTTTACGTATGACTGTGAAAATATTCTTGATGTGGAATTCCAAAATGCTAATAGATGGTGGTGAAGACGCAGCTGTTGCAACTTCATGGCTTGAGGCTAGTAATTTAGTTGTTCTCAAGGTGTTTAATCCACTGCAGCTTTGCCATTTTGGTTGCATTTTCTTAGAATGTAATTATTCTTGACAACTCCCTCCTCCTTCTCTCTTTTCCATACCCAGGAATCATCAGTCATACATTCGAATGCAAATCTGGGAGTACATGGACAAGGTTTATTGAATTTATCAGGACCAGGAGATAAGATTCAAGCGCAACGTCTGGTCTTATCACTATTTTACAGTATTCATGTAAGTGATCATTTTCTTGTGATAGTTGATTTGTTGTTCTCAGTTCAAAGTTTATAAATTTTGTTGGCTGGTGAATTTCTGATTTTATATGGTTAAAATAAAAGTAAATTAAGTTTTCTGAGAACATTTTTATTAGGAGGCTAAGGTGTATGACTGGTTGAACTTTAATGGTTGAGTGACAGTTTTGGATAATAAAGATGCTTCTTTAGTTCTCTAGTGGTTACTCATTAAGTTTTACTGCTCTTTCTAAACTTGCATTTTCATTTGTGATCCATACGCTTGTCTTCAGTTGTAGTAAGGACAATGATTTCTTTGTAGTTTCACTGTGATTTATAATGCTAAGCATAGTATAAATTTTTTTTATGGAAGCCATTTACTGGTGGACTGTTTTTCTTTTCGTTGGAGGATAAAGCAATGTAAATTTCTTGTAATTCATAGTTCTTTTATTGATTTTCTTTGCTGCCATATTCATGTACATGCTGGTGGATTAGACTTCTCTCGCCACCATCTAATGATTTAATCATCATAAAAGGTAAACAGAAGGGTGTCACTTATATGTACATGGCCACATGTATGGTATAAATACTCGTGCATGCCATTCACCAGTTGTCATGAATCCTTGCTGCAGGAATTGTATACTGTGTGCTGGAGATTTGTATTGGTTGTACTGTATGACTAATGAATTAAGTATATCTGTTTTGTGTGAAGATTGGACCTGGATCTGTTTTACGTGGTCCCCTAGAGAATGCATCATCTGATGCTGTGTAAGTTTTGATTTTCAGTTGTATCGCCCTTGTATTAAAATTCTATCACCCTTGTATTGAGGGTTTGTACTTTCTTATAATATATCTCATTGTTCCTCTTATTGTGTTTGGCAGGACACCAAAGCTTTATTGTAATCTCCAAGATTGTCCCATTGAACTACTTCATCCACCTGAAGATTGCAATGTGAATTCGTCTTTGTCTTTTACACTCCAGGTGTTTATTCAATATAGTTGTGCAGTAACAAACTTAGTAAGATGCTTGATTCTGCTTATTTAACTGTTTCATTAGTTTGGTTTGTAGATTTGCCGAGTTGAGGATGTCACTGTTGAAGGTCTTATTAAGGGATCTGTTGTTCATTTCCATCGAGCAAGAACGGTATCTGTACAGTCTTCTGGAATAATCAGTGCATGTGGGATGGGTATGTTTCTACATTGTGGTTTAGGTTCTATTTTCTTCAATTACTATCTATCTACACGTCCGTGCGTGCAACAGCACATGTACACAAACATATCTGTGCACACAAATCATCTCCACCATAAAGATAGTCTTGTATACCTTTTTATAATCTCTTGTAAACTCTTTAAAAGTCATATCTGGATGAACTTGTTTTTGTTCTTATACAGGATGCATAGGTGGTGTGGGTAGAGGAAATTTTTTAGACAATGGTATTGGCAGTGGTGGTGGCCATGGTGGTAAAGGGGGGCTTGGATGTTATAATGGTAGTTGTGTTGACGGTGGTATTTCATATGGGAATTCAGAGTTGCCCTGCGAACTTGGTAGTGGAAGTGGAAACGAGAGCTCAGCTGATTCAACTGCAGGTGGTGGTGTTATAGGTAAGGTTTTTGGGTCATTTTTTCCATGGGCATATATTTTACAGCTCTTTTTCACATTTTAGTTTCTGAAGATTGTGATAGGTAAGTCTTAGCAAGGGTAGTTTGAGTGCCATTTTATACTATGGTGTCTGTTTCCTCTGAAATGGCTATAGGATTAGGTGATATTTTATTGATCATGCTGGGCAGCTAGAACTTTAGTTCAATTGATTGGTTGATTTGCAGTTACTGAAATATGTCTCTTTCATCTTGTCCTAGGATTGAAGTATCATGATTGTTTTAACTTATAATCTACCTTGGAAATGTTGAAAAGGTTTAATTTTGTTATATCTGAAAAAGGGGAAAGGAAGGAAAAAGTTTTAATTTAATGGTTGAGCTACAAAATAGTTTGCTGTTATGAATCTCAACCATAAGAATAAAAAAATTTTAATCCTTCCCCCTTTCTATCCTCCCTACCAAACATAGCTTTAGGAACAGCAACTGCTTGTATTTAAGTTTGATCCTTAAATTTTCATGAGATGTTGTGTCTGAACAGTGATGGGTTCTGTGGAGCATCCGTTGTCAAGTTTGTCTGTTGAGGGTGCTGTGAGGGCTGATGGAGAAAGTTTTGAAGAAACTCTCTGGCAACAAGAGTATTCTGTTTCTAATGATTCAAGCATAGCTCCTGGGGGTGGCTCTGGTGGTACTGTACTTCTCTTTCTGCACACATTGACTCTTGGCGAATCTGCTGTTCTTTCTAGTGTTGGAGGATATGGTAGTCCCAAAGGGGGTGGTGGTGGAGGTGGAAGGATTCATTTTCATTGGTCAGACATTCCCACTGGAGATGTGTACCAGCCAATTGCTAGTGTGAATGGAAGCATCTGTGCTAGGTTTGTTTCCAATGTAATTTCTTTTTCTGAATGTTAGGTTTCTGATGATCCTAGACATTTGATAACATTGCTAGGTCCATGCTATGTTGGCAATCAATACTTGGGGTGGTGAATGTCCACCAAATGATATGATAACTGCTAACAAGCTTTTCAACCTACAATCTGTCACATTCTCTGACTACTATGAAGTTTCTTCCTTTTTGTTTGTTTGAGGGCATTAGTGAATTTAGAAATTAATCTCATAAGAAAAGAATATAGAAATTAATCAGAAGCATGCCCATTTTTAACTATGAAGTGTCCAGTCCCAAATATTATTACATGGGGAATGTTTTATGGATATGTTAGAAATACAATGGTTTTATTTGGAGTAACTGTTATGCTGCAAGTTTTATTATTTCATGAAGTGATTGGTATTCTTTGCTTTTTGTTATTTGAGAATATTCTAGATTGAAGCCTTAAACTGCAAATATGGTTTTCTAAGATTTGCTTTTGACTATATTTGGGTTATGGACTTAAATTGTTATGCTATAATGCTTAGATGTCATCTCAGTAATACGAATCAAATGGTGAAGCTTGTTAAGATTTTTAATTTACCTTGGCACTTTGGTTTCATTAATGATTAGTTGCTCCTTTATTATATTGTTGCTTTGAAGCACCTGCCTGGAACTATATCTTGATGAAATTAGTAAAAAAATGTATACAACAGGTTATCTGTTACAACCAGTACAGTCACTGCTTGCCAAAAGGGCTTCTTACTTTGCTGTTCTGTTTGACTAGGAACTGTGTCATTATGACTGGTAAAGCTTGTTTATGGAGTTTATTCTTGATATCATGGTGATGTTTTGATTATTTTTACAGGGGAGGATTAGGTAGAGATGAGAGTGGTGGTGGAGAAAATGGAACTGTGACTGGTAAAGCTTGTCCAAAGGGGCTGTATGGGACATTTTGTGTAGTAAGTTAGTAATTTTGTTGCATTTTGAAAATTTTCAGATTCTTTTTGTTTAATGTGGAATTTGGTAGTCGGGGCTGTTCTTTTTTATGAAGCACTTGGAACTTTAAAATTATTAAATAACCAATTAACATGAATTCTTCATTGAAATGCTTATTTAAGTTTAAGAGGAAAATTTTCTACCTAAGCCAATAATGTGGCTGAATTTACAGGGCAATTTAATATGAATGAATTTTCTGGAGGAAGTTTATTATGTTCTGATAGTTGTGTAATTAACATAATGTTATCCTCCAAATTGGTTGGAGCAAGTCTATCTTTTCATCTCATTCTACTAGTTTGTAAAAATCTTTTTTCTTCTTTTGAACTGATACAAATTGATTAATAGTTTCAGCTGTTCTAGTTTGTTAACTAATTTTGTGTCTCCAGGAATGTCCTCTTGGTACTTACAAGAATGTTAGTGGATCTGATAGTTCTCTCTGTCATCCTTGCCCTGCTTCAGAGCTTCCCCATCGTGCCATTTATATTGCTGTTCGAGGTACATTTGAATGTTGTCAGTGTTGAGTAGATTATATTTTATATGAGATTCAAATGGCATACTACTCTTATACTGCAGTTTTTGGATTTTTTGTCCTGAAGGGTATTTTTTTTTTCTGATTTCATGTCCTGTTTAACATAAATTAATTTCAAATGTTTTCTTCATTATGGTAAATTGATATTCAAAACCTCCATTCTTCACAGGTGGCATTGCTGAAACCCCTTGTCCTTATGAGTGCATTTCAGACAGATTTCACATGCCACGCTGTTATACAGCCCTTGAGGAGTTAATTTACACATTTGGGGGACCGTGGTTATTTTGTCTTCTACTTATGGGTCTTCTCATCCTCTTAGCACTAGTGCTTAGTGTTGCGAGAATGAAATTCGTTGGGGTTGATGAATTACCGGGCCCAGCTCCCACTCGGCATGGCTCTCAGATAGACCATTCTTTCCCATTCCTGGAGTCATTAAATGAGGTTGTATACAATTTTTATATGTGGATTTTTTTTATAATTTCATAAAAGTCCTGGCCTTCTATGTTGATATTTGTATTCTTTATGATGTAATTTCTCCATGCTAGGCTATAAATTCCTTTCCTCTTTTGCTCATTATACCGCCCGGATGACTTCAATTGTGCCTTTTTGTCCTTTTCAGGTATTGGAAACAAACAGAGTTGAGGAGTCACAGAGTCATGTGCACAGAATGTATTTCACGGGTGCTAATACTTTCAGTGAACCTTGGCATCTGCACCACACTCCTCCAGAAGAAATAAAAGAGATAGTGTGAGTACATTGCTTTCTTTTCTGTTGAAGTGCTTCTCATACAGCACTATGTAATCTCCAATTGTGCTTCAGACTGGATTTTATTAATATTTGATCATTATTGTTACATATGGATTTATGTCCTTGACCTGGCAGATACGAGGGTGCATACAACACATTTGTGGATGAGATTAATGCAATAGCTGCTTACCAATGGTGGGAAGGTGCAATTTACACCATTCTCTCTATTCTTGTGTATCCCCTTGCTTGGTCATGGCAGCAATGGCGCCGAAGAATGAGATTGCAACGATTACGTGAGTTTGTGCGATCAGAATATGACCATGCTTGCTTACGTTCTTGCCGTTCACGGGCTCTCTATGAGGGGCTTAAGGTTTCTATTTACTTCTATTCTTGGTTTAGTTTACTAGTATGGCTTCATTTTACTTGGTTTACATCTTGTAGCTGTTATTTTGGGGCCAATCTTGTAGATATTGTTCCTAACTAATCTTATGTACCATCTTGAAGTTCTCATCAACCCTGGAGATTTTTAACTTTTCTTTTCAGCTTGTTTTATACACATGTTCAAGAAATTACTAGGTTTTGTTTCTATTGAAAAAACTAAGAGTAAAACTGAATGAGAAAAAAAAAAAAAACTAAGAGCGAAACTGAGAGTATATTGAAAAACTTCTTTGTAGAATTATACAAGCACCGCCTTAGATTTATATACAGCTAACTAAAGGCTAAGCTAGGAAACTAAATCTTCCTAAAACTGATCCTTATAATTGAGGGATTGTCTATCCAAAATTTTTTGTCCTTAATTCTAGGGATACAAATACGTACTTCTAGGGATGCAAATATATACAGATTACAACAAACTGTAAATAAGTGTTTTCCTACACTCGCCCTCACGTTGGTGAATAGGTGTTTTCCATTCCTAGCTTGGAAATAATTTCCTGAAATGTTGCACTGTTGAGACTTTTAGTCACCACATTTGCAAGTTGACTCTTGGTTGATACATACGGTGCACAACCTACTGTCTAGTCTCTCTTTTATGAAGTGCCAATCTACTTTAATATGTTTTGTTCTATCATGTTGCATAGGTTTGTGCACAATGCTTATTGCAGACTTGTTATCACTATAGAGTCTCATTGGTTCATCCCACTTGATCTTCAAGTCTTTCAGGATAATCTTTAACCATAGTAGTTCACTAATTCCTTGAGCCATTGCTCTAAACTTTGCTTTAGCACTTGATCTTGTCAGCACCACCTAGGAAAGTGCAATAGCCTGAGGTGGATCTTCTATTAGTTGTTGTGCTTGCATAATCAGCACTTGTATTTGCCTTTAGAACCAGCACCGAATATCTTTTGAACAAGATACCTCTTTCAGGATTGGCTTTCAAATAGTGTAATACATGGTAGACAGCCTGTAGGTACACTTCTTTAAGATTATGCATAAATTGACTTATCACACTCACAACATATGCTATATCTAGTCTAGTATGTAAGGCATAAACGAGTCTTTTAACTAATCTCTGGTACATCTTTTTATCTACGGAAGCCTCTTCATTAGCTTCTCCAAGTTTATGATTAGGATCAATAGGAGTATTTGCAGGTTTACATGCAAGCTTCTCGATTTCCTTCAATAGATCCATCACATATTTCTGTTGTGAGATGAAAATACCGTACCATGAGTGAGCTACTTCAACTCCTAGGAAGTACTACAATCTCCATAGCTCTTTTATCTCAAATTCTCTAGCCAAACACTATATTAGAGATTCTCTCTCTTTTTCATCGTCTCCGATTACAATTATATCATCAACATACACTAATAGAACTATGACTTTCTGTGAATTCGAGTGCCTGATAAATAGTATGTGATCCCCTTGACTTTGCTTATATCCCATTGCTAGCGTCACTTTGGCAAATCTCTCAAACCAAGCCTTAGGAGATTGTTTAAGGTCGTGTAAAGCCTTTTTCAACTTGCATATTTTGTTTGCTTCTAGATGATCTCTAAATCCTTGTGGAACCTTCATATATATTTCATTTTCCAAATCACCATGTAGAAAAGCATTCTTTATATCAAATAGTTGAAGTTGCTAATTGTAATTTGTTGCCTAGCATAACATAATACTAACTATATTCATCTTGGCAACTGGAGCAAAAGTTTCCTGATAATCCACTCCATAAGTTTGAGTGTAGTCCTTAGCCACCAACTTGGCCTTATAACTTTCAACATTTCCATCCGCCTTGTATTTTACAGTGAAAATCTATTGACGCCCAATTGGATTTTTTCTTTTAGGCAACTCTACTAGTTCTCATATCTTTTTTTTCTCTAAGGCCTCCATTTCTATTTTCATGGTCTGCCTCCATTTCTCATTGGATAATGCCTTGAATAATGTAGTTGGAATAGAGATAGTGTTTAGGCTCACAAGGAAATTTTTGTGGGATGGTGATAATTTTTCAAATGACGCAAAATTAGAGATTGGGTATAGTGGATGTTTAGTACATTATCTGGTTCCTTTTCTAATTGCAATAGGTAGATCATAATTAGTAGTTTTGGTTTTAGGAGATTCATGCTCATTTTGAAAAATAAAGTCAGAGATTGTAGTCACCTCATTTCTAAAGTTAGGATCAAGTTCTTGGACTTGCACTGGTTCAGGAGTTGGAACTTTTCTTCTTGAGCACACCTATAATTCCTTCATAGAATCAAGAACAGAATTATTCTGAGTTATAGCTTCTGTGTTTAGAATGTATTCAGACTCAAATTCAGTGTTTGACTTTGACTTAAAAGAAACAAGTTTAGACTTAGAAGAATTAATGAGTGCAAATGTTGAGGAGGAGGACAAGTCAAGCAAAAAGAAGTCTTTATCCTTATCTTTATGAATGAATTCTCCTCTTGAAGATAAGGTTGAGTAAAAAATGGTTTACTGTCTTCAAAAGTGACATCTACAGAGAGAGAATTTGTTGGTAGGAGGATGATAGCACTTATACTTTTTCTGAGTTGATGAATAGCGCACAAAAATACATTTAACTTCTCTTGGATCCAACTTTCGCCTATTATGATTGTGAACATGAACAAATGATATAAAAACAATTATCCTAGGGGTGAGGTTGTTTGTGGTATTAAAGTTGGGATAAAATTATGAGAATAGTTCCATAGGAGTTTAAAATCCCAAAACCCTTGAAGGTAACCTATTTATAATGTGTGTTGCAGTGAGAATAGCTTCCTCCAAGTAGGGTTTGGGTACATTTGCTTGAAAAAGTAAGGCTCGGGTTGTGGCTGGTAAATGGCTGTTTTTCTTCTCTGCCACTTTATTCTGCTGTGGAGTGTTAACATAAGATGATTCATGGATAATCCCCTCTTTTTGGAAATAGATAGATAGACTTTGGTTGAAATAGTCTCTTACATAATTAGACCTAAATCTCTTGATTTTTACTCCAAATTGATTTTGGATTATGTTTTGGAAGCTTAAAAACATACTATTCACATCTGATTTGGATTTAAGTAAAAAAATCCAAGAAACCTTGGTACAATTATCTATGAATGAAACAATCCACCTTACACCAAAACTAATAGGAATTGTAGAAGGACATCATATGTTACTATGAATCACGTTAAAAGGAGTAGAACTTATTTTGTTGCTAACTGGAAAAGATGCGTCTATGCTTTGCAAATTCACAAACTTCACAATAAAAATTTTTGACATTTAATCTTTTGAACAAAGAAGGAAACATGTTTTTCAAAGTTTCGAAAGAAGGATGTTCAAATGAAAATGATAAAGCCATATTTTGTCTTTATTGGGAGATTTTTCAAAAAGAAATGACAAAGGTAAACTATTCTTGATATTACTTTTGTTGTTTGATTCCTCAAGTTGGTATAATCTATCCTTTTCTTTAGCAAGTCCAATCCTCTTTCCCGAACTCTGGTTCTAAAATTCACAATAGGAGGGATAAAAAGTCATTTTGCATTTCATGTATCTAGTAAGTTTTTGTATAAATGTCATATTAGTAGACGATCGAGAAACATGAACATTTTTAATAACAAACAAGCGATTAATTTGAACATCTCTTAATCTTTCCTTTATAGTAAGTGAACCATCTACAATAACAATTTTTTTATTATTAGGATGCAGGGTACACGTACTAAACTTCTTTGACGAATGTGTTATGTGGTTTGTGTTACCTAAGTCAATGACTCAAGAATTTGTAATAGACTTAACCAAGACATTTAATCCCTAAGAACCAAGGACTTTACCTAAACTAGAGACCTTGCCCAAGGAACATACACTAGTAGGCTTTTCAAGGGGTTTCAATAAGCTTCTTAGTTTCTCAATCTTCTCTCTGTCTGGCTCTTTTTGTTCCCAAGACTTCTTAATACTCTGGTGGTTTTACTAGTTGACACTTTCTCAAATCGGGTGGTAGTGATAACAAATTTTGTTATCTTTGACATTGTTATCTTTCTTTGGACTGAAACAAGTCTGAACAATTAAGATGTAACTAGAAATGAGTCTTAGCAATGAAGGCTAAAGAATGGAAAAATAAAATGGCTGTGAAGGCCTTAATAGGGTTTGGCAATGAAGCCCTAAAATAGAAGTTGGCAATGAAGGCTGAAAATTTTGCTTTTCAAGAAGAGTAAAACTGAATTGGAAAAAAAAAAAAAAACAGTAAGAGTAAATTTGAGAGTATATTGAAAAACTTTTCTGGAGAATTATACAAGCACCGCTTTAGGTTTATATACAGCTAACTAGAGGGTAAACTAGGAAACTAAATCTTCCTAAAACTGATTTTTATAATTGAAGGATTGTCTATCCTAATTTTTTTTCCTTAATTCTAGGAATACAAATACTTATTTCTAGGGATGCAAATATATACAGATTCCAACCAATTGTAACTAAGTGTTTTCCCACAGTTTCTAAAGTAAAAAGAAACCAAATTAATGGACTGATTAAATGGCTCCTTTAAGACATGGTTAGATGGATGCTACATTTTTGGAGGAGAAAATGGTTACATCATGAGTTGAGCTAGTGCCATATCTGGCAATATAGTTGCTTTTCAGTCAAAAAGGCTAACACTGGAACACAGGAAAAAAGGTCCTACAGTTTAAAGTTAAACTTTTTTGAATTTACACATTAATCGATATTTATTGCTTTGAACAATTTTTTAATCTTGATACAATTGCTGTTAAAGCATAATTCTTGGACATAGCTTCAAACATTATATTCTGGTATTTGGTCACTGTAGGTATCTGCAACTTCTGATTTAATGCTTGCTTATGTGGACTTCTTCCTTGGTGGAGATGAAAAGAGAACAGACCTTCCTCCTTGCCTCCCTCAAAGGTTTCCTATGGCCATAATTTTTGGAGGTGATGGAAGTTATATGGCTCCATTTTCCCTTCAAAATGATAACATTCTTATCAGTCTTATGAGTCAGGTCAGTTCTCATGTTTTAACCATGTAATTGGTGAAAGCACAGGTTCATCTTTGAAATTTTTGTTATAACAAAGTTCTGTTAATTGTTATAACTCTTACAGTTAGTGCCCCCTACTACTTGGTATCGACTGGTGGCTGGTTTGAATGCACAATTACGCTTGGTTCGTCATGGACGGCTGAGAGTAACATTACGATCCGTCTTACGATGGTTTCAGACACATGCTAATCCTGCTTTGAGAATCCATGGTGTATGCATTGATCTTGCCTGGTTTCAGGCTGCACCTGGGGGTTATCGCCAGTATGGACTTTTGGTGTATTCTGTTCATGAGGAAAGTGAACCCATATCCTTGGGAAATACCGATGGAGGAGTCAGAACTGAGCTACTTTCACGGTAATGTGTGTTTTGTGCACTGTTATTTGTCTGAACTTGTACATTTAGTTCAATGTGGTTGGTACCAAGAGCATGTTGGCATATCTTGAGCAGGTATTGGGTGAATAAACAGAAATATATCCCTGCACAGGAATAGCACCTGAGGGGAATATTACACAGAAGCCCAAGGAACTAAAGTTAAAAGAGTAATTGTGCTTGCATTGTCTAATGGAAAGAAATTCAAATTGTTGAATTTGAGAAATCATATATATATGCATGTGTGTGTGTGTGTGTGTGTGTGTGTGTGTGTGTGTATGCATATGATGGAATCATTTGATGCCTAATTATATGGAATTTAACTTGGTCATTTTCATGTTTGATTCAGTGTGAAGACAATGTATGTGCAAAATGAGTCTGCTTATCTAAGAGAAGATGCGCTTTTAACCCAAGGTCACCGAAGTGGTGAAGGTTTTGCAAGGCGGAAGAGGAGTTACAGAGGGCTTATAGATACTAACAGCTTACAAATGCTTGAAGAGAAGAGAGATATGTTTTGCCTTCTCTCTTTCATAGTCCACAATACCAAACCTGTTGGTCATCAGGTAACTTGCATGAATTTAAGGAGTTGAATATTTTTTTACTTGTAAATTATATACAAATTTAAATGTTTCACTTAACACATTGTATTTTATTGCAGGATCTTGTTGGCTTAGTCATGTCAATGCTACTTTTAGGAGATTTTAGCTTAGTTTTGCTTACATTCCTCCAGTTGTATTCAATATCATTGGTGGATGTCTTTCTGGTTTTGTTTATTTTACCTCTTGGCATTCTTCTTCCATTTCCTGCTGGCATAAATGCTTTATTCAGTCATGGACCAAGGCGCTCTGCAGGTCTTGCACGTTTCTATGCTCTGTGGAACATAACATCCTTAATTAATGTCGTAAGTTCCTGTAATTTTTAATCTCTATTTCACTTGATAAACATGCCTTTTGTTGTGGTCTTCTTTTTGTACAATTCCTATGACAAGGAACAGCTGGTAATGGATTTCTGTGTTCTCTGGTTTTGATAATTTCAGATCTCAACAGTTAAGACCTATTTTCATTTAAATTGTCCTTGGTAGGATAGAGAGTTAGGAGAGGAAGGAGCTTGTGAAAAGTAAAGATGTGAATGGAATTTTCCTAGTTAAAAACAAAATGTTTGTAGGCCAGAAAAAAGAGGGTGTGGTCAAGGGAGAAGTATCAGAAAGTATAGACCAAGATTAAATTGGGAAACCTTAACTAGTAAAACATTAAATTGTGAAGTAAACAACTTACAGAAGGGTTCATAATGGTGAATCTAAATAGGCATTATCCCCACTCCCCCTTAGGTGCTGGAATTTTTTTCCTCCTATCTGCATTTCTCACTCCCTCCTGTCTGGAGTATTTGATGGCAAAGCAAATTATTTGTTTTCTCTTTCAATTTCTTATCTTTTTACTCTAATATCATTTGTATTCTTAGTTGCTTCAAGTAGGACAAAGCAGTAGCCTATTTTTTCTTCAAGCATGGTAATCATCATTCATCTTTCACCAGGGTGTTGCATTTCTTTGTGGGTATGTCCACTATAACAGTCAGTCGACATCAAGTCAAAGGATCCCAAACTTTCAGCCATGGAATATTAACATGTAAGTTGATGTTTTAGGGGCAAAGTAAATTTTACTGTGACACCATTCTCGTTTAACATGTGTGTTTATCTCCTTGGTGTGGTTTTGGATGCAGGGATGAAAGTGAATGGTGGATTTTTCCAGCTGGACTGGTTTTGTGTAAACTTTTCCAATCACAACTCATAAATTGGCATGTTGCGAATCTAGAGATCCAAGATCGCTCATTGTATAGTAATGATTTTGAGCTATTTTGGCAGTCATGACCATCATTTCAAAGGGATATACTTACACGTTAACAAGGTTCTTCTGTTCAGTTTTTTAATGCTCTATTTTTGTATGTAGTTTGAGAGTAACAAGTGAGTTCTTGACACAGAAGTAGAAATAGAAACAAAAGGAGAAAAAAAAATCAAAAGAACAATATTAGAGTGAGAAAGGCATTCGTTCTTGGTAAGTTCTCAAGTTTTTTCTTGTAATTTTGGTAGTAACCAATGTAAATAAAGAATTGAGCATACTAATGTTTTAGTGAGTTCATTTGTATATTTATTTCGATCTAAAGGTGTATTGTAGGGATCCACCTTTTGAAGCTTCACAATTGACAAGCATCCATTTGGAGTTGACTGGCTAACATGTTTTAAAGATTTAAAATGGTTATTGAGGTTGAAGTCTCTCCTGATCTTAAATTTAATTTTCTTAGTGGAAGGACAGGCTTCAACTTTAAATGAGCTGTACTGTTCGGTTTGTCTCAGGAAGATACGTCTTACTGCAAATTTTCAACTAGGCAAACCGCTCCCTGGGAATTCCTGCCAAGGTTTAAATGTCTTGCCATCCAGTTTAACACTAACATTCCAGATGGTAGTCCTCTTCCCTTTGTTAAAATTACGCAATTACATCTAGTATTTTGTTTTTGTTGGAATGATACCAGAATCAAAACTATGTAAGCAAACTATTTAAAAATTAGTGGGATAGAGACAATAAGATAGCTCCTAACTTGAGTTGTAACAGATGACCATCGGTAGTATTGTTATCCACCTCAATATAAGCAATTACTTTCAAGAAAAATAAAAATTGAAGCAGTCGCAACTGAAATCTTCTTCATGGAACAATACAGGTACTTTGATCATTTGAATTATAGGATCTTTTAGAGCAGATTCCAACAGTTCGCTACCCTTTTCGTACTCTTTAGCATGTAACTTGAGAAGTCCATCAAGATTACTTTTGTGTAAGATGGAATTCCTTACAATAAACTATAAAAGAAATTAATTTTATTCTCTGAAATAACAAACAAATAATATATTAATCAAATGCAGTTAATCTTGCAAAGCACAAAAAAAGAAGAAGGTGTAACAGGCCCAACTACCCAACCCAAGACATCTAAACGGTTTGGTTTAAAAGCCCAGTCGCCAAAACAGAATGACTTCCCTATAATATTGAGGAAAACAGAGATTCAAACTGAGACCGATCAGATCGTCGGATTCTATAAGTCCTGTAATTGTTATAGATTCCGAATAAAAAGTCTACATATTTCAGAAGGCTGGTTTTACGGTGGAATTTGTTTCAATGGGAAATCAAAGCGAGCCCCTTTACTTAAAACACATTTTGACGAACATTTGGCGGGCTCGAAGGGCTTTGCTTCATCTAGTAAATTAAACTTTTTTTTTTTTTTTTTTTTACAAAAAAGCTTGTAATTCGTTAAAAAAAAAAAGAACTAGATAACCCAACCATCTGATTTTGGTGTACCTGATTCGAGAGCTTGAGGCGGCGAACTTTCATCTTACCTACAATGCTTCATTCGAACGAGTTCAATTTATTCATTCTAATCTATCTTTTAATCTTCATTGCTAGCAGCTCAATTTTCAGTTATGGCAAAATGTAAGTAACCTAAAAGAAGATGGATTTTTGTGTCAATTACTTCTTGTCATTGTTCCATTGCGAATCAAAGAAAGTTGCCACTTTGCAGTTTTGCAGGCTTGACGACAGCGTTTTGAAAGTTGGGAAGGAGCTAGAGGAAACTTTGCTGTTTCGAATGGGTTCTCGAGTTTACCAACTACAAGCGCTCAAATCGTTAACTTGGTACAAAGTGAAGATATCGTATCCAGCTTCTGTATGTAATTTCTTTTCCATGGTTTGCCTCTTTGTGGCATTTTTATTTTCAAAAACTGATTTTTGCTTTTTATTGGATGATTCCTGCAAGTTTTTCTTCGCAATTGAAGATGGGGAATTCAGATTCTGGGTTAAACAGGAATAGAAGAGTGTTGAATACAGAAAATTTGATATTCAAAACTGATAGTCTTGACACGATTAATGATCAGGTTTTGATTATGCTACTGAAATTTTTTTATTCAATAATTCCATGTGTGAAAATATATACAGTACTAAAGAAGCTCATTTTTGCTCAGGGTGGGCTGCACGTTTTGGTGACTGTGGAGCCTCAAGATTTTGTTGCAATGACCAACACAAATTATGGAGAGTTCATCATCTTTAATATTTGTAAACCAACTATTTCTTTGCTCATCCCTTTTGCTCCTTTTCCTTCTTCTAATGCAATCTGTTCTGATTTTTGCTTGTTTGCCAATCCTCTTTGTTTCCCATCTCTTTCGATACTCATTTCTGTACCCCTTTGATTTATCCTTTTCATGAGAATAGCATTTTCATACTATACCTAGTTTTCACAATAGCTCAGGTCTTTTAGGTTTTTTTTTTTTTTTTCAGTATGACTGATAAAATTATTCATTTTTCAGTTTGCGATGAACTACTGTTGGGCATCCCTTACAAAGCTTGGTGGATTGTAGTCTTTGCCTTGTTTAGTGTTGGCATTGATTTATCCTCGCTATCTTCCATCATATCTGCTAGTTAGTCAGAATGTTGCCAAGCAGTCTTGAGACTTGTGTTTAAGATACGGAATAATTGTATCATTGTGGAGCATCTGTTGATTGTTATGTATGGAGAGGTGTTGGCGTAACAAAATTTTCAGAAATGTAACTGTAGCAAATTTTGGGAATGTCAAACATTTGCCTTAATTCTTGTTCATGTTTATGTTTTCACAAATGCGATACTCAAAATGCGGCAAATGCATCTACATGTTTTATTATGTTTTTGTTTGTTGTATGTTATAATTGTACATTTCTTTCTTCTCAGGGCATAATATCAAATGATATATTCAGATTGAACCTGATCCCTAGCTAATTGAAAACAAACGTGTACCCCAAACCAAATGAGAATATACGTGTAGAAGAAACAGGGAAAAGACTAAACTACAAAAGGCTTTAATTATTTTTTGTCCAATTTTTCTTTCGGTCCAAGAAGGTCTGGATTTCTGTCCCAAATATCATTGAAGAGGGCCTCTAATCTAATCCGAAAAAACCCTGACGCAGAAGCTGGCCCCAAGTCCCAGCCCAGATCAGATGATAGCCTGTTCCCCAATAAGAAAAGAACGAATCGCTGATCTACGTGCCTAACACCAGCAGTCCTTAGTTCTGCATTTTCACCGTTAGCAATTTTAACATGCACCAGTAGCCAAGCTCACTTCGGAGATTTTGGAGGATGGAAACTAAAAAACTAGAAACTAGCACCCTTGTTTTGCCTCAATACAACTCAACTTTGAACTACACCTGTTGCTTAAGACAAACAGAAACTTATTAACAAAGAAACGAAATTTTTAGCTACGAAGAGAACCCGCCAAAGCAACTTGTACAGATTACAAAGCCCAAAAACACAAGATCTACGATGCATGAATGCAAATTTGATAAAAAACAGCAAACCAAGATAACATCACCAACTTAAAAGAACCAAAAGACTTTAACCCAAACCAAGCCCATAGACTAAACACTTCAATTCAAGATCCTTAGCCTTGACCTTGAGCAACCTCCTGAGCCTTGTGCTGCACATATTGTCCATACTCCGTGGCCTTCTCCGTCATATCCCTAGCCGTACTTGCAAGCTTAGGCATTGCATAATCCAGCTGATCCGCTTCTGGTGGATGCTTCCCTTGCACGTAATTATATATCCACGATAAAGCCGTGATCGCCGCCTCGCCACAGCTACCCGAAACAAGAACCCGGTAATCACCAGGAAGATGACTATCCCAGCTGGGACTAGAATTGGACTGAACAGAACCATAAGTGGCGTGGCCATGATTAGGGCAATTAATGTCCCTGTCGAGATTAACCCTGACAGGAAAAGCGGCGTTGCAGCCAGTGTGGTTGCAGTAAAAAACTTAGCCGCCTGGCGAGAAGATGGAGCTGACTCATATAACTTCTGAGTCATCAGTTTGTTTTGATCATTCGACATCATGAACGGCTCTGATCATACAACGAAAAAGATCAAACAAAAAATGGCAACAGAGAGTAAGAAAATAAAGAATGTTGGGGAGATGAAAAGAGGCCGGTGTGGGTGGCATTATAAGGAGGTGGGGAGAAGGGATACGTGGCGGGAGGTAAAGGTGTGATGTCCCCGTGATGTGTGTAGAGGCAGGTGAGGGTATCTACTAAACAGGGCGTAAGGTAGGCATGGTTGGGTCTGGCGCGTGTTTGGTTTGCATGGGTGCAATTTGATGAGGATATGATGCGTGCTCCAGAATCGGTTGGGCCTGTTTAGTAACGGATCCTTCCTTTCAGTTCATAATTCATAAAGGCATTTCGAGGTATTCTGTAAACGGTGGTGACCGGAGCTACACGGTAGAAAGTATAGAGTGAATGGAATGAGTCGATGTGAATGGAATGAGTTGAGACTGAGTATGACTCCATACCATTCATTTTTTATCCAAAATCAATTATTCGGAATAAACTTTTATACGATTGTTTTTCTATAATTTCTTACGTTTGCGTTATTGATAAAACATTAATTTTTAATTTTAATACTCAGAATTTAAATAATTTTAAATATAAAAAAAATATTTTTTTTATAATTAGTCAGTGGGTTAAATTCTTTAACACTATTTAAACATAATCCTTTTAACGTTCAGGTTGGGCAAGATTCTTTATCATTAGGGATATTAATGGATAAAGTATGAGTGTAAAGCATTTTTTGTTGTTATCCTTAAAATTTTATATTATATTTATTCTTGTATTCACATTCAACAAGTATGTTAAATTTATCCCCATAAATATTTAATAAGTATGAGTAATTTTTATACTCATAATTTTTTAAAAAATAAAAATAAAAATTATTTTTTAACTTTTTATAAAATTTTTATCTTATATATTTAGATAATTTTTATAAATATATTTGATATATATTTTTAGTAAAAATTTATTAATTTTAATTAATTTAAAATAATAATTTATATTATTTAATAAAAAAATTATTTATTAAATATATAGAAATATATAAAATACGGGTACGAGAAGAATGTTACATTACCTGTCTCTATTTTTACATCTAATAAAAATTTAAATTTATATCCATCATTTTTCTTATATATATAATATAATATCTATCTCTAATTTTTCATTCTCATTTAAATAAAAAAAATCAAAATTTTCATTAAATATAGATAAAATTAACATTCTATTTGCCATGAATTTTAAAAGGAATGCTAGGGGCAGCAGGCATTTCAATATTCACCTTTCAGCTCTAGAAATAAAGGCACCCACTTCGTCTTATATTTTAAGTTTAAAAGCGGTTACATGCTTGAGATATTTCAAGTTTCAAATTTTTTTTACATCAACATTAATTTTAGAGGATTATTTTGATCCAAAAATTTTATAGGGACTACAATGTTTCATGCTATGTTGATTTTTTTTTTTCAAAATATTCTATCATCAGTTTTTCAATAATGCTTTTTAATTTAATTTTTTTCATAATCAAACTTATTTCAAACATTTTTTAAAATCTTACTGATTACATACAAAATTGAGTATATTACTATCACTTCTTTTCCTTCAATTATTTTTAATTGATAATTTTTTTTTGTTCGATATAACATTTAATGTTAATCAATCACTAAGTAATTAAGCAAGAACTATCCAAGTCCAAATTTGAAAAGAAAAAAAAAAGTACCGACTAAGATGCACTTCAAAAAAAAATTAATTAATTAATCAAGTATAGAAAAGTAATCTTAAAAAAAAAAATAATGAATCAAGTACAGAAAAGTAATCATGAAAATATATATAGAAAATAAATTTTCTTATGGCATATGAAAATGAAAATAAAAATTATCTTATGTGATCGCTTAGAGTGTTCAATGTAGATAATAAAATATTCAATAATATTAGAATTCTATTGAATTGTAGTGTAACAAATCATACAAAATATTCTTTTTACCAATAAGCAAAAATAAATAAATAAATAAAAATTTTAATGAATCCTCCAAATCTCTATTTTACTATAATATTACATTCAAAATATTTCCTAAATAGGCGCTATTAAATTTGGAGAATTATAAATAGAAATGCTAAATTTACCCTCAAAAAAATTCTTTGAAAGAGATAAAAAAAACTTTTTGAAGTTTTCTCCAATTTGAAAAATTAATCTTATTTCTAACAATTGTCATAAATATCTATATCTATATCTATGTATATATACATACATACATATATATATATAAAGGAGAATCGAGTTTAAATAAAATATATATAAATCATAATAAACATAAGTAAAAAATTGAAAAAACAATATTTCCTTATCTTGTGTCTAACTCAACAAAAAAGAATGAATAGAAAAAAAAATTACTGCTAATGGAAAAAAAATGAGACTTTTATTATTATTATTATTATTATTATTTTATTATTTTGTTTTTCACCATCAAGGGCTTTCCCTTTTTTGTTATTTGAATATTTGATTTTGAAGTTTTAAAAGCTTGCAAGAGAAGCTACCAAGTTTTGTCTTTCTTCATGGTCAATTATTTATTTTTTTACACCTAAAGTTCAGACAACTTTTAACAATGGGTAATTGATTTTGGACTTAAAAATGAAAGGTTAAATATAAAATTGGTCCTTGCATTTTATATTTTTTGTTATGTAGGCATTTAAAGAATTAGATTTATGACATTGGTATCGAATTTTAATTCTATAAATCATTTTACCGTAAAACTTAATTCTGTTAAAAAAAAGTTGATGCGTCTTAAACGGCCAATTAAAGAACATTGGTTGTCATTAAAATTTCACATCATGGAACTGAATTTTCACGTCAGATATTAATTTCAAAACAAAATAAAATTTTAACCCTTTTATTTTTTATAACTTAACAAAAAATAATAGTTTCGATGGAGAAATTGCTTTCTTTTCCTATAACTTTAAGAGGAAAAAATAGTCAATAGAAACAAAAAGAGATTATAATGGTGGTATTTAGGGTTTGAAATCGTATGAATTTTTTTTTTTTATATTTAGGGAAGTTGCTTCAATCTTTCTTCTTTTTTCTATGCATCATCTTCAAATGGCAAAGAGTAAATCCACCTCAAGTTCAAAATTAACAAACCATTCAAGAAATTTTCTTTGTTATTATGGATTAAGGCTGTAATTTGTATCTCCGCCACTCCATGGAATAAAGGGAAGAAATTTTGTGGTTGCCTAAAATATTAAGATGTATGCCACAATATTGGACATTGAATTGGGTTTTGAGTTTGAATTAAATAACAAAATTGAGGATTTAATTGAATTTTGATTTAGGGTAAACTTAGAAAAGTGGCTACTTAATTCATTTTTATTTTGATTTTTTAGTCTTAATTATTAACCTAATCAATAATTGTTGAACAAATGGGTATTGAATTATATGAAAATATAAGTTTTGAGTTCATGCTGAATAACAAAATTGAGGATTGATTCAAGGTTAAATTAGAAAGTTTGGTACTGTATTATTATTTGATTTCGATTTATTAATATTATCATAAGCTATAATATTACATTTGTTGAAATAATGGGTACTGAATTCGTTAGTAATATAGGGTTATATTAAATTGTGGTAAATAATTTTTGGTTTTATGTTTAACCATAATTAGAGATTTAATTTTGGCTACTGATTCATGATATTTATGGCTATTGATTTATGATCTTTTAGACTTGATCAGGTTTATAGATAGAAGACATATAT
Organism: Durio zibethinus; assembly: GCF_002303985.1. The sequence goes on along the minus strand of NW_019167882.1, from coordinate 11,227,832 downwards.
ACTATAGTGATTTGATATAAAAAGTACTAAATATATATAGTGTAAGCATAGAACATGAGTTATCATATTAATAAATGCATATATATTGCCAAAATGGTAAGAACAAAAGTTATCATATTGATATAAGGCATATATACTACTTAATTGTTGATTACATTCAAAATGGCAACAAAAGCTATCATATTCTTAATTTACATCCAAAATGTCAACAAAAAGCTATCATTTTCTTGATTATATCCAAAAGGCAAAAAGAAAACAAGTGATTAAACAATGTATCAAAATGTAATAGCCATAATGTTGATCACAACCACATTATAACAACAAAATGGAAGTTATGTATAATAAAAAATTATCAATTTCTAATTGCATTATGTTAGGGATTCAAAGCCTCCAAATTTGGGTTTTTCTTAACTTGTTTTCTATGATAGTTTGGACTAATTTTTTTTTTTTACAACTACTTTCATGAGTGATCATTATGTCATCAATATTCGATCTTCTCATTTTTTTACCTAACAAATTAGCTTTCAAATCCTATTATCTAATGTAAAATTTATTGCACCTTTAGATATTTACATAATAGGTTTAAGATAAATAAAATATTATGATATCCATGTATAATTACATTCTTGAAAAATCCAATAGGTTCATAGTTATCTTCTTCCATGGTTGAGTTTGTATTTTTTGGTTCATGAATAGTAGTAGCAAAGACTGATTGTTTTACTTTACTGTTTTAAGGTTTGTCTTAGGGATGCTAATTAACTTTTGGCTTTTAAAACCAAGCTATAAATTCATTACATAATTAATTCAAGATCTTACAAATATTAATAAAATTAAAAACAAACTAATAACATTTTAAAACACATACATTTAATATTTACAATCCGATCTTTTTATAGTATAAATTCTTAATCCTTATATTTTTTTTTCCTTTTGTTTTAAGTACACCAGCCTTAGTAACAAATTTTCTTTGAGCTTATGCTGGTGTATGTTTAATTTTTGTTACTGGTTGTTTAGGAAGTTATGCTTCTATAGAGAATGTTACTTTTACAAGAATTGGTGTCTCTACAAGTGCTGGTGTTTTTATAAGGGCTATTGTTTCTACATGTATTGATTTTCTACCATTGAATCCTTTAAACCTCTACCCTTAGATCTTCTTAGTGTAGTTATGAATGTTATAAGAGCTGATATTTCTACAAGTGTTGGTGCTTGTGTAAAGGCTATTACTTATACAAAAATTGATGTTTCTACAAGTGTTTGTATAGGGATTGGCGTTTGTGATATTGATGTTGCTAGTTTTCTACCATTTGAACCCTTTAAACCTTTTAAACCTCTAACCCTTAATCCTCTTGATGTAGTTGTACAATTTTAATTAGAACTCAAAAAAAAAAAAAAGTGATAATGTTATCCTTATCAATTGTTTAATTTAGAAATACATTAGATACATATTTTTTACTTGAAACTTAAATCCAAAATCAACATTAACTTTTTCTTAAGTATCTCTTACAAATCAACATTTGTAAGGGATAAAGCTTCAGGAGGTGATTGTTGAGCAAATCCATGAAAATGAAAAGCTTGATTAGAACTCATCTAAAAAAGAAAACAAGTAATGATATTATAGCCATCAATATCAAGTTGAAAAATAAATAATTAATGTATTGTATGTTACTAACATTTTCATTGTTTTTGTTTAAACATTTTCTAGAATTGTATCCCAAGTGAAAACATTTTTGACACCTCATTTTCTTCTTTTTTTGATTTGATTCTATTTTTTTTAGGCCAACTAGGCATTTTTCAAGAAAGAAGAGGATCAACAGTACCTATTTTTATTTCAACCCAAAATTTATCACTTGGTACTGGTAACAATACATAACTATACAATTTTTCATTCGTCTTTTTCTTGTAGGCATTTATGATATAGTTTTTAATTTTCTCATTCCTAAATAATATCACATGTATTGCATGTGGGCATAAAATACCAGTAAGATCCTAAAACCTAAATGTACATTTTCATCTTTTGATATTAATAACAAATGTATCCCTATTACATAAAACTTTAAACCCTTCTTCACCATTCCATTTAACATGGTAGTATGCATTCAATTCTTTATTTTCTTGAATCTTTATACAAATTTTTGGACAAAACAAAGTATTCTATGAAGCAATTTTTTTTTTTTTGTTATTGACTATTTTATTCATAACATAGTGCCTAATTTTCTTAAATATAGAAATGATGAGAATATAGTGCCCAATTTTCTTAAATATAGAAATGATGGGCATATGCCTAGCTCATATAATAGAAGCATTAAAGGGCTCAGTAAAATTATTATCTATCATATCATAATGATATCTAATAGAAAAAAAGCTCTAGATCAGTATATAAAGTTTTTGTTCAGCATGTTTATCGGAGCTAATATCTTTAAAACACCAAGTTTTGTTGCATGGTTCTTGAAATTTGCCTTAGTTTTTAACTTATAGCATGATCAAAACAGTAAATGCAAGTTATTGCCTCGATTTTTCATCTTTCAATTTACAAAGTAATGTTTGTCATAAAACCTATGCTCAATCTTTGATAACAATACACTTATCACATTAATCAAACCTGTATAAAAAGAAATATAAAATAAAAATTTAAAAATAGTAGAAGTTGACTTAATAAAACTCATTAAGTTTAGTTTATATACATTTTACATGTCACTTAAATAATGAATACATCCCCATCTTGAAACTCAAAATCAATTTAAAGATTTTCAAGAAATTATCTCCAGGTGTTCTTGTTTTTCACTTTAACCATAGCTTATGCAATATGATATATTTGGTCATTTATATCTCGATCAACTGTTGTAAGAAGCTCACGCTTGAAAGGTCATTTTATAAAATAACCATCCAAATGAATAATAGGCCTATAAAACTCCTTAAACCCATTCTTCATGACACTAAACCAAACAATAAATCTTTTAAATTTTAGCGTTTCAGTTAGAATAAGCCTTTCCATCATAAAATCCACATGACTTTTATAATTTGTCATTCTTAAAGCATGTACATAATTATACAACCTACTAAACTCATACTTTACTCTACCATTGATCTTTTCAAAGCTCAATTTTTAGGTCTACTACAAACAGTCATATTGATATAAACTTTGAGTTCATCTTTAGCAAGCTTTTACACCTTAAGCAACTTAACTTTGGAATGATTCTCAACTTACTAAGAAAATGTTGCCTTACAAACTTATAATTAGCTTTTGAGTTTAAAAATGGAACATTCATGCTCACTTACCAATGTTTTAACCTTGAACAAACCATCACTATTATTCTTTACAGTATATATTAAAAATGAGTAACCCTTTACCTTACACGCAACTCTGACCCTATCTTTCATTTCTAAGCAATTTAAAATCAAATCTTTTTACCATCACATACTTGTCTAAAGCTTTTTTAAACTACTTACTATTACTAAATATCATATCAAGTTCAAATCTAGGCACTTGATCTAAATAATTAAAGAAAACTTACTTTTTTTTTGCATGCTATATTGCCTTCCATATTATTGTCATAACTATCAATGTCGAATGATTCTAACTAATCAATCTTATTTCCACTACAATAACCTCATCTGTTTTTTTCTGTAACTTTAGCTTTTATTTTTTTCTCTTGTAGCCCTTTTCTTTTCTTTACTTCATTTACTAGATCTTTAAAATCTATCTCAACTGAGACATCATTAGCCCTAAAACTTTTTTTTCGTCTAAATTCATTATATTTTTGCCTTATTTCCCTTATCTCATCATCATCATTTTCAAACACCTATTTATCATTCACAAACTCTTCATCATCATCATTATCTAATTCATCTTCACTGAACATATCATTTTTTAAGATACCTTCATTGGCCCTATCATTTTCTTTCACCTTTCTGAACCTTGTCATTTTTTAATTCATCCTCTTTAGACATATTGTCATCATTTCTTGCACCAATTGTTGGATCATAATCTATTAGTACATTATTTACAACACTACTAGGTGACCCATCTACATTTGATACACCTACTTTCTCATTCATTTCAACATTACTACTATCACCTATCCCAACATCTGACACATTTGGCACATTAGAACTTAATTTATAATTTCAGGTATGAAAATCTCAAACTCCACATAAATTTATAATTATCTTACATTGGTGATATGGTTTATCATAATAATAAATGATGTATTATCACAATGATAAATGATGTATTATCACAAACTACCCTAAGATTAGTCTCTAACTCATGCCCAAGTTTGAAAAATGAAAAGCATTTTACAGTAACATACCTAACTTCTTCAACCATATTAGTTAACATCTCATAAGATAAATAATTAGAATCAATAGATCATTCAAGCACATCTTTGCTCACATAGGCTACACTACTATTTTTTACAAAATTTCCATTCAAATGCATAAATAATGTATATTGCACCCAAGCAATTGTCCTATTCGAAAAAAAATAATAAAATGAGTATATTTTATTATCTTCATTAGTATTATTGTTGTATTAGTGCGAGCAAGTATACCGTAAATAGGTCTCAAAAGCAAACAAAAATAAAAGTAACATTAAACCCAAAGAAATAAAACAAAAGTAAGATAATGACTCTAAACATTGAAATCTATTTTTTAATCTAAAAAATAGTATCATAGAACCTACCTCAATACAAACAGTATTAAAATACAACATTCAACCAACCAAAGATCATAAAAAATTAATATCAAACCGAACCCAAATACATTTTATATTATATGGACAAACCCAAAATCTACCTTTTTTGAAATTTTAAGCCAAATGTCTCAATTTCTAGAACAATATCTCACTTTGTGAACCGATTCTAATGTCCCACTTTCAAACCTTAAACCTAAACTATCACTAATCTAAACCCTAAATCAATTAGCCTAATCTCAATTTTCAAATACAAAACCCTTAATCTAATCACACTTTCTAAATCGATTACCCTACACCTGTAATTTTAAACTCTAAATACCATACCTTAATCTTATAGTTTGGAACGATTACAAAGATTCAATTTCAAAACCTAATCCCTTTTTATTTTTCTCAAGTAATTTTTTGGTTTTTAAAACAACAATTTTTTTTTCTTTTTCAACGAAAAGTAACTTCTCAAAATTGTTGTTTTATGTCGGGTAAAAAAATAAAGGGTTAATTTTTTTTATTTGAAATTAATATTTGACGTAAAAATTCAATTACATGACATGAGGTTTTAATGACAACCGACAATTTTTAATTCGTTATTTAAGACATGTCAACTTTTTTTCCAATAGAGTTAAGCTTTAGTGTAAAATAATTTACTAAATTAAAATTTAGATACTAATATAATAGTTTTAGTTTTTTTAATTACTAATATGATAAAAAGTATAAACTTTAGAGATTAATTTTATATTCAAATAATGAGATGAGATCATATCTCGAGTGCTTAAGGTGAGGATTGGGTGAGTGCCTCTTGCATTTTCCCACTTCTAATAGATCATCGCCATGGGCCCAAGCATAAGCATCTATTCTATATGGCTAGATCCAGATCTCCAATTGACTTAGCCCATGACTTAAAACACAGAACAGAAGCCCGTATCCATGACATGAACTTTGAAGTAGCCTTACATGAAAAGTGTGTTACTCTAGCCTCTTCTCTCAGAAGAGAGACGCTCCCCACCCCAGATCTCAAAAAGGAAAATTTTGAAAAGCGTTCCACGTGGCAAACTCTACTAATTCGACCGTTGTCAGTGGGGTTCCTCTGTATGTCCCTCCATAACCCCTCTTTTCTTTTTGCCTTCTTTCGTGTTCTCCATCAAATAATAACACTTATCAGCCTATTCCTACCCCAAAAACCTTTGGTCTCTTTTTTTTTTCTACTCTCTCAAAAAATGGCGATTGCTGAGACCCACCCCCAACAACAAGAGAAGGTAAAATTTTTTTCCATTTTGTTTTCACTGTTTTTCTTGGGAAAACAGTAGCATTTTTTTTTCTTTTTCATCCTTCAAGAACCAAACAAAGCCCAGTTTTCAGTTTATTTTTCTTTTATAGAGGGCAGAAAGTTTTTAGAAGGGTTTTCTCCATATACAAAGTTTCAATTCCCAAATAGGGTTGATTTCTAGGGTTCTAATGGCAGATTTGGGAATTTTGACAATTTTGTGTCTGGTTGCGTACTCTTTGATATCTAGGATTAGCGGATTTTGAAAAATTGGAACATTAATAATTTGGGTATTTTGTGTTGAGACAGTGTCGGGGATTTTGTTTTACGTATTTTGATTTTGTTGATATCCATTTTGACAGGTTTCTTCAGATGCTTCAGCAGCTGAGAAGAAAAGATGGACGCTTAGCGATTTTGACATTGGGAAGCCGCTTGGACGAGGAAAGTTTGGTCACGTTTATTTGGCTAGAGAGAAAAGGGTCCGTTTCTTTCATTCTTGTTTTATTGTTCATTTTGTTCGCTAAGAACTATGAGGAAAATTGAAGAAAATGAGATATTCTTATAACATCATTATCTGCAATTATAGTACTAGGCTGATCCTTATGATGTACTTTTGAAACAGAGCAATCATATCGTGGCACTCAAAGTGCTTTTTAAAAGCCAACTACAACAGTCTCAAGTTGAACATCAGCTACGCCGTGAAGTGGAAATACAAAGTCACTTGCGCCATCCCCATATATTGAGGCTTTATGGTTATTTCTATGATCAGGTATAGGCCTATATTTTATGCTTTGATTTATGTAGCTAATTGAAAATGTGCTGAATGAGTTAACATGTGTTTTTCTGAATACAACTTCTACAGAAACGTGTTTATCTGATTCTGGAGTATGCAGCCAAGGGTGAACTCTACAAGGAACTGCAAAAATCTAAATACTTCAGCGAAAGACGTGCAGCTACTGTGAGTTTTAATTTTCCCAATTGATTCTTGTGATAGTTTGTAGCAGGATTAAAGAATTTATATAACATGTAGCAATACAAAAGAAAAAAGAACTAATTGGATGTTTGGTTTGTATGCTTATGTTGTTTGTTGCAGTATGTTGCATCTTTAGCTCGGGCACTAATTTATTGTCATGGAAAGCACGTAATACATAGAGACATCAAACCTGAGAACCTGTTAATTGGTGCACTGGTAATTCCTAATCTATGGCTGTACTTGTTATTTGGTTTATTCTACGAACGTTTTATAGTGCTTATCTTGTCAATTGGGATTCCTTGTCAGGGTGAACTTAAGATTGCAGATTTTGGGTGGTCAGTGCACACATTTAATCGCAGGCGGACTATGTGTGGTACACTTGATTATCTCCCTCCTGAAATGGGTATGTAGTAAACCATTAGAACCAGGGGATTGCCTGTAGTGCTCATCAGTTGTTATTTTCTTACTGTTTTAGCTTGTTCTAGATTCAAACTATATCCATTTGTGCCAAAAGATGTAACTTTATATGTGTCGGAAACAGTGTATATCTATATAACAAGTAAGTTTCACCTTATTTTTTATGTTCTCTGCAGTTGAAAGTGTAGAGCATGATGCTAGTGTAGATATCTGGAGCCTTGGTGTCTTGTGCTATGAGTTTCTTTACGGGGTCCCTCCTTTTGAGGCCAAGGAACACTCTGACACTTATAGAAGGTAACTATTAGCACATTACCAAGAAAACATGATCAAAACTTTTGATACTATACAATTTTGAGTTATGACACTGCATTTTAGCAAGGTTCAAGTTCTGTTTTCAAATGATGCGCCATACTGCTGTTTGTTTGTCTTTTTAATGCCTGGTATCATAAGTTTTCCACTTTACCCCTTTCACAGGATTGTGCAAGTGGATCTGAAGTTCCCTCCTAAACCAATAGTTTCATCTGCAGCTAAGGACCTCATTAGTCAGGTATGTTTTGTTGCTTTTATAACTTTCAATATACATATAACAACAACATTCTATCACGCCATATCCTGAACATTATTTAACTTTACTTAACAGATGCTTGTCAAGGATTCTTCCCAGCGCCTACCGCTCCATAAGCTTCTTGAGCATCCATGGATTGTTCAGAATGCTGATCCATCTGGCATCTATAGAACTTAAGATACATCTGTTCCTTGATATTCTTTTTGTGAGGATGATTGTGCAAAGATGGTTTCCATGGATTGTTCAGAATGCTGATCCATCTGGCATCTATAGAACTTAAGATACATCTGTTCCTTGATATTCTTTTTGTGAGGATGATTGTGCAAAGATGGTTTCAAATTGAAAGTCCTGGTTCTTGACTCTGAATCCTTACTTTGCTATGTCTTCAAGCTTTGTAGGAATAACAACAATTTGTTCGTTAAAATCCATTGTAATTCATTTGTATGTTAAATTACTATGATTTGTTGTCTTGGCATGTGTAACATCCGCAACTGCATTTATTTGAAAAGATAATGCAAAGGATTTGCCCATCTTTTCAGGTTTGGCTATGAAGGTTAAGATCTGTCTTTGGTTGGTTAACTCACTCTGGGTTCTATTTTGGTTTGACTTGGTCTCCAAGATGGCATATGATTCTGGATCCCAAGGTTCACAATAAAGAATATGGCGATTAGGTGTTTGTTTAGGTAGTAGAAACCAGAAACCATCTTGTTGCTCCTCAGTAGTCTTGCGTTTGGAAAACGAGCGCGGACGTACAGCTGACAGGGATATCAGCAGTACAGCTGACAGGGATATCAGCAGTTTTCCTGTTTCTTGTGTTTCTTTTGGTCCCAATTACCGGATTCAGAAATACCAGAAATAGGTTGAATACATTTTCATAACACTTGGATCAATGATACCCGTTGTTATTTTCTCTCACAACCAGTGTTGGATCTACGTTTTATTTTATTTTTTTTTTTTTTTTTTTAAATCTACACTTATAAAATGTAAGTACAGCTGATACATATATCCATTTTGTTGACCTAACAAAAAAATTTTGAAGATGTTCCAAAAAAATTTTTCCTCCAAAATTTTTTTTATTTTTGGATTTTTTAGTGTCCATAAACATTGATACTTCAAAGGGTGGATCCACCTCTGCTCATAGCATAGAAAACATACAAAGGAAGACGAGAGACAATGCAACCTGATCAGTACTTTCGACTTCCATGGCAATATGGATTAGTTGATCATACATTTCCAACTGAAAGACCCTTGTGAGCAACTAATAGTTTCTCAATGTTAAAGCACCACCACCAAAATTTCTAACTATAAGCAATTCATAAAACAGCAGAGTAAGTACTCGATTTCAACAGCTGAAACCCACATTCATGCTAACCGAATGATTAGAGATGGTAGAGTGCTAAATATGAATGGTGGTACATAGACTGTCTATGAAAGATGGTAGTGAACATGACACTATCTGATGCAGCTTTCATACCATACAAGGACTGTCGTCAGTCATTGACTTTCTGCCATTACAATTTTCGCCATCCTACAAGCCTGTTGCAGGTTTTTTCTCTTTCTTGGCTTCAGCAATATCTCTGGGGTTCAAGAAGCTTGGCTGGTTAGTTGAAGAGAGCAGCCTCGCCCACATCCTGTCAGTAATGACAACCTTGTTTTGTTTCTCAATGATACGCTGCATATTAAAATTCCAACAGAAAAATATCAACTGTAAGCCTTTCTGCAAAACCATGAGAAAAATATATTTTGCTGAAAGAAATTCAGTCAGGAGAAGTAATGCAGGGGCTAGAAACATACTGGAAGACGAAATACAGCTTTTTCTCTAATAATCACAGTTTTTGGGCTAAATTCAAACAACAAAAACCACATGACTAAACCTATTTATATATATATATATATATATATATATATATGCTATTTCAATACAACCTACCACAGTTGTTTCTTTCCCTTTCTTTTACTTAACTTTTGTTTGCTGGTTCCTGTCTCAAATATTGCCAGAATAACAAACATAAAGTGGAGTGACCACTGATTCATGATTTCTAATAGACATTTGGACAACAATCTATAACATTAAACAATGTTCACTAACAGAGAAGTTATTAAGGTGCAGACCAACATACCTTATATGGAATGTAAGCATGTCTGCCATTGACAGGACCAACAGTGAAGCCCGAATACCCTGCCATTGCTCCATGAACTGCACTATGAGCAAGTAGGGTGCAGTAGACATTATCAGAAGCAATGCTAGGAATAGCCCGGATCATGTATGTAGGATCTGCAAATCAAATATTTTGCACATTATTAAAAGGTTGAAGTCTGTAGGAATAAAGTAAAAATAAAGTGATGAGACATTAACCTATATATTTAAGATTAATAGGAATCTTCTTCTTTGCAAAATGTTCCTGCATAAAGTGACAAGAGACAGTCAAGATATTAGTCTAGATATCACACAAACATCCAATCATTAGCCACGTATCAAACAAAAGCAGAGATTAGTCAATTGAAGGTAGTACCTTTATCCTGTGAGAGATCCACAGCCCAACATCTTGAAGAAGCTTGTTTCCTGAAGCATCTTGCTGGTCCATGCACTGCAAGCTCTCTGAAAGAAGATCCTGTCCTGCACCTTCAGCTACCACAATAACCATATGTCCATTTTCTTTGAGTCGTTTTTCAATATATTCATAAAGTCCACCACTTCCTTCAAGATAGAATGGTGACTCTGGAATCAAGCAACAATCAACATCACGGCTGGCAAGAGTAGCATACATTGCAATGAAACCTGCATCAGCAGTTCAATATGATACATAAGGGAAGGATCAAAAACATCAATTCAACAAAATGGAACTAGGGACAGCTGGCAGTATTGACTATATAATTGTCTGGATTCCCATGTATTATGATTATACCAACTAAGCATACCACTATAGCGTCCCATTAGCTTTACAAGTCCAATGCCATTCTCAATACTTTCAGCCTCAACATGTGCCGCATTAATGGCACGTTGAGACTCTTCAACCGCAGTATCAAAACCAAATGATTTGTCAATAACCTGTACCAAAACCAGCAACCCCACACAATGCATATCACACATTAATATGACTTTCAAGTGGTGACAAGGAAAAAGTTTGTAGATAACTACAAATATGAAGATGATAAGTACCGGAATGTCATTGTCAATGGTCTTGGGAATTCCAGCAACTGCTACTTTGAGGCCACGTTGTCTAATTTCCTGCCCAGAGCAAAATCAGTTAAGCTAAAAATAAGTACAATGATTAGTTGCACTGTTTAGTATTCAGATAAATGCTAAGAACGGTATTAAAAGATTTCTGACAATACATTATGGATGCATCTTTGACTAAAGCCTTGCTTAAATTGATTGACCTCTATGAAACATTTTTCTTATTTGACATTTATGGAGAATACCAAATGCTAATACCTCAAAAATCACAGCTGCTCCTCGATGTGTCCCATCACCTCCGATTATATAAACCTGAACCAATAAAGGAGAAATTAGAACTGACAGAAAGTAGTTATGTGAAATATTAGATGTATATAGTCAAATAAAACTGAGAGGAGGCTCACACAAAAACCTCTACCCTTGCACCTTAACACACCTGATTGATTCCATGATCCTGAATGCTGTCAACAATCTTTGAGGTATCATGACCCCCTCTTGATGTCCCAAGGATTGTACCACCACGTTTATGGATATCATTTACAACATTAGGTGTTAAGGTGACAGTGTTCTTGGCATAAAAACCCCTGTAGCCTCCCTAAAGATGTATCAAGAATAAGTTGCTGGCGAGATTACCAAATGATGACATTCCGCATACTGATTATAAACCAAGTTGTTATGCATTAAAATGCCTAATCATTGTAACAAAATTACTTACATCTATTCCAAGAATTTTTCTGACACCATACATGTGACATAGGCCACAAACAATTTCCCTGATCACTGTGTTGAGCCCGGGGCATAGACCACCACATGTTACAATGCATGCGTGCACTTCATCTGATTCAAAATACACCTGAGAAGCATAACATGTGCCAGTCAGCAAACTGTCAATAGCTAATCATTTTGCAACTTCAACCCTAAAGCATAGGGGCAATATGAGAATTGTACCCTTTGGCGAGGTCCTGCACGTCGAAAATGCACCCCTCTTGGACTGTCCTTATGAACAACAATCTACAATAAAACTAGCATATTATTTAACCATACCGATTAAGACATATAGGTAAGAACTAATAACTGTAGTAATTGCAACATATGAAACAAACAATTTTTCGTTCTACAGGTTTTAAAGCATTCTCTCGTGACAATATTCAGACTTCAGCTTCAAGGAAGTGCATGCTTTAAAAAAAACAGAGTATGAAATTGAAACAAAAAATTCTGTTTATATTATAGAAGGAAAGATCACCACATTGAACTTCAAATGAATATACAAAATTCAAGCAATAAAACAAGGATTCACCTTCTGAGTGACGGTATCATCCACATTAACAAAATATTGCCTGCGAATCAAAATGTCACGCAAATAAATCACCATATTCAAACAAGACCGAGATAGAGAAACCACAATCTAAAACCGATGAATTACCCGATGAAAATTTCAGGTTATAGTTTACTTACTTGACAACTGAATAAGCTGGATTATCTTGTAATGGATTGGGATAGCTCTGCCACATAAATAAACACCCATAAAACAAAATGCAAAATATGGAAAAAAAAAAAAAAAAAAAGAGAGAGTGAATACGAAGGTATAAAAGGAAGGAAATCAGAAACTTGAAAAAAAATTCAGAATCTTTAGCTAGTGTTTGGTTTTAAAAAGCAAATGCATTTTTCATTTTAATTTTCTTAGAAAATGAAAAACAGTAGCCAAAACATGTTTGATACTTAAAAATGAAAACAATTTTTGGACAATAAAAATAAAAATAGGTTAAAAAAAACAAAAAAAAAATTGTTTTTAATTATGAAAGCAAAAAATGTTCATTACTTTTTCTTTTTGCAAGTCAAGATGTTGATCCATATTTAAATATTTTTGAAAGTTATCAATTAATAAATATATATTATATTCATAATTAGATATAATTAATAATTTTTTATTTTTTATTTTGTATTTTTAAAAATCAAAATTTGTTTTCGTTCACAATATATTTTTTAGAAAAATAAAAAATAAAAAAAAAACTCGAACCAAAACAGAGAGCCTAAGTTCTCAAAACCAGAAAGAGCAATGAAATATAAAATTACTGTCACTAAACAAAAATCTCAGTAATGTTCATCTCATCGTTCTTGATCTAACGAAATTGGATCAGTTCCAAATACAAAAATGAATAAAAAATAAATAAAAAGAAAAGAAGCGAAGAGAGAGTACAGGGAGATCAGGGAGGTAATCAGTCAAGTGAGGAACATCTTCGAGAACGTAACCGGCAGTGCCGGGAACTAACTTCATCTGTGTATCATTTTCCATCGCTTGCTCTCTCTAGGAAAACGGGAATGTTCGACGTTCTATATTCGGTGAATAGCAAGAGGAAAAAAAAAAAAACTATATGGGAAATGTTGTTTCTCTTTTTCAGAAGAAACAGGTGCAGATTTGGCGCGGGTGCCGATGCCAATGTATAGGAAGGTTGTCTTTGGAGAGAATTTTGGATTAATGAAACCCGAGAGGACTTAAGATCGACCACGTCAAAGTTGAAGCGGCGTCGTTTGAACTTTGATCCCTGGTTCTGTTGAGCAAAAACAGGTGGCGCCGCAAACATTGTATTTCCCGCAAACTATTACCCTTCCACGGTTTTTTTTTTTTTTTAAATATTCATGTCCAGTATACATGAATTATTTGATATAAAGATATTAAATTTTTTAATTTTATAAGTGAGGTTAAAATAATGATATATATTTTTAATTTTTTAAATAAATATTAAAAAATATATGTCATCATTTTAATTTTATTTATAAAATTAAAAAGTTTTATTATGAGTATATTTAATATTTTTTATATTAATATACCATAAATTGTTTTATAAAGAAATCATAAATTGCTACATCATCAAGTAAAAAAATTAAAATCCAAAAAAATAAATATTCTTGAATTTTAATTATTTAATTATTTAAAATAAATTAATGAAATAGTATCATGTAATGTTAATGCATTTATAATATATAATATTTATTTATTAATAGTGTATTAAATATAATTTTTTTATTTTTTAAATATATCTTAAAAATATATATATAATCTTGTTAATTTCACTTGTAAAATTTAAAAATTTTATTAATAATAAATAAAATAATTTCTTTTTCTCCATAGGTCGGACTTAAGCTTATAAATTAGATCCTATATTTTTTACTGATTTCGATGGTATTGCGTACTTTTTTTTTTTTTGAAGGAAAGATAGTACTAATTCAATAATGATAGTTAGATGCAATCGACGGTGAATGATGGAGGAACAGACCCCTACCCATCTCTCCTCTGAAACCACGTTAAGTGCATGCTTAGCCAAATAATCAGTCACACTATTTGCTTCTCTCTTTACGTGCCCGATTGTGAAGGACTTGAATCTTCTTCCTGCACTTCTCACATCAGAAGGATTTTCCCAGTATAAGACAAGTCTTTCGCTCCCGCCTTGCATCCGTTAATCACTCGACGAGCATCCCATTCAAGGCAGACATTTTCCATTCCCAACGTCTCGCAAATTCCACTGCCTTATCTGCTGCTAGAGCTTAAAAAATGATAGGATCATAAACTCGGTCCACCTTGTTAGCAGTGGCCCCTAATACCACCCCCTTATCATCCCTAGCTACAACTCCAATACCACCTGTGTTTGTTTCTTTTTTTAGCGCGCCATCAAAGTTGAGCTTGGCCTGACCCAATGGAGATGGCTTCCACTTTATAGTTGGTACGGTTATCATCAACCCTGCTTTTTGGTTTGCTAGTCTATACTTCTGTAAATACCTCCTGGCAAAATGTACCACTGGAGCTGGTGTTCCGTGGCACTCATCTTTAACTACTTAGTTCCTGTGCTCCCATAATGCCCAACATAATACCAAACCTCGTTCGAGATTGTCTGTGTCTAGTTGTGCAACTGCATCTGTCAACCAATCCTTCTCAGATGTGTGATCCATCCATCTGGTGCCACGTCATGTGAGGACCAAACATCCTTAATGCTTTCACAATCCCACAAAGCGTGAACGATGGTCTCTTCGTGCTGTCCACACCTTGGACAAACCCCATTGATATCGATTCCTCTTTTCCTCAACTGGGCATACACAGGCAGAAAGCCCTTATTTGATCTCCATCAAAACACCTTGATTTTGTTTGGGATTTTAATCCAAAAGCTCCTATCTCGGTTCATTTGAGCCATATCCCTGCATCCCCGCTTGTTCTCCTTTGCTCATTGACTAACCAGTGATATGTACTCCTCACTGAGAAAATGCCATTTGATTCAAGGCTCCAGTAAATAGTGTCCG
Organism: Durio zibethinus; assembly: GCF_002303985.1. The sequence goes on along the minus strand of NW_019167882.1, from coordinate 11,212,458 downwards.
CATGGCTTTGATGGCTAAGCGGCAACCCCATAATTTCATCTTGTATCTCCTCTGTGAACAGGGTCATTAATTTCTTTGTATCCCATTCCCGTGGTTGAGTTCGCATGAGCTCTGCCATCTTTGCATATTCATTGATGTCAACTTGTGTGTTCTCTCGAAGTGGAGCATTCTATTGTGCGGTAGCCAGTAGTCCTTCCATACCCGTATGCTGTCCCCGTTTCCCACCCTTCAGCATCATCCTGCACGAAGCACTTCTTGTTCCGACCACAGGCTTCTCCAAGTCAACGATAGGTTTCGGCACAATGGGACTTCCATGGGATTTCCGTTCAAGAAATATTTTCTACTCAGTACTCTATATACAAGAGAGTTTGTGTTCTTTAATAGCCTCCAACATTGTTAAGCTAGGAGGGCCTTATTAAACATATTGAAGTTCCTGAAGCCTAGTCCCCCTGCCCTCTTACTCACGCACATTCCTTCCTATTTTAGCCAATGTAAGCCCTTACTGTCCTACTTTGAATTCCATCAAAAATTACTTATCATTCTGTTTGAATCCTGGCATACAACCTTTGGCAGAAAAAAGACACTTACGGCATATGCGGGTATCATTTGGAAGACTGCTTTAATGAATATTTCCTTACCTCCCAATGATAAGATACGGCTACTCCATTGTCCAATTTTTCCACAAACTCAATTATGTTCCTAAACTCTTTTCTTTTATTTCTGCCCATCATAGTAGGCAGACCAAGGTATTTATCCGGGTCTAAAGTTTCTTGGACCTCGAGCATCTGTATTACTCCATCTTTGCATTCCTCCCGAATATTTTTGCTGAGGAAAAAGAGCGACTTCTCCAGATTCACCTGTTGACCCGAACCATGTTCATATCTCTATAGCAAGTGGCTCACTGTTCCACATTCAATCTGGTTTGCTTTTAAGAATAGCAGACTGTCATATGCAAAAAAGAAGTGAGTGATCTAGATCCATTCCTGCTTGCACTTATCCCACTTACCAGTCCCTCTCTCTGGAACTTTGTAAGAAGAGCTGAGAAGCCCTCAGTACACAACAAGAACAGGTGACAATGGGTCTCCTTGTCGTAACCCTCGTTCAGGATAAAATCTGTCTGTTACATCACCATTAAGCACCATGGAGTAAGAAACAAAAGAAATACATTTCATTAAGATGGACACCCACTTATAGTGGAACCCCAATTTAATCATCATTGCCTCCAGGAACGGTCATTCAATCCAATCGTAAGCCTTGCTCATATCTAATTTTAGTGCTACGTATCCATCCTTTCTACTCTGCCATCTCTTAAGAGTATGAATCATGTCATAAGCAATCAAGACATTATCAGTTATCAGCCTACCAGGCACAAAGACGCTCTGGTTTTCACGAGCATAGTAAGGTAACACGAGTTTGAAGTGGTTCACTAGGACTTTAGCTATGAGCTTATACACCACGTTGCAAAGGCTTATGGGCCCAAAATTGGTTATTTTCCTAGGTTGCCTAATTTTCGGGATAAAGACTATATTAGTATCATTTACATCCTCAAGAAACGAGCTGCCATTTAAAACAGATAAACAGAAAATTTTAACATTATCCCCAACTACATTCTAGTATTTTTAAAAGAAAAGTGAAGGCATACAGTCGGATCTCGGCGCTTTAGTGGGATGTACGCAAGCAAATGCCTCGTGAATTTCCTCTTTCTTAAATTTTGTCAAAAGCTGGTTATTCATTTCGAGTGTAACCTTAGTCTCCACCCCCTCCAATATCTCGTCAAAAGAACCTGGTCTTGAAGTGGAGAATAAATTGGAAGTATTGGACTGTACCCTAACCCTGTTGATTGCATTAAAATTTTAATTTTTTATGCTTATTTTTAGTATAATTTAATTCATATTTTAGCTTATTCTTTAAGATTTTTGACAAAATAGCTCATAAATACGTACTTTTCTTATGTGTAGGTAAAAATAGAGAAGATGAGAAATTTTGATTAATTTAAAAACATTTTTGAGAATTTTTTATATAAATTATAAAAACAACCTTAAACTAGTGTCATTAAATTAAATTGCTTTTGAGGGAGTTTTATTGAACCTTTCTTTCATGAATTTTTTTAGCATTATTTCTAACATTTTTTTAATGATTTTATTGTTAAATTTGCTCATGAAATTCTTGAATTTTTAGTAGTAAAAAAATGAAAACATACATGCATGCAAGAGGCTTAACAAGTAAATGATGGTGCATTAGTGGCCTAGAATGCAATCTTTATTTGCATGAGAATTGGGCATCACATTTTGGCATTTAAAGGAAAAACTTCAAGAGGTAATGACATGGCACATTAGAGAGCTTTCATTGATCATAACTTGAACTTTTTGAAAGTGGCAAAACGCATGAAGAAGGCTTGCAATTAAGGAAGAGCAAAGAAGCCTACAGACAACCATGCACCAAGTGCAGAAGCAAGGAGGAAAGAATTCTTTAGAAGCTCACCTCATTGTAGATATTTTAGAGATTTTTTTTTTGGCTCCATTCATCATTTATCTACCTATAAATAAGAGTAAAGCTAGTCATTTTAGAGAGATTTTTTAGCTTAGGATTTTATTTTTTTCTTTTTGTACTTTTCTTTATTACATTTTATTTTCTTAGGGACCAAATACCCCTTGATCTTCATATTTTTCTATTAATTTTGATTGCACTTTTACATTTTCTCAAGTATTTTTAGTGTTCTTTACGATTTTAACAATGAGATTTGCAAATTTTATTGATTTCTAGCTTAAATCTACTAATTTTTTATTTATCTCAAATCTATTTTTGAATCTGCTAGTTTTGATCTACTTGTAATTTTTTTATGATATCTCATTCAAACCTTACTTTTTTTTATTTAATTTTTTTCGTTGTTTTCTAATTCAATTAGCTACAACATATTAAAAATTTAACCTCAAACTCGCACCATAACATTCCAAATCAAGCCTAGAAGATTCATACGAATGCAGATCAGATGTGATCAATTAAGTTTAGCATGAAATTGCTCTCTCCTTGACAAATTGTTTGCCTTCTTTTTACTATAAATCCTTAGTTTTACTTTTTAATTCAATTTATTTCTTTACATTTCATTACTCTTTATTTAATTTTCTTATATGATGTTCTATTTTTCCAGAATTGTGTGTTGTTTAAATTTTTAGTTCAATAAGCTAGAATTTCTTGTTTTTGATGTAATTTCTTTATTGAATCATACAGTAAACTTGTTAATTTAGCTTACATTAGCTCAGTTTTAATTGATTCTCTCTAAAAAATTTTAGGTCTAAATTTTTTTTTTCATTTGAATCGGTAAATACTACTATAAACTTAGTTTCAATTCTGACTTTTTCTTATTAATTCTTGCACTTTCTTTTCAATATTGTTCTTCAAATTAGTTTCTCACATTGTTCTTTTAATGTTTTCTTAATTTTCAGTTCAAATTCCATTGGATTTATGCAATTTAAGTCCAGATTTTTAGTTTAAAGTTTGGTTTTCATATTTACAACTACTTTCAATTTTTCAACCTTTAACTTGCATTTTATAATTTTCTTCTATTACTTGCATTTAATTTTTATTGTTATTTCAAAGCATTAATTGTTTTTCTCTTTTATTTCAAGTTTGATTTCATGAAAATTGTTAACATTTAGAATTATATTTCATTCTTGAAGTCATAATTTTTTTATTGTAACCTCATATTTTCGATTTTACAAAATTTGTAAGTTTAATTACATTTTTCATTTTCATCACTTTATTTTTACTTCAAATTTGATTTTAATTTGATGTAGTTACTGTATTTTTATTTTTATTTTTTATTTTTAAGGAAACAGAGTACAAAGGGAAGAGGGGAGGCTAGGGTCGAACTCCAATATCTTCTTAACGCTTTCTTGGCCTATAGGCCAAGAAGCTGAAAACTACTGTATTTCACATTTTATAGCTCTGTCCACTCCCTTCCCACATTTTAAATTCCAACGCTTGGATGTAATTATTTCTTCTTCCGCTGGAAGCTTTTGCATGAAAGAAAGATGTGTTTTTGTCGGCCATGCGCAGCCAGTCACCTTGGATCTTTGAGCCCAGTACATCTCATCTTTTTCTATAGCCTTATTCAACTCTGCCCCATTCATATCCATCCTCTTTAGTACACAATAGGTGAGGTCCATGGTGTCTAGCCTCTCATATTCACGTTCCAAGCCGTCCATCCATTGTTTTGAATTGCCACATGTTGACAGACCCACTTCCTCAATGCTTTGCTCACATGTTGGATTCTCATCACAAGTCCCGCATGATTCTATTCATGCCATGCATTGCCAACCACGTCCCCTGTCTCCCTTTCCTTAGCCCATACGGTTTCAAAATAAACTTTTGGCCTTTTCTTTCTGCATCTTTGCAAGCTTTTACACCCGTTTGTGTCCACACAAATTTGATTGTGATCTGAGATAACCGAGACCATATTGGTCACCGCGTATCTGGGAAATAACTCCAATCATTTTGAGTTTCCAACTGCCCTATCGAGCCTCTCTCTGGTCAGTGAATCAGCATCTGTCCCTCGTTCCCATGTATACCAAATCCTCTAATCCTGCTCCTTCTAAAGCCTACCAAAATGTCTCCATCCGCATTTTCGATCTCGTATTGCCTCCCTTCTTTTCATGTCTCCACAAAATCTCGTTAAAATCCCCCAAGCAAAGCCAAGGTCTATCCGACTGGTTAGCGGTGCTTTCTAACATCCTCTATGAATCGTGTCTTTCATTTGTCCTTTGTTCTCCATAAAAACCAGTCACTCTCTAATCACCTCCTCCCTATTCTGAAACTTTCATATCAATGTGATATTTGAAGAAACTTATCAGCTTAAGATCAACCCTGTCCTTCCACATCATTCCTAAACCTCCACTATGACCAGTAGCATCCATTCCAAAAACAGCTTTCATGCTTCGTCTGATTCTATCTGACTTCTGTGTCTTTACTAGAGCTTCGCTAAGAAAGTAACTTTGGGATCTTCTTTCTTCACGAAAGTGTGAAGAGCTCGAACTATCCGTGGGTTCCCAAGCCCACGGCAGTTCCAAGCCAAGAGTTTCATTGATCTTGGTGGGGCTGGACACCAACCTCCATCATTTGATATTCATTTTAGTAGCTCTCGACCTCCATCAACCTATATTTCTTCCTTTGTGAATCCACCTCCATCAGATCATCAACTTTCGCTTCGCCATGTCCCCTCTTCACACCTATTTTAAAGCCAAAGTTTGGTCCTTCCCGCGTTGATCGTTGGCCAACTTTTTGCGTTTTGTCTTCGAGCCATGAATTCTAATATCTTCGATACCAGCCTCTATTGCCTTCATCCCTCCTTCATTTTGCGTTGTTTCAGACTAGTTTCCTTCATGAGAGTTTAATATTCCTCTTCCCTGGTCAACAGTCCCCAGTCCCCACTTCTTTAGTTTTCATTTGTATCTCATCCAACTGTAATGTGCCTTTGTCAATACTACCCTTAGATTCCACATGTATGGGCCTATGTATCCCTGTGTCTTTTGACTGTAGGCTGTTGGACGTTTGCAGCTCATTTTGGCCCTCTTCGAGATTTTGGTTCACGTTTGAGCCTTCACCCGTAAAAGCCACTTGATTTTGCTTTGCATGGCTTCCGTGTCTAATATCCCTAATATCCCATTCTCAGATTCATATTCAAACAAAGAAAACAGTCCCATAATATCCTCTTGATTTTCAACGACCCCATCCGTTACGGAGCTTACCAATTTTGCACCACCATCCCCACCAAACGAAAACTTTCCCTACTTATTTTCCATCTCTATTCTGGTTTGGCTCGTCGCCGAAAAAGATGTGCCTCTTCCACTGTTCAACCTTCTCTTTAATGGTGATATGTGTAACCAGTCGCCATACTGCATATTTGTTTTACCATCCTTGTCCGTTTTGTACTCTTTCTCACATTCTGTGTTAAGGTGGCCAATTATGCCACAGTTGTAGCAGAAGTTGGGTAGCCGTTCATACCCCATTCTACCAATAATGTCTTGTCCTTCTTTCCCCTTAACTATTATTGCCCTCCGTAATGGCTTCTGGATATCTATGAAGACTCGAAATCTCACAAATCTAGACCAGCCCCTTCCCTCTAAACTTTCATCTACTTCATGAAGTTTACCTATTTTTCCACCCAGACAAACTACCATTTCTTGGTTTTGCATGCCTAGAGGAAGACCATAGATTCGTGCCTAAAAAGTTGCTGTGTGGAACTTGTACTTGCCTGGGCGTAAGTTCACATTATACTCCTCCATCAATAAAAGATTTTTATCTAACGACCAAGGGGCCCTGCCCAACACCTTTTTTTTTATCAGCTTCGAAGGCAAACTTGAAGAGAAAGATGTTATCCTCCAGGGCCATGATCTCAACCTCCTTCGTAGTCTTCCATATGACTTTCAGTGTGCTCATCATGGCTTCTTTGTTCAATGTTCTTGTTGTTAGTACCTTTCCGATCATCCATCTTTTTCCTTCCTCCCTTGCACCGTCCAAGGTCCTCTCCTCTGGCTGAACAAAATCTAATTCTTCTTCTATAAAGGAAAGATGCTTCCATAGATTGTCCAAGTCATCCGCTATTCAACAATTCTTCTCTTTGTTACTACTCTGGAGAAAGACCCAACACAACTTCTACGACCCCAAAACGAAAAGACTGCCCTAACTACAAACTGCCCAGAAGATTTTGTGGAGAAACAAAACCCTGGGAAGAACTACTAGAATACACCTAAGACTTCAACTTCTCCCATGCCGTGGAGACTTTTTTTTTATTAATTTATTAATTTTTATTAATTTCTAATATACTTTTAATTTTAAATCTGGACATTATGAGTTTAAATTTCTTTGAATTTGTAATCTTTTAAAATTGTTATTAATTTACATATCATTTGAGTTAATAATCAATTGCATTAGTTTATTTATTTTTAATTGACCATTCCTACAATGTCATATTACAATTATGTTAAATTTAAATTTTATTTACAGAAAAAGTTAGTTGATGTCTAATGACGTTGATTAAAGTGATTTAATAAGAAGAATATATATTGAATATATGTTTTTTGAATTTAGTGAAAATAAAACATAAGATGCAAAATTTTTAAATAGTTTTTTAACTATCTTTACACAGTATTTACAATCATCCTTTAATCAAATTTAGACTTAATACTTTTAAATATGATATAATAAATAAAACGAAAATAATACTAAAAATGATATGAAAGTAATATAGTATAAAATTTTGGCAGAATTATATATGCATTTGATAAAAATTAAAAAATATATTTTCTACGTGTTCATATAAATTTGATATGAAATTTTTTATATTTTATATGTATTTAATACGAAACAGATATAATATAAAAACATGAATTATTGATTTAATTGGATATTTATTTATTTATTTCTTGCATATACTAATGATGTTGCCATATATGATTTGCTAAAAGGATTAGCATTTATTATTTAATAATTGAATTAGTATGCGACACATTGCAAATATAAAATTTTAATTTTATAAATATAATTAATATAATAATACATACGTCAAAGTATATTATATATGTGTATTGTAATTACTAAAAATTAAATTGTTACTAACATTAAAATGCGCATTACTGAATAATTTCATCCAATTTAACAGTTCATCAACAGACACAATAGTATACGCTTCATGAACGACTCTGATGACAAGTTGAAAATAGAAAGCTATCCTTATACCACATGTTAGAAGCAGATGTACGTGGCGCCGACGAGACGTCTCACGACCGATTAAAAGAAGTTAGGACTCGGCAGCCTGGCAATCAAATCACGCCTCTCCCTCCCGTTGCTTTAATCGTCTTCCACCATTAGTCTATCCTCCTTCATCAAAGCTATGAAAAATAAAAGAAAAGAAAGGAAAAAAACCCTCTCTTTTGTTCCTGGAAGCTACAGAGCTGAGAATGGGAATTCCATGAGAAATGAGGGATGTTTGGGTACAGAGAAGAAGAAATTCTTTCCTAATCCCTTCTCCTGCTGAAAACGAGAAAAAATTGAGGGCTGAGCGATTCTTTCAAGGTTTTTTATTTTTTTTAATCTTTCAGTTCCCTAATTTTGCAGCTGGAAAAAAATGGGGGATTTCAGATATATCAAATTTGAAAAATTTTGATAATTTTAAGCTAATTTTCTTTCAGTGATCAAGCTGACATCCCATAAAATTTTGTTGTATTTTTTTTCCTAGTTGTCAAAGTTTCCTTCTACTAGACAGAGTTTTCTGTGTTATTGTATGATTTAATTTTTCGTCAAACGCAATTATTAATATCTAATACAAAGCTTTAGTTTTTGTTTAATCCGCAGAAGGAGTTCGTGCTGGTCTCAAGGCTGCTGCCATTGCCGCTGTAGTTAGTGCTGTGCCTACAGTACGTTAGCATTGACCTTACTCATCGATTTTATTCTTTGAATAAATGAAACTTAGTGATCCAAATTTATAAGTCATTTTGAATCCGCAGAAGGAATTTCTGTTTTCCTCCAAAAATATAAGTAATGGAATTGTCCTGAATTCAAGTGTCTATTTGGTCGATGCTTCTTTTTTCCTATAATTCCTACAATTGAATTATGGGGTCTAGAGTTATTTGCTTGAACAAATTTTATTTATAATCTCTGCGATTGAATAACGGATTTTTTTCTTTGGTTCCTGATGTAGACAATTGGAAGGAGCCATATTGAACATTGTCTTAAATATTGTCTTGTGTATGTGATTTATTTTGTGATGATCTCGTTGTTGAATATGTTTATGTTTAATGTCCAACAGTCGAGTTATATGCTTAAACAAATTTTATTGTATACTGAGGTAATAGTTACAAATTGCAAAGTTTAGGACCATATAGTTGATGCTGCTTCATCATTTTCCCTTTACTGAATAAGCAATCCAACTGTTGTTTAAAATTTTGAATTCTTTGACATTTTATTGTTTGAATTATATAGATTGCAGGTTATTTGGTGTTACAAATAGTTATGGCATAAGTACTCATTTACATAGATTAAATTGTACTACTATTACTTTTTAGTATCTGGTTTCAGTGCATTTCTTATTAAAAGATCAAAACACAATTAACTGAGTACCTTCAAAGTGGTGGAGAATATATTGGTGTTATGAAAACTATTGTTACAGTTTCATGATCTCCATTAGTAGAGGTCTGTGCTCAGTTCTTTTCCAAGGATGGATAACTTGATAATTGCTTTCTAATTGTATTCTGAATTGCCCCCACCCTTCCTTTTTCAATTGATTGCAGTTCGTAAGATCCCTTGGGCAAGGGCAAACCTCAACCATACTGCTCAAGCTCTTATCATCAGTGGAGGTATTCTCAAATCTTTGTTGTATGATTTATTAGTCTTAACCATCATATTCTCACAAGTTCTAACTTGTGAATTCATGATTTCTGTATGGCATCATATTAGTGGGTGGATCCAGTAACAACACAGAAATAGGAAGGAAATGAGAGTGACTTTATTATATAATAGATCGTACTAGTTTTGTCACGTCATAATATGGTTATCTTATTGGTTAACATCATCAATTGCCGCTTACTTCATTATTGTTGATAAAACTGTGTTGGAAAGTGCTAGGAGAAATTCTTGAGCCTAGTTCGATAAAACTATTTGAATGCCAGACCTGAAACTAGTTTAATGTTGTTTGACAAAGCTATGATATATGTTATAGTTTAATGCTATTGTATGGCACATAATGCAACTTTTTCTGAGTTTTATCTTCAATTGGCTGATTTCTCTTCTAGAATTTAAGCAGTTTAAATGTCTTTAGATGATATTTTCTCCTTCTATTTATTGGCATAGGTTATATCTCACTCATGTGTCTTTTATCATGGAATTGTGTGACTTCCATCATGTAGTTTTGGTTTGATTTACATTGTTTAAATACATGTTTTTATAGATCGGATATAGTGGAATGTATTAATATAGCAACCATGGGCAAGACGTACAGCCATATATATATATATATATATATCTTATATCACTCAAGAAAAATAGCAATTTCCTTGTACAAAAGAACCACAAAGTTCAAATGATCGGGTCTTTATCCAAAACTTTAAAAAGACAGTCAAAATGTGCCATAGGTTCTGTCATAACGGTTTTGTGTTCGTCCGACGAATTTGGAAACAAAATAAAAAATAATGGAGTTGCCACCAATCTTTTTTTAGTTAGGTGCGATCGGTCACCTATTAAAATATATCTTTTTAATGAAATCTTAAAATTTATTAAAAGGATAATTTTAGGGTTTACGTAATAATCTGGGTTTGGAAGACGGTTAATGTGGGGAAGAATTAGCACATTTACAATGTCCATTTAAAATGGTACCAATTAATTATGTGTTATCCATTGATTTCAATAAAAACAGTCTTATTTTCGGTGTTTGAAAAATAATTTTTTAAATAATTTCTTTGATTTTTCATTTATTAGAAATTATTTTTATAATGTATTTTTTAATGCTTAAATTTTATTCAAGAAAAATAAATTAGAACGCCTTTTATCAAAATAATTTTTAAAATATTATAGTACGTTGGTAACATTAAAAGAACATCTTCTCACATAGAGAATTTTTAGACATTGCTTCTTGAATTACTTTAGAATCTCATCATTGGAGGCTCAAATTTACTTTTTGTAAAAAAGCTATGTCGTGCATGTAATGTAAAATGTTATCATATTGATGCACATATTTTATTCTCTTTTTAAAAATTTTATTAATTTTTATTTTTAATTTAAATTTTTGAAGAAAAAAGAAAATTTTATTATATTGAAGTTTTTCTATAAATATTTCAATACATTGGTAATATTTTAAAAAAAATTTTTATCTAGAGATTCGTAAAGCATCACTATTCGAAATACTTTTAGAATTTTATCATTGGATAAATTTTTTTTTCCTTATTTATATTACTATTTTTTAATAATAAATTTTTAAATTTTTTTATTTTTATAAAAAATTTTTTTTATTGTATTGGAAATCTTTTTATAAATACTCCAATGCACTGGTAGTATTTAAAAAAAATATTTTTACCTAGAGATTTCGTAAGCATCACTACTCGGAGTACTTTCGAATTTCAATGTTAGATAATTTTTTTTCTTACATTTTTATTATTTTTTATTATTTTTATTTAATTAAATTTTTTTACCAATTATTTTATAAAGTTTATTCAAAATTATCAAAAAATTTTCTTATATATTTTATTATTTATTTTTATAAAACAACACAAATTTATTTTGGTAAATGTAAACATTTTAACATGTATAAATATTAAGAATAATAATTAACATGCATAAATATTAAGAATAATAATTAAAATAACAAAAATAATATATAAAAAATTTAAAAAAAAAATTAAAAAAATTTTTTTTTTACTTGAACCAAACTAGTCAATGGTTCAGTCAACAAACAGTGCGGTCCAACGTCAATGGTTCGGTCTGGTTAGGGCTGTTTGGTTCAACGGTTCGGGATAGTTTGGTTCGATCTGGGTTAGTTCATCTGGATCTGTCAGAGGGTGAAAGAGAAGCGAGTTTTTGGATTGGGTGCGTAGATCTTGGGTCGAGTCACTGGTTGATGCGCGGATCTTCAAGGCTTAAAACGACATCGTTTTGGGCGTTTATTGAAACAACGTCGTTTTAGCTATTGACAACTTATATAAAAGCTAAAAAAAAAAATTTTTCAGCCATTTTATCCTTTCTCATAAAAAAAATCATTTTTTTTCTTCAACCAAAACGCAGGTGGTTGACTGGTTGCCGTTGTCACTGGTTGTCAACCCTTGTCATCGGTGATCGAAAAAGTCAAAATCACTTAAAATGTTCTTCTCAACCCTTTAAATATAGATCCAGCTTTCGTTTCACCTGAAAGTATCCCAAATGGCGCAGATCTAGCCTAGAAGTTTTGATCAAAATTTTTTTTATGTTTGTGTTCTTTTTTTTTAATTTTTTTTGTATTGGTGCTGGGTTCCCCTACCATGGGGGTTGTGTTTTTAGATTTTTTACTTTTATTTATTTTTATGTATGGTATCTTTTTTGACAGAAAGCTTTTTTTTAAAAAAAATTTTTTGGTAGTTTTTTTTTCAATCCTTATTTTTTTTTCTTGCAGGTAACAAGCTTTATTTATAGAGTTTTTTTAAATTCAAATCTCATATTTTTTGAGATTTAAATATCATATTTTCAACCTAAAATTCATGTTGTTAAGTTAGGCAGTGTGTCAGACGGCTGCCGATGGTGGCGACGGTTGGCATTTTTAGACTTTGGTGATTGTGCATTTAATGCACTAGATCTTATCAAACTGAACCGGATAAACAAAGAAAAAGAAGAAAAAAAATAAAAATAAAATAATGATAATAAAAAAAATAATGTTTACAATTGTCTTCTTTTTGTCTTTTTCTGAGAATCAGGAATAAGACAAAGACAAACAAGCAATCATTTTGTTCTGAAAGAAGAAACATTGAGCACACAATTTTTTTTAAGGTTCTAGAAGTTTAACAACATTTTTGAAAATTTAAAAGGCTCATTTGAGTAGAGGCTTAACAAATTTAAAAATTTTTTTAAAAAAAATTCATCTAAATAGAGGCTCAATAACTTTTGAAAATTTTTAAAAAAACTCTTCTAAGCAGATGTTCAACAACTTTAAAAATCTTATCTTGGAAAAGCTTCTCTCAGCAGAAGTTCAACAATTTAAAAAATCTCATCTTGAAAAAGCTCTTTTAAATAAAGGTTCAACAACTTAAAAAATCTCATTTTAGAAAAGTTCCTCTAAGCAGAGGCTTGATAACTTTAAAATTTATCATTCTAAAAAAGCTCATCTCAGTAGATGTTCAACAACTTTAAAATTCATCATATTAGAAAAGCTCCTCTAAGCAGAGATTCAACAATTTTAAAAATCATCATCTTCGAAAAGCTCCTTTAAGTAGAAGTTCAACAACTTTAAAGAAATTTTCATCTTGAAAAAGCTTTTCTCAGTAGAGGGTCAACAACTTTAAAATTTTTTTTATAAAAAGCTCCTTTAAACAGAGGTTCAACAACTTTAAAAATCTCATCTTGAAAAAGTTCCTCTCAACAGAGACTAAACAACTTTAAAATCTCATCTTGAAAAAATTTCTCTCAGCAAAAGCTCAATAACTTTAAAAATATTATATTGAAAAAGTTTCTCTAAGCAGAGGCTCAATAATTTTAAAAATCTCATTTTGAAAAAGCTTTTTTCAACAGAGGTTCAATAACTTTAAAAATTTCATCTTAAAAAAATTTCTTTGAGCAGAGATTTAACAACTTTAAAATTTATCTTGAAAAAAGCTCCTCTCAACAGATGTTCAACAACTTTAAAATTTATCTATTCTTGAAACCAAGTCCTCATCTGTGAACAAGTAAATTTTTCTCTTTTGAAATTTTTTGTTTGATTATTATCTTTATCCAAATATCAAAATTTTGTTTTTCATTAGGAAATAGAAAGTCTCTGTCTTTATTATAACTGCTCATGGATGCTTATACTGAATGATCTAAATACAATGCATGTAATGCAATCAAAATTATTCATTATAGTAAAAAAGTTTTCAAAATCTCTCGCTTTTTGCTTTTTTTATCAGAATTCTCAACAATTATCATATGACCAATCTGTTCTTAACATTTGACCATTGTGTTCTTTCTTAACAATATTTTTCTTCTTCAAAAGTCTGCAACATCAATGTTTTATCATGCTTTTCTCATTTTTTTTCATCTGTCTTTGTCAACTTTTTAAAAAAGTAATGTTGAGATCTTTCGTGTTTGTTTTTCTTTTCATCATTTTAAGTTCAAGACAAATAAAATGTAATGATACATTTCTTCTATTTGTACGGTAAACAAAAATATCAAATGTGAATAAAGGAATGGATAGGGTTATTTTCAAAGAAAGATAACATATTTCATTAGACTGATAATAAGTGTATGGCAAAGTGTTTGAGTTGAAACAAAAATGCCCCAAATAATGCTCATAAGATAATCACGAACAAAAATTATCATATTTTTTTTTTAAAACTAAATCAGATGATTTTTTTTATCCTTCAGAGTTTGTCAAATTACGCTTGTTCCAATGTTGTAAGTACATCTAAGCCACATTTTTAGGTTTTCAGCTTAAATGAGTCATTATTTTTTATTATTTTGATTATTTTTTTAAGTAAAATATTTCTTTACAGTATCTGACTTTATTGGAGTAGGTAAATCATTTTCATTCATTTCTACCAAAATTAATGTCCCACCGAAAAAGGCCTTTTTCACCACATACGGGCTCTTCTAATTTGGTGTTCATTTTTCTCGATTGTCATATTGATTTGGAAAGATCTTTTTTAACACTAAGTCTCCTTCCTTAAAGTGATATGACGGATTTTCTTGTCATGTGCTCTCATCATCCTCTTTTGATATAATTGACAATGACAAAGTGTTGTAAGTCTTTTTTCTTCAATGAGATTCAATTGCTCGTAGCGATTTCGAACTAATTCTGCTTCCTCTAACTCTACCTTCATTAGGACTCTCAGCGAGAGAATTTTCATTTCGATTGGTAGCACAATTTTCATTTCATATACCAAAGAGAATGGGGTAGCCTTAGTAGATGTTTGGACTGATGTTCTATAAGCATGCAAAGCAAAAGATAATTTTTCATGTCAATCTTTATAAGTATTAGTCATTTTTTTCAAGATTCTTTTGATATTTTTATTTGCAACCTCCACTGTCCTATTCATCTTTAGACGATATGGTGCTGAATTACGATGATGAATCTTGAATTGAATGCACACTTCATTCATCATTTTGCTGTTCAAGTTTTTGGCATTATCGAAAATAATTATCTCTGAAAGCTCATATCTGCATATTATATTTTTTGTATGAACTTGCATACCACAAATCGGATCACACTAGCATATGATGCAGTTTCTACCCATTTCGTAAAGTAATCAATCATCACAAATATGAATCTATACCCATTTGAAGCTTTTAGAGTGATGAAACTGATGATATCCACTCCCCACAAAGAGAATGGCCATAGAGGAGCCAGAACGTGTAATGTTGATGGTGGAACGTGAATCTTGTCAGCATAGATTGACACTTATGACATTTTCTGACATGATTAATATAGTTACTCTCCATTGTCAACCAATAATAGTTAGCTCTCATGATTTGTCTAGCCATTAAATGATCATTTGTATGTCCCACAAATTCCATCATGCACTTCTTCAATAATCCTCTTTGCTTCAGTTGCACTTACACATCTTAAGAGCACTTAATCTTAACCCCTTTTATAAAGGATATCTTCATCCATGAAGAAACTCATAGCCAATCTTTTGATAGTCTTTTTATCATTTTCTGTTGCATGTTCTGGGTATTGCTGGCTTTTAATGTATTGCATAATGTCATGATACCATAGCTTTCCATCAACTTCTTCTTCAACGTTTAAGCAATGTGCTGGTACATTTTTTACATCCAGCTTTATGGGTTGGATCTCAATATTCGTATCTATTTTAATCATTGCAGCTAGAGTAAGCAATTTGGTTCTCCTCTCTAGGCAAATGCTTAAACTGAACTTCTTCGAATTGTTTAATAAACTCAGAGATGTATTTATGATACCGTATCAACTTGGAACCTTTCATTTTCCATTCTCCTCGCAATTGATAAATGACTAAAGCTGAATCTCCAAACACATCCAACATTTTGATCTTCTTTTCAATTGCTGCTTGTAGACCCATAACACAAGCCTCATATTCAGTCACATTATTTGTGCAATTGAAATTCAACCTAGCTGTGATTGGATAATAATGTTCATTGGGAGATATTAAAATTGCCTCAATACTATAACCCAAAGCATTAACAGTTTCATCAAAATACATCTTTAAAGACTTTTCAACAGGCTTATTTTCCTTAATGGCCATCACATCTTCATAAAAAAATTTAATTTCATTGGCTTATAATCTTCGACTGCACGATCAGTAAGGAATTCGGTTATTGTACTCTTTTTAATAGCCTTTTGAGTTACATAAACAATTTTATATTCTGAAAGCATACTTGTCACTATGCTATCCTTCCTGTCAATGAGGGCTTCTCAAAGATGTACTTAATGGGATCCAATTTTGTTATGAGCCAAGTAGTGTGATAAAGCATGTATTGTCTAAGCTTTCGAGCTGTCAGGTCAATGCACAACATATCTTCTCTAATGGTGAATACTTTGACTCCTAATCAGTAAATTTTTTGCTTAAGTAGTAAATTGCTCGTTTTTTTTTTGTCAGCTTCATTTCTTTGCCTTAACACACATCTCATTGAATTTTTATGCATTATTAAGTACAAAATCAAAGGTTTCTCTAGGATTAACGGCACCAACAGGTGGATTTGACAAGTATTTTTTAATCTTATCAAAAGTTTCTTGGCATTCATCATTTCATTCTTTTGAATCATGTTTTCTACGAAGTTTGAAAATAAAATCGCACTTGTAAGTGAATTGAGAGATAAAATAAGCAATATAGTTCAATCTCTCTATGAAACTTTGTACTTTTTTTGGGGTACGAGAAGGATATAAGTTCTGAATGGCTTGTATCTTATTTAGATCACTTCGATTCCTTTTTCACTGACCACAAAGCCTAATAGTTTTTCTAATTTGGCACCGAATGTACATTTAACAGGATTCAACTTCAGTTGAAATGTTTTCAACCTGTTAAACACTTTTTGAGATTGATTACATGATCTTCTCATTCACGAGATTTTGTGATCATATCATTCATATATACTTTTATTTTTTTTGTATCATATCATGAAAAATAGTCACAATTGCTTTTTGATAAGTGGCACCAACATTTTTTAACCCAAAAGGTATGATTTTGTAACAGAATGCCTCTCACATGGTCACAAATATAGTTTTTTTCATGTCATCTCGAGCTATCTTGATCTGATTATAGCTTGAAAAATCATCCATAAAAAAAATATGGAATTCCTAGTTGTATTATCCATTAGGGTATCGATATAGGACAAAGAAAAATTATCCTTAGGATTTGCTCTATTCAGATTTCGATAGTCGACACATATTCTCACTTTTTTATTTTTTTTGAAAATTGGCATTATGTTGGCTATACATTCAAGATATTTTACCACCTCTAAAAATCTTGCATCAAATTATTTTTTCACTTTTTTCTTAATTTTCAGTAGCATCTTCGGCTTCATGCGCCTTAACTTTTGTTATATTGACTTGCATTCTGGTTTTAAAAGTAACTTGTGTTTTATAATATTAGTGCTGAGTCCTGACATATCCTGGTAAGATCATGCGAATACATCCACATATTCTCGGAGCCACTCTTCTAACTTTTGTCTTTCAGTTGGTAAAAGGGATGTACCAACTTTGACTTTTTTCTATTTTCATCATCCTTTAAATTCACTAATTCGATAATTTTTTGGTAGAGCTTTATTAGCTTATCTTCATATTTTATTAATTTTAGCAAATCAAGAGGCAATGTGTAATTATCCAAATCTTTCTTATTATCAAGTTCATCAACATGAATAAAGTTTTCGAAATTAAATTCGAGATTATTGCCATGATTATCTTTGTGTTTATTATTTGGGACCCTGCAAAGGGTAAAATGAAGAGAATATTGGTATACAAAAATGGAATGGCAAGAAAATGATGGAAAGAGAAAATGAAAAGCAAAATGAAGATGATAACAATAGAAGAAATACAGATACATCTTTTAAGTCTTTTATTAAAATGATGAAGATAAAAACACCACAAAAGATCACCCAATACTCATAAAAGCAATTAGGGATTTAAAGTTTCATAATACATTACTTTTCAGAAGTTTTAAAGACAACGGGCAGTTCTATGACTCTCTAGTTATTTATTTGAAGGATAAGGGAGCACAAACAGCTTTTCATATCAACTTTTATTTTTTTCATCATCCACAATTTGAATGGCCAGTTTTGAAAATTTTTTCACGAATCATACACTTAGGTCTTCATGCAAATCTGGGTAAATATATTCTCCCGAACAAAAAGAATCATAGAGGTATGGAATGACCATAAGCTCTAACTCCAGCTCGTATCCCTCAAGATTAGTTATTTGCTTATCTTTTTTCTCATTCATCATTTTCATTCTATCCCCTTTTGTTGGCTTATATCCCAAGCCAAATTTGTCTTTTTTGTCGTATACTGTTGGTGGCTCTATGATTCTTTGCAAGTTCTTTCCTAGTCCAGTTTCAAGTTGTCATCCCATCTTGGTAAGTTGTTTGACAATAATTTTAGTTATCGTAGACAAGTGTGATGAATACAATTTAGATATTTCAGTCACATATGTTGCATTGGTAATCTCGAAAGAGTTATAAAAGTATTCTAGTACTTCATCTATTGATTTCACATAAGGAGTATTTATCGGTTGAGTTACCAATAAATCTTCTTTTCGTGCCACACATATTAGCTTTCCTTCAACAATGAATTTGACTTTCTGATGTAATGAGGATGGAATAGCACCTGCCATATGGATTCATGGCATACCCAATAAACAACTGTATGAAGGAGAGATGTCCATAACTTGAAATTTCAAATTAAAAGTGCATTGGCTAATTTGCAATGGGATTTTTATGTCTCCCAACATCTTTCTTTGGATTCCATCAAAGGCTCTCACTATCATATGACTAGGCTTTATATAAGATCCATCAACAAGGAGTTTCGTCATAGTAGTCACATGTATAATATTGATGGATGAGTCATTATCAATCAAAACTTTAGTCATTATATGATTTTTACATTTAACAGAAATGTGGAGGTCTTTGGTACTTCTTTGACCTTCAGGAGGAATTTTTCATCACTAAAAGAAATATAGTTTGAAATTGTTAGATTGCCAACAAGTTTCACATATTCAACAGAAACATTGTGAGACATATGCTTGATTTAGCACCTTCAGCAGAGCATTACGGTGCGACTCTGAGCTGAGCAATAATGACAATAGCAAAATTCTAGCTGGCATCTTGTTCAAATTGTTTTACCATATTATACTCGTTATGTTTTATTAGTTTTAAAAATTTACATGTTTTGCTTTTAGAGATCGACTTCTGACATTCTTTATCTGAGACTGCAACAGGATTATTCTGACTTTTTTTTCTCTCATCTTTGCTTTCTTTTTCCTGGCTTTCTCTAAAGCTTCTGGAGTATAACCTCTTCTACTTCGAGTCATACCTCTTACGTCCATTATGTTTGCAGTATCTGGATTGACTACGACATCAAAATCATGCTTTCACGGTACTATTTTATCATCTGATATGGAAAATGATCAGGAACTTTAATTGTCACTATTGGTCGAGAGATGGATTTTTCTAGCTTTGATGTTAGGTTTTCATCATAATAGATAGTTATCGATTTACGCATAAATCTATCAATGGTAGACACTTCAGCTTTCATCAACTATTCTCTCTCTTCGTGAAACTCTATTCGACCTATATCCATTAACTTTTACACCTCTTGACGGAATTAGTGACAACTCTCGATAAAATGCTCCAAAGCACCTCTGTGATAATTGCAGCTCTCAGTTGAATTAATCGCTTCAAAGTAATTCTGAGGTTCTATTGACTTCAACATGTCGATTTTGACTAATGTTTCAAACACTTTAGTCATAGGAGTTTTAACCTTTTCTATCCCTATTTTCACATAGCTTGCTTATCCATCAATCAAAGCATTTATCGATAGCCTAATGTGATTTGGTAGAGGGTTTTCATTAACATTTGGAGCTTCTCATTGGTTGGTTTCAAAATTTAACACCATTTTATTGATTAATGCTTGCACTTTACGCTTTAGGGCAATATAGTTTTCAGTAAAATGGCCTGAATTTTCATAATAATAATCACAATGTGCATTAGGGTCATACCATTTGGGATACGGAGGTTTCAAAGGCTCAACAATAATAGGGGCTAGTAAATGTTTCTCAATAAGTTGAGGGTACAAATTCGTATGTCATGAGAATAGGGTCAAAATTAATTTTTTCTTGAGGTGTTCTTGGGGCTCTTGGATCACTATTTGGACTAAGCCTCTATTCTAATTTGGCAGGTGTAGTAGGACGGTTGTAAAAATAGGTGGGTGTTCGACAAGATGACTGAAACTGAGGTGGATAAGCTGGTTGTGGTAATGGTTGGTATGACTGATACGGATGAGGAGTGAATGTAATATTATTTATGGGAGGGCAATGGGTTTGGTAGACTGGTGTATGGTAGGGCGTGAAACCTCTGAACTACTGCCCTATATAGTTCATCGCTTGAGTTTCATTTTTTTTTAAAGAATTCTACCTCTCGTTGCGCTGTTTTTTTCTCCTGCGTCAAGCTTGCCATTCTTTATAGCATTTTCAATAATCTCACCCGATATCACCATATCTGTAAAGTTCTTGGTTGCATTGTCTATCAGTCTTTCATAATATGATGCTTTTAGGGTATTCACAAATAAGACAGTTGTCTCTTTCTCGATAAGAGGAGATTGGACTTGTGCAGTCATATTTCTCCATCTTTGTGCATACTCTTTGAAGTCTTCAGTTGTTTTTTTTTTCATACTCTATAAAGATAGACTATCTGAAGCTAGATCCCTGACATGCTGATATTGTGTAAAATATTTTTGTGATTTCTTGTTAGGAATGAATACGAGTCCTATCTAGTTGAATATACCATCTGGCTGTAGATCTTGTAAAATTATCTTGAAATACGTGCATTAACTTTTCATCACGAGCATGTGTTGTCATCTTACGACAATACATAGTGATATGAGTCATTAGGCATTTTGTGCCATCATATTTTTTAAATTTAAAGACCTTAAATTTAGGTGAAATGATCACATCTGGGATCAAGCAAAGGTTGCTACATCCGTGGAGTCATAAAAATTCATTCTTTCTACGGCCCTAAGCCTTTCTTTTAATAACTTCATCTTCTCTTGGGCATTAGTGTCTTCTACTTTCTTGAGTGTCTTTATCCCTGACTTTCTCTTTCTGTAGGATAATCCAAATCAGGAACCAGGATTGGTTCGAGTGGTTTTTCTATTATAACAGGATTAGAAAAATTTTAGAACTGTTCTGGAACAAGTGCTGATGTCATTCTTGGATAAAGATTGGAATATCCACCAGGAGTAAGAATTTGCATTTTGGTTCCTTGAGAAGGTTAGGTTGGCTGCAGCTCAAATCTTGAGGGTTATATAGGATCCGTCATGTCTGGCGATTATTCTTGGAGATTAGGATTTCCTTTCACTATTTTTTTTTGTCAAGTTTTTTGAGCATATCCATTATTGTACTAAGATCTCCCCTTAGTTCTTCTTGAACTTTTTTGATTCTTTCAAATTAACTGACCTGTGCTTGTTCCATATTTCTTGTTTGAGTCCTAGTGTTGTAGGAATGACGAGTGGGTTGAGTCAAAATTTTTGAAGGGTGAGTTATTCTTCAACCTTTATTACCACAAAAGTTTTTTAGAAAAATTAGAATGTCATGTGTCAAAAATTTTATTTTTTGTTATTTTTTTGACAGAAAACAAAATGGTGTAGGTGATGCATGAATCCAAGTATGAAATATTTACTCTTTGACAAATTTCAACACTAAAAAGTTTTATTGATTCCATAAAACTTTGATTAAATAAGATTTATCATCTTAAAATTATATCCATAGAAGCGTTTGACTTGTTCATAATGGTATTTTACCTTGTCTAAAAAGTTTACTAGGCACTGTCCATATTCTTTTATGGGATTAACTTCTTGTCTTAATGCTTTTACTTTTTTAACCATCTCCCATGCTTTTTTTACTGCCTTACAAACTTGATTGGTTACATGCTCTATGTACTGTTGCCTCCTTAAATTTTTTGTTTTTCATATCATGCATCTCCTTTTGAATCATATGTGAAGATCCAATCTTTTTCTTTTTTCTGTCACTCATCTATTATTGCTGAAATATGGTTCTTGTGGTCTTGCAGTTGTAGCTCCAACCCTTGAATCATCCGGTGAAGTGATTTTTTTTCATTTAGTACTTCTAGGTATTTTTTTCTTTCTTTTGCAAGCATGGCTTTCAACCTTTCTTTTTTTTTTTTTGGCATTCCACCAATCTTGCTAAGGTTGTATAATATAATCCCTTCAAATTTTGACTTTCTTGAGAAATTTTGGTAGTTTTCTCTTGCTTTTCTTGAGTTTTATCCTTCCATTGGTTCATTTCCTTTCGGAGCTTATCCATTTCATGTTGCCAATTAAGGTAAGACTTGGTGATTTTTTCGATTTTGAATTAAATTTGTAATCTCTTATTTTCTTGGTGCAGATATTTCAAATCATTGTTGGTCACATATCGTTCTTTTATGATCTTTGTCAATCTGCTCCCTTGTATTTTTGCTTCATATTTAAATTGTCCCACCTTTTCGTGAAGTCTTAAATTTTTTTTTATTTTTTTTTTCAGCTTCTAATTCTTTCTTGATAAATTTAACTTCTGATAATTGCACTTTTGTTGAAAGATTTACTGATTGGTGTGAGTTATCATCAAGTGGAAGTATTATCTTTAGCTTGTTTTGCTTTCCAAATATGATAATCAATGGTAACTTTGTTAATAAGAGGCCCTAATCTCATTCTTCGTGTTTTCTTTCATACTTGTATCAATTGTTTCGAGGTTATTGATAGATTTGGCTCATCGTAAAGGAATTCTACTTGGACAGGCCATGAGTAGCAGGAACAAATTGCTTTGCACCAAATTGCCTAAGCCCAATCAACGGAGCGTAACTCATAATACCTTATAACCCTAACAACGGTATCCACGGCTCGTTTCCTTCATGAGACATCCAAGGCGTCATCCATTCAATTTCATCCTTGGTAAGCCTTCGTAAGAAAAGGACCTACTCTTATTTAATCTTCAATGTTGGCTTTCGACTTTTGCAGAACTCTTTAATTGGTGTTTTATTTTAAAGATACGGCTTTGAGAAAGTACTCTTCTCGCACTTGAAATGACTTATAACCCACACATATAATAGCAATGTACATCTTATGAACTGTGATTTTTCATTTTGTCGATAAAAATTCAATGACATGATGGTTTCAACTAGGACTACTGGAGTGGGATTAATTGTTTGGGTTTCAATTTGCTAAAAAAAGTCTATCACAGTTATTTCAATGTACCTTAAAGTCTTCAAAAATATTATCATACCATACAATGCTAAAACAAACGCATCCATACCTTGATCATCATTTAAATGTCCCTGAATGAAGTTTTAAAGAAAGTTCCAACGGATGCCGAAATGTTCACCTTTAAGCTTGCGAATGGATCAATGGTTTCCATTTTAACTCCCATAAGTTTGATCAACTTTTTGCGATAACCTGATTTCGACTTTTGAGTAAACACTTTATCTGGACACTGTAGTTCTGTTCCAAGCAAAATCGAATACTCTTTAATAGTTGGCACCAAATCTTCTTGATTAAAAGTGAAGCATTTATAGGATGGATCTCAAAACTGTATAACTGTCCTGATCGGTTATTCATCGATCACTACTGGAATGAGGGATGCAATCTGTCTATATTTCTTACAAAAGCTTTTTTTTCTTTTTTCATTTAACTGATCTTAGATGATGGTTAAGTCTTCTAAATCATTTTATGTGAGATCCAAATGCACCTTCTCGGGTAACTCAAACACATGATCGGTAGGCAAACAATCTTCACTCTTTTGGTGGGTTTCTTTTGACCAAACATGTACATTATGCGGTTTACATGAGACACTGACTGAAGATGAGCAAATTTATAGTTCTATGGGATCCATGAAAACTTCTTGGGAGAAATATGTCCTCGAGCAAATATCTCGATACAGAATTGTATGATATGATTAATGCAAAAAAAAAAAAATGAAACAAAATTGAGTTAGTGTGAGGATGTGGTTTGAGAAAAAAAAAAATTTTAGTTTTGAGATTATTTTTGTTTTGTTTTATATTACAAAACTTTTATTCTTAGGTATTTCCTACAAAAAGGTGGACGAGGCTTTACCTAAGGCTGATTTTTTAAGTTTATTACATGCTGGATTTGGATTGACACGTGTCTAAAAGTTTTCAAATTATTCTCAACTGTCATCCACGCTGGACTAGTGAGGGACATCGATCCTTACTCATTACAAGCTACTAACGGAAAGGGTTTAATTTGAGTGAAAGTATTTCGCTTATTATTATGGAGATTATCACCTTACGAGGGCATAGGTATTTTACTTCCTCCTATAAGAGACAGAGCTCGAGTATAGAACTCATGCATAAGATGCATTGTGTCATTGTGTGTGCAAATATATCCTAATTTATTGAAAGTAAAATATACAAAAAAATAAAGCATAAGAGGCATAGTAAAATAAATGTGAGGGAAATTTTTTTTTTTTGCTTTTTATTTGTTTTTTCTTTTACTTTTTTTTGTTAAAAGTGAAATAAAAATCTAAAAAACTGATTAAGGCTGTTTAAATCAAAATTTGAGAATAACACATAGTTAATTTTGACCTGACTCTTGAAAACAAATGGCTTCCCTAGTGGAGTCGTCAAACTGTCGTAACGATTTTGTGTCCACCCGACGAATTTAAAAATAAAATAAAAAATAACAGAGTCGTCACCAATCTTTTTTTGGTTAGATGCGATTGATCACCTATTAAAATATATCATTTTAATGAAATCTTAAAATTAATTAAAATTCTTTAAATGGATAATTTTAGGGTCTACGTAACAATCTGGGTTCAGGAGATGATTACGTGTGGGGAAGGATTAGCACAATACAACGCTCGTTTAAAACGGTACCAATTAACTATGTGTTATCCATTGATTCAATAAAAATAATCTTATTTTCGGTATTTAAAAAATAATTTTTTAAATAATTTCTCTGATTTTTCATTTATTAGAAATTATTTTTTAATGTATTTTTTAGTGCTCAAATTTTATTCGAGAAAAATAAATTAGAACCTTTTTATCAAAATAACTCTTAAAATATTTTATTACGTTGATAACATTAGAAGAATTTTTTTTTCACCTAGAGATTTTTTAAATATCGTTTCTCAGAATATCTTAAAATCTCATCATTGGAGGCTTAAATTTACTTTTTGTAAAAAAGTTATGTCGTGCATGCAATGCAAATTGTTACCATATTGATGCACATATTTTATTCTCTTTTTTAGAAAATTTATTGATTATTTTATTAATTTTTATTTTTAATTTAAATTTTTGAAGAAAAAAAGAATTTTCATTATATTAAAATTTTTTATAAATATTTCAACACACTGGTAATATTTAAAAAAAGATTTTTTACCTAGAGATTTCGTAGGCATCATTACTCGGAGTATCTTTAAATCTCATTGTCGGATAAAATTTTTCTTTTCTTACATTTTTATTATTTTTGTATTATTTTTATTTAATTAAATTTTTTTACCAATTATTTTATAAAATTTATTCAAAATTATCAAAAATTTTTATTATTTATTTTTATAAAATAACAAAATTTTATTCTAGTAAATGTAAATATTTTAATATGCATAAATAGTAATAATTAACATGCATAAATATTAAGAATAATAATTAAAATAACAAAAATAATACATAAAAAATTCTAAAAAATTTTTTTTTACCTAAATTGGATAGGTCAACGGTCCGATCAATGAACAGTTTGGTCCGGTGTCAGCGATTCGATCTGGTTAGGGTAATTTGGTTAAGCGGTTTGGGATAGTTCGATTTGGCCTGGGTCAGTTCATATGGATCGATCAGAGGGTGAAGGAGAAGTAGGTCTTCAAGTCGGGTGTGCGGACCTCGAGTCGGGTCACAGGTTGAAGCTCGGATCCTCAGGGCTCAAAACGATGTCATTTTGGACGTTTATTGAAACGTGGTCGTTTTGGCTATTGGCAGCTTATATAAAAGCCCAAAATTTTTTTTCAGCCATTCTCTCATCTCTCACATAAAAAACTTTTTTTTTTCTTCAGCCAAAACGTAAGTGGCCAATCGGTTGTCGCCATCGCTGTCGTCACCGATCATTGGTCGTCGTTGTCGGTGACTGAGAAAAGCCAAAATCACCTATAATGTTCTCTGTAACCCCCTAAACATAGATCCAACCTCTGTTTCATCTAAAAGTATCCCAAACGACGCAGATCTAGCCTGAAAGTTTAGGTTAATTTTTTTTTTGTGTTTGTGTTGTTTTTGTTTTTATTTTTTTTTTTGTATTGGCGCTGAGTTCTCTTACCTTAGGGATCGTGTTTCTGGATTTTTTTCTTTTTTTTTTAAATTTTTTTGCAGGGTATCTTTTTTTATAGAAAGTTTTTTTTTTGAAATTTTTTTTTTGTAAATTTTTCTACCCCTCTTCCCTTTTCTTGCAGATAACAAGCTTTATTTATAGAGCTTTTTGGGATTCAAATCTTATATTTTCTGGGATTTGAATCCCATATTTTCAACCCAAAATTCAAATTGTCAAGTTAGGTAATGTGCCAGGCGACTGCCGGTAGTGGTGGCGGCTGGCATTTTGGACTTTGGTGATTATGCATTTAATGCACTAGATCTTGTCAAACTGAACCAGATAAGGAAAGAAGAAGAAGGAAAAAGAAAGAAAGAAAAATAAAAAAATAATAATGATAATAAAAAAATGGTGTTTACAGGTCCCTATACTCATCGAATTTTAGGAATTTAGTCCTTGTAGTATTTTTTTTTTTTAAGGATTTTAATCTAATTGTTAACATTGTTAAATTTTATCCATTAAATGGTTGATATGGCTACTGATGTGGCATTTTCTTTGGTTTTTAACATTGTTAATGCTAACGTATATTACAAATTCTAGTCACGTGGACTATAAAAAATCTATGTCTACCATTTCTTGAACTAAACAATATCTCATCATCATTAAAAAAACTATAAAAAAAATGAAAAACTATAAAAAAAAGATTGAAAACTTGAGTTGAAGAAATTCTTTATGCTAATAAGAATCATAACCCTAATCAGAATTCCACTTTGACGATTCAGAATCCAAATCTTTAACCCTAATATGAATCCCACATAGATGATTCAACATTCCTTACTTGCTGCTTGTTGGTTTCTCTATTACTTTCCGGCACTTATTCGCACTTCTTCATGTTTTCAAACAAGAACAGGTTAGACGATTCAACATTTCTCACTTGATTTCCTCATATTCTTCACTTCATTGCATTTTAAGTACACTTTCGTTTATTTTTTTCTTCTTGAAATTTTTACAAAACTGAAAAGGGATTTTTTTGAAAATCCTAAACCTTTATTTGTACATTGAATGCACTGGGTTGACAAGTTAGGGGTATACTCTTAATAAATGTGTTTGCTAAATATTTAAACTTTTAGTTAGCAATAGTGGATTGTAGTGGTGTGGTCTTGTTGTTGTCTGTTATGTTTTGTCTGGTTCTATGGCCTATTTGTCTGTTGTATGGGCCATTGAATATAATTATTGCATAGTTAAATTAATATTAGGGCATAATTATGGAATTTGCTTGCAATGTACCAGCAACATTGGTTTCTATATAATTTCATTATGTATGTGTACCATTTGTTGCACACTAGTTGTTTGGTTAACTATAGACATTTATTTATTTTATTTTGATGTTAGGGTTTAAGGTTAGAATGACTTGGGAACCATGTTAAGCATGGTACCACCATAGGGGACAATTCAAAAGAAGCGTAATTCAATTAGATATGTGAATGGGTCAATGATTGAATTTAATGAGGATTCTGATCATATTTGTTATTGGACAATATTAGGAGCTGTGGAGAGTTTAGGTTATGATTTAGGGCATAAGGTGAAAATTTACTTTATGGAGTCTAGTAAAATATTAAAAACAGGCTTGAAGTTATTAGCAGAAAATGATCACAATATGGTAGATTTGGCTGCTCAATTAAAGATGGGTAGGCTTATAGATATTTTTGTAGAACACTTGGATTTCAAACTTGATAATGACATAACAAATGCTCTGATTTGAAACCAATTCCAAATGATGATGATGATGAGGTTGTTGTGATTGGCAGTAATGAACCTAATATACAAGTAAGGCCTCCTACACTTATATTAGTTGATTTTCATAGAGGTTTAAGAAGGGAGAAGTCAGATAAGGAAGGGGATGAAGTTAATGATGCTAATGATGATAATGAAGTTACTATTGAAGGTGTAGGGTCTGTTGAGGGATGTAATGCAAGGGAAGTCAATGTGAATCAAGTTAATGACGTTAATTAAGTTACTGTTGAGGGTTTAGTGTCTGTTAAGGGATTTAATGCAAGTGAAGTGAATGTGAATGAAGTTAATGATGCTAATAATGTTAATGTTGAAGGTTTAGGGTCTATTGAGGGATTTAATATAGGTGAAATCAATGAGAATTATGGCAATGTTAATGATGATTTTGTAGCTGATGATGAAAACTAGGCAGAATGTTAAAGTTTACGTTGAAAAGAAAATTGGTTTTTGTGATAGCAAATCAGATGGTGAATTAAATGTTGAATCAAATGAATCAAATGGTGGTAAAGTTGTTAGAGGTAAAGTTGAATCTGTAATGCCAAACATTGATGTTGATGGGTACATGAGTGATTACTTTGATTAATCAAACTTTGGCAGTTACAGTAACACCAGTGATGGGTCTGATAAAGACAATTCCCTGAGAATGTATTTTAGTAACACTTATTATAATCCCAGGGTGCATTTTGAAGATTTTGTGCTTGGGTTTAGATTTGAGAATTTAAATTTATTTAAGAAAGTACTTTGTGATTTTTCTATAAGAAAAGAGTTTGAATTCAAGTACAAAAAAAATGATAAAATCATAGTTAGAGTTGCATGTAATGCCTAAGGCTGTAATTGGACTGTGCTTTACTCATGATGCAATATTAATAGGACATATATTGTGAAAACATATATGTCTGAGCATTCATGCCTACCCACTTCAAAGAATAAAAGGGTGATAGTCTCAATTATTGCTAGAAGGTTTGGTGAACAAATTAATATAATGCCTTTGATGAAGCCTAGGCATTTGAGGGCACTGGTTAGGAAGGAATTAGGGTTTATTGTGTCGTATGATATCTGTAAAGTAGCTAAGGGAGTTGTTCTTAAAAAAATGGAGGAAAAGTACAAAGAAGAATTTATGTCTTTAAATGATTATACTGAGGAACTGAATTCAATCAACCCAGAGAACATCATTTTTTTAACATTTAAGAATTCAACTCTTGATTCTATGCCTTTATTTGACAAAATATATGTATATTTTGGGGCTTTGAAGAAAGGATTTATTGAGAGATGCAGGTACATGATTGATCTTGATGGTTATTTCTTTAAAAAATTAGTTAAGGGTTAGCTACTTATGGCTATAGGGAGGGATGAGAATAATCAAATGTTCCCAATTGCATGGGCAATGGTGAAAAAAGAGAATATTGAGACTTGGACATGGTTTATATAAAAACTTTGTGATGATTTAGGTATCAAAGATGGACTTAGATAGTCTGTGATCAGTGATATGTAAAGGGTAATTTTTCTAATTGCCTTTTTATTTACTTTTTCATACTTGTTTATTTAATTGGTATAATTGTTCTGTTCTAATACATTACCTTTTTTTTTCAATATTTAGGTTGATAAGATCTATTAGGAATATATTGCCAGAGCAAAGAATGTGTTCTAGGTATATTTATGCTAAGTGAGGGAACAGTCATAGAGGAAAAGACTTGAAATTATAGTTTTGGATATTTGTCAGGTCTCCCAACGAACTTGAGTTGAAAAAACAATTAGAAATCATGGCAGGTATTGAGGGAGGGTTTAGGGCAAAGGAAGAGTCACTGGAAAAATGGCCAATACATGATTGGTGCCAAGCTTTTTTTAATGACATCATTAAATGTGATGTCATTGATAACAATATGTGTGAAACTTTTAATGGTGTCTTTTTAAAAGCAAGGTGCAAGCCTATCATTAGCATGCTAGAGGATATTAGGGTTTATGTAATGAAGAGACTGGTGCCAAAAAAGGAATGCTGCTAATGAATGGAAGACTAACTATGGCCCTATAATTGTAGAAAATGTTGAGCAGTTTAGGCAACTATCTAGAAAATGGAAGATTAAATGGAATGGCATTGGTGGGCCTGAAGTATATTGTGAGAATGTTGAAACACAAGAGAGAGAGAGTTTCATTATTTTGTTACAATACCATTCATGTTCTTGTAAGAGATGGGACATAAGTGGAGTTTCATGTTAGCATGTAATGAGTGCAATAATGTATAAGGGATTAGATCCACTTAAAGTTCATGGTTGAACAAGGAAAAATATTTATGTGCTTACAAGCACATGTTGAATCTGTTATAGGTAAGCAATATTAGCCCAAAAGTGTTCATGGACCAAATTTATCTTTTTTAGTAAAAAAAATGCCAAGTAGACCAGCAAAGAAAAGAAGAAAAGAACCCATTGAAAGTAAGAATGGGACCAAACTATTAAGGCAAGAAAGGAAGATGACGTGAATATTGTTATGGAGAAGCCTACAAGCTAGGATATCAAAGGACATCATAATTTATAAGAAAATTTTTTCATACTTGTTTTGTTCTTAAATGAATGAAAATCATATTATACTAATTGTTTTAAGTATGTGTAGGCTACTGATAATAAAAATGTAAGATCAAAGTCAACCATTACAAGTGACAACATATCCTTCACTGTTTTTGTTGAAGAAAATGTAAGTGTATGCATTTTCTAATTTTGTTGCTATTGTTTGAGTTCTGATATTGATGTTCTGAGTTTTGATGTCGCTATTGTTTGAGAACAATTTTTTTTTAAAGTTCTGATATCATTGACTGTCTTGTTAACCATATAAGCCATTTGTGAGAGTTCACAAGTAAGGAAAAGGAAAAGAAAATCCTACTTACCTAGCATAGGGATTTGTTTATACCAAAACCCAAATAATAGGATTTCGATATTCAATGTAAGTTATTACTTATTTTATTTACTTTATACAGTTTAAGGTGTTGAGACTAATACTATGGATTTCATAAACATAACTTGGAAGACTTGATGCACTGATTATATAAAGGGGTGGCATTGTGTCTAGTCAATACATCATTCGAAAAAAATTACTGGTAAATAGCCATTGATTGATCCTTACATAACCATTTTTTGTGCTATATATTGAGTCTCACTTTTTATTTTAAATTTTTTGTTATATGGCACAAAGGAGCAAGAAGGTCTTGCAAAAACATATGTCAACAAGAGGGAAAGAACAAGAAAGTCTGCACCAACTTCAAAGAAAGATTGACCATAAGGACTCTTTGCAACCAAATTTAGGACTTTTTAGGTTATAGGTCCTATAGTTTTAGTATTTGAAATGCAACAAAGGTTTAGCAATTTTTTGTACCAGGCTTGATACTAATGTAGTTATCTGGTTTTATAGCTATAAGTTTTATAGTAGCCAAACATTCTGGTCATTTTGTACTACCAGATTGATGATTTTTTGGGTTACAGTTCCTATAATTACATATTGAGTTTTGAAAAAATGTTTAGCAATATTTTGTAGCAGGCTTGATACCAATATACTTGTTCGATTTTATAGCTACATGTTTGCTGTAAATGCAAACACCAATGTAAATGTCTAGTCATTTTTTGTTATAAATGCGAATAACTAAACTTAATAATTCATGTCATCGTGTTGTGCTTTGTGTTTGACACAATTTCAGATATAATACAAATAATCTTGACACTAACATGAGATGAATATTTAAATGACTTGAATAACGTAAATACGAATATAATACGTTTATTATATGTGTTACACGCGACATAACATGATTAGTATATTTAAAATTAATTTATACTTAAATAACATTATACGACACAATACGATTAACATGATTGTATACGAATAACATGATTAGACATGATTAATCCATTTATTTAAATAAAAAAATCATTTAAATTAGTATTTAAATAAAAAATTATTTAAAAATTAAATATTTATAATATATTTAAACATTAAAATGAACGATAAATACAATTATTAATTTATTTTTAAGTAAATTAAAATAATTTAAAAAAATTTTATGTTATGAATAATATTGTGTTTTAAGTATGTCATTACTGTTTGACACGAACACAACATAAATAATGTCATCTCTTAACCGTGTCTACATAATTAAGACATGAAACATAATTACACTGAACTCATATATGATTTTTTTTCATGTCGTTTTCATGTTGTGTTTAAAATTACTAAATCTATAAATAACAATGTCTTGTTGAAAACATTGTGGTTCATGATTTTAAATGGAAATAAAAATATATACATTCATGGTTGCAATCATTTTCTGTTTGGTGGTATCAATTAGTCATATCTTTTTTTGTGTTATTCTTAATAGGTATTTTATGAAAGAAACTGAAATGCAAGTATGTGTACTATAATAACTAAACATAATTTTATATTATATATACACTTTAATGACAGGAAAATTTTACATATCATCAAACAATATATATCATTCATACATGCATAATTACTCATGGCAGAGCCAACATATTATTCCTAAGCATGTCATCCTTACCCACTTCAAATACAAAACATAATAATATTAACAAACTAGACATCAAACCCATTTTGTAGAACCTTTTTTACTTTGTTTTCATTTTTGCATCTAACATTACATTCAATCTTACTTGTAACATATCATTATCAGTTTTTAGTATAGCAACTTCATCAAATAAATTATCACTATTAAACATTATTATTTTGCATTCATCATCACTTTTTAACTTAGCATTTATTCTTCCTAATGCTCTATTTTTTGATTGCATTAAAATTTTAGTTTTTTAATGCTCATTTTTAGTATAATTTTATATTTATTTTGGCTTGTTCCTTAGGATTTTTAGCAAAATTACTCATAAATGCACATTTATCTTATGTGTAAGTACAAATAGAGAAAATGAGAAAGTTTGGACAATCCGGACACATTTTGGAGGATTTATGATGGTAAATGCTAGTAAAGGTCACAACAAGTGTAATTATGCTTCATTGCCTATTAAGGGAGTTCTTTTTACCCTTTTCTTTTATAACTTCTTGAGCTTAAATGAACTTTATGGAACCATATTTCAAGTCCTAATTCTTATAATTTTCATTTAGAATTATCTTTCTTATCTCAATTATGCATTAGTAGCTTTTTAGGATTTAATACATGCTTGAAAGGTAATGTGTGCATTAGTAAGTTGGATGTTAATTTTTATATGGTAAATTTCTAAAAAATTTTTCAAGCATTATAATACATAAATTTTTCTTTTTATGACTTGAATTTTGGCAGAAAAATTAAAGAACAAATCGATGCATTTAACACCAAAAGGAGGGAACATGGATGCAAGCTTACATTTTGGAAGTTGACCATGTAACCAATGCATTTTGGTGCCATCTTTTGAAAACTTAAAAGAGGTTTTAAGAAGCACATGAGCTGGCACTTTGGAGAGTTGCTATTGGCTATAAAAAAGACTTTTTGCCATGGCAAAAATGTATGAAGAGAAGCTAGCAAACTAGTAAAGAGTTTTAAAGTCAAACAACCATGCATCAAGTGTAGAAGCAAAGAGGAAATAAGTCCTTAGAAGCTTTCCTCATTGTTGATATTTTGAAGAGTTTTCTTGGGGCTTCATTCAAAATTCACATGACTATAATTAGGAGTAGAGCCAACCATTTTAGAGAAAACTTTAGCTTAAGATTTTATTTTTCTTATTCTTTAATTTTTGCACTTTTTTTTACTGTATTTTTATTTTTTTAGCAACCAAATAGCCTTTGATCTTCATGTTTTTCTATTGATTTTGAATGCACTTTTACATTTTCTTAAGTATTTTTTAATGATCTTTATAATTTTAGCAATAATACTTACAAATTTTATTGATTTCTAGCTCAAATCTACTAATTTTTCATTGATACTCAAATTTGTTTTTAAATCTACTAGTTTTAACTTACTTGTGATTTTTTTATGATATCTCATTCAAATCTTTTTTTTTTTTTTTGCTCAAATTTTTTCCATAGTTTCCTAATTCAATTAGCTACAACATATTTAAAATTTAGCCTCAAACTTGCACCATAATGTTCGAATCAAGCTTGGAAATTAGTCTAGATGACAGTGACAAGTGCAGATCATATGTAATCAATCAAGATTGGCGTGGAACTGCTCTCTCCTTTCCTAGTTGTTTGTCTTCTTTTCACTTTAAATCTTTCGTTTTACGTGTTTACTTGTTAATTCTTACTTGATTCCGTTTATTTCTTTACATTTCATTACTGTTTGGATCATTTTCTTAGATGATATGATTTTTCAAATTTTGCACCTGTTTTGAAGTTAAGTTTGTTGAGTTTATTTCTTTGTTGAATCAGACTATTTTCTTGTTGATTTAGGTAGTTAACCAATAGATCTAAGTTGCTCTATCTTAAATGAAGTTCATTTACAGTATATAATTGTAGATTGAATTTTTCTTTTACTATTTCATTCAGTTTTCAGTACATATCAGCAGATGTTTTAGTTTTTTTATACTATTTATGTATTTTTCTACATATTTTCTTTTGCCATTTTATTTTTCATTTAGTCATTTACTCTTCCATATAAATTCCAGATTAGGTGTAGATTCAATTGTGCCATGCATGAGTCCAAATTGTGAAGTGTAAAAGTTAGTTTTTAGCTTGTTCACTTTTCTTTTCCATTATAGTTTAAACCTTCAATGTTGTAT
Source organism: Durio zibethinus (assembly GCF_002303985.1). The sequence goes on along the minus strand of NW_019167882.1, from coordinate 11,177,776 downwards.
TTCCTCTTTTCCTCTATTTAGTTTTTGCTCTTCAAGTCAACATTTCATCTAGTTTGCTCAGTGTTTAGATAATGTCTAGGTTGTTTTTAAGAGATTTTGTATGTTTAGAATAGCTTACACTTGTAACAACCAACTTTCTTTTCATGAGTCATGCATAGGCATTAAATTTAGTTTTTGAATAGTGGGTTAGGCTCTTTCATTTGTACGTCATCTTTGTAAATTCATTTCAAGTTTGGCTTTCAATTATTCATTTTCTTGTAGTTATCATTTGTTCTTGCATTTTAGGTTTAGCTATAATTTCTCATTTGCATTTTATTCATTGTTTTCGATGTTTAGATTTTTTTAATTTGGTTACTTGATTTTTTTTAGTAGAATTTTAATTTTTGCATATTAGGTTTATTTTTACTTGTTAATTTTGTTTAGTTAATTTTTCATGCTTTTTTTTTATTAAATAAACTTTAGTAAGAGTAAGGTGATAACCGGTAATTAGCTTAGGAAGTTTTACCTAATCCTTGTGGAATCAACATTCTGATCGAAAAATAACTTTTACTATTTGTCTGACCTGTATACTTGCAAATTTTTCATATCAAGTTTTTTACGTCATTACCGAGGATTAGGTGTAAAAAGTCTTAAGTTAATATCAACTTTTACCATACTCTTCTATAGATTGGTTCCCTTTAGTGCACATACCTTAGGCTTGAGCTTAGGCTTGTTTTGGTTTTAGGTGTATATATCATAGGTTCCTTTTGTTGATAATTTTTCTTCTATATTTGTACATACTTAGGTTTCCATTTTCAAAGTGGTTCATTAGGTATAGTGTTCTTGTGGCCCATGTATGCACTCAATTAGGAATCATGAGTTGATCCCTTTAGATTTTGAGCTTGAGGCTACTTGTAGTAGGATTAGAAGGGAAAACAAATTGATACTACCATCACCATGGTCGAGCAAAACACTAGAGCCCTTAAGGATTATGTTGTGCTTAATCTTCATGGTTTTCAGCCAGCATTAGGAGGCCAGTGATTCAAGCCAATAATTTTGAAATTAAACCTGCAATTAGCCAAATGATACAATAGTTGGTGCAATTTAGTGGTCATTCGAGTAAGGATCCAAATACTCATTTTTGAGATTTTTTGGAGATTTATCATACATTTAAATAGAATGGTGTTATTGATGATGCCATTAAGCTTAAATTATTTTCATTTCCTCTTAGAGATAGAGCCAAGAGTTGGTTAGCCTTGATGCAATCAAATTTCATCACCACTTGGGATGATTTAGTACAGAAGTTCATGACTAAATTTTTTCCTCCGACCAAGACAGCTAAGCTTCGAAATGAGATCACTATATTTGTCCAACATGACTCAAAGACCTTATATAAGGCATGAGAGAGATACAAGGAGCTCTTAAGGCGGTGTTCACACCGCGAACTATTGAAATGGCTAAAGATTCAAAATTTTTATAATGGGTTAATACTTAACACTAGGACACTTTTAGATGCAGCATTGCGAGGTGCTTTAATGAGTAAGCCTTCTGACATAACTTATGAGCTTATTAAGAATATGAGGACTAATAATTATTAGTGGTCTAATGAGAGACAGTATCCTAGAAGAGCTTTAAGGGTGTACAAGGTTAGTAAGCTTACAACGTTTAGTGTTAAGGTAAATTTCCCACCTATATTTGTAAAGTCTTTATATTATAAGGTTCCATCCTTAGAACCGAGTCATAGTCATTCTAGGTTTACTCATACACATAGTTCCTTAGCAATGTGTGACGGATATAGGGTAGGACACTTAAAGGAGTCATGTTCGAGCACCCATTCAGAGAGTATCCATTATTTAGGACAAACCCCTAAGCAACCTAAAAACCCCCATGTTCCCACATATGGACTAGGTTAGAGGAATAACCCAGTTAAGTCTATCCAATTTATAGAAGTACCAAACAATCTTAATGCACTTGACCACCTTAACCACCAATTTTCAATAGCCACTTTTTCAACAACAGCAACCTTCACAGCATTACATACCTTCATTTCCATTTATGCCACCCCAACATAAGAAAACCCCAATCAATGATTTTTTAAGTTCTTTTATTACAGCTCAGACCTTGTTTATACATACCTAAAATACCATGTTTCAGAATCATTCTACATCCATAAGAAACTTAGAGACCTAAATTGGTCAATTAGCAACCTTTTTTAGTACCTGACCCCAAGGCATCTTACCCAATAACATAGAGGTCAACTTTAAGAGGGAGGGAAATGAGCATTGTAAGGCAATCACATTTAAAAGTGAGAGGCAGTTAGCTGGTGACCAAGGCTTGATAGGTTATCAAGATGTGCCAATTGAGAAGTCTGATGATGATAAGCTTGATAGATGTTAGGAAAATGGGGTTTAGCCCCATGTAATTGGTTTTGGATTAATCAAAGGCCATGGGCCTTAGTCTTTTTTTTTACACAGTGCCCTAACTACTTAAAAAAAAGAGATAGGGTTATTTTAAGATAATGTCGTAAATCAAGAAGAAAAAAAAAGCTAGAAAAAGCAGAGAGAAAAAAGAGAAAGGAAAGTTGGTTGAACAAAAGTTGATCCGTGATCCGATTAAACTGAAACTTTATCAATAGGTTTATGATTTAGAGTTTTACATTCTGAATGGTGAAGATTGGATTTGAAGCTCTCTATGAACAAATCCAGGGTGTATTTGTTGAGTCACTTATTTGGTGAGATTTCTCCAATTATCTCTCTAGTTATTGATTAGCTTTACTTTTAGTTAGAAAAAAACTTTGTATATTCATTATTTGATAGTGAAGATTTTTTTGATGGTCCGTGATTTTTCTCTATACACTAGAAGGTTTTTCATGTAAATCTTGGTGTGCTTTACTTTTTCTATGTTTTTTTATTATTGATTGTTGTCTATTATTATGGGTTTATTGTAATTTATTGTTTCTATATTATTGTGATTATTGCTTCAGGTGCAACAAGTGGTATCAGAGTCAGGTTATTTTGAGACAATGATACAGAAGCAGCTCAAAATAGAAGTAGATTCTGTTTGAGATCATAAAAGGTGATACAAGTTTCATGATAAAATTGACAGCATCAAATTATTCAATTTGAAAGCCTATGATGAAAGTCATTTATACTGTAAAAATTTATAAAAGCCAGTATAAGTGATTCGGTAAACCAACAGATATGAAAGATGAAAACTAAAAGAAATTAGGTAGAAAGACGTTGGCTACAATCAGAAAATGGATTAATATTAGCATATTTCATCATGTAGCACAGAAGGTAGACACCCACATTGTTTAAGAAAAAATGGTTACATTGTATAAAAAAAAAGTATGAATAAAGTTATGTTTGTTAAAAAGCTTACAACTTTATAGTACAGAGATGGACGATCTATTATAGAGCACTTGAGTGATTTTTAAGATATATTTAATCGGATGACTAATATGAAGCTTAAGATGGATGATGAAATAAAAGCATTATTTTTTTTGAGTTCATTGTCATATAGCTAAAATACTCTAGTTGTGACTATTCTTAATTCAGCTCCTGATTATAAGATAACATTGAAGATGGTAAAGGACAATATGCTTAATGAAGAAGCAAGATAAAAAGATGTAGACCCTGGTAATTAAGCTCTGGTCACGGAGAACAGGAGTAGAAATATCGATAGAGGTCAGGACTCAAAAAGTTGTACTAAGTCTAAACATAGATCCAAGTCTAGAGATAAAGTGAAGTATTTTCATTGTGGTAAAATAGATCATATAAAATGAAACTGTAAAATCTTAAAGCAAAAATAAAAAGATGAGAAAGGCAAGAGTTCAGATGATGATAATGTTATAGCAGTAAATTCAGATAGTGATTCAGTTACTTTGATTTGTACACATGGTGATTGTAATCATGTTAGTGATCCTAGCATTAAGTGGATAACTGACACAGGAGTGGCATATCATTGTGTTCCGAAGAGAGAGTTGTTTACAACTTCAAAGTAAAAGATTTTGGTTGCACTAAGATGAAAAATAAAAGTGTATCGTAGATTGTTGGGATTTGTGATATTATTATACAAACTAGTACAGGTTACATGTTAACTTTGAGGGATGTCAGATACATTTTGGATATGAAATTGAACTTACTTGTTATTGATGTCCTTGATAAAAAAAATATGAAGGTCGATAAAAGAATGGGTAGTGGAGCTTCTCAAAGGATCTATGGTAGTTGCAAGGGAAAAACTATGCTACACAATGTATAAAACATGGATGTAATTGAATGGTAACCATGTAAATGTTGTTGAGGATGATGCTTCAGTAAACTTATGGCATAAAAGGCTGACACACATGAGTGAGAAGGGGTTACAGGTTTTGGCAAAACAGTCTCTTATTCCCTTAACCAAAGGTATGTCTCTTGATTCATTTGATTATTATTTGTTCGGTAAGCATTGTAGGGTTTCTTTTCATAAGAGTTCTCAAAGAAAAGAAAATAGATTGGAATTGATTTATTCTAACGTATGTGGTCCCATTGAGGTTGAGTCATTAGGTGGTGGTAGTAGATATTTTGTTACTTTTATTGATGATACTTCATGTAAGACTTGAGTGTATATGTTAAAATACAAAAGTCATGTACTATAGTATTTTTAAAAATTTCATGTCATAGTTGAAAGGATGATAGAGTTACATTTAAAGTGTAATCGGACTGATAATAATGGAGAATACACATCCAAAAAATTTGAAGAGTATGTTCAGAGTATGGGATCAAGCATGAGATGACAAAACCTGTAACATCGCAGCATAATGGTGTAGTTGAAAGGATGAATTGCACCATTGTAGAAAAAGTTATATGTATGTTAAGGATAGCAAAATTATTAAAGCCATTCTGGGGTAAAGCAGTCAACACAGCTTGTTATTTGCTTAATAGGTCATCATCAGTTCCTTTAGGCTTTGACATTCTAAAAAACGTGTAGACAAGAAAAGATGTTTCATACTCTCACTTAAAAGTTTTTAGATGTAAAGCATTCATACATATGCCAAAAGAACAGAGGTCAAAGTTTGATAGTAAAGTCACATAGTATTTTTTGTAGGATATGGTGATGAGAAATTTAGTTATAAGGTATGGGATCCAGTGAAGAGAAATACAGTCAAAAGTAGAGACGTGATCTTTCATGAAAAAAAAATTATAGCAGATCTTAAAAAAAATAAAAAGACTACACGAGTTATTATTGAGTGTAATATTTCAATATCGATAGAGGTTTCATAAGAAAAAGCCACAGATGATAGAAATGAGCAAGAAATAGAACTTAAGGATATGAATGAGTAGCCATAGTTAGTGATGAGTCAAATACAATCAATTTTGAGCAAAGAAAGCAATCCTCTCTACCTGCGAGTGTTGAGTAGGGAAAGTTACCTTCGGTATCAGGTGATGTACAGTCTCAGCCTAAAAGATATACTAGAGAGCGCAGGCCATCTACCAGGTATCCAATTTTAAATTTTATTTTGGTTATCAGTGAAAAGGAACCAGAGAGCTTTCAAGATGTGCAGGTTACTTTGGATAGAGAGTACTAGTTAAAAGCAATGAAAGAATAGATGGAATCATTACGAAAAAATGGTATTTATGATCTTGTTAAACTTTCAAAAGAGAAGAGGCCATTGAAAAATAAATAGGTGTTCAAGTTAAAAAAAAATGGTGATAAACTAGTGAGGTATAAAGCTCGATTGATGGTAAAAGATTTTTCTTAAAAATCAGGCATCAATTTTGATGAGATCTTTACTCCAATTGTGAAGATGAGTTTCATTCGAATAGTATTAAGATTAGCAGTTAGTTTGAATCTTAAGCTTGAGCAACTTGATGTTAAAACTATATTTTTGCATAGTGACTTGCAGGAAGACATTTATATGAATTAGCCTGAGGGTTTTGAAATGAAAGGGAAAGAGCACTTAGTTTACAAATTGAAAAAAAGCTTGTATGGCTTGAAACAAGCTTCGTAACAGTGGTACAATAAGTTTGATTCTTTTATGGTGAGTCATAGTTATAAAAGAATGGCACCAGATTCTTGTATGTATGTCAAAAAATTCCCTGATGGTAACTTCGTTATTCTTTTATTATATGTTACTGATATGTTGATTGTGGGATAAGATATTGGTATGGTTCACAGGTTAAAAGAACAATTATCCAAGTTCTTTGACAGAAAAGATTTAAGTTCAGCAAAGTAGATTCTAGATATGGACATTATTCGGGATAAGAGAGTTAGAAAACCATGGTTATTACAGAAAAAGTATGTTGAATGAGTGCTTAGTAAATTCAACATGCAACATGCTAAATCAGTTAGCAGTCCATTTACCAACCATTTTCATCTGAGAAGAAATCTTGTATAGTGTCTAAAGAAGACCAATTAGCTATATCTAGTATTCTTTATTCTTTTGCAGTTGATTCTTTAATGTATCTTATGATTTGTACACAACCTAACATTGCTCATATAGTTGGTGTAGTAAATAGATTTTTTTTTTAATCCGAGAAAGGTTCACTAAGAAGCAGTGAAATGAATTTTTAGATATTTGAGGGGTACCTCAAAATTGTACTTGAGTTATGGAGTTTCACAATCAGTTCCAAAATGGTTTACTGATGCTGACATGACAGATGATATTGATGGTAGAAAATCTACTTCAGGATATTTGTTCATTTTTACAGGAGAAGCTGTGTCTTAGCAATCTAAGTTGTAAAAGTGTGTTGCTTTGTCAATTACAGAGGTAGAGTATATTGCAACAATCGAAGTAGGTAAAGAAATGATTTGGATGAAATGTTTTCTTCTTGAATTGAGGTTAAATAAAAAAGAGTATGTAGTATTTTGTGATAGCCATAGGGCTTTATATTTGAGTAAGAATGCCATGTACTATGCAAAAACAAAGCATACTGATGTTAGATATCATTGGTTACATTCAGTGATTGAAGAACAACAAATGTTATTGAAAATAGTCCATACTGATGAAAATGTAACAATATGTTAACTAAAATACTTCTCAAAAAGAAGCTTGAGCTATGTAGTAACTTGACCAGAATGAGTTCCTTAGCCCAGATAAGTTTTAAATGAAACTGCTATGGTGATAAATCTTCTCCTAATAGGGTTAGAGGGGAAGATTGTTAGGAAAATGGGGTCCAACCCCATATAATTGATTTTGGATCAATCAAAGGCCATGGGCCTTGGTCTTTCTTTTTACACAGTGTCCTAGCTACTTAATTAAAAAAAATTGAGCTATTTTAAGATAGTGTCACAAACCAAGAAGAAAAAGAAAAAAAGTCAAAAAAAGCAGAGAGAAAAATAGAAGGGAGAGTTGGTTGAATGGAAGTCAATCCGTGGTTCGATTGAGCTGAACTTTATCGGTAGGTTTATGATTTAGAGTTCTACATTCTAAACGGTGAAGATCGGGTTTGAAGCTCTCTATAAACAAATCCATTGTATATTTGTTGAGTCACCTATTTGGTGAGATCTCTTCAATTATCTCTCTAGTTATTGATTAGCTCTAGTTTTAGCTAAAGAAGAACTTTATATATCCATTATTTGATAGTGAAAATTTTTCTAGTGGTCCATAATTTTTTTCTCTACACTAGAAGGTTTTTCATGTAAATCTTGGTGTACTTTACTTTTCTTGTATTTTTTATTATTGATTGTTGTCTATTGCTGTGAATTTATTACGATTTATTACTTTTGTATTATTATGATTATTGCTTTAAGTGTAACAATAGAGACCTAGTTAACTATGAGGAGAAGGGTAAAAAGAAGGATGGGGGTATAGTCCCTATTCATACCCAGTTACCATAGACACCATCACATAGTGCTTTACCAAGTTCATCTAGACCTATTTCTCTAAAAGTTGAGCTACCTAAACCTTATATTCCTTTCCCTCAGAGATTTGAAAAGTAGAAGGAAAAGAAGTAATTTTCTAAATTTCTTAAAGTGTTTAAGAAGCTACACATTAATATCCTATTTGCAGATGCACTTGAGTAGATGCCTATCTATGCAAAATTCATGAAAGATATTATCTGTCGAAAAGGGAGATTGGAGGATTATGAGACAATTACGCTCACCAGTGAGTGCACATCATGTTTGGCTTTCAAGTATGCATTTTCTTATAGCTATCATTTGTCCTTGCATTTTAGGTTTAGCTATAATTTTCATTTGCCTTTTATTCATTGTTTTCGATGTTTAGATTTCTTTTATTTTTATTTTTATTTGGTTACTTGATTTTTTTAGTACAATTTTAATTTTTGCATATTAGTTTTTTTTCTTTTACTTGTTAATTTTGTTTAGTTAATTTTTCATGCTTATTTTTTTATTGAATCAACTTTAGTAAGAATAAAGTGATAATCAGTAATTAGTTTAGAAAGTTATACCTAATCCATGTGGGATCAACATTCTTACCAAAAGGTAGCTTTTACTATTTATGCGGCCTATATACTTGTAAATTTTTTGTATTATTTTCATCTTCAAAATTGAATTTTCTCTTTTTAAACCTGTATTGGCATCCCTTAAATCAATAATCCATAGTTTCAAATGTTTTCCTCGATCGGCTTATGATGCCAAGTAAAAAATTGATATTGATTTCCTTGTGCACATCATACATTTCAATTATAGATTTTATTATCATGCCAAGCACAATCTTAGGGATAATCAAACTTCAAAACCATGCTTTAGACTTAATAATCAAACTTTAAACTTCAAATATAACTGATAATTATTGTAGCCAAAGAAATGCCTTCCAGGATTATCATCACTTGTTGAAGTGACTTGATAAGGCTTTAATCCATAATAGCATAACACAAACTCATCTCCATAATCATAGGTTACTAAAACAAATTTGAATCTATTGTCAATTCAACATTCAGTCGTAATAATAAAATTATAAAAACAAATGTCAATTTGTTGTCAATTTAGGGGTTAACAATCTTTGGACTCCTTACTTTTTTGGTAAACAATAAACTCAATAATGTTAAATATACATTCAAAGTAAAAAAAAAAAAAAAATTATCATTCTTGGATTTATTATAGTTTTCCATCAATTTTTCTATTTTTTTCTTTAGCTTCAAATAAGCTCAACCCAATCAAAATGCTAATAAGAAATCACTATATCTAATGGGAAATCATTGCATATGACCACAATCAATGTAACATTGCAAACCTAATCTTTAAAAAACAATTCTAATAAAGAATATAAACCTGTCAACCCAATCTTTTCAATGTAGCAATTAGGGTTTAGGGTTTTCAAATAATCCATTTTTTCAATTCTATAAAAATATCAATAAGAAAAAACTAACAGATTGCAATCAAAGTGCAACAAAGTTTTACTAATAAACCAATGAGAAAAACGATTCATCGCTCACACTTGTTCTTGTTTCCAATCCGAATTAGAGAAATTGAACATTTCTTCTTATAAAGTTTATTGATTCATCAAAATTGAACCCCTTTTCACTTTTAATCAATTCCTTCAACTTTTCTATTCCAAGATTTCAATTTGAGTTCATGATCTTTTAGAACAAACGAGAAACAAAGGATTTGAGAATTAAGGATTTTAAGTTCTTTTCAGTTTTATGGTTTCACAATTTTCTGTTTCTCTTTTTTTTTGTCACAATTTATTTTTTTTTGTTAATGATATTAATATATTATTAAGTTTAAATAATGGTCGACATGAATTTTTGGTAGTCCACATGGCCAGAATTTATAATACACGTCAACATTAACAAAGTTAAGAACAGAAAAGAAAATCACGTTAATAGCTACGTCAGCCATTTAACGAATAAAATTTAACACTATTAACTATTGAACTAAAATCCTTAAAAATAATACTACAATGATTAGTTCCTTTAAATAGTATTAAAGAGATTAAATTCCTAAAAATCGATTAGTACATGGACCTTTGGCATATTTTGACCTAAAATGAATAAATGGGCAAAGAGGACAAATTCATCACTAGTTATGTCACGTCGACCTAACTTTTCCATATGAAGAGCAGAAATAAGTGTCAAAAATTTGCAGGCTGCATCCCATCAGAGCTATTGTGCTGTGTCTTAAGCGTGAAGTTGGTCTTCAGAATGCATATCGGAAGATAGCATCAGCTACACCATCTTCATCATTGCTAGCACCAATTACATCAGCCACAGCTTTTGTTTTCTCCGATCCATTACTGAGAGCAATTCCTAGAGATGCTAACTGAAGCATTTCAACGTCATTTTCCCCATCACCAATGGCCATTATCTAGGGAAACAGAAAAGAAAAATATTAGAATTATTAATGTCAATATAGGCATATCTCTATATTTAGGCTCACAAAAGCATATTTCAGTCGGTTAGCATCATGATAGTTCTACTTCTATCCTTGTAAAAAAGGTAATTAAACATCGTAGCAGCTAGTTTTCCAGTCATCTAAGCCCGCATGCTGCATTTGCTGTGTGAATATCCAAAATGAACTATTGGAAGGCTAGTTTCACTATATCCAAGCAAATTAGGCGAATGCGAAAGAGAAATAGAGAAAAGAATTAGGTGGATGGAAGAAAAATGGAGAAAAGAATTAGGTGGATGGGAAAGAAAAATGGAGAAAAGAAGATAGAAGATAGGAGAAAATGTTGTCTGTACCTCATTTGCATTGACACCCCAATGATCAAGTAGCATTTTTACTCCTCTCCCCTTTGAAGTCCCCAAGGGAATGATTTCAAGCATGTCTGGTACAGCTTGGATAACATTAGCACGATCTCTTGTTGCTTCTGACCAGTATGGACGCAAATTAGTTGCTATTCCCTCAGCAGTGTCAAAAAAGATCAGCTTCTGCAAATCCAGAAGATGTGCATTAAATGATAAGGACCATATTCAACAAAATCCACGATATCTATTGGATTGGATTCTGTGATGGCATTTAAACAAAAAATCTTTAATCACCTTACGCTTTTCTTTCTTGAAAAGTAGTTTTATGTCAACAGCAATATCATAGACATGCATCTATATTAGAATCGCAGAAGCCATGGGCAATGAGTGCCACTGTTTCTGATAGCATTTTGGGATTTAATTTAGAATTAAAAGTGAAAGACCAGAAATGCATTTAGGTAGGAAGAACGCAAGCATTAGTTACTCATGCCAGGACTTCTCAAACCATATTAAAGATTGCAGTTGTTGAACAAATAACCAGATTCACTCGAACTCAATAATAAATGAAACAACCACCATAGCTCCTTTTTATCTATTTCACAGACAAAAATGTTGAGTCCTTGCAGACAAAGATATACTCCTATTACTTTCTATCTATGCTTTAAGCAAGAACTAAATCTCTGCCTGTACCTGTGTGTCAGCAGCAGCCACCAGATGCTCAATTGAAGGCATGATCTCTGCCTGTAAAAGTTGTTGTGTATCATACACATCATAAAAATTTTATTGATCAACAAATAAAATGTATTAATACAAGGAAAAAGTACACGGCACCTTTGGCTCATGATATACAGTATGCAGTGTGTCAACAAGAGGGTGATCAAATAGGGTTAAACAGCGATCCTCGCAAAATGCAATAAGAGGAACCTCATGCTCCAAAGAGTAACGGCCTGCCTGAAAATTTTAAGAACAGTTGAATTATGATAAAAACAATAGATTTATTTTTAAAGGATCTAACATGGCTATTGCCAATCAGGGAATTAAGTGATTAGTTTGTTTGATTCCCTTTCTTTTGGGCAGGGGTAGTTAAAAATCATTCACCCAGTCCACTTCATGTCTGACACAAAACAGACCACCCAAATTGTCTCTGATCATTCCTAGGAAGACTAGCACTTAGAGATCACTAGATGAATAATGGCTAATGGAACCTATCCTTTTCTTCCTCTTGATAATCTTGGGACAGGAGAGAGGAGTGAGAATATCCTCATATAAATTTGGCAATGAATACTATTAAATGAAGTCCTATCTAAAGAGTAATGAGAATAAATTGCAGCCTCTGGCAAAAAAACTGCTCAAATTAAAATGAAATAAAGACAGAATTCAGATGAGAATTTAAGAATATGAATTTTTCCTGATAAAGAACTTGGCAGAATCAGCAATTTCAGTAAAGTAAAGAAATTGCAGCTAATACTTTGCTCCTCCAGAGAAGTTTTCGGTAACTAGCATCAGTGCAGTTACTAGTAACTAGCACAATTAACTTAAATAAACTACTATCTGTTCAAACAAAATACAGTTCATATAACATTATAATGTGAGAGAATTTCTCTCAATAAATGTTAGGACACACAGACCGAGCAACATCCTACTACTCACAAAAGACAATGAAAACTTAACATGCAGATTGTAAAAAAATATTCAATGTTAGCAAGTAACCTTTTACCAGGAAAAGAAACCACAATCCCAAGTCCGTAAATCAATAGCATAAAGAAAATTGAAACTCCAAAGTCTTGCGACAAGAATCATTTGATGTTTAAGCAAAAGAGGTATTACCTCTCTGCAAACATTTGGATCTAAATTCCCTTTAAAAACTTCTCGTCCATTTATACCATAAACAAGTAATCCCTGAGGGCAAGAAGAAGAAAGCAATTGAGTTAACATCATGGTACTAATGTAAACTGTCACAGGTTTTCAAGCATAAGAAAGTGTGCAGAATTAAATTTTGCATTGTGTTCTAATTAGGTTCATTGAGAATGTGCCAGATAGACTCTAGTCATGGGTTAAATATGTGAACTAGTAGAAGTTGACCACAAAAGCTTTGTTATTAATTCTTCAAAAGTCATTTCATAGATTGTCTGAGATTCTGTGTAATAGCAATATTCCTCTATGAAAGGAAAATATGTTCATGGAGAGAAGTCAAAGGAAAACATAAAAAGAAACCCAAGAAAAACATCAGAAAGGGCTAGAGGACTGTGTTCCTCCAACAATATCCTTCAACAAGTGGTTTCCCTTCAACTTTTAAGCTTGGCATCTCTACTCATAGAAATAGATATAATAAGAGTTTCGTGGTACATTCTTCAAAAGTCATTCCATAGATTGTCTGAGATCTGAGATTGTATTTAATAGCAATATTCCTCTATGAAAGGAAAATATATTCATGGAGAGCAGTCAAAGGAAAACATAAGAAGAAACAAAGAAAAACATCAGAAAGGGCTAGAGGACCATGTTCCTCCAACAATGTCTTTAACAAGTGGTTCCCTTCAACTTTTCAGCTGGGCATCTCTAATTATAGAAACAGATCTAATAAGAGTTTTCATGTCATTATTCAGTTGAAAGAGATGCAAGATCTCATTGCCAACAAGGATAAAGGAAAAAGAAGAACCTGTAAGAAAACCCCAGGAGAGTGCTCTGAGATGATGCCTTCTTTGCCAGCTAAATCAACCATCTGCAGAACACTTATTGCAGCAGGACGTGCCTGACATGTATCAAACCAGGAATTGGTAATCAAAATCTTAACTAGCAAGCAAAATACCAAATGGAAACATGATACATACATCAAATAAAGACATGATACAATGGTAAACTTCTTGAACAACATCCCAATAGTCAATGAATTTGAATGAGAACAAAAAGTTCCCTCTGTTCTTACTTTTCCTGTGGCTATCACAATTTTTACACCTCTTGATGATGCCTCTTTCAAAGCTCTTGCATTAGTCAATGAAACTTGGCTTTTGCTGTTCAGCAGTGTACCTAGCATTAAAGTTACAAAAACATTAGATATGGTACTGGAATTAATAAGCACTAGAATTGCAGTGGGAATAATCTCACCATCCATATCACAGAAGATGTACTTGAACTTTGGTTTGTAGAATCGAAGACTACCTTCTTTCTTCCTATCTTTTGACATATTATCTGTAAGATGATCTCACTCAAAATTATATATTATGATTTATTGTTTAGCTTCAAAATCACTAAAGAACATGCACATACAAGAAGAATATAAGCCTTGCTGGGTAAGAAATAAGACTTAAAAAGGTTCAACTAACAATAAACAGATAAAATAGGATAGTACCATTTGAATTTTCCATAGGAAGATTTGCATTAGTTTCAGCATCGTATGCACTCTGTATTAGTCCTTTTCCCTTCCATCCAAGACTCTTCAAAAGAAATTCCTCCTCCTTCTCCATTTCTTCTTCAGCATCTTCACTGATCTCATGGTCAAAACCCAATAGATGCAGCAACCCATGAAACTTCAAAGTGGATAAAAAAATAAGTTGGAGTCAATATAACATTATGATTTGGGTATCAATACCAAATGGAGTAACCATTTAAGTTGGAGTCACTCTCAAGGCTCAAGCAAATAAATGGAGAAAGTTCAAATTACTGAACCAACCATAAGGATGCGTATTTCATCAATAAGTGTGTGCCCTCGTTCTTTGGCTTGCCTTGCAGCAGTCTCAACAGAAATAACAATATCACCCAACATAAGCTGCAAAGAAAGAAAGAAATGTCAATTGCTTTAAACTTACCAGTTAAGGCAAACATTTCAGTCAACAAATATACTACTTACAATAGGAAGCTTAAGTTCAGGAACATGTTCTGACATGGACAGGACATCGGTAGCATGGTCTTCGTCCCTCCATTCCTTGTTTAGTTTCCGAATGAAGTCATCGTTACAAAGGAGTACAGACAACTCTACGCTTTCGAAACCACCAACATCTTGAATAACAGTATCTCTTGTTTTATAATTTGAGCCCTTTAAACGGTCAAAAGCTAACTTCATCGCTATTGGCACATTAAGACGAAGTAACTCCGCAATGCTCTGCAATATGTACGCAGTTGAAAAACAAAGAGGATAATTGAAATTGTCTATGCACTTTATTTTCTTTCATATTCTCGAGAAACTAACAGAAAATCCGTTAATACTAGCATTTTCAGGAGACCTAAAAATGAAATAAAGTAGAAAACGGCTAAGGAATTATCCTTTCTTTCATTTTCTCGAAAATCAAACTGAAAATTAGTTAACACTAGCATTGTTTGAAAGGTAATGTAAGATTCAAATATTTTACCAAAATTTCATGATCATCAGGTAACTCTTCTTCAATGCAAATACTGACACTGAGCTCCAACTGCTTCTCTTTACTCTTCGCTGGCCGTCTTCTCACCTTCCGATACTCTCTATTCGAGGCCGAAATGATTCGCGTTAGCCTCGATAGTCTCCTACCTTCCCGGCACAAAGCGTGAAATCTCCTACCAAAGAGGGAAGATTTCGATGAGGAAGGGACATCGAAAGGAGCCGTGTAGCGAATGAGAGATAGATTGGAAGAAGAGCGGCAGATGGAGAAGGTGATTGGAGAGCTTTCGAGAGAGAAAGTGATGGAGGCGCGTGAAATAGCAGACGCCATTGCGATGGAGGAAGGAGGGTGGAGAGAACGGAGGAGAAAAGAGAGGCGAGGGAGCATATAGATTCTTCTTTCTCGTGTTAGCGAACAGTGTGAGGCCGTTGAGACGTTAACCGCAATGGTTAAAACCCGAAACGAAATATCGAAAGGTGATTAGGATCTGCTCTTGTTTAGGTTTGTTTAATGGTTTAATCCCAGAGAATTGACCGTCGACAGTTGAGTTCTCTCAATGCTTAAAAAAAAAAGAAGGGTGGGGGGGGTGAAGATATTGGGCAACTTGACGTCTAGCTTAAAGTTTGAGACACAAAGTTACCTATCGATGGCAGCGAATTTTCATGTAATTTATTAATAGGATATTAGTATTACATATTTACATGAAAACATAATTTCTATTAATTTTTTTCAAATTTCAATTTATTTTGCCTACCATTTTAAATATAGAAGCGGAAAATTTAGATTTTTTTTTTCGAAAGTGTCAATTTGTAATATATAAAAAATTGTAAACAAAAATTTAAAATAATATATTAATATATAACTAGTTTTTTTTACTTATGTCACGCATGAAATTTTTTATTATATATTTTATAATTTAAAATTTTAATTTATACTAATTTATACATTTTATTTAGATAAATAAAAATATTCATAATTACTTATAATTTGTAATAAAAAATTACAAAAGCTATCTACGTATAAATTATTATGAAAAAATCCGAAAAAATATTATGCAAGTTTTGAAAAAAATAAATTTTAATAAACTTTTTTTTTGTATTACAAAAGTAAAATTACATATAAAAACTCAATGAAAAAATTAATCTTTTATTCAAAATTTACATATACTCTAAAAACGAAACATTATTTTAGTGTGAAAACTAAAATTTACACGTCACATATTATTTGTAGGTTGAAAACCTAAATTTTGCTTTTTTTAAAAAAAATTTTTGGGCAGTAAATTTATAAATTTTAACTTGAAATTTCAATGAAAATAAAAAGAAATTTAGCCTACTAATTAGGATTTACCATCCAATTAACGAAGGTAAAGATTATTATTTATATGATTTTGAATTGATGAAAATAAAATAAATTCACAATATTAATAATTAAATTTAATATTTCAATACCAATATAAATACTATTCAAAGTCCGAAATTACCAAAAGAAAAATGAGTATAAATCGTGATTACATGGTTATATATTGAATTATTACGTGATAAATGTTTATCTTCTATTTATTCTAAGAAAATGGTACTATATTGTAATATAATTCTAGGCTTAAATCAAGATTTATGATTTTAACTATTAGATAAAATTGTGAATAATTTGGTCAAAATTTAGTAGCAAATTAAAAATAATCAAACATGTAATATGAATTTTAAAAAACATATATTTTTATCAATTTAGTTTAATTAGGTTAATTGAAATAAATTTATTTAGCCAACTTTTTAAGGTTTAATTGGTATAAAATTATCTATATTCCATATAATAAACAATATTATCATATAAAATTTAGAAATGATTTGGTAAGAGAACATTTGAAATTAAAAATATAATTTGTTATTTTTTAATTTTGAATTAACAAAGAAAGATTTGATTTTTTTTCTATTATATTTTCCTATTAATTTCAAATATAAGAGATTTGTTAATAAATTATAAGCAATAAGATAAAAAAATTTGTTTAACATATCAAAAGTAAAAATTAAATCAAAATAGTAAACATCAAAAGATAAATGTAAATACAATTCAAAAAAAAGATAAAACAATAATAATTAATTTATGTTTAGCCATGCCTGGAATATAACTTTGTAAGTATATAATAAAGAAACTGAACAAATTGGATTAGAGTGAGAATACACCAAAAGTAGCCTACTAGCCTATGAAACTAATTAATAAAGGATATGTTAAATTATATGCAGCTTATCTTGAGGAAAAAATTATTGAATATGAGAGGATCAGAGCATTGAAAATATTTAATCTACTTAAATAGTTAAAAAGTTAGAAATTCAAAATGGTGAGATAACAAAAGCTATTATAATTACTAAAAACTAAATGGATGAGCTTACTTATTATACCTTTAATCTTAATAATCTTGAAATCTTCTTTAAGAACAAATTGTAGAATACAAATAGTAGTATACACAATAATAAAGTCAATAAGTATCAATTAAAAGATTAGCACAAATAATTTTAAGGTTATGAAAGATGATAATTCTTGTCATGGTCGGTAACACTTAAGTCTTGATTTTCTCAAGTCTACAAATAAAAAAAAAATTAAATCAAATGCATAAACCAATTAAGATTTCAAGAAACAAACATCACAATTGAAATTCATAAAATAATAGTGACAATCACTAAAATATACTAAAAAATACGGTAAAAAACATAAATAAGGGATTTAAGAATCCAAACTCATCACAAAATGAGAATTTTCTATTCAACTATTATGAAAAACTTTTCCATGTTTGATTTTGAAATTTGATTATGCCAAACTTTAATGATGAAAATTTAATTGCTCTATGTTTTATAAAAAAATAAAATATTGATTGTGAAAAGAAATTATATATATTATAATTATTTAATTTTAAATTTTTTTTAAAAAAATGTAGTTTATCCAAGTTTTATTTTAAATTAAAATAAAAAGAGGTTAATATAATTTTAAATTTAGATGTGTGTAATTTTAAATTAAAATAAAATATTTTTCTCTTTTATTTTAAATCATAGGAAAATAAAGGTAAAAAAATTTATAAACAATAGTGTTTCAATAGCAAATTTTATTTATTTAAAATTATGTGAATATTGATTAAAATGGTGTATGATTTTTTATGGTTTTTAAGATTTAAGGATTTAATCTTTAAAAACTATTTGAATTTTGTATTTTATATATATATATATATATATATATATAGGGGTAAGAGTGAGGTATGAGATTTTTTTTTTTTGGATTTAAATTAGGATAAAAATTAGGTATTTTGAAAGATTTAGATAAATCTACATTTTAAAATTTTTAAAAATTAAATAATTAATTAATAAAGTTATTTAAAACTATTTTAAGTGTCAATAATAGAGGTTGTTCATCTAAGAATCCATATAATTAAACTTTATCAGATTTTTATATATATTGTAACATTATATTATATATTATTATGATTACAATTATTCATAACGAGTTTTCATACATTAAAAAATATATAATTACTTCGTTGTTAATATTATCAAATATATTATTTTTAATATATTTAATTAAACAATAATTTAAATTATTGACATGTTTAATAATTTTCTTGATAAAAATAATATTAGAGAAAAATTTTGAAGATGTTAAAGAAAACTATTTGTTTAAAATTTTTTATTTTTTAATTTTTGAAACATCCATAAATATTCTATCTAAAACCATAGTTCCGCCTCTCAGCATAAACCAGTTCCTGTTATCAAAGTGTTATTTTATTAAAGGGTAAAATGATGTTTTTATGGTATATATTTTGAGAAAATTTTATCAAGCAAACGTCTTAATCATATTCATCTTTGGTTTCATTGTGAAAATCAAACTACGTAATTTTTTTTTTTTTTTCACCTACTCCTATAAAAATTTATTTCATTTTTTAAATTGGTTCAACCAATCAAACATTACCGTTAGTGATCGAGAAACAAAAATAAAAGAAGATTCCCATGAAAGGTTTTCGGAGGTCAAACTATTAGATCCACATGTTCCTATCTGTGGACATCAGATATTTTTTGTTATTTACTCTTTACTTTTTCTTTATAACCGGATTAGCTGAATTCAAGAAGCAAAGAATATATGCGAATCCCAAATTTGCCTCGTTTGGGTCGGCTCATTGAAGTTTCGCCTTTGAAACTGCACAGAAACAAAAGCGCCAGCCACACTGTACTTTCTACTGTAAATATATTCCGTTCATATCCACTTCTGCGTCTGCCACTTAAAATAATCAAAATAAATATAATAAAAATAAAGTAATTAATTATTTTTAGGCAGGCATCTAAACCAAAGAGAAATTTTTTTTTTTTTAAAAAAAACCTACCAGACCCTTAGCACACCGAGAAGGCGACACACCTTCTTCTATTTCCTCCCGATTTCCATAGCATTATCGAACTTTCTTCAATCCCTCTGTCTCTCTGGACCTTTCGCGTCTTTGTGCGTTGTTATTCAAAATCGAGTTTAGATCTGTTTATTAGTTCCATGAAATTCCGTGTTTGACGTTCTTCGTTGAATCTCCGAAACAGTTTTCCTACCCGTCAACGAATTAGGGTTCTGATTGGTTCTCCGTTTTGTCCGTCTTTTTGTTTTTCTCAAAATCGCATCTGCAAAAAAAAAAAAAAAAGAAGAAAAATCTTCTTAAACTTTTCATTTTTCAAATTTCCCTGATTTCGCTTGCGATTTATGTTCTAATCTAAATTTCATTACCTTATAATTTGCTAAATTGGTTTGATCCCCATTTCGGTGGCTTGAATTTGTATCGATTTTTGGGTTGAATCCAAGCTTGCGTGTTTCTGGTGTCGTTTTTGGGGTTTGTTAATTGCTAAAACCGATGGATACTCGGAGCCCTAACGGATCTTTGCGGCAGCAATCACAGCGTCCGAAGAATTATGGAATCACGAAACCAATATCCCTCGCCGGGCCTAGTGAGGCTGATATTCAACGGAATACGGAATTAGAGAAGGCAATACTAGTCTTTTCTTTTTTTAAGGATTTCATATTTTAATGATATTTAATTCACATTTTTTTATTTATTTCTGTAGTTTTTAATAGAGTTGGGGCTTTACGAGAGCAAAGAAGAAGCCGCGAAAAGAGAGGAGGTTCTTGGCCATATCGCAGCGGTAATTAATAAACAATTGAGTTTGCTTTGCTTATTGTCTTCCCATTTTCATGAAATGAAGAAAAATGTGAATAGTTGGTTGTACGTTGCGTTTTTGGGACTATTAGTTCATGTGAAGTTTATGTTTGACTTATGAATTGACTAAGCACCTAGTTGGCTAGCATGTTATGGTGATTGCTTGGTGATATCTTGAATTTTTATTACCTGTTTGGTATAGTTCTTATTAGAAAATTTCTGAAAGAGTAAACTAATTATGGAAGACTTATGCGCTTCAGAAGGCTTTAGCATGTTCATATGTCAGTAAAATGTTTGATCAAACCTAATTTTTTGGTGTGGTTCTAAAAAGTGAATTATTGTCTTTATAGATTGTAAAAAGTTGGGTAAAGCAATTAACTCGTAAAAGGGGCTACACCGATCAGATGGTGGAGGAAGCAAATGCTGTCATTTTCACTTTTGGATCTTACCGTTTAGGGGTAAGTATAAATTCCTAATTCCTTCATCATAACTGCTATTCCTTTATCTTACATTTATTTGCAATCATAGAAATTTGGTTTGAAATCTTGCATATCCATTTGTCCTGGTATGGCAGGATTCATGAATTTCATAAGAAAAAAGCCCAAGAATGTAAAATTCCCTAGGTTTACAATAGAAAAAGTAACCTTTATAAAATATCATCTGATACTTGGTTATTGAAGAAAACCTAGCAATGATACTTTGGATTGTTTGTGCTTTTTATTTTTGGTAAAAATTATTAATTCTCTTGGTGGGCATGTGCTCTGTCTGCTACTCTGCCAATTGCTATTGATGTTCATTCTGTTTAGTTTTTCATTTTTTTTGTCTGTCTTGCTAGTAAATTAAATCTTTGATATTCGGATGATAAACAACAAGTCACTATTTTGACAGGTGCACGGACCTGCAGCTGACATAGACACTTTGTGTGTTGGGCCATCCTATGTGAACCGAGAGGTGTCTTTAATCTGGCTAATCCCTTTGTTTACCTTCAATGAAGTGGGTGGTCATTTAGTTTGGGTTTTAGTAATGTTTAATTTGAATTTCGCCAGGAAGATTTCTTCATCATTTTGCATGATATTTTGGCTGAAATGAAAGAAGTCACTGAACTTCAACCAGTTCCAGATGCGCACGTCCCAGTAATGAAATTTAAGTTCCAAGGAATATCAATTGATCTTCTTTATGCAAGTATATCTCTTTTGGTTGTTCCTGATGTAAGTTTGTAACCCCTTTGATGATTTTTTGGATCTAACACTCTTGTCGACTCTACTGCATCACTTAAGTGAAGGCCAAGAATGATTTCCTTTACATAGTGCAGGATGTTGCAAGCTATCCTACGATAAAGATATCTTTCTGCCTCTCCTTCTTTCTTTTCTTGTTTTTCTAGACCTTATAGCATTTTTGTTTTGTAATAACTAATTACGTCTTTTAAGCATAGGGTGGTTTGCAAATCTGGTAGTCTTTTGTTTAAAATATCTCATTATCCTTATTAAGTAATAGTCAAAATCATCTTCAGCTCTGAGTTGTTGCAACTCATAGATACATCCTAATATATGAGTTTTTTCAGCAGTGCCTTAAATTAGGTTTTTCGTGAATAGTTTCAATAAGCAAAAGCAACTTCCGGGATTTTACAAAAAACAAATTAACAAAAAGGCATATTTAGATGATATTGTAAGTTGGGGGTTCAAAATGAATTTTACCATGTGTTGGAGGGGTCTGGGAATATTTTAACTGAATTTCTGGTTGAGACTTGGGATATCACCTTTGCTGAAGGGACTTACTAATATAGAACTTTCATAATGTTCCATTACATAGTTTGTTGCAAAGAGTTCCTATGGTGTAATCTGTATATTATAAAACCGTAAAATTTGCACTGTGCTATCTGGTTCCTATTTATATATATATATATATATATGTATATATATATGTATGTTGCTATGTTCCTATGCTGCTATGTTGGTATCTAGTTTGATATCTATGTTCTTTTTGAACTAATCAACAGGACCTTGACATCTCACATGGGTCTGTGCTGCATGATGTTGATGAGCAAACTGTTCGAAGTCTTAATGGGTGCAGGGTTGCTGATCAAATCCTTAAACTTGTTCCAAATGTTGAGGTGAATATTTTGTATGCCTACCCACCACTTGTTTTATTTATTTATTTCTCATTTTGGAGTCTTCTAATCCATTACATAATTGTAGAACTTCCGCATGACGCTTAGATGTTTGAAATTCTGGGCTAAAAGACGTGGCGTTTATTCCAATGTAAGATTATTATCTACTGGTTTCTTTTTCATCAGCTTCTTTGCTTTCATATTATGTTCTTAATTTTCTGTTTTTACTTGTTTATAGGTTACTGGATTCCTAGGAGGTGTAAATTGGGCTCTTCTAGTTGCACGTGTGTGTCAGCTTTATCCCAACGCAATACCTAGTATGCTGGTTTCTCGATTTTTTAGAGTATATACTCAGTGGAGGTGGCCAAATCCTGTTATGTTGTGTTCAATAGAAGAGGATGAACTTGGCTTTCCTGTCTGGGATCCTCGAAAGAATCCTCGGGACCGGTTTCATCATATGCCAATAATAACTCCTGCATACCCTTGCATGAATTCCAGTTACAATGTCTCTATAAGCACTCTTCGTGTTATGATGGAACAATTCCAATGTGGTAATAAAATATGTGAGGTGAGATAACATAAGGTTATTTTTATTAAGATCTAGGCCTACTTTGAGTTTGAAGTATTGATGACTTATCTTAGTAATTTTGTCTTCATGTAGGAGATTGAGCTAAACAAAGCTCAATGGAATGCTTTGTTTGATTCTTATCTTTTCTTTGAGGCATACAAAAACTACCTACAAGTTGACATAGTTTCAGCAGATGCAGATGATTTGCTGGCATGGAAAGGCTGGGTGGAGTCACGTCTTAGACAGCTTACCTTGAAGGTAAACTTTAACTTCTCCATTGAAGGTGTATCTATTAAGCTTTGAGCCACTTTTGCTTATTTTATCATTATGATGACTTTTAAGATGATAGTTCTGTACATTGAATATTTTCCTCTTTCTCATGGTTTCCATGTCACTCTGCAGATAGAGCGGGACACAAATGGAATGTTGCAGTGTCATCCTTATCCTAATGAGTATGTAGATGCATCCAAGCAATTCCCACATTGTGCTTTCTTCATGGGCTTGCAGAGGAAAGAGGGAGTGAGTGGTCAAGAAAGTCAACAATTTGACATACGGGGAACAGTTGATGAGTTCAGACAAGAGATAAGCATGTCCATGTATTGGAAACCAGGAATGGATATTTATGTTTCTCATGTTCGTAGGAGGCAGCTCCCTGCCTTTATTTTCCCTGATGGGTATAGACGACCTCGATCATCAAGGCATCCAAGCCAGCCTACTGGAAAAACTTGTGAAGGTGTCACAAGGTCCCACTCAGGGTCTGCAGAAAGACCAATCAAGAGAAAACATGATGAGACAGTGGATGAAAAACCGGACAAACCTGAGAAACGGGCCTTTATTAGCCCCCAGAGGCTAGAGTCTGGTTCTCCAGAAAGTAGTACAAGTAGGTCTGGTGGAACATCTTATATCAGCAATGGTCAAGCAGTTAAACTAGAGCGTCTGAGAACTGGGGATGTTGATAACAATTCTATTGAGAGGCTGTCTAGTTGGCCGTTAGACGGTGAAAAAAGGAATGTGGAGATTAATTTTCAGCAGGCTAGAACTGTTGATCGAGGGTCCGTCTCCACATGTGGGCAGACTTCTTTAGATATAGATAATTTGTCAGTAGTTAGAAATGTAGAGTCAGCTGAACAGATAGGCGAACCTGCTCTTAGGCAGGAGTTGCTTTCTCCATGTGAAGTTCCTGATTCCAAAATAAGGGAAACATGCAAGACTGGCTTGAATCAAGAGAAAACTGGCGATTTGGCTTCAGCTTACATTAATGAGCCAGATACTGGATCTTCTAGGAGAATTTTAAACTGGAAAGGTGGTGTTGGTGTCGATCAAGAGGTGGTCAAACCATGTAATCAAACAGCAGTAGTAGAAATTGCTGAAAGTGTATTTGGGTCAAGTTCCAATGTGCAGAACCTCAATTGCGAGGTGAATTTCTTTGTTTGAGGTATTTGGGTTAAAGATTGTAGCGGATGACAGTGAGAATACTGGAAGTTCTGGAGATAGTGAGAGCCAGAGATCTTTGCAGGGTGGTGTCTGCAGAGCAAATTTCGATTCAGTTCTGGAAAATGGACATCTGAATGCAAGTGGTGTTTTCCAAAACAGCTTGTCTGAAGAATTAAAGGTTTTGAATCCAACTTTTCGACATAAATTACTTAATTTATTTTTTATCTTCTACTTTATATTAGCTGGTTCTCTTACTGTTTTGTTCTCTATTTAGGTTACCTTTTTTTTTTTTTGTTTTATTTTTTATATATTTGGGTCATTGTAGATGCCAATCCTGGTTTTTGCTTTTTTTTTTTTCTTGAGAAATGAGGTTTTGAGCACAAAAATGGTAATGTTCTAATTTTTATGGTGCGGGGACAATTTTTGTGTCAGATGACTTTGAGAATCTTATGACTTTCTTATGTTATTTTTTTAGGAACTCTTTCAGCATTTTTCATGCAACCATTGCATTTTTGTCTAGTGGTGTCTTACCTAATTCTTTTATCATTTTAGTTCTTTGCCCAGCCAATCTCCTAACTGGTGCGAATGTGGTGGCAGGTCCTGCACCACCATCATACTTGCTATATTTCCAGTAACTGTGCTTAAGACCCTGACTTTGTTTTCTGTAAGGCTCAGATACATGACCCTTCCTTTGATTTCATATGTTTTTCGACAAATTTTGGGGACCTAACTTGCCTTTTTACCCTTATTTTGTTGTATAGCCAAAGATCGCAGTTGGTAAGGTTGTAAATTCTCAAGATGGAGCTAGGTCAGAAACTTTCAGAAGCCAGTGATGAGGCATGTGTTTTTGGAACTTCTGTTCTGTTTATGCAAATTATGATCTCTTTATGCCCTTTTTTTTTATTATTTTAGCAGGTCAAGTCTGAACCCAACATCATAATGTGTTGTAGATGATACATTTGGAGAATCTTTGTACCAAAGGAGTAAGGCCAGCTCCTCGGTAAGTATCCCATTAAATGCTGGCTTACAGTATGGTTTTACAGGTATACTGAGTGCGACTGGAGTAGCAACATATTTGGCGACGAAAGGGAGAGCTGGGTTGTTTGGCTTATACTTTTGGTGTGATTTGCTGTGTGGCTTTAGCTTGGAGGATCCAAGAAGCTATAACAGTGCTGGTGCTTTGAAGACTTCTATCTCATTTTTTGCCACTAGAGTGTTGTGGTGTGCTTCTTGACTCGATTTATGAATGAATCATTCTTCATCGAAAATTGTAAATCAAACGGGGGTGTTGCTGTTTCATCTAGATTTTTTGTTACCTCGTGTAATCCTTTATACACTTGTAATACGTTTCATCAATGCTTTCTAGTTGGTCAACTCATCTCTCTCTCTCTTGTAGGAACGCTCGGGCACACATGCCGATAGATGTGTGCTGACTTTTCACTTTCTAGATACCTTTTGTTCCTGTCCTTCGTTGATACGGTAACCTAATGTCACGTGTTTTAACGCTTGAGTTTGAACTAGGATTTTGGCAGAATAATTTGAGCTAATACTGAGAATGTAGCCATGTAGGTAATCTTTATCACTAGTGCTAGTGGAGTTGGGGATACTGGAAACTCTAAGTTTGGAAAAAGAGATTGATTGGAAACGAGAGAATCTAATGCCAAAGTATGTGCAATTAGGCTACAAGGTATGCTTTGTCTGTTGATCCCTTGTTAATTTCAAAAGTGTAGAAATAGCCAGCCTAGATGGCTCGTCAGTCGCCACTGGGAATCCCGTCGACATGCACATGGTTGTGCATGCAGAACTGGCTTTTTGCTCCCCGGCGACACCACAGCTATGTTAAATCATACATTTTGTAAATTATGCTGTCATATTCCTCTTAATCGTTTCCTACTGCTCTTGTAATTGGATAGATAAGTGGCAATGGCACTGCAAACAAGTGGAGTTATGTCAAAGTCGCTTCCCACTTTGTAGGCTTCATGACCTTTCTGAGGGCAACAGCAGCGAAGGACGCGCAAAACTTCCTTCGCTGAAGGCGTGGCATAGGGCGATGCAGATGCACTTGTACGGACGATTCCTACCTTGTAAAACCTTTATCCTGGTAAAAGAGGAGTTTTCAAGTTTTTTTTTTTTAACACTTCAAGTTTTAATCATTAAGAACAACCGTATTTTTAAGGAAAATGAAATCTTATTTAATCAGAATTATTTTAATATCTTTTAGAATTTATTGTATCATTTTATTTATTATCTTAGAATATTCATTTATTTATAATTTAAAATTATTTATTAAATAATAATTATTATTTATATTTATTATATTGCTTAGAGTTTAACTAGCATTTATAAGATCAACTCTAGGTGGGGGGTTACATAAGCCAATACCTTCTTCTCCAAGCTGTTTACAATCTTACAATCTTCAAATTTTCAAACTTTGAGATTGTAAAGATTACATATAAGGATTACATAACTTGTTTGTTGTTATTGTAGACCTGGCTTGCAATTCCAAATATTTGTTTGCTATTGTTGATAGATAATATTTGAAAATTTTAATTTTAAACATATGTTACGGATTGTGAACATTATTATTATTATATTTGTGAATTATGAAGTTATGATTTTATTTTTATTTATGTTAAGGTTATATTATTAATAAAAATATTTTTTAATTTAAAAAGATACAAATAAGTTAATAGTCACATTAATTATGTATAATCGTATTGTGTTGTGTTAAACAGATTAATTATAAATGTATTAATCTTGGTGTATCACATAAAATATATAATAAACATGTTATATTTAAGATTTTAACACATTTAATAATTCATTTCGTGTTTATGTTTCGATTATTCATTTTGAGTTTAACATAAGATGTGAATACAAAAATTACTAGGTTTAGTTTACAGTTGCAATGACGATGGAACAGTATACTGGCTTGAACATCTAGGTATTAACAAAAAAGAGAAGGACTTGACAACTATGTGACCGTAATCACATCTTTTTCAAGTTTTGGGCTAATATTTAAACTTGAAGGGCTTAGCTGTTTGGAAGGCATGACTCAACCCTTGAATGGCGCCAGCTGCAGCAGCCAGTGAGACAAGCAAGCATACCAAGTTCAAAAGCTGGAGGCCGAGCCACCTAATTGTTCCTTGTTTGATCTTCTTTTGGGCAATGTGCATTTCTACAGGGAAATAGACTGTCATTGGCCAGTAACCGATGGCTCCAAGGAGTGCAATTATGTCATTAAAGAAAGGCAATGCCATGGCAACGAGTGTTGCCACCACCACAAATAATGTTCTCCAAGTTAGCCTTAATAAGTTGACACCCAACCTTTTGCTCGAAATGCTGATTGGGTACTCTTCTGTTACAAAAGATGATTCAGGCCAACGCGAGCTAATCCATGATTCAACCACCTTAAATACTGGTTGAGCTACTACCTGTCCAAATTCCATGCTAAGACGTATTAATATTAGTATCCATGCAAATGAAAAATCCTCAACTGGGATTTTTATACGCATGGAACGAAAATAAACCTGATATGCTCCCACAAGGTGTACCACAATGAAGACATTGGCTAAATCAACCACCCAAAACGGCTCGTAAAATACAAACCCTGTCAACATGTTACCTGGTGCATGGTTCCCAAACGCAGCATAGCCAAGGCAACAACATAACAAGTATAAAGTGGTTGATGTAAACATCCCTATCATGTTAGCTTTCTTCATTTCCTTATTTTCAGGCGGTGATGACTTCAAAGTATCCTGAAAGTTCACAGAAAGATAAAATAATATGCTGGTCAGATACATTAACTTGTTTACTCATATATAAAGCCATAGTCAAAGATTTTGATCATATTTCTTACTTGGATTTCAATCAAAATGCTAGAATATGCACAAGCAAATGCCATATTACCAGCTGCTGTAAACATTCTCAAAACCCTGTCTGCTACGGTTGAGTCTATCCGAACTCCTACTCCAGGTAGAGTGGTTCTTGCTCCGTTTCCTGTACTTATTGTAGCCTTTTTTTCAGTAATTGAAAATGCTATTTCTGCATTGATTAATTACTTAAACTAGAATTGAATAAGATCATGATTGTCATTTTGGACTTATACACGATATAAAATGCATAAAAACTACTACCAGAAAGTTTAGCAAGTATGGGACATAAAAATATAAATATTTACCGACGGATGGTCAGACTCAAATGATAAAGAGAGTATCTTCCTTTTATTGTTATCTTACCTGAGTTTAAATCTGTTAAGAGTTTGTAAAAAAGTAATTTTTCATGAATTCACTAGGTACTATGTAGATAAGCTTGCTTGAACCGGATCGGAGAAGGATTTATTGGACAAATTTCAAAAATCCCTTACTACTAAATAAAAAATAAATATTTGACATAATTGTATTACCTGAAATAATCTTTGCAAAAGCGAGTCCCATTCCGGTAAACGCATACCCAAAGGACATAATTGCTGCAATGATGGAAAGCCATGACAACTTGTGGAAGTTTGGAATTTGAGACACGAAAATTTCAACAATTCCTAGAGCAATCATGTATGGATTATTGGAGAACTCGCATGGATCCTCATGACCATTCTTGCGAAAACAATTTGATTTGCGTATTGCTCTGGAAATCAGGCATTGTTATCGGCATAAATTTGTAGTGTAAATGTTATATACAACTAACTTATAAACTTTATTGATTTGTAATATATTAAACCATAGCTTACACCATGCTAATTGATGCTGTAATGGTATAACCAACTAACATGCCACTGAGGAAGGTGTATTGGAGAAAGCCACAGGCATTGTACTTGATTCCACCTAGCGTAATTGATGATAAAAACAAAGTTAAATTTTTGTGACACGAGTTCTTTAATTAAAGGTTTAAGATTCTGAAATTAAATGTACAATGTCTAAAAATTACCGAGGTTGGTTTTGACAGCCTCCATGTAGGAGTAATTTCTCTTTCCATAGTTTGAGTTTGAAGACCTGTAACAATCTGCTAAGAGACTGGAGGTGTAATATGCGATGCATGAGAATAGTAAGAGAGTGCCAACCCCAGCGATCCATCCTAGCTGCGCCATAGCCCAGCTCAGGGAGAGAACACCCGAACCTATGACCGCTGTTATTATATGTGCACTTGCGGTCCATACTGTCCCTGCACATCATATTTTACATGAATGGTCAAGTAGCAATCATTTCTGGTACGGAAAACATATATGTGCCCGAGCCAAGAAAATTTCAGGCTCTGTTTGCTGGTTTTCCAAATTGCTTGCATATATCTTCACAATTGTTCTGCTGTTCTTGTCAAGATTTTCTCTTGTGAGTATCTCCAATGCTTTCCGATTGGATGGGTAGATTTAATTAATTACTATTTTGATACTTGAATTTAAAAAAATATATACAAATTGATACTTAAAAAAATAAAATGTATAATTTACATCTCATATATGTATTATATTAATTCAAACTTTAATCTTATAACCATATGAATTTATATATATAACATTTCACATATATTATTAAGTTATGTGTTCATCACACTTATTATCAACAATTTTTTTTAATATAAATTAAAAATATATATTTTACTTGAACCGTAAAAAATTATCCCGAATTGATCAATAATTTTTTGTCATGTGATGTCAACACAAAGCTTTTTACAAAATATCTAAGACTTTTATATAACAAATAATATATATGTATATAACAAAATTATATTAATTAAAAATCATATAATCGAGTTAAGTTAATAATATTAAAAATTAAATTAAAATGATATATTATTTAAAAGTGTAAGATAAAAATTATATATTTTATTTTTTAAGATATCAATTTATACATATTTTTTAAAGTTTAAATATAAAAAATGTAATTAACTCTAATTCATTATGGTTCGTCTCAGCCTCTTAGGGGATTGGTCTTGAGAGAATAACCACGGCAATTATGACAAACACAGCTTTATTCCCTCCGATCGATTCAATGGGATCATTTCTCATGGATGGAAAGAGGATATATGCGCACAAGAATCGAAATACTGCAGTGCACTTAGGAAGCTAGTGAAAAAAGGCTGTTGGAAATGTGGTTGCAACTAGTAGTCTAGTGCTTCCTTCCAGCAAACGACAGAGGACAAATAAGAACCCATCGAATCGATTATGAACGGTAAAATTTTAATGAAATAATAATGATGCCTAAAAAATTTACATTCACATCTACTTGTTCTGCTTTTAACAGTCGTCAGATGGTTATGAAATTATTGAAATGTACGTGGGTATTCATGAGATTCAGGAAGGAGTTGAAGTTTATGTGCGTGAGAGAGAGAAAGAGCACCTGTTCTTCTTGGTTTTCCATCATCATCAAACTCACCATCTCCAGCTTTGTCACCATCCAAACCAGTTTCACATATCTCATGCTGAATTTCTTGATCTAGAACACTGATCTGCATCTTCTTAATTTCTCTCTACGACTCTACTTTAACATTGCTTTTTCAACTTGTGTAAGAGAATTTTGGACTATTCAAGAAAAACATGAAGCCAAGATAGTTACTACAAGATACTTACTGTACAAGTTGGTTTAATTCCAATCGTGAGAGCCTAATAAAATGGCGTTTCTTTGTTTGATAGGTGGATGCAGAGGTATTTGCCACTGAGATCAAGGGAGCAAAGGCTAACATACAAAGAGAAAGCAAAACAAAACACTCCTAAATAGAAAAGATCACCTAATCTCCTATTTATGCTCATCTTACTCTTTGAGAAGCAATGGCCTCGAACATGCTAACGATGTCGTGCTGTTAATGTCTTAACATAAGGCAGAAAGTTAGTATACCAAATGGTTACTTCACTTTAGTATATATTATTTTTATTCAAATTATGTCTTATAATTATATTATTAAAAAATATTAATTATTTATTACATATTACATGTGATAACTAAATAATAAATATTTATTTTAATAAATTATTAATTATTTTAGTAATAAATGAATAATTTTTAATAATATAATTATGTGACGTGATTTAAATAAAAAAAAAAAAAAGGTTTGTGTTAAAAAACGATTTCATATAATCTTGGGATAACAGGACAAAACCGTTTCCTTTGGAAACTCGTATTGCCTATCATCTTTATTTAGAACAAATCCTAAAAGAGTGTTCATATATACCTTAGAATATATCCTGTTAGCTTTTTACATTTTCAATCAACGTCAAATCTCAAAGGACTTCTTTTTGTTGCATATGCCCCGAAGCTGCTTTAATTTTGCCCAAGTGGAGAATTACAGTTGCCGATGCGATGCTTTGTTTGTAGTCAAGGGAAACCGGATAAAACTTATTGCCTCCATTTTGAGGGGTTTTTCTTCTCATTTTTCCCCTACTCCTTGCTGTATACTTCAAGGCATATTGAATCATATGTTCTGCTGGGTCATGTCGCACATGTAAACGTTGCTTTAGCTAAAAATTAAGGTGGCATTTTTCATATTTGCAAGGTTGTCTCTCTACTTTCTCGTTGCTCATTTTCTGCAAGCAAGAAGCATTAAAATTTTTTATTTTCTTGTACAATTAAGAAAAGCCAAGTAAAAAGAAAAAAAAGAAAACCAGCTAACCAAGAAAATGCAAAGCAGCATACGCAGCACCTCATAGGCCCACGGGCTCATAGCCAACCGGATGACCCAAAGATATGTTTCATAGGAGAAATTGGGCCCAGGGAGGCCCAATACCCACAGAAGATTCGGCTTGGGAACCCGCCACGGGTGGCCTGCCGTTACAGTGTTACTCCAAGACATCGCACGATTATACAAACGCGTCTGAGACCTTATCCTGAGTCACTAACTTAATGATTTCATTTTGCATAAGAATAGGAAGGGGAAGGAAATCTTTTATTTTGTATAAGAATAGGAAGGGGAAGGAAATCTTATTTCGAAAACAAAATCTGGTTGTTCTCTTAAAAGCTCTTTCATCATTAGGTCAAGGAGTTAAGGACATAATAAAACATCTTTGGCTTCTCACAAGTGCCGATTCATATCCACAATTGTGAATGTACATTCAATGACATAAAACATATTCTCAAAAACACTCCATACCAGACACCTAACTAAATGCTTTTAAGACTGCGTTAAACAATAGAACCAAAAATGACTAGAACAATAACAACATGCCAATATAAAACCGAGTATATTATATTTCTGTATGAAATGCAATGATACTGCCTAATGTTTAAACAAGCACCTTGCATAAAGAAGTAAAATTCTAGCATAACCTCTGAAAAGCTAGAGATCCAATTGATTGAAGAGAAACAGCTATACATACATGAAGGTTTAAATGGGGAAAGAAGAATAAATCAGAAAATAACTACTATTGCTTCAATGTAATTTATAAAGTGCACGCTGAATAAGTTCAAACACTTCAAAGTGCTCCCCCCCCCCCAAAAAAAAAGAAAGAAGTTTGGGCTCTGCTGCTAACGGTGACAAAATGGCTAGCGACCACTTCATTTGTATTCAAATGATGGCACGGGAGGAGCATCAAAGCCCTCCAAAACCTCTGTCTTACTTCCACTGCCTGTTGCTGATTCCTGCTTCTTTCCACCACCAAAAAGGCCTCCAAACCATGAAGAGGAAGAATTAGATGAGGAAGCCGATGATGAGGTTGATGAAGGTGAGCCGTGTCTCGAACCGTCAACTGATACAGGGGCTTGGTTTGGCAATTGCCCCATTGGAAATCCAGGCATACCAGCTACATTCGGTGCTGGCTCTTCAATCATCATAGGCATCTGTGGCTGACTGAGAAATTTATTCAACATGATCCCAGCTCCTTCAATCAAAGCAAGCAAAACCCCACCAAACAATGCTGATCTGGAAGCAGCACCAAGTCCTTGTCGCATTGAAAGAAACCCTCCAGTGGCAGCACCGGCTATAATTGAGTTCCACGGATCTTCTTTCTGTCGGACGTACACCATAGTGCAATCAAAAGTGGAAAAAAGGCCACCCCAAACAGCAAAACTACCACCAACACGAGGGGCATTCATACGCATTGCTTGAGTTCCTCCATTCAACCTAGCACCACTAGGGGAGTTATACGTGCCTTTCAAGAAGTGGAACAATGCACCTCCAACAGCTCCCATACCAAAAGCACCACCAATATCATCAAGAATTCGATCGGGGCATGGCTCTCGAGAAGTTTCTGGGGTACCCATGGTTCACAAAGATAGTGTCTTTTCTATTAAAAACACCCCCAAGTTTCAAAATTCCCTACAAAAATTCACCCGTAAAAAACAAAAAAGCTCAAAATTCCACAAACAACAAGAATTATTCCAAAAAACAAATTAAAAGCATTAGAGCAAAAAATTTCAACGAACTGTTAATCAGTTTGATTGCAACAAACTTACGTTATTTACCAACTTCAATGACCCAAAAAACCACGTAAAACCAACATAGGAAGACATAAAAACTTAATAAATGCAAAAATTTGTGAGAGACAGATATACATGCATGTTTTTGGGACACTCTTCTTTTTCTTTTCTAAGAACACCACTCACCAGCTAATTTCAAGTTATATAAATTTTTTTTCAAAGAAAACAATCACAACAGCGATCCAAGCTAAAAGCCCATGAAAAAAAAAAATAAGAACAGAATAAAACGCCAGAAAAACGTCATTTTTCAGATGGATAACAATCAGTCCATACGTAACCCGGAAATATTTGGGAAAAAGAAAAGAAGTAACTATAATGTTTTGCATAAATGAAATTATCGAATTTTCTTTTACCTCGGTGGCGATCTGCGAGAAAACTTGAGGTCTTGAGCGAAAAGAGGGACCTTTTGCACAAATTTTAATTATTTATAAAACAAGTAGAGAGGAAAAGAAAATATCAGTGAACCCTAGAAGGCCGGAAGCTTTGGGAAGGCAAAGGGATTTTTCCTTTCGGAATTGGGTTCTCTCTATCCATGTTATAGAAACAGGCTGCGCCAATTGAAGGCCTTTGTTTTTGGGCTTTTATGTCGGTCCTCTTTATAGGCTTATCGTAATTTTATTAAAAGATTATTAAGAATAAAAAATGCATTTAACCTTTTCTCAAAATATAATATTATTATATATATATTACTTACATACATTATTATATAACATAAATTTAGTTCATTAAATTGATGGCTTTTTCTTATTTATTCATCCATTCAACAATTACTATAATACTTGTAATTGGGGCATCAAAAGATTGTGAAAATAAATCCATATCTTTCAAAAATTATTCGACTTATTGATAAAATATTGAATTTTTAATTTTAATAATTATGATTGAGATAGTTTCAAGTTAAAAAATAAGCTCATATATTTTACATGTCAATTCCAGAACCTTTCAATCTGAGAGAAATTGATGGTGTCAACTACCTTATTTCCTTTTGCTTCTTTTACTGATGCAAGTGATCACCAGTGAATTCCATCCAAATCTTTTACTCTTAAATTTCAGAAATGGTTTTATCATAAACATTTATAGCAACAATATTTATAAGAAATGAAAAAGAATTTGGATTATTTTCCCTTATTTTTTTCTTTAGCATTCTTTACTTTGTTCTCTTTAGGGTTGGACTTTGGTTAGTTTGAATCAATTCCTTTCTCAATCATCAGGAAACATTGATACTCTTTTCATTTCAGAAAAGAAAAAAAAAATTATAAACATCGTAAGACCAAATCTAAGTCAAACAACAAGCATTTAAAGAGATCATCAAGTCCTATCAAGTTTCATTTCCAAAAATACCTAGTTGACCTCTAAAAGAGCAAAAAGAACGAGGAACATAAAGTGGAAATACAAGTACATCTCAGGCAATCCAGCACAAACTTATTCTATGAATATCATCGCTCAGAACTCAGAAGAACCGTTCAAATGATATACCAACTTTTCATGAAACGATTGCAAATGATAGATTTGAAGTTTTGAACCCAAATTTGAACTTTGTGCCACCACAACTTCTCCACTTGAAGATTAGAAAACTCCCCACTCAAAAGTCCTCTTCATATATGGAATGCAGGATCAGGTGGTGTCCTTTCTTTCTCATTGCTACCAACTGAAAGCAGCAAATTCCCCAAAGTTCTTAGAAAGTCGGCTAACAGAAATAGATAATTGTCACTTTTGTAACTATTAATGAAAAAAAGGTACAACTTACTTCGTAGAGTTGAAAGTGCAGAACTCTTTAATACATGCAGCCTCTTTGCAGTAGAAACAAACATGCTGCCAAAAGGTGAACTCCAGGATCAAGATTATTGCGACAAAAAACAAGATCAATTGTCATAAAAGGAAATCAAGAATTTATAATTTGATTCAACGAGTATGGCAAGTTTAAGTAAAGGTAGCTTCAACAATCATTGATAGCATATCATACTTAAAGCTGTTTTTTTTTTTTTAAATACTGAATTACAGATTGTATGCCAGCAAGTTTTCATCCTGAAAAAAAGTTGTTTTTGCACTTGGAAGGCAGTTGAAAATTTCATTTGTAAGAATTTAATTTGTGTAAGCTGATGCTATAATCTAAAGAGTAATAAAGAGAAAAATGCTTACTGCCATGGGACATCCCCAACAAGCATCCTGTCTCCTTCATCATCTTCATAAATTAAAGTATATTCCCCACTTCCAGCAAATGAATCTGCATCTGCTTTTGTTAATTCCTCAATCTTGTTTTCGTTTTGGGTGGCAGAAGAATCTTTTTGAGCTAGATATGATTGTAACAAGCCGGTCAGCTTAAACTAACATAATGTAAGATATTAAGAAAAAGTGAGCAAATAATGAAGTGGAACATTTAGTATATATTATCAGGTTTGTAGACAACCTGCAAGCAGACCACTGAATAGCTCATCTATAGCAAGTGAGAGTTCCTCATAGCTATTATAGGCGCTAAGATTCACTTTCCTTCCAATAGGGATTCCTTCCATGTTGATCTTTATGAACAACTGAGTATTGGAATTTTCTGGTTTTCCTCCATTGTCCTTTTCATTTGGTGAGTCAGAAGCTGGTTTGGACAAGCTGTTGCTTGCAAGATTTTTCCTGAATGACCGAATTGGAGGCCACCCAACAACTGGGGAATATCTGCTACATTTTAAGGCAGTAAGAGGAGCAGATAAGAAAAATGATCTAGCTTCTGTGGCAAGGGGCTTAGCAATACAATTTTATAACAAAAAAAGTTTGACTGCATCTATTACCATTCAAAACAAACCACAGAAACAACTTTCCCTTCCCAGGCATGCTTCAATCAAAACATGCTCATCCACTTGAACAAATCGTTGGTGCCATTTTGTGGAAAGTTATTGACATTTAAATAGGTTCTCATTTTCACTAAGAAAATACAGTTTTCTTTTAACCTTATTTAAAGATCAGAATAATATTCTCTAGCTTTTTGTTATGAACTAAATTGTAAAATGACCCGTCTTAAATGTTAACAAATGAAAGCATATTTTCACTAATGCAAGCAAAGTATCAAAAGTTAAAGCATAACGACCTTTTATTTGAGGTATTGTTTGTAGTGGTATCTGCATCAGCAGTAGCAAGACTAGAACATGCCTTCCTACCAGGAAACTGAAGCTCAGCCATCCTAGAGCTACATGGCTGTGAAAAGTCCTCGGTCATGACAGCAAGCATCTTGGAGATTGGTGAGTTTTGGACAAATGAAGCCTTTGAATGTTGTGACTCATTCTTGGTGTCTGTCTGAAAGGCAGAATATGGCGTAGAGCCAGAGAACCATGGAGTTTTAGTACAATTCACTGTATCACCTGTTTTCTCAATACATGAAATCTTTTGGCATTGATTTTCACTAGTATCTCTCGATCGGTCTTTCCCTCCTCTTTTTGTTTCTGCTGTGTGTTGGAAAGCTCTCTTTGTTCCATGAGTTGTCTTGTTGTTGTAGCCAAGGAATTCTCCTGGAGGACCAAGCCTCAACTCCAACTTTCTGTCCTGTGAGACTTTATGAATTACAAGCCATTCATTGCTCATAGGATTTAGATTCAGCAACTGAGGATATTCCTCCATCTTATTCAGCCACCGTACGAAGGGAAAATGAAAGAGATCCTGGCTGGTTGCACAAAGAAACTATATTTTGGTTCTTAGAAAACAAGCTTAGTTCACTGGAGGCAAAGGGTATAGAACTTCAATCAACATGCTTACTGGAATCAAGTGGATAAGTGAACTGCAGGAAAACAAAATGATTGCAAAAAGGAAATAGGATTAGTAAAAGCAGAAGCCCATAGAATGTTTTTAGTTATGCCTACTTGTGTCTACCTAAAGGCTAAAGCAATCTACAAAACAACAGCCACCTAAAAAATCTAGTTACTTCCAGCCTACATATGAATTTTGCTGCTTTCCAAGTAAAAGGACAACAAGACAAATCTAGCAACCACAACTAAACCAAATACTCTGAAAAAACTTGGTGATATATGGCAAGCTTGTGGGGAAAATATAGCTAACTGGCTCTTTGACTTCTTTCAAGTTTTCCCTTCAAGTTTCCTCTTGAGACTGAGCATAGACAGGCAATAAGAAACTGCAGCAGAGAGATTTCTTTCCCTCCACAAAACTAGAAATGGAAAATAGAAAATGAGACACGCAACAGCTTGCACATAATAGAATTAGTGGTAATGAACTTTGATGCATAAGCTAGACAAGACAACGCTGTTGTTCTTCTTTTGTCAAGAAGCAAATGCTAGCCTTGACACTTATGATGTTTATCCTAGGCTTTGGCACATGATAAGGACAGCATTGTTGTTCTTTTCCATTGATAATGCAAACTTGATACATACATTTATACGTTCGAGTATATACATAAAAATTAAACAGAATATCCTCTAACATTTTTCAATTTTCATCTGCTGTATTAAGCTGATTGCTGGTTTTTTTCTTTTTTGTATAAAACTATGGATATACTTCTCTTTTCTGGGTATAAAAGAGGCAATAAACCTTGTTTAAAACAGGGAAAAGCCCTGTCTCCTATTTATATTCTCCACATTAATACCTCTTATCCTAATACTATACTGATTTATGAATTTTGGAAAGGTGTCTGTCTAGTTAGCTGGTCTATAATCATTGGCAATCGCATCCGAGAAAGAGTAAAGTGTGATAATCAAATGCTTTCCACGGTATAGGACTAGGATTCATCCGAATGAAGAAAGGAAAAAACCATGTGCTGTATCCATATCTCTTGTCAACCTTTCACTACAATTTGTCCACTAGGAAGTAAACTGAGTCAACTTCTCCCACATTGTTGAACTGAAAACTACAAATCTTCCGATTATAGGTGCTGATTTTAAAAGAGAACTCAAAGTGAGAATTATATTTTTACAATGCCTCGGTTGCACTCATTATTAAATTGTGGACTCAAACTCTTTCAGGCATGCTTTCTGCAATCGGCGTATCATGGATGGGTGGAGAAGCCTAGCTACCTTTGCTGTGATGGGTTTAGCATTTCGGACAACTAGGTTATTTTGAAGTTGGTATATATTTTTTCTTCTTTGCAAAGTAGGCAATGGAAATGTTCAATGAATATTGGGAAAAAGGAAAAACTAAAGTCTTGGTCATCATTATTAGCAGAACAACTAACCCTTTTGTGCTCATCATCTGTAATGGTGGTGGAGCCATAACATCCCACTTACTAAGATATGATCGGTCACTGCCTGCCCTGATAATTCCCAACTTCACTTTAGAGGAGCCTTTTTGGACCTTTTTTGCTTTATTCCTCCCTTTTCTTCTCTTTACTTCTTGATCGTTATTATCATTACAAGTTTGCCTGCTGCTAATTAGCAGCCAATATCTTAAAATCTTTCAAGTATCACTTCATTTTGGCACCTGTAAAATTAATTGTATCTGCTATATTAATCATCATGTACTATGATTTTTGGGAAGAAAATTCTTTGATGTTTTATATATTTACATCAATACCTGAAAGAAAATAGATGTGGCTGTGATTTAAAAGAAAGCATGTGATTTTTTTCACTGGAAAATGATTGCTCAATCGGTCTTCTCAACACTCTGATGATTCACCAAACCAGGTACAAGACAAACACTGTGTGAGATTCTTCTTTCTACAGCTTGTAAGTGTTGATTGGATTTGTATTATATATTATTCTATTTTCTTTCGTCATTTTCCCTCTGCTCTCGAGTCATTATTCAAATTTGGGCCCAGAAAATAATTCCGCAATACTATAATCATGTAAGCGGATTCAAATGGGGAACTCTGACGGCTGTCTTTCCAGCAATCAAAGCCCAAGGCTTCCAAATCCAAATCCTTTAAGTATAGATCGAATTTCAATAGTTGAATTTGACAAACCACCACTCCAACCTGAACCCTGCATTTCCTTTCGACTTCAAAGTGCGGGGAAGACCATGAACTTTCACCCATTTGGAACTTGAGATCAGGCCACTAAGACCGGCGACTTTCAATAAAGTGTGTGATGCACTTCCTGCCAACCCACCAAAGAAAGGAAAGAGCTCGGGCTGGTGGAGGGGAAACAACTAGATCAAAAGCGGTAGGAAATATAAAGTGACATATCATTGTTACTATTATTGGTAATATTTAGATATTCATGATATAATTACTCATACATCATTTACAACATATATCATTGTTTCCGTAGTAATGTACTAATTTTAGTGATAGCAGTATATCTCCATTTCAGCACCTAACAGGGAACCTCATGCTGTGTGAGCAACTGAAGCCTGTCTCACCATCTGAATAAAAACCAAGCAATTACTCGCTTAATCAGAAATTTCAAACATGCTGGTATTGATGCAAATAATAGAAGAGATCAAAATGTAAGATCTGAAAGTAAACTTCGAGCTTCCTCCTCAGGATGGCATACTCTTGCTTGACTTGTTGAAAAGTCCTAATGCATCTACAAAATCAAGATAGTGAATTCACATCAGAAAGCGTTTGCCAATTTAATTTCGGCTACCAGAAGTATTTACCAATATATATGTAAGTAAGTTTTGAAGAAAAGAAAAATACCCATCAGCATTTTCTACACTGCAGAATTCTTTGAACACTGTGCAATCATCAATCACCTTTTTAGCTCCTATGCTTCAAGAAAATTACAGACAACATAACCAAGTAACTCAGAGAAACAATTAACATTTTCTTTTTTAATTTTGGTATTTTAAGAGTTTGCCTGGAGCTGCTACCTTTGAATTGGTGCATGTAATCATCCAGTTTTCTATAGTCGATAGTCTTACTGTTCCTGCATGCATGGATTAATATATTTCCGATAAGAAGGAAACTAGTTTGCAGCTGCAAATTATGTGTCACAGTAATCATAATCATATTGATGGTTAGTGTGGTAATATAATACTGTTCCCCTTACAGTGCCTGTTCGATATTCTGAATCAATCTTGCAGAGTCGGTGTAAAATAGTGTAACAATTTCTTGTACAAAATTAGGGTTGGAATCATCTTGTAACTCCTCAAGCTGGATGAATTGCTCGTCAAGGTACCCCTACAACTACGCTTCAATATGCACATTTTACTTTATTTGGCAATAAAATTATGGATAGGAAAGAAGAAAAGAGAAGTAGAAAATTTTTCCGAAAGAAAAGATTATGAAATATATTGAGTTGGAATTTGGAAACGTTGCCACACTTTTTTGCGTCAAGATGTTTTTTTTTCATACCATTGGATTGTTTATTTTTGAAAAAGCTTGAAGTGTCTCAAATTTAATTTAGTTAATTCATGTAAATTTGTTTTGTAATGTTTTCTATCATCGACTCATGTCGTCTCTTTTGTTAAAAAAAAAAAAATTCAAGATATATAGTTATGCCCATTGACTAATTTCCAAGAAAATGAAAAGAGAAATAGAGGAACAAACCTAAAAAAAGTGTTTTTTTTTAACATGTTGACGATCTAAAGGCTAAAGTAAAGAAAAAGCAACGATGTTTTGGTAAACTAGTAAATGAAAAATGAAAATGAGAGAGATAGGACCTGATCAAAGAAGGACCTTCTCATGCAGGCAACTTGGTGTTGCAAGCGCTTCATGTCCTTCCTTGCTTTCCTTTTCTTTCCTTCGTAAAAAAAAAAAAAAAAAAAGTGGTAAAATCTGATATGTCAATGATTGGTAGCATTGCTTTATAAGGAATTTGATACATTGTGGAGCTGTGTTCAAT
Organism: Durio zibethinus; assembly: GCF_002303985.1. The sequence goes on along the minus strand of NW_019167882.1, from coordinate 11,136,428 downwards.
TTCAAGGGTATGCCTTTGTATTTATAATATACGGCTAAACCCTGTGGTAAGGAAGGGAGAAAGAAGCATGGCCAAATATGACAAGAGGGAGAATCATAGGCCCACAAAAAAAATAAGGAGCTTACGTGTCAAACGATTATCAAATTGGTAATCCGTTTAGATTTTGATGTTCTGATTAAAAAAATATTTTTCTGTTGCAATAAAGATTTCACAAAAAATTCATGTTTACTAATGCTTTATTTAAATGTATGGTGAGGAATTTAAAGGTGTTAAAAACAATTGAATTTTTTAAAATTCAATTAATGATATTCACGTCGTGATGAAAAATTTTCCTATCATATATTTAAAAAATTATAAATATATGTATATTTATTAAAGATGTATTTTTTATTTTGTAGTATTTATATAAAAATATTGTAATTTTCATTTGTGATAATTAAAAGTTTTAGTAACAAAAAAAAAAAGAGAATTTCACACATTTTAAAGCCCTCCAAAGTTCAAAAATGAGATGTAGAAAAGGATTATTCCATATATTTCTTAGGGTTGATAATTTAATTCATCCTCAAAGGATTTCGACTCGACCCAACTCGATCTGATCCTACGGGTTTGTTTTTTTTTTTTTTTGAAATTTGGGTTTTAGGTTGGGTCGAATAAGATTATGAAACAATCGAACTCGATTCAGGTTCAGATTTTAGATAAATTCGATCCAACCCAATATTATATAAAAAATTATTTTTTATTAATTATTTAATTTTTTATATATATTTATGTAATGATATTTTTAAAGAATTTCACACATTTTAAAGCCCTCCAAAGTTCAAAAATGGGATGTAGAAAAAGATTATTCCATATATTTCTTAGGGTTGACAATTTAATTCATCCTTGACGGATTTCGACTCGATCCAACCCGATCTGATCCTACGGGTTTGTTTTTTTTTTTTTTTGAAATTTGGGTTTTAGGTTAGGTCAAATAAGATTATGAAACAATCGAAGTCGATTCAAGTTCAGATTTTAGATAAATTCGATCCAACCCGATATTATATAAAAAATTATTTTTTATTAATTGTTTAATTTTTTATATATATTTATATAATTATATTTTTAAATATTTATATTAAAAAAATAATATTTTATATTTTAAAAATTAATATTTTATTAATTTCGATTCGGATCAGGTCGGATACGATTTATATAATATTGGGTTGGGTTCGGGTTCAGATATGAAAAAAACAAAAAAAAAATTCAGATAAAATCACATTCGGATTTGATAATACATAAAGTTAGATTAAGTTTGAAACGAGTAAAACCCGCTCTGAATCCGCTTCGATGCCAATTCTAATAGTTCTTTAACATGTTTATGGACAAAGATTCACTAATTTTTTAGTAATGAAGTTCAAATTATCATAATTACCTGCATTTTCAGTGGAACAAAATGCTCCACTTATCATAAGTTGAATACGACTTCAAATTTAGCATGCTAAGGAAATCCATACTCTTACTCTCCAAACAAATCTACTTTCTATTTCAACGATCTCATCATGATTTTTGGGCTTATTATCGTCCTAAAGGTTAGAACTTAATCTAAACATTTTGAAATATGAATCTTAAAAAAATTATGATTTGAAAAAGTAAGAGGGCTCATGATTTATGTGTGTATATATTCTATCTTCCCGCAATTACACGATCACCTGTGAAACAAATATGAACAAGATTATGTTTTTATATTCTCAACAATAGTGTAATTTATGAGTAAAGTATTGACTTTTAATATTTTTAATTATAAAAAAATATTTTGCACTTTTTTGCTTTATTTCTTCATAAATTTGGAGAATATATCACTTATAATTTTTTTTTATTAAGTATTATAATTATTCAATTATAATAAAAAAATTACATAAAAAATCAACACTTATAAATATGAATTTTATATAAAATTTTAATAATCTCATATAATTTTAAATTATAATTAATTAATTATACTATGCTAACTTAAAAGCTCCCATGAATTCGACCACCCCTAAAGCTGAAGATCACCTTTTGTTTTTGGGGACGTGGCTAACAAACGTTAGCCAGATGTCAGTCCCCGTTGCTATGTCAATCCCAGCTGTCTACCAATACTGGAAACCAAGGTTACATTAGAAGTCCACCGTCAAACAAAGCAAGCCAGGCAACAAATTTCTACATGAAAAACGGATAGCTGCTCTGTTCATCCTTAAGACTAGAGAGAAATCGGCTAAAGCTAAAAAGTAAAAAATATGGAATGATATTAGTTATATTCAATCCTAGTTATAAACCAATACCAGATTCAGTAAGCCAGTACATTTGCTATGAGTCCTTGGTTAGAACTTAGAAGCATCGATTATCCTCCAAGCAATCAGTCAAATTATATGAACCAACTGCTTATTGCTCCTTCAGATATCTGCAGACCAGAAGGAGAAAAACCGGTGATGAAGACTTTTCAATAAAGAATTTGCCTGTGTTCAGTTAGTAGGAACCGGGCGTCTCCCCCTTCAAAAATTATTATTAATATTATATTTTATCTAAATATTATTTATAAAATTTATAAATATAACAATTTAATTTAAATATAATAATTATTAATTTAATAATTTATAATTTTTTTTATTATGATAGTTTTTTTTTTTTCTTTTTATTCATTATTCAGATTCTGTTTATCTTATTCATATACAAATCTATCAATTATAAATTAGAAGTACCCCAAAAGCCTTAGAGTTGACAGTTATGCTCTCTAGTCAAATAACCATATTAATATTTATTTTTACGTTAATGACTAACATTTTCTCATAACATCAAATGACTATTTTACTTTTAATAGTAAAAACGCAATAAATTTTTTTACAGTGTTAGGATTTCGTGTGTCATACATTTTTGGGTGATTTGATGTTTCAGAGCTTGAGAATTAAGGAAAAAGAAGGCCAAAGAGAAGGGAAATATACACAGGAAGTTAAGGGTTATTTGAGCGACGCAGATAAGATTTTATTTTGGGTTTTGAACTACGGCTTAGAGTTTGGATCCAGGATTAATTAAGATTTTTTTAGAGAAAATCGAAGCTGGAAAAGAAAAGACAACATCGTCAGGGTTCAAAAGCTACTTTTTCTGAAATTTCTAGCACCAGTGACACCATCAAAGGCAAACGACGGCAACAATGACAAATGTTTGCTGAAATATGAAAAATGTGATCGGATTTGAAAATATTTGATTTTTTCAACTCAAAGATCATCCTATTCTAGAGAGAAAGAAGAGAAATACAGACTGTATCATTGTGATTGGATAATTGTAGAATTGTAAGTGAAATGCTCCCCTGTAACATGTTGACTAAAACAGGTGCTTATTTAAAGGCATTCCAATTGTAGATTAGCTAATGACCATGTATCTGTAATATTTGTTGTTAACATTTTGCTACTTGCATATAGTTGCCAGGTCAACATCCATTAATTTTTGTAGAGCGTGATCTGTCTGACTGTACATTTAGCTCGCTTCAGATTCCACTCCAAAAGATTTATCTGAATAAGGTGCCCTGAAAGGTTTAGTATTGAGATTAGTAATCACCTTTTCATATTATTAGAATATTATATACTATAGCACCTACTTAATAGTTAGGAACTGCCTGCCTTTAAGCGTGACCAGAGCTTAAGGATGAGTTACCATGTTTCCAGTTTTCAATTTATATAGGAATCTTGGGATTATCGGATCCTCTTGACTAATTCCAAAGAGTCCAAGTAGTCTGTAACTGCACACGTAGATGCTGAGTTTCTTGACGTCGTATGAATGATTGAATTGTTTGAATAATCGAATATATATCATTCATTTATTCGTTAAATTGATAAGGCTTTTTTTTTTTTTTTAGATTCATAAAAATTATACAAAAGAATGAGAAATGAAATTGAATTATATTGAATATAGTCAACAACTGAAAGAAGTACATTTTCCTATAAGCATATATGCCAACAAAGCTGCATTACCAAAACCACAATTTCACATAGCCTTTGGCTTTAGTTTGTTTTAGCTAAAAAAGGTTCTTCTAAGCAGCAAATCCTTGTAAGAAGAGAAAATTAAAACGCTAAAAGGAGACTGAAAGAATCATGAGGCAACCCAAAAAAGGAAACAGAAGAGACCAAGATTATGTTAGTGACAGGAATGAGATCATTACCTTTATATGAGCAGACAGTTGTCCTTGTCTTGTAACTTTCTCTTTCCATCTCGCCTGTAAAAAACTGTCAGCCAAAAGTTAAAGAAGGAAGAGTTGAGAAGGATGCTCCCTTTATTCCTTTGCCACCCGTCGCATAGAGAATGGGAGAGAGAGGGTAGAAGGGGATTTTACAGGGCCATTGACCTCTCTCTGTCTCCCTCAAATGGTCTTTTATAGATGCTTCATCACATCTTCTCCTTTGTTAAAGGAAAGGCTATGGTCAGGTGGAATTGGATGAGAATATTAATTGCTGATTTCTACTTTCACTGGAAGGATCAATATTCGCTCTTATATCACTGTCTCCTATGCTGATAAGAATCCCACCAAGGATATGATAAACACTACATGCAATGACAGGTTTGCTTCCAACAAGGATGGAGCTTCCAAGAAACAATTCTTACAAAACCCAAATTCTGAAGTTTCCGAACTCAACTCTACTGACCTTAATCCCAAATTCTGAACCTTTATCTGTTTTCTCCATTCAAATCATTAAAAGGAAATATCCTTAGAAAGACTTGAGAAACTTCAGAGGGTACTTTCAAAGTTGTATAACCAAAGCATACAATACGTTATCAGTATTGTAAGTCCATTCAGAAAAAACACTCAAAATATCACACCAATCACTGCAAACTATAATTCATTTCAATGACAATAGCATGTGTGTTGCTTGTCCAGCACAGTAAACTGTTTCATCAGCTAAAACGATTTGTCAATAAACCACTGCACACAAGCCTTCAGGGAAAAAATGACAGTTTACAGAAGATTGCCTAGGTAAAGTAAATTTTGCTCCACTCAAAAACATGAAAGGGAAACGAGTTCTTATAAGGCTCAGTGTATTTTATACAACCAAAATTGTCCAGGGAAAAAAGCAATAAAACTCCAACTTTAAGAACATTAAGGATATAAAATGGCACCTGTCTGGAAAGGAGAGGTAGAGGCAACTCCATCAAACAATTTGTGGGCCTTCAAAAAAAAACCTTTTCACTTATTCAGAACATTTTAATGGGTATATACTCCAAAAAACTGTGGGTGATGATGAATCATGTTAATGTTTGTATACAAATCATTTCATGCGTCTACGCAAGAATCCCATTGCCTGGTAGACATTATTGAGAGTAGCATCAGCTATAGCTGCAGCTTTCACAGCCCCTTCTTCCAAGACTCCATCCAAATAAGCTGAATCAGAAATAATTTCCTCATATCGAGCCTGCAAAAGCAGAAAACCTGACTATGATGGGGACACCCGAATCAATAATAATCAAACATCATCAGTGGAAGAAAAACAGATAGCTTTCAGACATGCAAAAACCAATGCCATTAGCAAAATAGGGGGAATCAAAAAAATGATTGGACCAAATAATATGATCACAACTTTGGCTGAAAACAACTTCATGCACGACAAGCAAAAAAAAAATCTCCATGTACATACAAATTATTCACGAAAAGAAACACATGCTATCACTATTGTCAAAGATGGAATCTAATCAAACATTGGTACCACCAGGGCACCAATGCAGGTTCAAAACTGGAGCAACAACATGGACATGAATAGATTTAAAGATTGTTAGACCGCCTAGGTTGCAGTAGGTAGCTTCATAACAATTTGCCAGGAATCATTTCTCCTAATTTTTTGACTTCTAAGGTTGACCAAACAGTTGAAATAAGATAGCCAGGACTCAATAGATTTCAAGTACATCAGGAAAGCTTTTTACTATTAAATTACCAATGATTTGAACACAAAACTAATTAGTTAACATAAAACATCCATAAATACATATTTCCTCCCCAAACATATGAACTGTTATGGTTAGAATTATTTGAACGCCAGTATTTAATTTAATATAATTAATCTTAAATTGGAATTCATTTCTAGGGTGAAGTATTAATACAAAAATAAACACCTAGGGTGTGTTTGGATGAGGAATTTTAAAATTTTGAAGAATTTTGAAATGCTAGCATTTTGAAATGCATCAATTTAAAATATCATAATTTGTAATTGTGTTATTTGGATAATTATTTTTAGAAAGAAATTTTAAATATTGGAATCTGATGAGATAAAAAATATTACAATAGAGAAATAATGATATTAGAGATAAAAAAGCAAAATACTAAAAATAATGCAATATGGGTGTCATCATATTTGTAAAAATCTATAGATATCACTAACAATATGAAAAAGATTAAAAAATCAATTTTATAATGAATTTTTGTAGTTAAAATTGACGAAAACAAAAGTTACGTAAATGAAGGAAACCTAGTAAATGTTGACTTCTTCCTATAAAACCAAAGAATTTCACAAATTCCACATCCTTAGGTGGAATTTGAAAGAGAATTTGAGCCCTTCAAAATTCCTCATTCACATTCCAACAATTTTGACAATTACAATTTTTATTTCGGCAAACAAAGTAATTCCATTTTAGAATTTTGAAAGTCTCTACAAATGAAATCCATCCTTCAAATCCCTCATCCAAACATACCCCTAAAGTCCCTTGGGGCAATAATATGCCCAATCGCAACAAAAACAAATTATAGGTAAAACAGCATAGCATGTATATGTTCCTATCATGCACAGTAAAAAAGAAACACTGTATATAGTGCTAAGAACCTGGATAGGATGCAAATGATCAACCAATGAATCTGTTAGCAGGGTTTTAAATGTGCCCCAGTTCATATCTTGGCATTCCCGCACAACTTCCTGAGACCAAAACATAAGATAATTATTAGGTGTTGAACCTCTCCTAACCTATCTAGACTAATTGATGATCCCACAATTTCTTATATCATAGAAGCAACTTTAAATATCAATAAGAATTTCAAATGCAAAGTTAGATATTGTACAAAAATGTACTGATATGAAAGGAGAGAATGATTCTGTTTCTTAAAGCATTTCACACCTATTCCTGTGTGTGTATATTAAATTCAGAATATTGTAAGCAGAGAACATCCTCTGTCACATTTGCTTGAAGCAAAGTTTACAATCAGAAAAACTAGATCAATCACTCAGGGGCTTAGTGTTACCTTAGTCCAAAGTACTTGTAATGGAAGTGAAATTACCATAGGACTGACTTATCTTGGATGGACAAGAACAAAAAGGCATATTATCACATGTCATACATGTAAGAGTACTCAAACTCAAGCAGGATACACCTAATCTTCAAACCTCTTTTGTCTTGCTTGAAATTAGCTGATATATCGAAAGAAGATTGTTGCATTCAGGACGTTCAGGATTGTCAAATTCCAGGCTATAAGAATTGCCAGAAGAAACACAAACAAGACAATAAGTTGGACGACTTCACATTACATTCTATTGTCATATAAAGAAATATGTAATCAAGAAAATAAAAAAGGAAATAGAAGGAAAACTTCAAATTATCTGGATAGACTAGGAATTAACCCTGGAAATGAATCACTCTTGCAACGCTTTATCTTGTTAGCTATCACCTACTACCAAAAAAAAGGAGATTAATTTTGAAAGAAGCAAAGATAAGGGCAAAAACAGAACTTTGAAACCAGCTAAGCTACATAAAATTTTCATAGCATCAATAAGTGAGTGCATGGAGTCATACAGGTGCATATTTCTTAATTACAAAAGCTGGTATTAACTTTGTTAGAAAAACTTAAATGGAAAAAACTTTATAAAATAGTCCACAAGAACCCTTTACTTTTCCCCCAGAATACTGCAGCTCAAAATTAACTTTTGAAGTCCAATCCAGGTTAAAGACCCATGACTTCAATGACTACCGTGCAGATTTCCATGCATAATTACTAAATTCAACTGTAGTATGCATATAATTTATAAAACCTTTTGTAATTTTTAAAAACACACACCAGGCAGGGAGAAACAAGGCAGAAATGTATTAAAACCACTCACATCTTTGGGGTCAAGAAGATTGATTCGTGACTGATCAGAAGGTGCGGACTTAGACATCTACAAGATCAAACCCCATAAATATATCAGTCAGTATCAGAAAAAATCATTTCAGAAAACAAACAAATAGGTTATAACAGTTTCATAACCTATTATTGATTTTCTCTTGGCTGGTCATAGAGTGAGATCTAAAAGATGAATAAAACTTGAAAGGTGACTTCATATTTTCTATTATCTTCCACTCTGTTAAAAGACATGAAATTTTTATTATATTTCGGATAATAATGATATGTTCTAGAGCAAGAATCAAATATCCCCAATACCAACTGCAAAGATTTACAAAGATAATTCATATAGTCAGATAACTATTTCTATGAAATGTAACTAGGTTAAAGTTTGAAGAAAGCATTCTTAAGACCTTCATTAAGCAATGGGAGTGAAAAAGAAGGTAGGAAATTAATGCCTTATGTTAATTGAATAAGTGACCACCAAAAATAAATGTAGGCAGATAACTGAAGCCATCTTAAGACTGTTTGGTCTATCCATCCTAGATTATTATGAGAATTTAAGACTTAACCAGTACTTTGAGATAGAATTAAGTCACTGAGAATAATAGCAGCATAGAAATAAAAATGCAAAAGAATATCTCTATCCGTAAAGTCCTAAGAGTTTCCAATGTGATCACCCTCACGCAATTCATCAAAGAGGAGATTGCACCATATAGGAGGTGGGCAAGTCAGAAACTCATATTCATCTACCACAGGCAAGTTTCACTTATCAAAATATAGATTGCTGAAAACCTTTGAAAGACCATCACTGAGGGACATAACTCGTGCTCCAGCTGGCGGTATTAAGGGCTCAGGAACCTACATAAGGGAACAAAGTTAGATAAGAACCTTTCATAATTTGTGATGGTTCATGAGCTTCTATGCAAGGTCTAAACCAAGTATTGGTTAGAAAAACCACCTTAAAAATAGCACCACCACGCCTGTGACCAAAACAAAATATTAGAAGGGTCAAAGCTTTAGTGATGATAATGTACAGCAACCGAAAAGAGGCACAGATATAATGATGAATCAACTCTTTAAAAATATTATTTATTCTCACCCTCCCAGCTTTTTCCACTTCCTTCCTCCATATAAATAGTTAATACGCTCAGCCAACTCACGAGTCAGCTCCAAATGCTGCTTCTGATCTTCACCAACTGGTACAAAATCAGACTGCAGAAGCATGCTGCAATTGTGTAAGAATCATGCATCTTCAGGGCACTTTATCAAAACGTCATCAACATTTTTCAGATAAGATACTCAAACTATCAAGGTTGTTAAGCATGCTCAAATAATGGATAATGCTCATGTGTAACCACCTGATACAAAAGAATATCAGAAGCCATCAGAACAGGATATGTCAATAGAGCAACTCCAACATTTTCATCTCCCTGAAAAACCATAACAGAGAAAGACAATTGATTTAAACAGACAAAAAGCATAAATTTGATAAGAGAAACAAGATGAAATGAAATAATTACTCTACTAGAAAGAATAGCAATCCTATATTTTCCTGATATTAAAAAAATCTTACATGTATGTTAAAAGCCTTACTTTCTTTCTTTTTTTGGATAAAATTGTGAAACCACCAAAGGTAGAAGGATTTTTGCAGGAATTGATATCCAATAGTATGATCTTTGCTTTTAGAAAACTATTTCTGCATCATTGAGAACTGATGCCTACACATTGACAGCACCCAAGCATATGGGGTGATGCTCAATGATGATTTGTAGACTAAAGAAGTTTATCAGATGCTAGCTGAATTCTTTTCCCAATATTTGTATTAAATAATTAAAACTAAAATACTCCCACTTTGACCAACTCCAAATGCACAGGGCTATAGCTTCATTGATAAGAGGTTATGATACAGAAATCTCAAAAAAAATTGAAGCTATAATGATAGTAATAATAACATCAATAATAAGTAATAGAGATGGAGCTGTCGGACAGCTAAAAACGCACCGCCTTGCGAGATTTCTCTTTAAACTGGATCATTCTGTTTAGCCAACCAATTGGTGTGGCAGAACTCAGTAGCCACATCAATTCTACATGAGCACGAACATGTGACTGCACAAAGACAGAAGCCTGCATGGCCAAATGAAATTATTTGTAAGCAACCAGAGCTTCAAATGTGCAGCGAAATGACTCATAAAAGTATCATAAAGGACCAAAAGTGACAGCACACCTTTGAAGTGTCTACACCACATGCCAAATAAATAGCTGCTGTATTCCTTGTTGCCTTAGATAGTTCTTGTGTATCATAAGGTAGTGTAATCTGCACATAGAGAAAAAATGAATCAATTGAGAATAGCTAAATAGTCATCCAGAATAAAGAGAAATCTTGCTTTTGAAAAGCAGCCCAACATAAAAGATTGATTGCAAGGCAGCAGCATCAATGAGAAATCTGCACGTAGATAATATTTCATACCGCATGGAGGTCCACAATGAAAAATAGTGTGTCATATAAGTCCTGCAAAAAAAGAACCACAGCCAGAAACACTTAATCAGACAAAAAGTTAAACATAACAGTAAAGTGTCCTTTTTAAGTGTAAAATAACAAAGACAGTCACTAGCTTAAACAAGTTCATTTTATTATGTTCTCATTGTAACCCAGAACATTGAAGGCATTCAATAGTCTAGTTCATGAATCTAAAAATTTATTTGGCATCTAGAACCTGCTATGAAACCTAATCTTCGGATATTCTCAAAGTTTCTCACAAAAATAACAAGTACATAGAGAAGAAAGCAAGCCAAAAAAATAAAAGATGGTACATATCAATTTCACAATGAAAATCTAGAAAAAGTGCAGTACTCAAGGACAAAACGTTAGTACTCACACTGACTTCAAAAGCGACTAAGGTTGGTCTAAAAGGAAACCAAAATTTATTCCATACACATCATCAGAAGTAGCTACATTGCTGATGCCATAAAACCATATTATTTGTATCACTTAACATGTTTGACCTTAAGAATGTAGCAGAGAAAGTCAGGAGAACCTGAAGGTTAATCCAATTCTTTATGGCGCCAAGATAATTCCCAAGGTGGATGGCTCCAGTTGGCTGGACTCCAGATACTATCCTCTTCCTGTAAGTTATTCAATATAAATTTACTAAAACATGTTTCCAGTAAAATGCTTTAGAAATTAAAGTAATGAAATAAAAAATTAAAGGTCATTTGAAATCTATAATTTGCTGAGTTTGGAATCCAAAGAACAGTTGATTTTTTAAAATCATTTGACTCGTGAACGAATTTTCCTATAAAATTCATTCTCGAATGTAATGAATTCAACTTTAATTTGGTTCCAAACAAGCCGTAAGCAGATTTATTCTGGATTAGCAAACACATTCTAGCTTTCCAGCAGTTCAATTTAACAATTAAGAACAAGCATATATTCACCATTGCGTTGTCAAGTAATCAAATACTATTCAACACTAAAATTTTCTTTTAATTAACTGCATTAAAAGATAAGATAAAATATGAAATGGAGATAATTACCTGACCGAGCTTGAAGATGTCTCTGGAACAGCTGGCTGCGACAGCGAAACACTGCAGCAGCAACGGAAACCAGCGCCGTTGTCTCCATTTACAGCAGGACGGATGAATCCAGGTCTTTTCAAGTATTTACTTTGAAGCCCGCCACAAGATCTATAAACCAAACAAAAATATAAATAGATGAAAATTTTGTTTTCATCGATTTAAAGATGAAGGGAGAAAGAGAGAGTACAGTGAAGATGAGAGGCGAGGAGAGGAATTGGAAAGGATGAGAAATTGAGAGAGCACTGCGCGCCCCATTTTTTCCACTTCTTTTGTCGGCGGTTTTTCAATTTTGTGTTCGGAAAAGATTTATCCGTCAAAAACTGAGTGAGAAAGTAAACCGTGAGAGGGTGGGCATAGATTCGTTTGTTGCGCCTTGCTTCGTTTTTTTCTGCCTAGGTTTGTTTTCTTTGAGGCTCGGTGCACCCTGTAGATTGCGTCAGGAATATATAGCCGTTGATCACTTCTGGGCCGCATCAGCTTTTTTTTATTCTTTGTTTCTATTGATGGAATTATGCCTCTGGTGCTTGGCGATGAAATCTTCCCTGGGTCGTAAGTTTTTTTACATAGAGATTGGATCTTAAAGAAAAAATTATAAATGTAAAGATTTAAATTTTTAAATTTATTAATTTTATAGTAATATAAATTAATTAAATTAAATTTAGAATTATTATGAATCATTTGTTTACAATTAAAATTAAATAATTATCTATATAAAAAAATAGTATAAATTTTTTTTCCTCCAAATTTTATCTTGGCATAATAAAAACCTGCAAATTATGATAAAATTTTTAATTAATTTTTCATTCTTTTATTTGTATCAATTAAATTCTCAAACTATTATTCAATGTCAAATGAATATACTTGGAAAAATCTGATGTGGCTACAATGTGACCTATTCCAAAATATGTGAATTAAGAGGTTGTTAGCATTTTCCATCCAAATTGGGTTCATTTGAAACCAAATAATAAATTAAGGGTTCAATTAAAATAAATAAAAGAATAGGTATTTAAGTGAATATATTACTATAATGTTGAGACTTACTTTGTCAATACACTTTTACTTTTCAATTAAGAAGATAGAAGTGATAACGAATTTTATTTTATTTTTTAAAATAATGTATAGTATTATGAATATTGAAATTTTGATTCGAATCTAAATCGATATTTTTTTAAAATCAATTTGAACCAATTATATTTGTTCAGTTTAATTTGATTAATTGATTTTTAAATTTTTATTTTTTATATTATTTAATAAGATTTTTAAAATTTTAAATAAATTTATATATAAAATAATTATTTTTATTTTATAAAAATTTAAAAAATATATAATTCTATTCATTTTTTTCATATTTTAATTTAAAATTTAAATTTAATATATGTATATTTAATATTCAAATTTAATTTAAATAGAATAAGAAAAATTCTATTCACATATGTTAAATGGCTGCTTATGTAGTTGTTTCATTTTGGCCTGGTCTTGTTTTTAAATCTCAACAATATTAAATGTTTGGTATTGCAAATAGTTGGGATGCCGAGCATGGATGACCTTGTGAAGAAGCCTGATCTTTTATCTTTTTATATTGCAAGTAAAATTCCCATCTCTGGACCCACAGGGCAGGAGCTTTTGGAAATTATTGGCATTTCATATGGACTGCCCCAGAAAATTGAGTTACTTAAAGGACTTGATCGTATGCGATGTAAGATCTGTCAGGTACTTATCTCTCTCTCTCTCTCTCTCTCTCTCTCTCTCTCTCTCTTTTGTGTGTTTGAACACCCACGTCATATGGTTGCATGGTTTCTTGTGTTCTTGATGCACAAACATGCAGTTCTATGGGCTACTCTTCACCAATTTTTATTCAATTGTCTTTCTTTTTTTTTTTCTTTCCTTCGGACTGTAATTGCTAGGCTATGTGATTTGTTGGTGATGTCTAGTGATGGCCCTCTGGGTGCTTATGTTAATTCGCATGGCTATGTGCTTGAGGTAATTATCTTTCGTAAAGCAAATGGCTTACCACTCAAAGGCCGACCGGTTAAAGAGTACAGCTGGTTTCCTGGGTATGGTCTTAAACTCTCTTTCTCAAAGGCTGGTATGAAGCTAATCGTGTACTGCTATGTTTGGCACGTAAAGATTAGTTGAAAAATAAGATATTAATTATCTTATCACGAATTTATTATGCACTTAAATAAAAAGATTGAATTATTAAAAGAATTAAATATCTTATGCCAATAGGATAATATTATCTTTTGAAAAAATAAAAAATTATTTTTAATTTATGAGATTAAATTTTCATATTTTATTATATTTTTAAAAATTATATCAATAATTAAAATTATATAAATTTTAAAAAAAAATAATTTTGATTAATAAATAAATTATCTTATTTTAATTCTTTCAAACATCAAACATAAAATAAAATAATATTATTTAATTTAATTTTATTTATAATATTATATTATTTTATCTTATCATAATTTTGTGTATCAAATATGATAACTCGATAGTTGACGTGTTTTTCATCATTAGTTGGATTCTCATATCATTTTGCCTTGGGGTTAATAAGAAGGATGAGATTTTCAATGTTCTCCTGATGACACTGATAATGTTTCCTTATGGTATAATTGACTTGTATTTAAATTCTAGGTGGAAAGTCAATCCCCCGGTATAGCTTTGGTTAGTAACCAGTAATGACTAGTACTAGGTTAATTTAGAGAACAGGGCAGGAGAGATACCATGTTGATATTGTTGGCTAAAGCAAAGTGATTCAGTTTTGGTTTTCATCATTTTCATTGCGCATTGCAAGTTTTTGTTTGTGATTGTAAACGAGCAACAATTAACAAACGAGCATTTACTCCTTTACTACAAAATTGTGTTGGTGTATATGGTGGTTGGTGGAACTTTATATATGGGAGGCTGTGAACCAGTAAATTAGACCTAATAAATCAATCTGCAAAACTTGTCCTCTATGAATTGCAATAGTATCTTGCGACTGTTCTCTTAATTCCCTATTTTGACCCTATAACCATGATTAACTTAATCGCTATTTTCGGTAGGTGTGCATGGACGATTGTAAACTGTGCATCTTGTTAAACCCAAACGGGGTGAGGTGGCTTTTACTGCGACAAATGAGAAGTTGAAGCCAAAATTTTCGAGGGAAAAGTAGCTGTCAAGTTATGGATGGCATGCTAGAAACCATGTCTTCTCAAGTATGTCCTAAAATTTTCTCCAGTTAATATGCAACCAGACTATCAGAGCTTATATTTGTGTAACCTTGATAGATGAAAAGATCAGCTTTCATGCTGGTATTTGTGACGTTCTAAAGTAAAGACATAGAACAAATGATTGCAAGGGCCTAATATGATTTAAAACTTTATAAATATAATAAACATAATACGTGTCGAAAAGACTGAATGTTGTGATTCATTTCAAATATATAGGATTAAAATATAAAAGTATTCTCACAAATTTCTATTCGAAGAAAAATAATCAATAGATCCTAATAGCTATGCCATGAACCTCAATCACAAGAACTAGAGGGATCACAAAACCGGAGAGATGAACAACAAAGGCCAATAGAAAACAGTTGCAAAACAAAGTGAGGCTGAGGCCTGCAAATCGCAGACTAACAAAATGGGATTCTACTTCAATTTCAACGGAAGGTTCTGTAGATTGGGCTGTACATGCAGCTCTCCGCGTATTTAACGAGATCCTTAGGTTGAGGAAGGTGAGAAGCCAGACCTAGGAACAATCAAAGAACGTAAAAATGAGTATGGAGGTCAGTGTTTTCAAGAGCTTAACAGATTGTAGAAGGAATGCGACATGATCATGCAACAGATTTCAGGCAGGAACTCACCAAGTTCATATGCCTTGGCAGCAACCTTAGCAGCAATATTGGCAGATATCTTTCTGATATTGGAGAATGGTGGGTAAATCATTCCCTTTTTGTAGTGTTCCTCTGTCACTTGTGAAGCCAAAGCTTCGGCTGTCACAAGGGAAAAAAGTGCAGTTAGGTCCAATTGGTCAACATTTGCATGGGTAGAAAAAACAACCAAATGATTAGTGAGTACTGGTAAAAAGGGTATTATTATATAGAAGGCTTTTGCGAGGCAGTTTTAGTGAGGTCAGTTTTTGGGTGGGTTGAGGCACTTACAGGCTGCCAAAAGCATGTCATCATGTACACGAATTGCACCAGAAATTATCACACCCAAACCAAATCCAGGGAAAATGTAAGCATTGTTTGCCTGAATGACGTCAAACAAGAAGATAACAACTAGAATAAGAAAATTTGGGTGCAAGTAAATTTCCAATTCCAAAAATACTCAAGGTACAGACGGAACCTGGCCAGGCAGGAAGACTTTGCCATTATATTCAAAGGGGTCAAATGGGCTTCCACTGGCAAAGATTGCACGACCCTGCATATAGAAAATGGAAGAAAAGAAAAAAGGTAAAGATTATAGTGAGAGTTTTAAGATTAATTTACCTGAATCTTTACCAAATTCCATGCTATTATGATAAGGCATCCCAGTTTAAAAAGCATAGAAGAAAATTGCATGTCACATACCTCACTCCATGTATATGCTTCTTCTGCTGTACATTCAGCTTGTGAGGTAGGATTGGATAGAGCCATGATAAGTGGTTTCTGCAAGTCAACCATTGTGATTAGTACAAAACTCTTCAGTTGAGATGATCTAGACATGCATACAGAGATATATAGGTAGAGAGAGATAAAGAACCTCATTGACGGATGCCATGGCCTCAACAACCTCCTTTGTGAATTGTTTTCCGACTCCAGATGTTCCAATCAGGACAGTTGGCTTGATTGCCTAATTAATCAAAACAAAGGTGAGAAAGAAAGAAAAAAAAATGAAACAATTCCTTTTTGAATCTTGATGAACAATACAAGTTACACACCTTGACAGCATTTACAAGTTCTTTAACGGGTTCATGCTCATGAGCCCAAGGTTTCTTGAAGTGTTGAAGTGACTCCTTGCGGGACTCAACAATCAAACCCTGCCACACAAATCAAGCTCATCAAAGTGAGAAAGGATGAACAAAAATATGCCAATTTTAGAAAGAAGAGCTACCAACTTTTTAACAAGATGAACAGATGAGATTCACAGTACCTTTGAGTCTACAAGCCAAATCTTCTTGCGGTTCTCTTCAATTGGATTTCCAGTCTGTCAAGAACAATATATGTTCAGCCATAAACCATTTCTGAGAAATCAATATTTAGCATAAGAAAATGCATAAATTTCTTACCTGCTTTGACATCTCGAGAGCTATGAGCTCAGCTATACCAGTTCCAGCCTATCAACACCCAAAAAGAAACACAATTAAGAAGTTAAACATGTATAATAGGGTTTCTCGCTTTATAAGTGAAAAATATGGAGGAAAAGGGGGAGGTTAAGTGATATAAAGAAAAATACTGCTAAGAATTGATTAAACTTGAACAGACTAATTAGTAGCAGGGATTGTCTAGAAAAGTTCAGTTTCCTTATTGTCATTGTTTTAACTGAGCCTTACCTCTCCAGCACCCAGGAACAAGAACCTATGGTCAGCGAGAGTTCCACCAAGTAATCTTAGGGCTGCAAGAAGCCCAGCCAGCACCACAGAAGCTGTACCCTGCAATTATGAAAGAGCCCTATGAGAGTTGCCAAATAAGGAAGAATATTTCTCAAAACTAAAATAATGTTACCACTATGAAGGAAAAAGGAAGAGGAGAATTTAGTTAGAGCCTATTACCTGTATATCGTCGTTGAAAACAAGATGTGTAGAACTATATCTTGCCAACAACTCAAATGCGTTGTGATTTGCAAAATCTTCAAACTGAAAATCAGGCTTAGCTTTTCAGAGAACAGAGTATGTAAAGCCCAGAAAGGCCTAAAATGAACATGAACTGATGATTACCTGTACCAGAACTTTCTCTCCATAATTCTGCTTAACTGCAGACATGAACTCATGAAGAAGTTCAGCATATTCCTACACCATGGAAATCGATGCACCTCAGTATTTCAAATAAGTAAATACATTTATGGCATAACAAATTATGACCGGATGGAAATATGTAGAAGCAAAGGAAAATCACCAAACCTGTCCAGTTGCCCTCCTTTGCCTGAGGCCAATATAAAACTCATCATTTAACAACTTCTCATTGTTTGTCCCAACATCAATAGTTATGGGCAAGCACTGCAAATATTGAATGAAGGTTGTAAATTAATTAAATATCAGTAGCAGATTTAGGAAATATTTTATACTGTTTGGTTAAGCTGCAGAAAACCTAAATGATATAGAAAGTTGAATCAACATCATATATTCAATTACGAAACTACTGTGGTATTACTGTAACCAAAATTTTCACTACAAACTCATCCATTGGGGAATAAGTGGAAAAAAAAAATCAATCATGAATCAGAGTAGTTTTAGTAATGCTTACTGCAGAGGGACGGACTCCCCCCAAAGCTGTGTACAGAGAAAGTTTTCCTACAGGTATACCCATTCCCTGAAAACAATCATAATATTAAAAATCAATAAGTTGGCCTACAAGAGAGAGAGAGACATGATCGCTGTTTCAACTCACAGCGTCAACACAGATATCACTTTACCTGGCAACCAAGATCTCCAAGTCCCAAAATTCTCTCACCATCAGTGACAACAATAACTTGAACACTTCTCTCAGGCCAGTTTTTCAATACTTCAAGAATCTTCCCCCTGATAGATTGTGGTGCTTAGTTATTGTTGTGCAACGGTAACACATAAAAGGAATACATACAAAGGACAAAATCAAATACATACCTCTCTTTCAAACTGATGTAAAGACCCTGAGGGCGCCTGAAAATGCTGCCATATTTTTGGCAAGCCTCACCAACAGTTGGAGTGTACACAACTGGGAGCAGTTCCTCCACGTTATCAATGAGAAGCTTGTAGAAAAGTCGTTCATTCCTCTCCTGCAAAATGCAACCGACCATCAGTAAAGTTAAGTTGTCAATAGGTGCCATATCACTAGTCTGTGAGTCACAAACAAGGATTCAATCTGTTAAAAATCATCCAATGTGCGGAATGCAAGGCGTGAACAAGTACCTGAAGATCCATCATGGCCATGTATCGTTGCAAAGGAACTTTATATTGGCGAAGGATATGCATCAGCTTCTTCTCCTGAAGCTCCTGACTTAGAACAACAGGGGGCAAAAGGCCACGCAAGTAGTGGACATCTCTCTCTTTCTCAGTGAAGGCAAGCCCTTTGTTGTGACGTGGGTCCCGCATTAAGGAATACCCACTGCAACAAGAATAACAAAGATCTAACTTGAGTTGAGAGATAACCAAAATCTTCAAATCATGATCTTTTTTTTTTTCTAAATTTGGAAACTTCAAATCAACTAAGACATTTCAAAGCCAGTGAAGGGGATAAGTGTATAAAAAGGCAGAAATAACGGCAGTTTTTCTGTTTAGTTATCACTTTGTTTGTAAGTTTCAGTTTCTCTACCACTGAAAACCCAAAAATGTTATCATCGTTGAAATTATTAATGAAGAATAAAACAAGTCAAAATTTTCTATTGTGGCAGTGAGTATGTAAACAACAGAAACGAGTTTTGTATTAGTCATATTTGATGCAATTTGCAGTCTTGTAGAAAATTTAACAGATTTGTACCAAAAGGAAATTGACAGAAAATTGCTTTTCCCTTTGATTTATCCGGAAAAAAAAAGAAAAGAAAATTGACAGAAATACAAATATGGTAGAAAATTTAGCTATTGGCATCATATTACCAACAGAAACTTTATTCCCAAAGATCAACAAAGGTATTATCTTTGTGCTTTTCAGATCAAGGTTGTGGTTTTTTTAGATCTAAAATGTCTGGACAACAATTATTACTAGTAGTTCAGACTTTAAAGAAGATTAGATGAAATGAATATCACTTTTAACACACCAAAAATCTAAACATATACTATACCATAAAACAAAAACAGAAAATTGAAGGAAGAAACTATTGGCATTGGTAAAGAAATCTGAATAAATCACCTGGCAACAGAGACAGTCCAAGGAGTGATAGGCTGATCCATCGTGGCACTATCCTCACCGTACATATCCTCAACACCACCGGCAACAGCGCACTTGCTATCCACTAAATCACCATCGTTCATCATTGTTCTCTGCAATAATAAAGACCAATATTTTCTTTCTTCTCCACCCAACACCGATCTCTGCAATCAAAGGAAGCTTGGAAAAAAAAAAGGACCAGAGAAACAGGGCAAAGAAAAACAAGCTTTTGCCTTTATGTTTCAGAAAACAAAAACCAACCCTTTTTATAGGCAAAGTAAAAGGAAAGGAAAACCCAAAAAGATTGTGAAAATCAAAGGTTGGTGCCTTTTTTTATGTTTTCAATGTCAAAGGGAATAAAAACAAGTATAAATTGATCAAATGGAAGAAATGGTTATTCAAAAAGATCTTAGGACAAATATTTTAATTTCATTTTGTCTAAAAGAAATGTCAAAGTCATAAGCAAAGTTGCAATGTGGGAATAGTTGAAAAAATGATGGTAATTGGTACCAGTAGTCGTTTCAATGAAAGCATCCCGTTTGGAAGGAGAGGAACGTGGAAACGACTGACCGCCTGCCTGCTGTGAAACGCAATATGTTTTCCGCGTTTTTCTAGAGAGAGAAAAAGTAAAAGTCTTGCTCTTTCCTTTCTTTCCTGTTGCTTCCCGCGTGTCTAGAGAGGGAAAGGGTAATCTAATTCACTACTTTGAGAAAGGCTTTTCCCTTGTTCGTTATGCTTCTGCTTTAGTTCTATTTCCTGTTTTATCGTTCGCTCCTGATCATTTTATTTGTTGTTTTTTTTTTTAAGATAGAATTTTCTAATAATAATATATTTTTAGTTTTAATATAAAATTCACTTTCCAAATTCCAATTAACTAGTGCCCTTGTGAGATCTAAAATTGTTTGAAATATTACAACTAATAATAATAATAATTTATACGTAAAAGAAAATAATAACTGGTATTTAATAACATTGATTATGGTTATATTTTAAAATATAATTAATGTATTGTTTTTTTTTAATTTAATAAAAATAATGTATTAAATATAAAATTTTTTTTAAAATAATATTTTTGCTAATAGTGTTTTGAATGATGAGGTGGAGCTTACGTGAACGATTGTACATAGGTGAGTTGGACCTGCGATAAGAAAAGAATGGTCAAGAAACGTCGAAATTGGTTGCAACTTTTTTCTTCAGCCGCCCCGCAAAGCCCTATTTCCTCCTCTTAAAACATTTTCAAAGCTAATTTTTGCAGTATTTTTCTAATTTTTTCTAAATATTTTCATCATTTTTCCAAAAGATGAATAATTGGCATTAGAACATTCATGTCCTTGTTCAATGTTGGGGTGCAGAAGTATAGTCAAGTACTCGTTTGATCAACTAAATACCGTCTTTCCATTTGCCATGCAAATTATAATTCTAGTTGATTTTTTGTTTCTTATTAAAAACCTTCTTTGTATTCCCACTTAGGTACTTTCTTTGAAATTTTCTTCCTTTTCTTAACGTATACAACACTGTTTAACTGCTTTTCAGTTAATAATCTATATTATTATAAAATAACTGACTAAATTGATATTACTTGATTCATGAAAATAATTTAATTGAAAATTAAATAAAAACAAATACTTTAATAATATTAAAAATAAAATTAAAGATATATGTATTATCTTATTTTTAAATATTATTTTCTTTCAAAACATAAAGTATTATTCTTTTTACTCATATAATGGGTGTGTCCAATTCAATATTAATTAAAATCTTGAACATAGACAACTAGACAAATGTTATTTATATAGTTTTTTGAATTAATATCATAAATTATTTCTAAACTATAATAAAATATTTAACGTATTATTTGAATTTTAAAATTTTTAATGTGATATTAAAATTATAAATTTATTAATTAATATTATATTCGATGATTGTTTGTTCGTCATATATCATTTAAATTTAATTATTATAAAAATAAGTATCATTTTAATTAATAAATTCATAATTTAAATATTACATTAAAAATTTTTAAAATTTAAATATCATATTAAATATTTTATTATAATTAAAGTTCATTCATTTATGACATTAACCTTAACTATTTAAAATATCATGCATGTATTTTTGAAAATATGAGTACACTAACAGCCAGTTTCCATTAATTTTATTATTCAACGGTTCAATTTTTAATGTTCAAATTACATGGTGTGAATGAAATCTTGATGAGCAAATGAGTCAACACGTTAAATAAAAAAAGAAAGCTTTGAAATCGTCCTTTCATGACAATTCAAAAAGTGCATGCATTTATTTCACCGAAAAATACCCTCCCAATGAAACACTAATAAAATCAATTTAAAAAAAAAAATTGAGTTTATTCAAAGAATCAAGTTTGCATTATTTAGCATTAGCATTAAATGCGAAGCTCAGGCAACACAAAAGTACTGTACTTTATTCAAAAAATTAAAAGTATTGTATTATTAAGTCATAACCAGATTTTTTTTTTAATTCCTTTACATTGCCTATATAACTCATCAATTTTTAAAATTTGAAGATGAAATGTGAAATTAGTTACATGCCAAGCAAATTCTACCTTAGTTTGTAAACTTATAAGTATTATTTAACTCAATTGATTTATATAAATATTTTAAAAAATAATATATAGTAAATTTAAATTTTAAATATCAATATTTATAATTTTTTATATTTTTAAATTACAATTTTTTTTTTATAAAGAAATCTAGCATAGGCAAAAATTCAATCTCTAAACTTATCATTAATGGCAACAACACTATCATCTACTAATAATTTTGTAAAATAACCGTTTTAAAATTGGAAAATAATTAGTCCCTTTTTTTTTTTAATAAGATGCTTATAGAGTTTTCTAGTTTTTTCCTTTTAGTATTATAATAATAATAATAATAATAATAATAATAATAATAATCTCACGATTTGATGGATTGGGCAATTATAATTCTAATTTACTATCATTATCAAAAACTAGCTTTTATCAAAATAATTTTTCGACGGTAATAACATATATTTCGTTCGTAATAGACAAGTTGTTAATACTATTTCATCGGTAATATGTCAAATTTATCGGTAATTATCGATGAAATTTTTTGTCAATAATAATTTTGTTAGTAATTCAATTGATAATCCATCAATTAAAGTATTGGTAATCCATCGGTATATTCTACTAGTAAAATATGTTGGTAATCCCTCAGTAATTTTTATTTTTCAATTATATTTTGTTTGTAATTTTTATCATTTTATTCTAATTTTTTAATTTAATTTTTAAAATAAATAAACAAATATTAAAATATACATAAATAGAAAAAATAAATAAATAAAATACTACATTTTATTTATAAAAGAATATAATAATGTTTTACAAAGTTATTTATGAATTTTAAATTCGACATAAATAACACAATTTCCTTCAACTATTGTAAAATACTTCACATAAACCAATCTACTTGCTATCATAATAAAATAGAATCCTATTACTCTAAGCTTCAATTCTTTCCTATCATCCCTAAGAAGAACAAAGCCATGTTGCTTTGGATAATGAAACCATCAAAATTGTCATGAAACTTTGAATGATTATCCCTTATGCTTTTGGGCACCCTTGCCAAACCATCTTTCTCTTGTTCCACCCACCTCAAGGCTATAACTATTTTTTTTTTGCCTCATTATTGTCTTATAAACTATAGGAATGCAATAAAAATAGGAGAGATCCCAAGCTAAAAGGCTTCAAAATGCAAGCAAAAGTATTGACCAAAGTAATTGAAAACCTAAAATTTGAGAAAAAAATCCAACTATTAGTGCTATTCCCCTCACAAAATCTTCAAATAAAATCTAAAATAGTAAGTTTCAGTTTATTGAATCTCATTGTGCCACGTCAAATAACAAAAAGAATAATAATCTCTTAACTAAAAGCAAAAATCAACTTAGCAATAGTCTTAATTTTGTATAACACAAATCCTACTAACCATTTATTTAGGAATTAAACCCAAAGTCTAAATTGCAGAATTCACATAAAGTTGTAAAAAAAATTAAAAGTTATATAAACAGGCAGCGAAAGGATGTGAAATGTTAGAGAGACCTTTACATTGTGATGATTAAGGCAAGTCAAAAAAGAACCTAGTTAATGTGTGAAAAATTAGACTCATCGTCATCTGACACATCATAAAATTTAGCACGTGCACAAAACAAAGATCTTTAATGATCGTAAACCAAAATTTTCTCATCAGTGGAATTAGATAATAAAATATGAGCTCTTACTAACTAAAAACAAATAACATAAGTAGATGATAATTGCTTCAAATAAAAGAATCAAACTTACTTTTAGCATTAACATTGCCCTTTCGACTTGTGCTAGAATATTGCCTTCTCTTTCATAGATCACCTTTTCAATTTGCCAGATGAAATGTCTTATAGTTCAAAATAGTAAAAAATTGCTACAAGAGTCAACAGCTAAATTCTATCATAAATGCATGCTAAAAAAAAATGTCATAATAACCAACAAAGATACTAGTTAATGGACTCATGAAAAATCCAAATGAAAAGAATAACAAGAGGAGTGGAAGTAATAAAAGTAGAGCAATTCTAATGAATTCAAAATTCTAACTCATCGAAACCCTTTTCTATTTAGAAAATTGCCTAAAAAATTTAAAACCCATTTGAAATTGAAAATAATTTTAAGAACTTGCTTAAATGAGAAGAAAGAGACAAAAGAGAATTAAAGATCACCTTATTCACTTTTTAGCATGTTAGTAGTTTCATATTACAAATTCATAATGCTGTTCAATAGCTCAATATCACATTATACTACAACCATCAAAATTGGTTTAAGCTATGCAAGGGCAAAAGATGTGGCATGTTATTTGTAAAAAGTTTGTAGCTCGACTATCTTATTTTCTTATACTACCAAATTTTCTCTAACCAAGATAGCTAACAATGTCTCTAAATGAAAACCAATTACATGTTGGCTCATTAACCTGAATCCAATATGTTTGAAAGCACTAGTTATCAAAACATGAGTACAAAATCATTTGAATCAAAGGTTCAAAATTATATTCCAATACACAAAAACTTGGAGCTTTTCATATGAACTTTATTTGCATACCTAGTTTTAGCCATAAAAGAATGAATCACTAAAGAAAAACATAGCTTAAAAGATTCTGTAAACTTCAACATAGCTCAATTTGTATTTTTAAGCAATTAAACAAGGAGGATAGTTTTTTGTTCTAGCCTAAGATAATGTAGTAAACTAACTTTCTCAAAGTTTGTGCAATTTCATCAAAGACTAACAAAGTGGGAGAACGGGAATAAAACATGCACAATGTCTTTCAATTACCATAAATAAACTTTTTTAAAGATATTGTACGTAAAAGATTGGAGCCTGAAGGATCTATGGAAACCCTCAAAAATTGGTTAGAAGAAAGAAATCAAATTCTCACCTACAATCATTTTGTTTATCACTGAAGTAGGAGGATTTATTCTTAGATCTACACTCTACCTTATGAAAAAAATTCCTACTTAGCAATTCGGCATATCACATTATTCTTTTACATATATATGCATTAAGAGATTTGCAATAAATTGTTCATAGATATCTAAAATAAGTAAGATGCTAATGACTAAATAACTTACCAAGGGTTAAACTTAAAGGTAAGCTCCTGCAATTTATTCATTTTGTTGAAGCAACAAAATGCTTCATAATAAGATGTACCTAACTAAATTACATCAATTAGAGAAGACCATAGAAAAACTTAAAATGCTTACATCACTTAACGTATTTGCATACAAACCTTTACTTTGTCAAGCTTAACCATTGCATCACAAAGTTGAGGGCATTGAAAATATCAGGTTCTTTTCACCCTGTGGTATGACCAACATGACCAACAAATTATGTAACAAATGGAAAATGAATGGTAGAAAGAAATGACTCACATAAAAGAATTAATTCCATGAAACAAAAAATAAAGCCCAGATAGCCGACAACATGAATTTCAAAATGACATGAAGCTATAATTCATAATGTTGAGGAAAACAAGGAATGCCACACCAAGCACATCATGGTCTTATGAATGAGGTTTTGAATATGGATCTTTTATACTTTGTTATAAAACTCTGATGAAAAATATCAATTCAATCCAAAAGGTTTCTTTTATGATTTCCCTGCACTGTTTTATTATTATTATTATTATTATTATTATTATTATTATTATTATTATTATTATTATTATTTACTTATATTGTTTGTCCATTAAACTCAAAGTATTAAAATAGTATCTTTTCATTTAGATAAAAATTCTTCCACATAAGATATATTATTTAATTGTATCCTCAATTCTACTAGGATTACCAAATTAAAGCATCCATGTTGAAAAACTTTAAACTCATTCAACATGAATAAATTAAAAACCATTTTTTAAAAAACCATATGATTGACAAAAATATCAATCCTTCTAAAAGTTTCTATCATGCAACAAAAAGTAATATATAGCAAGAATATTATGAAAACACATACAAAAAATAATAATAATAAAGTTTACATACACGCCATCATATTTCCCTAACAGTTTATCATACTGAACCCCAATCCAGAAGCCTAGCCCTAATGCTTATATTCGACCCGCAGATTAGACAATCCTTTTTTTTTCCTTAGTTTAATTTCACATCTATCTTTTACTAGATTTGAAACGATGAGAAGAAAAAATATGGTGCATAAGTTGAAGCAAGCTAACAAAACAACCTAAAAGACTTTTGATATGTGGAAAAATGGGGGGGGGAATTCTAAGTACAATTGAAGAATAGAAAAGTAAATATACAACCAACCTTGATATTTGCATAAAAGTCTTCCATGTAGTCATTTAACATCCGTAAATAAATTCAAAATCTCCCATTGAGTGTAGATTGTGGGGAGCAGCACTGATGGTGGAGAATGATAAAAAAAAAAAAAAGGTTTAGGCAGTGGGGGAAAAAGGGAGAGAGAGAAGAGAGTTTAAGGATTGAAATATTGAAATTTGGGGATTTCATGATTTAGGGATTGGGGGTTTTGAAATTTAAACAACTTTCTGATGAATTACCAATAAAAATTCTGTCAATAAATAACACCCTTTATTTATTATTTTTTTACATAATTTTTTACTGATAGAAAATCCCGTTGGTAATTCTCGCTCTAATTCTTGCCAAATATGTACCTATTGAATATCGATAAAGCAAAGTCCGTTGGTAAATTCCATCGGTATTCCATTAGTGATTTTGAATTTTTTTTATAATTATATTCATTGGTATTATGTTGATAATTGCTAATAAAAAAATTTCTTCAGTAAAATCCTATCAATGCTAAAGACATTTTTCTGATAATGTATATTACCAAAAGTGGAAGCACAATGGCCTATGTGGTAGTCAGAGTCAGAGACATGAACCCACTTTTAGTTTGTTCATGAGTAGTCCAAGGTCCAAATATAAAAAACTCAGCCCATGATTTATTCTCAACAAATTTTCTTATTTTGGGTGAAAATTTTCATTTTTTGAATTCTACATTTGATTCAATTTAACAATACAACTGTTAGGCAAGTTTCGTATAGCATTAATGTTGAAAATATTTTTTATATTGAAAAATTATTTTTTTACCTAAATGTAATATGAAATAATAAAAAACTTTGATTTTTAATTTAAAATTTTCAATTCAAATAAAAAAACTTTACAAATGCTTTACAATGAAAAATATATTTAGAATAAAAATCATTTTATTATTTTATATTTTAATATATTTTTATTATATATTTTTAAATATTTTAATAATTTACAATATTTATTCACAACAATAATCATTTAAAATTTTTAATCAAACATTTTTTTTATCATACTTTTTAATCATACTTTTTCAACTTAAAATTTTTTTAATTACAATAATAATGCTAAACTAACTCTTATTTAAAAATGACCCTGAAGTCTTAGGCTTTTTTACTCTCCGATCTGAAGGAAAAAAAAAAAAGACAAAAATAAGATTAAAGGCAGGCAATAATAACAAATTGAATCCAAAACTTCAATGGCACTTAAACCGGCACTTAAACCGGCATTTAGCATACAGCACACTGTATTTGAAACTTTAAGACATTAGGGTTTTCCAAATTATATAATTTTAGAGATTCCTTAATCCTAAATAATTTACTAAAAGCCCCCCTTTCCAATTTATAGAGGGAAAAGTTTAAAGTTTCTATCTTTTGTCTTTAAATAAAAATAAAAAACTATTTTTGGCAAGTTTGATGGATTATCAATGCCCAAGATAGAGATAGAGATTGGTTTTCTCGAGATTTACAAAAGCTGAGGTAATAAAACTATTTTTTTCTCTTTTAAGGGTTATTTATTTATTTGGGTAATTACCGTTTTCGATTTTGTAACAAATATGTAGTTTTAGCTATTACCTTTTGCTTATATTTATCTTTTTTAAAAGAATTTTATTAGGTTGCTAGATTCATTTGCTATTAACTATAGTAGTTTTCCCTATGAATGAATACTTGAGAAATTTAGCTCCAAATTATGGAGTCTAGATTCTACAACTAATGGTGCTTTTGATTAGCATGAATTCATGTTAATGTTATTTGTAATTCATTAACATATGAAGATAGAGCTCTTGTCTTGAGTGTTCGTGTATGTGATAGTTTTGATTTGTTGTGTGATGTTTCGCCCATATGAATTAAAATTTAGATTTTTTTGTCAGGCAAAAAGCCCAAAATCAATTAACTGTTCACACAAAAGACAGCAATCTAACATGGTTCAGTCCAATCAACTTACATTTATAAATGAGAGAAAAAATCCATTGATTGTAGAAAATTCCAAACAAATATCAAATCAAGCACTCACAATTAAACTCATAGACCCTCTTAATCTCCTTTAGACCTATAAAGTATTCTCAACTTAAACAAACACATACCCATATACACTCATGCACTCATACTTATGTGAATCTTCTTAGTCTCTTCTAGTCCACTCATAAATATTCAAACATATACACCCATAAGACGTAAATCTCCAGTAATCCTATGAGATGTCTATCCCATAAAATCTTATAACTCTCTTACATCTTTTTCTTATACCTAACCCTGTAGAAAACTTTTCTTACTTATAAGTATACAAACTTGCTATAAAAATTTTTTTTTTAGAATTATTCTTTTGCAAGTCTTCTTGTCCATTAAGTAATATCTAACAAATTCTAAACAAATTTTTTATAGGATTTGAGTTATTATTCTCAACAATCTCTACCTTAACTCAAACTCCATCAAATCATCTGTTTTCATACTACACATGGCTCTTACCTATAATGAAAGTCACGTAACTATCTTATCTTATGTGTCTTTAAGTTTCATGCAAATCAATAATTAATCTTCAAAGCATAAACTCAAACTCTTATCTTGAATCGAGCTTTTCTAGGGTTACATCTTCTCATATCTTGAACTTTCAGCTTGATATCATTTATAAGGTCACGATTGCTTTGATACCACTTGTTAGGTAAAAAATCTCAAATCAATTAACCATCAAAGCTAGTAAAAGTATAAATAAATGATCAATTAATCACATAAGAGACAATAATTTAACATGGTTCAACCCTATCATAACATATAGATTCAAAAATCTATAGTTAGATTTAATAAATGGAGTCACCACCAATCTTTTTTATCTAGGTGTGATTGACCACCTAAGGAATCTATCCTTTTAAGAAACTTTTAAGCTTGACTAAAGGTCCCTAAAAGAATAAGTTTGGGTCTACTAACTAGAACAGAGTTCGAGAGTCGGTTACATGTGGGGAAGGTTATAGCACCCCCACATGCCCATCCAAAAGATGGTACCATATTATTTTGAATTCATCCTATAGTCTTAAGTCTAATTATTTTAAAATTTTATGTTGAAATATTGAAAATAATTTATAAAATTCTTCTATTAATCTGGTAGAACTCTTGAAAATATTTCTTCACCTCAAGAATATTCAAGAATCCAATTTGATATATTGAAGAGGCTCCGTCGTCGAAAATATGTTTAATTTTTTCTTAGAAAGAAAATAATATGACAATTATTTTTATTGAAATTTCATCTAAATTATTCCACCATTTGGGTCAAATTTAGAGAAAATTTCTCACCTAAAGGTAATTTGTATTTAATTCCAAAATTTTTATATTTTTATATTTTATTTTTTTTGTTTGAAAATAAATATTAATTATTGTTATTGAAATTTATCTAAATTATTCCACCATTTGAGACAAATTTAGAAAAAATTTCTCACCTAAAAATTTTATAGAAATTTACCATTTGAAATTTCTATAAATTTCATCATTGGATAATTAATATTTATTCTCAAAATTTTTATTTCTTTTTTATTTCATTTCTATTAAATTAAATCATGCAAAAATACTCTTAAAATAAACAAACACATAAATAAAAAATAATTAAAAAAATTAAAATTAAAAATATCAAAAAAAATAAAAATGACTCGACTTAAGAGAGAAAAACGGCTCAAAGGTGAGCGGCTTCGCTCTAAGGGTCGGTTGGCACACGGGTCAGACCCGGGTTACGATTAGGTCGGGTTGGTCCAAATGGTAAAATACGCGGATCCTCTGGGATTTATTAACGACAAAATGATGTTATTTTTCGAAAGTATAAAAGGCAAAAGCTTTCGATTTTCTTTAGATGCCTCTTTTCTTTCTCTCTCTCTTCCTTCTCTCTAAGAAAACCTAGTTTTTGATTGAATATTTAACCAAAAAATGAAAAAATATGATGAAAATTGAAAAATCTGGTCAAAAAATTCAAGTTTGGCAGAAAAGTTCGTCGGAATCTGGATTTTTCTAGAAAATTCCTAGGAAAAAATCGCCAAAAATTTTAAAAATTTCCTAAAAAACTCTAAAATTGCTTTAGCCCTTTCAAACACCTCTTTTCTTTTGTTTCTGTTTTCTGTGTTCTATTTTTCGTGTCCTCCTGCCTCTAATCAGTAAGGGGTATTTATAGATTAAATTAGGAGAGTTCCTAATTAACTCTAAATCCCACATTTGATTGGATTTTTACATTATCCCTGAACCTAAGGAAATTAAGACCAATTGTAACTCTACCATTACTCCCAAACACGCCCAAATTTTTATTTTTTTTATTATCCTATCATTAACTAAAATGAAAAGAAAAATAAATAAAATAAAATAAAGCCCATAAAAAAAGTAATAAACAATTATGCCTAACACCTATATCCCATTGAGCCAAGTCCGATAGGCTAAGGCCTAGACCCTATTGGACCAAGCCCAATGACTTGGGCCTAGACCAATTAGGGTGTCTTCAGCTATCTCTCGTTGTACTTTTTTTATACAATAAAAATTATGCAAAGACGTAGATACCCTACATATGATCACCCCGACACATTCATCTTTTTTTTTGTTCTTTTTTTTTTGTTTTTGAAAAAGTAAGCAAATTTCCTCTAAACAAAGGCTTTACAACTTTGAAAAAATAAATTGATCCTCTAAATAGAAACACCACAACTTTAGAAAAAATAAATTGCTCCTCTAAACAGAGGCAATCACAACTTTGAAAAAATAAAATGTTCCTCTAAACAGAGGCACTACAACTTTGAAAAGTAAAATGCTCCTCTAAACAAAGGCACCACAACTTTAAAAAATAAATTGCTCCTCTAAACAGAGGCAACAAAACTTTGAAAAAATAAATTGTTCTTCTCAACAAAGGCGACAAAACTTTGGAAAAAGTAAATTGCTCATCTAAATAGAGGCAATAGAACTTTGAAAAAAATAAATTGCTTCTGGACAATCATGACCAAATGAGTCATAGATCATGTTTGATGAAATTTGTAAAGGGAACTCAAAGATTCATAATTTGAGTTCAAAATTCAAAGGTTCAGATTCGCAAGAACCTTTCAGTTTTGTAAGAATTCACTGAAATTTGATTATCAAAATTTTAGTTTCACCATAATTTGATTCACAAAATTTTAGATGTGCAAGAATTCAGTTTGCAAGATTTCAAAATTTACATTTGCAACTTGCAAGACTCGCATCCAACATTTAAACATTCTCATTTAAACTTTGAAAATCCACATCTAAAAGTTCAAAGCTTCTTATTCGAGTTCAAAGATTCACATTTGACAAATCTGAGGGTTTCACATCTCAAAGATTCTTATTTGAAATTCAAAGATTCACATTTTATAACTAAAAAATTCTTATCAAAAGATTCATAATTTTTTTTCAAGGGACTCAAAATTTTACATGTAATGAATGTCATGATCAATGATGCAAATGCTTCCTTAATGATGCAAATGCAATAATCTAGATTCTTACAATGTCATATTCTTAATCACGATTCAAATGTCTACTGCATAATGTAAATGCATATCTAAACCAAAGTTTCAAACAGTCTCCAAACAATAATGCAAGCATTCTGCATGTAATATGGATGTCAATGTCATGAAATTCTAATCAAAACATGGTAATATAGTTCTTAAGACTCCACCATCTCACATTTTCTCCTTGTTTAGTATCTTAACACTTTGAAACAAGTTTCATCAACTAATCATAATTTGACCACCATTCATAGGCTTTTCAGCACTAATAAATTCCAGAACAAGTTTCATCCACCATCACTGGGTCACTACTCATAGGTCTCTCAGCATTAGCCATTCCAAAATAAATTTTATCATCCATCACTAGGTCACCACTCATAGGTTTCTCAGCTCTAACCATTCCAAAACAAACTTCGCCTATTGATCCATATTATTTTCATCATTCAATCATCATTTACAGGCTATATCGATTAATTCATCCCTATATTCATCATTTGGTCATATTACCTTTTCAGGTTTTTGCACTCTCTTCATTTGTTAATCAACCCATCACCATATTCATCATTTGATCACACCATGTGTTATCTTAAATCATTCTTTTTAGGTTTCTACGATTTCTTTATTTTTTTATCATCTTAGATTTCTTTTCAAAGGAATACAAGACTCTTTTACACATATTTTCATTTATTCATCATCATTTTAAATCATGACAAATATAATGCATTCACACATTTTCTCGATTCACTCTAGGGATGCAAGAACACAAGGTGAATTGAGAAAAAAAAATTAATGAGAAATGAGTCTGGTACAAAAATAAATAGGAAAAAAAATAAGTTTGAGTGCATGTCATTGGGATGAATGGTATATCCGAGCAATGAATATTTAAATAATTTTGAACATTAATCCAAGATTCTTTTTCAAAAACTCATTTAATTGAATATCAAAATCATTTTAGCTCATCAAACCTTGCTTTAGCCTGAAGGATTTTCAGATATCTTTGATCTTTCATATATGTAAACTGTTAACTCAAAGATTTTCTACTCAAATTGCCCTTTTGAGTTTTCAATTTGAGTCTTCCTTTTCTCTCCTTTCTATTTTTTTTCATTTTTTTTTCTTTTTTTCTTTTCTTCATTCGTTCACCTATCTTTCACATCAATGTTTAGAGCAACCAAGCATGATTTGTCGTTCCATCATGAGCATGCCTTAGCCCAATACATGACCATTCAATTCGAGCATTCACATTTTATCTAAATGAACTTTTAAAGATTGTAATATAGGCCGTAGTGAAGGGTCATGAAAGAAATAAAGATAATAGGCTCAAAACATGAATTAAAAGGGTTCAAAATCGGAAGATCATCATTTGATGCAACTTAGCATTTTGTCCCAATTTTACTACCTTTTTTTTTTCACATTCACCTCACTCCTCATAAAATGATTCATATTACTTTACCCCAAATCAGGTGTGACATTTTTCTTTTCTCTCTTCTTTTTTTTCTTGTTTTTTTTTAAACTTTTTGTGATCTTTAGACTTTTTTCTTTTTCAAAAATTATCCTTCAGTGTGAAGGGTGATTCTTGGTCGAGATTTAAAAAAAAAAATCATAGTAGACTCAAAAGGGTAGCAGTGAATGATTTTTCAAATGATAAAACAAAAATGACCATTTTTCATCTCAAATTGAATGTTTTCCTTGAACATTATCTATTGAGCAAAAATAAGCTCATGGATCTGTATAAAAAATTACACGTCTTTAATATATTAATTTCATATCTGCTAGTAGCTGATTTTTTTTGCTTAAATAAGCTTCTCAGATTAATGTGAATGAGTTCTTAAAATTAAATCTCTAAATTATTGTTATCATTATAAAAAGGTAACAAAGCATAGGACAATGAAAGAGAAAATGTAATGAAATGCATTATCCTTGCCCTTTATTAAAATGATAACAAATGAAATCCTATTACATAAAAAAAATCCTAACAGAAATCTTAAAATAATAAAACAACTTTCACTCAGCCTTAACATCCTTCTCTAAAATTATGCCCCTATGCAATCAGGTGAAGAACTTTATTGACATCTTGCCCCCTGATTCACTGTAACTCTTTAGGCTTTTTTGGATTAATATTTTCTTGATTCTCACTTAGAGCATTGATATTGTGATTAGGTAATGGATTGCCACTAACATTAGGTGTTGTTACTCCTTCTTGATCAAAACTTACCCTGATTCACTGTAACTCTTTAGGCCTTTTTGGATTAATATGTTCTTGATTCTCACTTAGAGCATTGATATTGCGATTAGGTAATGGATTGCCACTAACATTAGGTGTTGTTACTCCTTCTTGATCAAAACTTATCATTTCATCCTTGATCAACCGTTGCATCTTATGCTTTAGAGTAGTGTAATTTTTAGTGAAATGGCCAACAGTTCCATAGTGGTAGTCACAGTGAGCTGTAGGATCATACCACTTAGGATAGGATGGCTTGGGCGGCTTCACACGATTGGAGGTAAGCAAGTGACTATTATAGAGCTCTCGATATAACTCCGTATAAGTCATGAGGATTGAATCAAATACAAATTTTTTTGAGTAATTTATAATTCTCATGAACCACTCGCTAGGCTAACATGACGAATTTGGGGTCTTGCGAAAAGTTGAATGTTAAAATTGTATATGAGAGCTTGATCCCTAAAAACGGGCTGGTATGTGGATGAATAAGATGGTTGTGATATAGGCTGATATGAGGCATTGTTCATAGCAGGATAGTATGAAGAGTAAGCTTGAGGTGGATAGGATTGATATCCCCTGAATTATCTATCGAAGTTCACAACTTGAGCTTTAGTCTCTTTTTTCTTTGATGCCTTCTTAGTTTTTCCTCTTTTCAACTTGCCATTTTTAATGATATTCTGAATGATTTCACCTGAAATCATTATGTCAGCAAAATTTTTTATTGCATTTTCTATAATCTTTTTATAATAGGGAGATTTCAAAGTGCTAACAAACAACACCGTGGTTTCTTTCTTAGTCAAGGGAGATTGCACCTGAGTAGCCATGTCCCTTCACCTCTGGGTGTATTCTTTGAATGATTTAGTCAACTTCTTTTTCATATTCTATAAAAAAAAGCGATCAGAGGCTAAATCTATGATATATTGGTATTGATTGATGAAGTTATGAGCCATATCACTCTAAGAACAAATACGAGTCCTATCCAGCTAGACATTTCACATAGCAGCAAAGTCAGTGAGGCTATCTTAGAATACATACATCAATAGCTTTTCATTATTAGCATGGGTGACCATTTTCTGATAATACATAGTAATGTGAGTTTTGGACACTTTGTACCATCATATTTTTCAAACTCTGAAACTTTGAATTTTGGAGGAATAACCACATCTGAAACTAAACAAAGTCAGCAATATCCATTGAACTATAAAAATCGATACCCTCTACGGCCCGTAACCTTTCCTCTAATAAGTTTATTTTTTATTTGATTTTTGAGCCTTCTAAAGCCTCATTCTCCTTTGGCCTTAGCTTTTCATTCTCTTATGGATCATTCAAATTAGGGACTGATATTGATTCTACTATCTTTTCAATAAAGATAAGATTTATGTAACTCTAGTACTATGGTGGATTTGAAACTGATGGTATTTCAGGGTATGTATACCCTACAGGATATGTGAACTGTTAGGGTAGTGGACCTTATATAGATTAGGCTTGATGTGGCCCAAAACTATGAGGGTACAGTGGGTTATCAGCCTCTTGTAATGGATGGTCTCGCTGGCTAGTATTTTCTTATATTTTTTCCCTTATTCAAAGCCTTCAAAATCCTATTCAACTCTTTTTCTAGCTTTTTTTGGGCTTTCTCTATCCTCTTGAGACAATTGAAATCTTTTTATTCCATTTGTCTGACTCGAGCTTTTATATTGTATTGGTGAGTGGGGTTCTTACTTGGTGAAGCTATCCTTGAACCTTTCATACCATAATTATGATCAGAAATGTTATGCTTTATGCATGATATGCTTATGCATAAATGGAATGTGTATTTTCATGGATGTAGGTATGAAATATGGCAAATATTCCCTATATGAAAATGACGTAAATGATAATGTTAAAACATGAGTATGAAAATGATGCATAGAATGAAATGACAATAATGCACGTAATGAAATGATAAGATAATATGAAAATGATGCATTGAATGAAATGAAAACGATGTAGGTGCACAAAATCAAGCAAACAAAATAGTTAGATCACAAACTATTCCTTCTTATGTCATAATTTTGGGTTACATCTATTGATGGGTAGAAATGGGTCTATCTTAAGGTTGGCCTATGAACTATATGCAGGGTTAGGTGACTTTTTAACCACTAAAGGTTTTCAAATTATTCCTTACATCATCGTCCATCACAGACTAATAAGGCATTTTAATTATCACCTATCACGGACTACCAACAGAAAAGATTCAATTTGAGTGAGAGTATTTAGCTAGCCATTATGAAGATTATTTTCTCACGAGAGCGTAGATACTTTAGTCTCTCCTAAAAAGGGACGGAGCCCGAGTGTAAAGCTCATGTAATACTGCATGTTTTAGTGTTTGTGAAGGAACATATAGGTTTCATGCCCCAAGATAAATCAAATAAGAAACAAAAAGGAAAAACGTTAGTAAACAAATAATTACAATTTAAGACCATTAGTCCAAATGAGAGGATAAATTCAAAAATTATGGCTTGACTCTTTAGCGTCTCCAGCGGAGTCGCTAAACTGTCATAACATATATATCCGAAATTCTATAGCTAGATTTAATAAATTGAGTCACCACCAATCTTTTTTATCTAGGTGTGATTGGCCATCTAATGAATCTATTCTTTTAAAGAACTTCATGCCCCAAGATAAATCAAATAAGAAACAAAAAGGAAAAACATTAGTAAACAAATAATTACAATTTAAGACCATTAGACCAAAGGATAGGATAAATTCAAAAATTATGGCTTGACTCTTTAGCGTCTCCAGCGGAGTCGCTAAATTGTCATAACATATATATCCGAAATTCTATAGCTTAGATTTAATAAATTGAGTCACCACCAATCT
Source organism: Durio zibethinus (assembly GCF_002303985.1). Next base: position 11,099,332 of record NW_019167882.1, on the reverse strand, counting down.
TTTTTATCTAGGTGTGATTGGCCATCTAATGAATCTATTCTTTTAAGGAACTTATAAGCTTGACTAGAGGCCCCTAAAAGAATAAGTTTGAGTCTACTAACCAAAACAGGATTCGAGAGTCGATTACATGTGGGGAAGGTTATAGCACCCCCACATGTCCATCCAAAATATGGTACCATATTATTTTAAATTCATCCTATGGTCTTGAGTCTAGTGGTTTCAAATTTTTATGTTAAAATATTATAAATAATTTATAAAATCCTTCTATTAATCTGGTAGAACTCTTAAAAATATTTCTTCACATCAAGAGTATTCAAGAATCTCAATTAATATCTTAAAAAGGCTCTATCATTGAAAAAATGTTTAATTTTTTTTGTTGAAAATATATCTAATTATTCCACCATTTAGGCCAAATTAGAAATATTTTCTCTTTTTGAATTTCTAAAATGTCTACAATTTGGCCATATTTTTTTCTTGAAAAAAAATAATATGACAATTATTTTTATTGAAATTTCATCTAAATTATTCTACCATTTTTGCCAAATTTAGAGCAAATTTCTCACCTAAAAATTTCTTAGAAATTTACCATTTGAAATTTCTAAGAATCTCATTCTTGAGTAATTATCACATATTTTCAATCAAAATTTTATTTGAAAAAGAATACAATTACTTGTATTGAAATTTCATCTAAATTATTCTACCATATGGGTCAATTTTAGAGGAAATTTTTCACCTAGAGATTTATTAAGAATTTACCATTTGAAATTTCTAAGAATCTCATCCTTAGGTAATTCGTATTTAATTTCAAAAATTTTATATTTTTATGTTTATTCTATTTTTTTGTTTGAAAATAAATATTAATTATTGTTATTAAAACTTTATCTAAATTATTCCATCATTTGGGACAAATTTAAACAAAATTTCTCACCTAAGAATTTTATAAAAATTTATCATTTGAAATTTTTATAAATTTTATCATTGGATAATTAATATTTATTCCCAAAATTTTTATTACTTTTTTATTAAATTAAATTATGCAAAAATACTACTAAAATAAACAAACACATAAATAAAAAATAATTAAAAAATTAAAATTAAAAATACCAAAAAAAAATGAAAACGGCTCGGCTTGCGGCTGAGATTCGACTCGGTTTGAGAGAAAAAATGGCTCAAAGGTGAACGGCTCGGCTCCAAGGGTCGACTGGCACATGGGTCAGACGCGGGTCACGATCGGGTCGGGTTGGTCTGATGATAAAACGTGTAGATCCTCTGGGATTTATTAACGACAAAACAACGTCGTTTTTTAAAAGTATAAAAGGCAAAAGCTTTCGATTTTCTTCAGACACCTCCCTTCCTTCTCTCTCTTCCCCTATTTCTTTTCCCCTATCTCTAAAAAAACCTAGTTTCCAGTTGAATATTTAAGCGAAAATTGAAAAAATATGTCGAAAATTAAAAAATTTGGCCAAAATATTCAAGTTTGGCCGGAAAGTTCGTCGAAATCTAGATTTTTCTAGAAAATTCCCAGAAAAAAATTACCAAAAATTTTGAAAAATTCCTAAAAAAACTCTAAAATTGCTTTAGCCATTCCAAACACCTCTTTTTTTTGTTTTTGTTTTTTGTGTTCTATTTTTCATGTCTTCCTGTTTCTGATCAGTTGGGGTATTTATAAATTGAATTAGGAAAGTTCCTAATTAACTCTAAATCCCAACTTTGATTGGATTTCTATATTATCGCTGAACCTAAAAAAATTAAGACCAATTGTAACTCTGCCATCACCCCTAAACACACCAAAATTTTTATTTTTTTATTATCTTATCATTAACTAAAATGAAAAGAAAAATAAATAAAATAAAGCCCATAAAAAAAGCAATAAACAATTAGGCCTGACACCTATATCCCATTGAGCCAAGTCCGATAGGTTGAGCCCCAGACCTTGTTAGACCAGGCCCAATGAACTTGGGCCCGGACCAATTAGGGTGTCTACAAACTCAATCGATTTACATCCACAAATGGGAGAAAGATCCACTAGTTGTAAAAAATTACAAACAAACATCAAATCAAGCACTTATAATTAATACCTATAAACCATCTCAATCTATGAAGTATTCTTAACTCAAACAAACGAATACTCATGTGCATCCATACACCATACCTGTGTTGACCCTCTCACTCTTTTCTAGTCTACTCATAAATATTTAAACATATACACCCATAAAATGTAAATCTCCAGTAGTCCTATAGGGTGTCTATCTTATAAAACTTTATAACTCTCTTACAACTTTTTCTCATATCTAACTCTATAAAAACTTCATCTATTTATAAGCATATATACTTGCTTATCAAGATTCCATTTCCTCTTAAAATTCTTCTATTGCAAGTCTTATTATCCATCAAATAATATCTAACCAATTCTAAATCTTATGGGATTTGAATGACTATTCCTAATAATTTTTTGGTTTGACATAGTAATGATGGGCACCATGTTTGAACGTTATTGGTTCTAACCTTTTGCTATAACCAAACCAATGCTATACTCATACTAAATTTATGCACTTAATGTTAAGATGGCTCATGCTTGTGATTTTTGCAAAAGCCATTATGCTATGGGATTATAAAACATATATTTTCCCATTTTCTTACCTTTTTATGTATAGATTGAGAAGATGCAAAATGGAATCAAAAGAGCTGTTGCAAGCTAAGGAGTTTTATCAAAAAATTGAAAGATGTTTTAAGTTAGTTGCATTTCATGTATATCTTCTTTGTTCTCCCCCTCTTTATTCCCTTTTATTTTAACCAAATGAATTAGCTGGGATTTAAATGCATGTTGTCTTTGTAGTTTATCCTTAGGTCGTGCTGGCAAATCTATTGTTAAATGTACTGGGGTCTTTCTTTACTCTCTTTCTTTCTTTTTTTGCATTATTTTCCTTATTATTTTTTGTTCTATTTTCATTCAATTTTGCTTATGTTGTTTTTATTTAACAGTTTAGGAACTCCCCTATGATCCCAAATTTGATAATTATTTCTCAAGTACAAAGTTGGTTTGTAACTTGAAGGCAAGAAAGCACATTGAAAGTTTCTTCCTTGATTGATACATCCAAAAATTAGTCTAGAATTTCTCAAACTTGCCCCTTAAACAATGGACATCAAAATTGTCAGATTCTTAAAGATGTGTCTTTTTAGAATTTGAAAAAAAAAATGTTCAAAATTAGGAAGGTTTTTCAATATCTGGTTGTTGTAATACTATTTTAGTTCAATTTGCTCTTACTATCATGTAATGGCCTATTTCGAAAATATGAAAGCACTACAAGCATTGAAGATATGGCTCACAACTTTGTTTTTGCATACAATGTTATATAAACTAATTGTTCATGTTAAGGGCATTTTTAGGTCATAGGGTATAATTATCTTTTACCTTAAGAGAGTAGCTCACAATTGGACCAGGGATATTTTGGTCATTTAGTATGAACTAACTTGTATAAATACCCTCACTTTCTAAGTAAAAGAGGGGGCTAATTCTTCTTCCAACTCTCTCATACTTTTCTTTAAGCTCTTCTTCTCATCTCTTTCATTCTTATCTTTGAGCTTATCTATGAGTTTTTCTCTCAATATGAACTTAGCACAAACAAATGGCATGCCAGGTATGAGTTTTTTTAGCTAAGTTCAGAATGGCACCACTAAAAGTAAAAAAGCTCGAACCCAACGTGGCCAAAGAACTCAAACTTAGCTTAACCAAAAGAGCTAAGACTCAACTCAACCAACGAGTTTAGATCTATATATCAATTTTAAAAAAGCCTCATCTCGACAAAATAGCTCGGTCAAAGAACTCGGACTTAATTCGACCAAAAGAGCTTAGATTTACAAAATGCCTTCATAAAAGCCCAATTTGACAAAATAACTTGACCGAAAAGCTTAGATTCAGCTTGACCAAAAAAGTTTAGATCTATAAAATATCTTCATAAAGGCCCAACTCTACAAAACAGCTTAACTAAAAGAGCTCGAATCTACAAAATACCTTCATAAAAACCCAATTCAACAAAATAGCTCAGCCAAATAACTCGAACTCAGCTCAGTCAAAAGAGTTTAGATTTATAAAATGTCTTCATAAAGGTCTAACTTGATAAAATAGCTTAGACTCAGCTTAACTAAAAGAGTTCGGATCTACAAAATACCTTTATAAAGGCCTAATTTGATAAAATAACTCGACTTAAAAGTTTGAATTCAACTCGATAAAAAAGCTCGGATCTATCAAATTTCTTAATAAAGGGTCAATTTGACAAAATAACTCAGCCAAAGAACTCAAACTAAGTTTGCCAAAAGAGCTTGGATCTAAAAAATGCTTTCATAAAGGCCTAATTCGATAAAACAACTAGGCCAAAAAGCTCGGACTCAACTTGATTAAAAGAGCTTAGATCTACAAAATATCTTCATAAAGGCCTAACTCGACAAAATAACTCAACCTAAGAGCTCTAACTCAGCTCTGCCAAAAGAGCTCGGATTTACAAAATACCTTTATAAAGGTTTAATTTGATAAAACAACTCGACTAAATAGCTTAGACTCAGCTCGATCAAAAGAGTTCAAATTTACAAAATGTTTTCATAAAGGCTTAACTCGATCACTTCAGCCAAAGTGCTCATCTCAGTAAATTACCTTTATAAAAGCTTAGCTGGGCCACTTTAACCAAGATGATTAGCTTGGCCAAAAGAGCTCATTTCGACCAAAAAAGCTAACCTTTGTAAAAAAAGCTCATTTTGGTTATCTCGATAAAAAAGCTCATCTCAGTAAATTACTTTCACAAAGGCTTAGCTCAGCTACCTCGGCCAAAGAGCTCATTTTAGTAAATTGCCTTCATAAAGGCTTAACTGAGCCACCTCGACTAAAATGATCAACTTAGGCAAAAGAGCTTAGCAAGACCAAAAGAGCTCATCTCAGTTAGAAGAGTTCATTTCGATCACCTCAGTCAAAGAGCTCATATCAGTAAATTACCTTCATAAAACTTTAACTAAGCCACCTCGATCAAAGTGATCAGCTTGGCCAAAAGAGCTCAGCTCGATCGAAGGAGCTCATATTAGTCAAAAGAGCTCATCTCGATCACCTTGATCAAAAAACTCATTTCAGTAAATTACTTTCACAAAGGCTTAGCTCAATCACCTCGGCTAAAGAACTCATTTCGATAAATTGCTTTCATAAAGGGCCACCTCAGCTAAAAAAACTCACCTCAGCCAAAAAAGCTTACCTCAATCACTTCGATTAAAAAGCTCATCTTGGTAAATTAACCTCACAAAGATTTAGCTTAACCACCTCAGTTAAAGAGCTCATATCAGTAATTTACCTTCATAAAAACTTAACTAGACCACATTGGCCAAAAGAGCTTAGCTTGACCAAAAGAGCTTACCTCAATTAAAAGAGCTCAACATGATCGAATTTTCTTGGCAAAGAATCAACTTGATCAAAAGCCTTAATAATTAGCTTGGCCAAAAGAAATTAATTCGACCAAAAGCTCTTAGGATAGTTGAAAAAACTTAATTTGACCAAATTTTTTAGATAAAGTATTTACTCTATCAAATTTCTTTCACAAAAGATTAGTTCAACTTAAATAGCTTAACTCAGCTAAATTTTATTAATAAAATATTAACTTTGCTAGCTCAGTCAAAAGAAATAGCTCGACTAAAGAAAATCAGCTCGATCTAACCAAATTTCATTGATAAAGTAACAATTTTACCATATTTTTTTAGAAACTGATTAGCTCGATCAAAAAGCTTAAATCAACTAAAAACTTTAGATTGACCTAATTGCTTAGCTCGATAAAAAAACTCACTATAATAAAAGTTATCTTCAAAAAAGCTCACCCTAGTAAATTTTTTTTCAATAAAACTTCACTTAATAAAATTATCTTTGCAAGAGTTCAAATTTACCAAATTCACCTCGAAACAAATTCACTTTTCTAAAAATTACCTTAGCACATGTTCACTTTGGTGTAAATCACCTTGACACAAATCCACCTCAATATAAATTCTATCGACACAAATGAATTTAAAATCTCATTATAAAATCTATCAAGTGTCATGTCGATTATTGGTAACTAACTTAGATGACCTAAATACCTGTAGATTAGTCATCTATTAACCCCAATCAAAATTAAATAATTAGCAAACAAAATCAAACTATTGAGATCCCAATAATCATCCATGTCAAATGAATCATAATATCGATACCTCAAACCACTCATCATTAAAAGATTAGACAACAAAATCAACATTCAAAGTCTAAACTCGAATGTATCCTTAAATCTTAACAAATCGACTAAATCCAAAATAGATCAAACATCTTAGCTTAACCTTCATCTAAATTTTTAGATTGTTTTTATGGGACTTAATATTAAGGCATTTTTAAGTCATAAGGTTATAATTATCTTTTATCTTAAAAAAGTAACTCACAATTGGACCAAAGGTATTTTGATCATTTGGTACAAACTAACTTGTATAAATACCCTCATTCCCTCTAAGTAAAAGAGAAAGCCAATTCTTCTTCCAACTCTCTCATATTTTCCTTTGAGCTCTTTTCTTCAACTCTCTCATTCTTATCTTGAGCCTGTTTCTGAGCTCTTCTCCCAGTCTAAACTTAACACAAACAGTTCATCATGTTTGAAAACATACCTTTGCTAACTAGTTATATTATACACGAATGAAAAAATTGAGGTACAGATATTACAGGCACTTGACCAACAATGGCTACCATACATCAAATCTCACTGCTGGCATTTGATGGAGCTCTAGTGATAACAATGAACAAATGCCCAGACCAGTTAAACATGCTGTTCTTCCTATACACTTCAGCATACGTTCTCTAAAACCAATACCCAGACGTTAGGAAAATAGTTGTTGCTAACAATCTGTTCGAGTTTAGACTGGTCAATCACAACCCACACCAAATAAGGTATAGTCTCAAAGAAAATAACATGTCACAAAAGCATTATTTAGCTCAGATGAAAGTCCCGAAACAGCTTATACTGAAGATCTTAATATTCTATAGTCCTGAAACAGCAGAGGCATCACTGGCATGGTTCAACAAATCCTCATCCGGGTAGCAAGCAAGAAGAAAGTGGCAAATTCCAAGCATCCTAGCAGCTAACCTAGGAAAGGGGAGGATAGGAGAGAGATGCCATGAAAGGGAAAGTTATTAGTCACTTAATTTATTACCATTATAATGCATAATTAAATCACTTTATAAATATATGCAATTTATATGCAGTCAAACGAGTTAATTCAAAAAGTTCTGTTCTAGGTTTCTTTTCCAGCACAACAGGCAACTATGTAACATAAAACAATTACCGACCTACCACCAGAACATCAGAGACAAATAGGCCAGTATATTAGAGGGTTAACAAATGCATGGACATGCAAGTGAACACAAACACACTTGCACCACATTGCTTTATTGTATGATAAGTCCCAAAGCAAGAAAGCAAAACTCTCCACTCCTTTACCCCACCCTATAGGGAAACATTCAAACCAATATTATAGATTCTTCAACCACAATATCAATAACTTCCAGCATGCTAGAAAATTTCAAAGTTATTTGACGGCACAAATAATGGAATGCAGAGGTAAAACAAAAATAGTAGTGCCCCAAGCATCACAAAGAGTTGGTAGATGCTTGTATTTCTGTATAACATCCAGTTGCAATCACAGTAGGCAAAATTAGTTACGGCCAAGAATTCATTAGGTACTCCCCATTAGATATGATAACCGATTCAGAGGCAGGAAAAACAGATAGTTGAAACATTCAAAGATGAATCAACCTGAAGCTGTACGTCAAAAATATATGGCAAAACATTGCAAATTAACCGATTCAGAGGCAGGAAAAACAGATAGTTGAAACATTAAAAGATGAATCAACCTGAAGCTGTACCTCAAAAATATATGGCAAAACATTGCAAATACAAAGAATGACCAATATGCACACAAAACGGCAGCAGCAAGGAGTTCAATTAGTTTCACAACTTAAAACCATGCATCAAGTTAACCAGCAAAAGTTCCTTACCAAATCAAAATTGGTTGGTCTCATAGCAGTTCCTCAGCAAAAACTTTTAGGCATGTATAAAAGGACCTCTTCCACGTTTCCGCTGCTGTGATTTTGAGCACCGTTAATGATACAAAAGCATCTCATAGGCTTACATTTAGAAGCCTTAACACCACTCTAAAGTCTAAACTCCAAAGTACAGCATCAAGACAGCATAAAAGGATCAAACTGTGAGCTAAATTACAAATGGCATTATCAGACTGCATCAGCAAACTATGACAAATTTACCAGGCAGGGATTCAAAAGCTAGTAGAGCACAAAAAATTTGGTACATTAAAATATCAAAACTTCAATTATTCAAATGCTTGTCCACAATGAATACAATAAAACATTTTGGAAATAGATATATCACCTCTATCATGCACCTAGTCAAAACAAAAGCATAAACTCTCCACTTAGGAAAAGAAAAATAATGGGATGAAAACATCTACCGAAAATAATTTGGGAAAATGGGGAGTTTGGCAAAAGGACAAGGCATTTGTTGGTGTGCTTGTGTTACTCCAACCATCCACAGGATATTCAAATGGATCATGTGCCGCATACACTGGATTAGCTTTCAGGGAAATGAAAATATAAGCATCAACTATAGCACAAAAGTTAATAACGATATATCATTACATACCGTTGCTTCAAAATATACAAAATAAGTAATACCTTCTCTTCTTTAGGGTCAAATCAGACATTCCAGAAGTGAAAGGGTGAAAGATCATAATGATCTTCTAGTCCAGAAAACAAGGCTAGAAATAGTACAGATTGAATGACTCAAAGCATCTATAGTCCAGCATAAAATCATCATTTGCACGTTCCTCAGACACCATCAACAATTAAAACTTAACCTGTGCACTTGCCTTCAACCAAGAAATTATGATTTCAAAACTATACAAGGTAAGAACATCCGCATCCAATGGGAGTAAAGATCTGAAATTGGCTCATAAATATTTTGACTTGATTGAATGACAGAGCACAGGTGTTTGAATAGATGCTACATGATGGTGACAATATAGTAGAATTTCGCATATATCAACTCCCAAATGCTGCGACCAATCAATCAGGCTAAAGAGCTTAGTTCCCTAAAAATGAAACAGTAGAGCCGTCTCTTGCCATAGAAATGCACGATCAAATAAAATGAGTGGCATCTGAACAAAACTTTGACGGTTCATGAAACAGTTCGACCATAACAAACTGATGCAATGTAGAGATTCTTTGCCCATTTCTCCTGGAGAAAAAAGCACTATGTAACATGTACTCTTTTAGGAAAAAAGGATGAATTAAGCTATTGATTAAAGTTGAATGAAATACCTTCACATGAGTACTAGGAAAAGCAGAAGTTCGAAGGGTCTCCTGAGTTTCATCTGCGGGTTTTCTTCTTGGAACACTAAGAACAAAAGCAGCTTGATCCCATGTTGCAGCAGTTGAAGTGATGCGGTAGCCACTATCCCACCTCCGATGAATACCTTCACTTGGATAGAGAAAATCTAATTCTACAACCTGCAAGAGCACCAAAAAAGGGTATTGTCAGGCCGTAAGCTTTTCATTTACCACAATAACAGAGTGCCATTGAACAGATATTCTTGAAATCAACAAAAACCTGGTCAGAAAATGGAGCACCACGTGACATAACAATTGCCCATCTGCTTCCAGCAGCGGCCATGGCAGTCACATAAAAACCCTCCCTCCACTTTTTGTTGATCCACTTAAAGGGAAATGAATCACTAACTTTGTAGGATTGCTGCAAATATTGTGTCCCTACATTCAATAAAGCAATAGAAATAAGATACCATATAAATATAAGATTTGTAATTTCTTTTTAGATAATTTAAGTACAGCTAAACTAACCCTTAGACATTACGACTAATGAACTCCCATTATTAGCTCCTGCAATTGCACTGATATAGTAATTCTTTTCCCATTGCTCCATAATCCATTCCTTCAGAAAGTAAAAAAATTGGTAGATTAAAATTTGTGCTAAACCACACATTAAGAACTATTTACAACTATGTTGGACATACATAGCTAAGCGCAAATATCAAATCAGCATACAACTAACATGGAATATGTAATACAGCAGACTTGCAAAAGATTAAGGCCTCAGAATCAAAAGGAATAGAATCAACCTTATGAAGAAAGTATGGTGAGAGCTCATAAACTTGAGCAGTGAAACCAGTGCCAGCATCCATAATAAGGGCCCATAGGTTTGACCAAGAAGCCACACTGCTGATAAATAACCCATCTTCATTACCTTTCTCAATATGTTGGGGAAGCCTCACATCTGCCACATTATAATGATATCTACAACATGAAATTGAAATCAACATCTGCTCTTATTCATGAACTTGAAAAGTTTGTTGGTGATTTTAAGATAGATACCGTTGCTTCATAGGCCTACGAGCATTATACACACTAATCCATTGCGTTGCAGGCATTCCCATTCGAACCTTCTTCTTTGGCTGTTCATCCTCTTCCTCCTCCATTGTTAACCGTCCTCTCTTTTGCCCTACTTGATATATAAGCTTCAAGACAAAAAAAAATATACGTTAAATGAATTCCAACAACTAAGATACACTGCTTTCTCAATGACAAGTCAACCAAATAATGTAGACGCAAGAAGCCAAAAGTACCTTCTGAGCACCATCAGTATTTATTGGCCTAATATCTGGATTTGGACCAACAATCCCATCAAAAAGAGAGATATATTTTGCATAATTTGGTTCCTCATCAAACTTCAAATTCACCACATACTCAACAAACTGTCTGAAAGGTGCAGGGCAAAAGCAACACAAAGTTTCTGGGGAAGTGGCCATCTTCTTCTTACAAACAAGAAAGCCTTTATTTTCACCCTAAAATAACCACTTGCATCAGAAAGGTAAAAGATAATAAGTAAGAACATACCGAAATTTATATTAAGGAAATGCAAACCTGATATCCTTGCCAAGGTAATCGACCACGGAGGAGGAAAATGAGTGTGTAAGCCAGAGACTCTAGATCATCTCTTCTGCTACCAGTTCTACCGAGATGAGCATGCGCACTAGCATACCGTACAGTTCCCCTGCAGTACAGGAATAATTAATAACTGATCATCATAACCTCAAAAATAGGAAAGGAAAAAGAACCCCAGGCTTATAAGATAGATAAGCAAATCTAATTTCTGCACCACCACAATAAGGAACAGAAAAGCATGCAAAGGTAATGGTTAACAATCTTTTATTTTACCTGAAAACATCTGGACGTTGGTCATACTCAACATGTAGACCACTTGAACTATCTCGCCACCTGGTTGCTGTTAAGTCAAAATAGAAACAGAACTGTCAGAAATGATTTGGATCTGCATACAAAATAGATCTTAATAAAAAAAAATCTAGAGCTTACCTAATCCTAGGTCAACAAGAAAAAGTTTTTTCTCATCTGGAGTTCCTGGAGGACCAAGCAAGAAATTCTCAGGTTTCACATCCCCATGCACATATCTGCAAAATATAGAAGCAACAGGATTATAGCACCAAATGAGTTCCAATGACCAAAAAAACATTTATTTGGCAGGAAGAATCGTAATCCTTTCCACCCAAAACCAATAATAGGGACCTCAATTCAGTAGACAGATTATCAACAATTATCAATCCAAGCACATCAAGTTTCTTAACAATAAAAATCCTCTTGCCATATCTTAAAACCAAAAGAAAAACAAATCATAGATAAAACAGAAAAATGTATCACCCTCTGGAGTGCATCTTCTCTAAGATTGAGATGGCCTCAATGGCAATACATGCAACCATTTCAATGGACATCCTGTAATTGAAAATATAAAGCTACCATTAAATGGTCAATCCAGGAATAAATTAAGCAAAATCCACCACGTAACTTCACAAAGAACATACGTGTGTGAGTTATTATTCCAAACATCCCATAAGCTAGGTCCAAGCATATCCATAACCTGTTAAAAACATTGCAACCAACAACTCAGAGTCACACACACACACACATATATATATATCACAAAATTTAGTATCTGCATTAAAGCAAATGCTTACCATAACATAGTAGTCACCTTGCCGGCCCTTGTAATGAACTCGAGGCACCCCATGGCTACCACCAAGTGCACTGAACAAAGAGCATTGAAAGTCATAGTTAAAATCTAAAATAACATAAAGCCCTAGTTAATGAAGCTGCAAGCAAATATAACAACATTTACTCACTTGTAAACTTGCCACTCATATGGTGGCCCATAATTACATCCTTTGCTGCTTCTATGCTCAAATTTTAAAGCTACCTAAAATTCAAACATAACAAGTTTAGCGCTTTGCAGAAATGAACTATTAGTGTATGCAATGGAATCCACTATAAAATAATTATGTACCTCTACAGCTCCTGGACCAGTAGCGCCAATTCGTCGACCAACATACACTTGTCCAAAGCCTCCTTTCCCCAGTTTTCTTTCTATTCTGTACGTTGGGGAACCACCTACCTGAACCTGTTCCAACAAAAAGAATGAATAAGAATCCATTCTCCTTTCCCCAGACTAATATATTACATTACACATTGAAAAATGCCAGTCTCCACATTATCTGATTTTTTTTCATATTGATAATTGTGTTCAATGGAGCCTAATACTAGGAGCAATCCTACAAAGTCAAAACTTGTTCTAAAAGGCTACTGGCAAGGAAGTTTGAAGCGGCAGCCAATACAACAGTCAAATGACCCCCCCCCCCCAAAAAAAAGCAAAAAAAAATTAGGCGAAAACTGTAAGAGAAAATCAATAAATCTTCATAATCAAAACTATTTGACTGTCCCTTATACGGATTCGTTGATAACAAAATTTAAAAAATAAAACTAAAATCGGAAATCCAAAAACAGAAATCTTACGTAAATAAAATTAAAAAAAGTCCATAAAATAAAATAAAAAAAACCTTCTCGGGAAGCGGCGCTGTGCTTCCCTCATCTTCAGCCCCGGGGCCTTTATCACCGCTACGGCCGCCACTATCGTACTCGTCCATCTTCTTCTCGGCAACCTCTTCTCTCAAAACCCTAACCTCTTTAATATCTTCGTCTTCCTTTCTTCCAGACGGTGTTGTTTCAAAACCAGCACCGCTCACGATATTATTGCTTTTGTTATCGTTGTTGTTAAGCTTGTTATCATCAACGGCAGCAACGATCGCGTTTTTCTGTTTCCTGTTCTGTGCGGTTCTCCTCTGGCGAGTGCGAACAGTGAACTTGTTCTTTTTGACGTTGGAATCAGGTTGGGGGAGAATATCAATCGGGTTTGGATTCGGGTTAGGGTTGAAGAAGGCCCGATTTCTGCGAGCGTGGCTACGCAGCTCAGGCATCGTAGGGATTACGCTCGTCCATGAAGGGATGTAGCTTGGTGAAGATTCATGAAGGTTCTAGAATCATATATTTCGATCGCTGGCTTTGAGAGATAGGGCTAAACCCCCCAAAAAACTAGAGATTAGAGAGAGAGAGAGAGAGAGAGAGAGATTTGGGGGTTTTTATTTAATCTGTACAGATAGGGACGAAATTAGGGTTGGGTCAGTGGGAATTTTGGAGATCTGTGGAGGGAAACGGAAAAAAGGGCATTCTCTTCCTCTATTGTACCAGAGAGAGATGTGACAGAGACACAATGCTCTTTGATTTTTTGCCCTATTATTAATTTTGAATTTTAATTTTAAGGCTAAAGGGTTAAAAAAAATCATGTTTTTGTTATAATCAGTTAACTTTCAATTTTTATTTGTATTCAACTAAAATTTTTTTTTATAAAAAATTAATATTTTTAATTTATTGTTAAAATTAATAAAAATTTATCTCATATTAATAAAATATATTAAAATTTGACACATGATATAATTAATAAATATAAAACTTAAATAAAATATTTTTTTCTTTTTTATTTTCTTCACACACTTTCTCTTAAGATTTTTAAGGATTTAATTAATTATAGTTGAATAATTGATTGATTAAATTTTGACACAAAAATAAATTTTGTTATTTAACAATTTATTTGAATTAAAATAAAAAATTAAAAACTTAATTATTTATAATAAAATACTAAAAGACTTCAATAATTATTGAATTATAATTCAAAATTATTTTTTACCCTTTAATCTAATTTTAACTTTTTTGATTAAAGATGCCTTTGGATTTAATTGCACCCCAAATACTATAGAAGATTGTACCTAACTACATTATACAATAAAAAATTATTATGATAGGAAATAACATCTCTTTTTTTTATTCACTTTTCATGTATTCTTCGTAAAAATTGAATACAATTAATTAAACAATATAAATTAAAATTCACCCTTTTTTTTAATTTCCTAATCTATCATATCCTAATACTTAATTTTTAAAAAAAAAAAAAACACTACACACTTAAACTCTTTTCAAACTTATAATCTTTAAATATTAATTCCAATGCATACTAACCAATCTAAAAATCAATCTACGGGATCAATTTATTTGTAAACGTGTGTAGATGGAAAACGTGGAATGTATTGCCAACCTAAGTTTGTATTTAAAAGGTTAAAAAGAATAATTGAATTTGATTAGTAAGTATTAATTTATAGAAATATAATGTTGGAAAACGTTACACTTTCGTTGGTTGCATGCTTAAAATTGTACAACAAAGCAGTCAAGATGGTACATGACACCAGATGCTCGGCAGAGGAAGCTTGTAAACCTGGAAGGATTTCACAAATTCCGGCTGATAAAAAACCTCTCAATTTGTCTGCAAATATGGTGTTACTTTTACAGGTTCAAAAGGTAGCCAACAGCCTAGATATTAGTATCTTTTTCCTCCTAATGATCAGAAACAAGAAGATCAGAAAATTATTTCAGTTTGTAGTTGTACATAACGAAATTAGAAACTAGGGGAAGAAGTATTGACTCACAGTATAATATGCCACTGGCGAGGGCTTTAGAAATTCTGAATCAACTTAGAATCGAGTCTCAGCAGCAACGTTTAAACAGCAGAGGGCATAATTGCATCTCCATAGTATGTTCTTCTTATCACCAAGTTCTCCAAGCTTTATTCCAAGCTAGCAAAGCTCCTTTCCCGAGTCCCCACAGGCGATGTTTCAGCCAACCATTGGCGGTCATGCCTTTTTTCTTTTGGGTATTAGAAAATGATTACTTCACCCAAATCTCCCCTATAGCAGAGTCTGGCCCATTATGTTTTTTGCTATAAACCCAGACCAGGAAGTTACCAAAATTAAACACCTTGCCACTTAAAAGACCAGACTCTGGAAACCCACCAAGGACAGCTATGGGTCTAATGATTTCGGCTCAGGCTCTTGACTCAACATTCTATTAGCCCACTAGTAAGGTTCTAGGATCTCCTCCGCCATGACAAGCCGAGTCCTAACTCTTGGTTAACTAGTTTAGCTTAATTAGTCATGAAAATAAATATTAATTGAGGTTGGCTCAAGCGTAAAAATATGCCTTTTTTTATTGCATGAGTTTAAATTTGTTAAAAAATCGTGAAAATATATCTTTTTTATAAACTATCGAAAATAAAACTGCTTAAACTAATCTATTTAAAAAGTTACAAAAATAAATGGGTAAATACATAGATAAATTTTCTAACTTAAGTTTGTAAAATTTTTCATTCAAAATTATTAAAGAAAAACAAAAGTCTAACATTAAATTGATAAATAGATTACGATCAATAAATAGAGCTATAGTATGTAAAAAGCTAGATAAAAAGTAGTGTATATATGGCTATTGAAGTAGTATTGAAGTCTTTATGAACAATTTTATTTAAAAATAAAAAAAAAAAGTCTTTATGAACAATTTCTTCTATCAAGCAAACTTAAAAGAGTTATAGATTACGAGAAGAGTATTCTCACTTGTAATAAAGAATTTCAGAACCAAAAAAGTTTTAAGGAGAATATAAACAATTTATTAATTTCCACTACCAAAAACTAAATCAAATCGGAATTATATTCATTACTTATTAGTTTTCTATACATGGAAAAGCAGGCCTTTGTCCTGACTGTTGAGAGCCATGAATCAAAACCAGGGAAGAAAAAAAAAAAGAGCAGGGCACGAAAGAAAGAAAGAAAAGGAAAACAGGAAAAGAACAATTTTGTCGTCAAGAGCCCTGCCTCTGTCTTCAAGTGGATTTAACCTACAGTTAAAGAAAGCTGCAGAAATGTTAAAGATCAAAGTCAACAGAAAAACTTTAAACGAATTTATGTCCAAACTTGGAAGGGAATTACTTTAGCCATACTGATCGGCTGCTTCCAGGACAGTCGACCATTTCTGCAACCTCAGCTGCTTATAAAACCTCTAAATAAACTCCTCAGTCGCTTCGTCCACGCGGTAGTCTTCATCGTCATCCTTTGACACGAATGGCGACTCCCTAATCTGCAATCTCCGTCCTTTTGGTACCACTAGCGGCGAATCGTAATCACACGCATCTCTACAAGCCATTGCTCCAAAAACCATGCCGTCCGGCATGCGAGGGAGCGCGTAAGGATAACGGGATTTGCGCTTGCTGGCATGGCAGGGAATGTAAGGTTGATACGTGGGGCTGGTGCTGCACCTGAACTCGTACTCCACCGGGGATACGAACGACAGGTGCACGTCACGTGACCTAAAACTCAGCGAAGCATGATTGGTGATCATGAGTTCGTTTAAGGCTTTTTCGATGATCTTCCAACGTTTCATTAAGAATTTGAGAACGTCAAGCACGAGCTTGCTCTTCGAGAAACCTTTTCGTATCATGAAGAAACTTAGACGAGCCAAGTTTGAAAGCTTCTTGGCAATGAAGGATGGGCTTAATTCCATATCTAAAGGGAGATTTTGGGTTTTGGATTGCTTTGGTCTGAGACAAGAGTTTGAGAGTTTTCATATGTATTTAAAAGGGACGAAAGTCGAAAGTTGATCTCGGTTTTGTTTTGTGCTGTCTGTTTTGCTTACTTTAATTCTCTGTCTTCAACCATAAGAGTTTGGAGTGACTTGTAAAAAAAGGTTTAATTTTGATTGAATTGAGCAAGTGGGTAAGAATTTTACCATAGCATCATCGTCATAGTTGCCAATCAGAAGGAAATAACGGAAAATCTTGTTTGTAGTTAGATTGTTGGATATTTTGTTTTACATAGATATTTCCATTGCTGCAGGATGTGCATTTTCATAACTAAGTTGAGAGCAAACTAAATCCCAAAACATTAATTAAAATCGGAGTAAATCCCAAATCATTGTTTCTATGGTATATATATATATATATATATATATATATATCAGCTGTTCATACAAGTTGATTGAGAATTTGGTGTGCATTTAGATAAGTTCAATGGACTTAAAGCATGGTTAAATCCAATTGTAAGGACTAACTAATATAGTGGGAAAGGGTAAAAGAGAAAAGATATAGTGATCCTTTATGTATTATGTCAAGTTAGGTATAAGCCACGCTTTATCCCTGCATTATACAATGATGCATAATTTGAAATTGATATACTTAAAGAAATTCTTTAGCTTTTGTTTAGTTTATTAACTATATTGGGTCTCATAATCATTACATACAGAAGCAAGAATCTTATGTTAATTAATTTGTAGTCTGTGCGATATACAAATTTTTTCATGTATATAATTATATATATAAATATACATCTTCTTTAATAAAAAATACAAATTTTATATTTACACTAATTTGTGATTTATATGATATATTATGTATATAATTATATACACAAATGGTTTTCTTAATAAAATACAAATTTTGTATATACGAAATAAAATAAATCTGTTGGACATTTTCATTGCAAATATCTAGCATAATTAAATGGAAAAAAGGGTAAATTTTATCTAAATATAAAGCTGAATGAAGACTTGCTAAATAAATAAAAGGAGCATTTAAAAAAAAAGAGAGAGAGAGAGAGAGAGAGAGGAAATCAAGAAGAAATAGTGAAGTGTATATCTTCAAACCCACATTCTAATTTTTAGATCATTTAGTAGATTCTTATTTGTAGTGATCAAATTAAAGGCAAATATAAGAATATTGAATATATAAAAGGGAGTAAATATAATTAATTTAAGCTGAATAATCTTTTAATATAAAAATATATCAAATCATATTCATAAGTTAAACACTTCTTAAAAATAGACTTCTTAAAAAGAATTATTGTTCCACCAATAAAAAACTTTATATTTAAAAAGAATACAAACATATGAAACCTAAAAGCAGCTAAGTCACTTAGCAAATTTTTTACAACTACACAAAGTAAAAAATCTGTATATAACAAAACAAAAGAAAAAAAATAAAGAAAAAGATAAAAAAAAAAAAAACATTCTAAGTAGCCACACTCCTAGGAAAAATTATGGAGAGTAGATATGCAAAAACAAAACTTTACCAAATGCATTATAGAATTTATATATATGGGAGGTTGGAAATAATTATGATAAATAATTCAAAAAATTTTTAATGGTTAATTGACTAAAGATTATATTATTAATAAGAATCAAATTAAAGTAATAGCAATATCATATTTAGAGTAAATTATGCTTAGAAATGATCAATTAAGTGACAGTAAAACTTTTTTCTAATATTATTTTTTAAATAAATGAGAGTTAATCACATTTGTATTATTCCTTTTTTCAAAAATACTACTAATAAGATTTGGGCATGATTTAAGGTAGAGAATTAATAATAAAATATATTTTGACTTGAAATTAAATTAAATTGAATTGAAATTTTAATTGAAACCAAATCAAATCAAATTTATTAATTAAAGAATATGTGGCACTTATCCAAAACATTTCACATGTCAAAAAAATTAGATTGTCTACGTAGGACAATTACCTTTTTTTTTTTTTTAAGTTTTTGACATTTATATATTTATATAAGATTTATAATTGGCAATTAGAATAATAAAATATAATGTGTATTCAATGTGCTTGGAAGAAATGAAAAAAGAGGTTTTGAAATTAATCTAATAATGATAATAAAATTAATTTGATTTGATACACTAAAATTAATTTTAATTGATTTAATTATCTATTAATCATTTTAAAATCAATATTTTAAACATATATATAGCTTAAAAAATGAAGCCAATAGATTATATTTTAAAAAATTGGAAAGTGTAATTTTTTAATAAATATAATTCAAGATGTGAATATTTATAATTGAAAAAGAGACATAAATTTATTTTATTTATTACTAATGGCAATCAAAGTTGTAGTATCTTTCATATTAATTTAATGAGAGTAATTTAATGTAAATAATAAAAAATAAATATAATTAATTTAATTTTTTAAATTCAAAACGTATCAAGTAAAATAAAAATATATTTATTAGAGGACACATGGTGTTTTTTAAAACCGTCCACTTGTCAATAATATAAACTATCCGTTGACATTTTTCCTTTTTGCTAAAGGTTTTAGCTTTTATATATTTATTAGTTTTAAGCCTATGCAACGCACGGACATGCAATTATATATATAATTCAATTATATATAATATAATTAATAAATTTTATATAAACAATAAAAATTTCAATGGAAAAATAAAAATATTGTAGATCAATATGTACTTAGAAAAATACTTTGTATCATATCTCATCTAATAGTGATATTTATACAAAATTAAATAATGTTTGATTTCAAACTATAGAAATTCATTCCACTTAAAATCAAACTTTTGTAAATACTTTTGCTTGGTGCTGCCCCTTATTTTGGTGCAAGACATTTAAAACTCACAATAACAACAACAAACCCTTGGCTAAGTAGTATCCATCCTTACATTGTATTCACAAAGGTCAAAATAGTTCAAATTAAATTTGCATTTTTTGATGAATAAGATTGAAATCATATATTAAATATTAAACATGAATAAAACCGAAAATGAAAGGTAAATAGGAAAGTAAAGACTTGTGCCAAATTCTAATAAACTCCAAACTTAACTAAAAAACTCACATTGTTCACATCTATTATTAGTCATGAAGAAAAATCTGACAAAATTTTCAAAGGCTAAAAACTAAAAAGAGATAAAACATATGAAATTATTCCATTCAAAAGTAAATAAAAAAAAATGAAGCTAATATTGAAAATGAATAGATAAATAAAGTATGAACATGCATAAAAAAGTGAATAAAAGAGAACTATAATCAACTAACAAACATGATAAAGAAAAAAGTTTATGAATATAAAAAAACATGTAACTTGGTGATCAAAATTTTTTTGATCATAAAGAAATCAATATATTTAGAGGGTTTTAAAGAATAACCTCCTAGAACTCTTAGCATATAGGATTCTCTATTTATAATAAGAATTTGAGAGATTTTTATAAATTGAAAGTAATTTATGCAAAAAATTATAATGGGTTATTAATAAGTTATATAATATATCTTCTATTTTGAAAAATCTACACTTAATATTTTAAAAAACATTCTTGCAAGACAATAAATTATACCAATTGTAATTAATGCTTATATAGAAAGAAATATGAAAATATGTTTTCAACTAATTAGACTTTTATTTTAGGTTTGAATTTTCAACATTATATGCCTTATATTTTCTTTAAGGTTAATAAATACATAAATTATTTTTAATTAAATACTAAAATCATGATCATTAAATAGTCAATACTTTCAAAGTATATTTCTTATTTATAGTATACATGTTTGATATTTAAAATTAAGAATTGAATTTGGTTGAAAATTATTTAAGATAATTTAATTCTAACACATTTATAAAAGGCAAGAATATTGGATATTTATAAGAAAATAAATAACCTAATTTAGCCAAATAAATATCTTTTAAATTAATAAAATGTATATGAAATCAAATTGAAATAATTAAATGCAAGATACATGGCAATTGTTCAAAACAATCTACATGTCAAAAAAAATAGATTATCCACATTGAATTATTTTTTTACCAAAAATTTTGGTTTTTATATACTTATATAAAATGGAATGTATGGCTTATTGATCACAATCAATATATATAAAATCTAATATTATAATGTACGATTGATTTCATAACAAAAACAAAAATCTAACATTATAATATATCATTAATCTTATATAAATATATAAATCACTATACTATTTTTACAAATATACATGAATAATATCAATTACTCAGTTGGATATCATATTTAATTAAATATGAATGTATCAAATAATTGATTAAGGAATCAACTATTGAGCATACTTATAGTGGTTATTAAATTTTTTATAATATTTTTCATTAAATTTCATTATAAGTTTTTTGAATCATTAAAAAAATATTTAATGATAGTAATTATAATATTTATTAATTCTTTGAATAATTAAAAAATTCTTTGATTATAATATATCATTAATTTAACTTTAATTTATGATTTAGGATATTTTATTGGAAATAAAAGGTAAGTCAATTAAAAATTTAAAAGAAAATGAATATAATTAATACATTAAAATATTTTAAAATTTTTATAAAATCAAATGAATTCATATTAATTTAAAAAAAATAAATATAAATAAATATATTTAATACAAGACACATTGCGATTGATAAAAGTTATCCACATCTCAATATTATTCATTAGACATTTTCCTTTTTTATAAAAAATTTTAACTTTTATACATTTATATAAGATTTAAGTGATTAATAGTGATGATAATCGAAAAATATCCTAATTAATCCCGGCAAGTGGAAGAACCAGCTGTTGGGGACAAAATATGGGCAAAAATGAAAATAATCGAGTGATATCAGGCGGTTGCAATTGAACTTTTTGCCTCACAATCAGTTAATTGCCATTTGAAATTATAACATAGATACCAGCTTGCCTGTATGATTTCTTTATCGATCTGCGAAATTGGGGTTTGGGGATTAAGGCTGATTGATTTCCCTATTCCAACTTCTCGACACCTCATGATAATGGCAGGTTTTCATTTTTGGCTGAGGAATTGCCTATAAAGGGGATCAATTATTTTTTCAAGTACGACTTAAAGGGACCATGTATATTGAATTAGCTGTAATTGTTAACCGGGTTGGTGAAACATTGGTTTCTCAGCTGTTAATGCAACTAATAATCAGTTGATAACTCAACCTCCAAACGAAATAGTTGCAGGAATTAAATACTTCTCTATTTAAAAAAAAAAAAAGGGGGATTGTTCATTAAAAAATTTAAAGGTTTATTTGGATGGATAATGAAAGATAATATTAAAATTAATTGTGAGATACGTGTTTAGTTATAAATACAATGATGATGATGAAATAAATTGTAATGAGAAATTAAATAACCATTAAGACATCAATTAAAAATTATATATAATAAAAATTTTAAATTATTTATAAAATTAATAAATAATTAAAATTTTATTAAATTATTTTTAAGTTAAATAATAATTTTATTAATAAATAATTAAATTTTATTTATTTGCTAGTTTATCATATAATAATAAAATTTATTTATTAATTTATTATATAATAATAATATTTATTTATTATATTATATTAATAAAATTATTTTATAATTTTTAACTAAAAAAATCAAAAAGGAAAAAAGTTAAGTTAGAAGGATAGTTTTGTCTCTACAATTTAACTTTGGAGGATAAAAAAGTAAAAAAAAAAAAAAAAGTAATGTAGCTGTACCTGTGGCAGTGGACTCGAGTAAAACACTCTAGTGATCCATCGATAACAATCTCATCGCACTATTGTAATCTAAAGAAGTATCCGGTGCGTTTTTCCCAGATTTTTATGTAACTGTGCTTTTATCAGGGGTTCAATTGAATCCAAATCTTCTCTAACCCATCGTTAATGGTGTTTTTGGATGTTGGTAGAATAAGTAAGGGTTCGAAGGTCATGCAAGGGATGACCTGAACTTGAAATAAGAAAACATGATTAAAGGGTATCGGAATTGTTTATCCGAGACACTCTCTAATACTTAAATTAGTCAAGTGTATGGGGTTTTTGATGAGGAAGAAAATAAATTGCAAGTCTTATGAAGCTTAAAAAATAAAGATTCGTAGTTCATACCGAACTTAAGCCTCATTTTTACTTTACATTTTTATTTTATATATGAGAGAAAAGACGGTAATATGACTAAAAGAATTGATAGAATAGGCGAATGTAGAAAAAAGTTGACAGAAGAGTGACCCCTCTTGGTTCCACAAAATCATTTTAGGATAAGTATATTTTCATCCCAAAAAAAATGGTAAAATCATATTTTGCCCTCCCAAAAATTAGTAATTTGGCCTTTCTTTTAAGAACAATTGTAATAATATGGTAAATTTCATAAATTGTTAAAATTTGAGTACAAGAGGATATATATAGCTAATACATCAAATTTGACAAATCTCATAGTATCCTAGAGATAATAACAACTCACCTAAAATTCCTTTAACAAAAATGAAAACTACCAAGTAAAAATTTATTCAATGAATCAAATCTTTTTTATTTAGGAAATAACTAAAATACTAAATGAATGACAGCTAATCAAATCTAGTTAGGAATCAGTTTTTCACATTCTTCCTCAAGTTGGGTGGTAGATATCAATCATGCCTAACTTGGACTTCAAATTCTTGAAATTGCTACGATGAAGAGGCTTGATGAGGATGTTGGCTATTTGATATTCTATTGTAGTGTAGACCAGTTTGATTGTACCTTTTTTAATCTTTTGTTTGATGAAGAGGCGATCAATCTTTATATATTTTGTTTGATCATGATGAATAGGATTTTTAGCAATGTTAATAGCTGCTTTATTATCACAAAACAGCTTCATTAAATTCCTAGTTGACTTCTTTAGTTCCTATAACATTCTTTTAAGCCAAATTCCTTCACAAATCTCGTGAGACATAACCCTAAATTCAGCTCCAACACTATTTTGAGCTATCATTGCTTGTTTCTTACTCTTTCAAGTAATCAAGTTGCCTCATACATATGTACAATTCCTTGTGGTTGACGTTCGATCTGTCACAAAGCCAGCCCAATCTACATCTAAGAAAATCTTTACATCTTTATTTAGTGTTTTTCTGAAATGCAACCTTTTGTTTGAATTTTTTTTTTGTTAGTATTGAAGGATTCGATATACTCTTTCCATGTGTGTCTTCATAGGATTGTTCATAAATATGTTCACCATACTTATAAAAAAGCCAATGTCAGGTTTAGTGTGCACCAAATAAATTAATGTTCCTACAAGTCTTTGGTATCTATTTTTGTCTGCAAGAGGATTTCCATCTCCGATTCCCATATTGACATTTGGGTCCATCGGAGTATCCATTGGTTTACATCCGAGCATCTTTGTCTCTTTGAGAAGATCAATTATATATTTTCATTGTGAAATAAAAATATCATTTCTTAATCGAGCTATTTCCATGCCAAAGAAATACCAAAGCTGTCCCAAGTCCTTTATTTCAAACTCTTTAGTTAGAAAAGTTTTCAATCCAAGTATGTCCTCTTCATAATTTCTTTGACAACAATATTGTTAACATAAACAATCATAATAGCAATCTTGCGATTCGGTGAATATTTGACAAAACATAGTGTGGTCGATTGGCATTGTAAAAACCCATTTTTTAAACAACTTTAGTCCATTGATCAAACTAGGAGCGAAAAGATTATTTGAGGCCATATAAGGATTTCTAAAACTTACACACCTTGTCGATGTTGTCTTAGTTGTCAAACCTTGAAAGAATTTTCATGTACACCTTTTCCATTAAATTATCAGTCATAAATATATTTTTTATATTGAGTTGATGAAAAAGCCAATCTAGGTTTGAAACAAATGATAGCAACACATAGACAAAATTCAATTTTGCTACAAGGGCAAACATCTCTTTATGATCAATCCCGTAAGACTAAGTGAGCCCTTAGTCACAAGATGAGTTTTAAATCTATTCACACTTCCGTCTGTATTGTGTCTGATGGTAAAAATCTACTTATATCCCACCATGCTTTTTCCTCTAAGAAGATCAGTAATTTTTCATGTGCCATTTTTTTCTAATGCTTGCATTTTTTCTATTATCATAGCCTTCCATTTTGGTTCTTTAAGTGCTTTTTAGATGGTATTCAGTATATGAACAATAGTTAGTGATGTCACCAGTGCCCAATAAGTAGGAAACAACCTTTCATAGGAAATAAAGTTACTAAAAAAGTGCTAAGTACATTATCCCACACCTTTACTTATAGCAATGGGTTGATTAAGATCATTAGGAAAGTTATCAGAGATAGGTTCAGCAATTGTGTTACTTGTATGAATTTTAGAAGTCCTTGGATTTGGTTCAGAATCTTAGTTCTGTGTTGGAGATGTATAGGTCCCTATTTCTTTTTGAGATTTCGGTCTCTTTATGTATACAATCATTTCCTTCACTTTTATTTTTTGCGTAATTTTAAGAGATTTTGGAGGCTTAAGGTGACTAGTTGACTTGGAAAAAGAATAAGAATTTTTTGAAATGGATATTTGAATTGGTAGACAAGTAGAGAAAGGATTAGATGATGGCTCGATCTCCCAAAGTTGATATTCCTTAGAACTCTCCCTTTAAATATCAACTTTGGGATAGAATGGCTAATTCTTAAAGAAGGTAACATCCATAGAAATAAAAAAACTTTTTTAATTCTCAAAAAAGGTGACATCCATATAAGTTTACTTCATTTCTTAATGATTATTTTAATGTTCTTGAGTTTGATTTCTCAAATGGAAGGATTAAAAATTTTAAGATAAAGGGGATTATTTTTTGTAAAGATATTAATTTTACTTATATCTAATGAAGAATTTGATTTTTCATCCGAATGGGAATAAGAATAGGAATGGATATTACATTGTGAGTATGGGGATGGATATTACATTGTGGGTATAGGGATGGATAATATAGCACATGTCCTATATATGTACCTGATATATGTTTATATATATTTAGCATATAGATTTTTTATTAAATGATATAAATTATTATTTTATATTAATTAAAATTAATATAATTTAATTGAAATATATATATTAATATATATTTTATAAAAAAACTACCTAAATATACAAGATCAAAATTCAAAAAGCTAAAAAAAAATTAGTTTTAAATTTTTTAAAAAAATTATGAGTATGAAGATTATCTATATCCATTAAATAATAAATTTAAAATATCCATTGAGTACGAGTATGAAAATGTATATAATATAAAAATCTGGATATGAAAAATGCTCTACTCTATCCATATCCTATTTATTGACATCTTAATCTCTTGTTGTATAATCCAATAATTTCGAGCAATTTATCACATCATAATATTATAATTTTCATTTTTTGCAATATTTGGAGAAATAAAAAAAGGAGAATTTTCTCTCATTTATATCTCATCATTTTTCATAATTTTCCAATTAAATTAGAAAAAAAATTAATTAGTGCCTAATAACATTAATTACAGACTAGTACATAAAGAATGGAGCATGTTAGTAAATTCTGTGAGACTCACGTTTATTAGCAAGAGTGAAATGGGAATTTGAGTTTTTGATACCATTTTCTTGTGTTTTCTTTTACTCTCAAAATTTTCGGAATTAAGCACATCTGTATCAATCATATATAATAAGAAAAGCAAATTGGCACTATTGAATTCCTCAAAGATCCAAAGGTCTGGCCAAAATTTTACCTCAACACCAACTAATGACTTTCTATCGATAACGAAAGTGTCGACCGGCAGTAGCGAGCACACAATTGACACTGAAAAGTGCCGATCGGTACTCCTACCACTATTTAACATAATTTTGTTTATATATAAACTAAAATTGATTTGTTAAAATCAATTTTTAGAGTCTAAAAATTCGACGCTTACATTAAGCTTCATCATATTATTCAAGGATGGCGGCTCTGTCCCTTTTAGGTATTTAGGGCTTTCACTTGTTAATGACAAAGATTGTTCCCCTTAATTTGTTGGAAAAGATGACTCAGAGAATCAAAGGTTGGGCTGCAAAACATCTCTGGATGTTTACAACTTATTATTATTTTTGGTCAATCACAACTTATTCACTCAGTCATTTTCAATATTCGCAATTTCTGGTGTAGAAATTGTATACTGCTTGCTTACAAGGGATGTAAAGAGGGTTACACAGCTTTTTGCTGCTTTCTTTTGGAAAGTAGGGGAAGGCAATAACAAAGAAGCTTGAATCAGCCGGCAAGCCAATTTTCATCCTATAAGTCAGAAGGAGGTTTGGGGCTTAAGGAGTTGTTGGCTTGGAATAAGGCTTGCATTCTTAGAAATCTTTGGGTGGTTTTTTCATACAGGCAGATTCACTTTGGGTAGCGTGGATTCAAGCTTATGTCTTGAAAGGAATTATGTCTATTCTCCAAAGATTTAGTTGGAGCTGTAAGAACTAAGAAGCTAATGAAATTGAGATTATTAGCCCAGAACTTCATGCAGCAGCAGGGTGGAGGTAAGGTTTGGAAAATTCCATGGTCTACTTAGAAGTCTGCCTACGGTGGAGTTACCAAGCTGGTTTGGTTTCAATTCCGTATCCCAAGACATGCTATTATCACTTGGATGGCAATTCTGGATAGATTGCCAAGCAGGAGTAGGATCAGCTGTTAGGAGCATTTGCAACCACTTGAATGCATTTTCTGTCAAGAGGAGATCGAACCATATTTTCTTTACTTGCGTTTATTCCAAGCAGTTGTGGGGAAAAGTGTTGTCTGCTTGCGGCGTTAGTAGACTAGTAGGTGATTGACATAAGCAGGGGCAAGGCTCTCATATCTGTCATTTTGAGGCTGGCTTGGAATGCCTACATTTACCATCTCGGACAGGGAAAGAACAGCAGGCTCCATGGAGGATTATGCAGAGTAGACCATATTTTATTTTGCTCAATGACCAACATAGTTGGATCTCGTTTAGCTGGGTTTAAAAACATTGCAGGAGACCTTGTCAATGAGTCTTTGTGTTCTGCTTGGGTCTATCACATATTTTTCACCATTATATCCTTTCTATATATCACACCCAACGCCATTTTATTAATTTGCTGATCCTCTAAAAAGTGTCAAGATAGCGGCTATGGCACCAATGCCCATTACTCTATCGTGTCAATTTTCTCTAATTAATCTGCATTCATAAAGTCAAATCTGCTGCAACTTATAATTACTACTTAAGCTTTTTTTGTACTTAATCTTCTAAAATCAATAGATCAACAATCTAATATGTTGTGTTGACCATTACTATAATTAATCTTTATGTTCATTAAAATGAAATAAATACATCAAACTATACTTGGCATGCAATTCAAACCAATGCCAATTCTTCTACTTAGTACTTCAATTTTTTTATATTTTTTTCAACTAAAAGAGTGATGCTTCATATTTGAATTTAATGTACATGTTTTTAGTAGAAAATGTAATATACTAATCATTATGCTCTTATTTCAATCTTTCAGCAAAAAAGAAAAAAAACCTATTGTTTCAATGCTATTATAAAAAAGAAATTAATTGTAAACAAAAGTTGATGATTTTAGATTTTTTTTTTATATTTGTAGAAAGAATTTGAGCATTTGAATAGGAAAAAAAGCCAATCTTTAAATTCGGAATTTTGATTTTGCAATTGATGGAATCATAAACCATTTTTTAACTATGAAATAATGAAGCATAATATATATTTATATTTAATGCATTATCAATATAAATATTATACATTGTTAATAAATCATAAAATGATATTTTATAAAAAAATTTAAAAATTTAAAATTATTTTTTAAATATTATTATATGATTTCCTGATAATATATACATATACAATTGTAAAAATTTATATAAAATAGATAGAGAACAAATCATATATATGTATATATATAATTTTTTTTTAAAAGAATCAAAATCGAAACATTTTTAAACATGAACAAGAAAGCAATCAGGGATTAAGAAAGTGTAATTTTACTATTTTACGTAAAAAAATACTAATGTAGTCATTGATTTGATAATGTAAACATTTATCTTGTTAACGTGACATTAATTTTACAAACATAATAATATAGATGAATAAAATCAATTATCAAATTGTGCAAATGATATATATATTCATACAAAATTTGAATTTAAATTCTTGTAGTATAATTTATAAAAATCTTGTCCCGGTACAAATTAAATTTGATAATGTGATCCAATTTCTAATTCAATCAATTATTTTCTATTAACTTTACTAACATAACTATTATTTTTTAGAAAAACGTTTGAAAATTAAAAAGTCTTAAAATTTTAAATGAAAATGTTTGAAATTTTAAAAATGATAAAAAAATGATATTTTATGATATTTTAGGCTTTTTCATTTTTTAAAAAACATTAAATTAAAATTTTTTCCAAAATTTTAGTTTTTAAAAAACAATATTTCTTGAATTTTTTTGACAATAAGATTTTAATTTTTTTTAAAATTCAAGTTTATGAATTATTTGAAAATGTTCTTCTTTTTAAAATATTAAATTTAATTTTTTTAATATTAAATTTTACAAAAATTATTTCTTTTATTTTTTAAAAAATCAGATTTCAATTTTTATAAAAATAGTTTTCAACTTTTAGAATTTATTGGTTTTTTAAAATATTAAATTTAATTTTGTACAATACTTTAATTTTAAAATATTAAATTTAATATTTTAAAAAATCTAAAAATTTCATAAAACTTACAAATATTTAAATATTTTATAAAAAAATTAAATCTAATTTTTTATAATAATTCAAGAAATATTATTTTTTTAAAAATTAAAATATTAAAAAATAAAATTATTATTTTTAAAATAAAAAACTCTAAATAATTAAAATTTTCTATTTTTTAAAAAATTGAAATATGATTGTTAAAAAATCAAGAAATATGATTTTTTAAAAACTAAAATATTTTTTTAAAAAATGAATTTCACGTTAAAAATTTTGAAAAAGCTTAAAAAATGATTTTTTTTAATTTTTTGAGATTTTTAGTTCTTTTCAATTTCTTAGGTTTTTGAGATTTTTTTTGAAATTTCATATATTTTTTTAAAAAGATAACAGTTATGTAAACAAAGTTAATAAAAAATAAATGATCACATTAGCAATTAACATTATTAAATTTAACTTGTATGAAAATGATATTTTTATGAATTATATTAAAAAGATAAATTTTCAAATTTTGTACAAATGTAAGTACTATTTGTATAATTTGATAATTAATTTCATTCATTTATGTTATCAAATTAATAAAATTAACATCATATCAATAAAGTCAATGACATTCTAGTAAAATCAATATTTATATCATTAAGTGAATGATAATATCAATATTTTTAAAGATAAAAATTCGATGAATTAATAATTAAATTAAAATTATGAAAATAAAATAATACAAGAATTATATTTTTATGAATTATAAAAAAATTAAAATTTTAATTTCATTAAAATATTAGGATTATTATCATAATTTGACCAATAATGTACATAGACAAAATCGAGGGTATGATAAGCCACAATACCCATACCATTGTATATTTTAATAGATAGAAATGATGAGGCTAATTCTGTAATCTTGTACACCATTTAGTTTAAATAAGTATATGAATTCAACTACTGGTCCGCTGTACCACTTTATCTTTATGATGTCTCATCAAGAATAATCATTTCATATTTCAGATCTCCTTTTCTCTCTAATTCCATCTCCTCCCCTTTTTTTCTCTCTCTCACATGACTGAAGAAACAGGGCCGATATGGAAAGGAAAGGTCACGGCGGAGCTAAAAGGCTCAACAGCAGAGCAGATATGGCCGTTCTTAGAGGAATTCTGCAACATAGACAAATTGTTTCCTGACGTGGATACATGTTACCGAGTCGAGGGAACTCCAGGGCAGCCTGGCCTGGTCCGCCACTGTGAAGGCAAGTTTGGATGGGTCAACGAGAAGCTTTTAGCCATTGATCCGAACAACCGCTCCCTAAGCTACGAGGTCCTGGAAAATAATATGGGTTTGAAGAACTACATAGGTACTCTCAAAGTCTTGCCAATGGAGGGTGATGATAAACCTGCAGGCTGCAAGATCGAGTTGTCGTTTATAGTTGATCCGTGTGAAGGGTTGAGATTAGAAGATTTGGCTTCTTATCTTAATGATTCTATCCAATTCATGGGAAAGAAAATGGAGGATGCTGTCAAGGCTCAAATCTAGAGGGTCAGATTTAACGTTGACTTGTATTGAAGTCCTGTTAATTAGTTGTATGTTACCCGGTAGAAATTTGGATCTTAAAAATATTTCTGGTGCTTTTATTGTAATCAAGCTTGGAATAGCATCATGGTATCAGTTATGTTTTCTCTGTTGCTTCAATATTAATGTTGTTAACCCACAAGATCCTGTCTGGTTTCCTATGTTATATGTGTTGGATCAGAAGTCCCAATCCAATCAAATATCAAAGTTAGTGGAAGTAAAATTAAATAATTAATCAATTGATCATACAAAAAATAATAATTTAATGTAATTTAATTCAATCACCTTACGTTCATAAATAAAAAATAAGATCCACTAGTTGTAGAGAATTACAAACATATAAATTATATTAACCTCACTCAATAATCAATACTCATAGACTCTCTCAATCTCCTTTAATCTTATAGAGTATTCTGCATCCAAACAAACACATATTTATGCGCATCCATGCATTATACTTATGTGAATTATCTCAGTCTCTTCTAATCCACTCAAACATACATACTCAGAAGGATGTTAAATATCCAATAGTCCTATAAGGTGTTTATCCTATAAAACCTTATAACTATTTTATATATTTTTCTTATTTCTAACCCTATAGAGACTTCACTTATTTATAAGTATATATGTCTATCAAGAATCCATTTCTTCTTAGAATTTTTCTTCTGTAAGTTTTCTTGTCCATTAAGTAATATCATCTAACAAATCTTAACAATTACAATTTAAAATTTTATTTTAAAGGTCTTGATTTAGAATCTTGGAATGGATGGATTGAAATTTATGAGATAGGTAATGGTTACCTCTCACATTTCTGATCTCTTCTCCTCTCTAATTTTATCTTCCTCTCTCTTTCTCTCTCAAATGGATGAAGAAACAGAGCTTAAATGGGAAGAAAAGGCCATAATGGAGCTAAAAGGCTTAAGAACAGAGCAAATATGGCCGTTCTTAAAGGAATTTTGCAACTTAGACAAGTTGTTTCCTACTGTGGATACATGTTAACGAGTAGATGAAACTCTATGGTAGCCTGGCTATTGGTAGTTTAGAATATGGTGCCCACATCAGTTAGAAAATTGTAATTATTAATAAGTAAAGTTAATTTTTGTATTAATTTTATTCATATTTTAAATAATTATATTTGAATAAAAACAAGTATCATAAGACAAATAGTTATAACTATTTGAATATAAATAGATTATTATTCATAAAGATCATAATTATACAGAAGGTCATAATAATTTAAATAGAAGTTTATGTCTGTTTATTCATTATGAATAAATCTTTCAGCGTAACCATTTTAACTATTTTTTATTAGAGAGTTTGAGGCTTTGTTGTATCTTAAAGGTATAATTACCTTTTAGAAAGTGTTCTTCACGCCTCAAAACCAAAATTATTTTCTATTATTTCTCTTCTCTTATTTATTTTTTCTAACATTGGCCTAATCCGTTCACTGTGAAGCTAAGCTTGAATGGGCCAACGAGAAGCTTTTAACCATTCACCAAATTGACCAACCACTTACTAAGCTACGAGCTGTTGGTAATTTAGAATGTGGTCATCCCACAATAGATAGAAATATTTAATTATTGAAAAATAAAATTAATTTTTATATTAATTTTATTCATATTTTAAATAATTATGTTTGAACAGAAATAATTATCATATGACAAATGGTCATAACTATTTGAATATAAATATATTATTATTCATAAAGGTCGTGATTATACAAAAGGTCATGATTATACAAAAGGTCATAACTATCTGAATAAAAGTTTATATCTGTTCATTCATTATAAAAATTTTTTTAGTATAATCATTTTTACTGCTTCTGATTGGAGAGTTTGAGGCTTTGTTGCATTTTAAAGTCATAATTGCCTTTAAAAAAATGGTCTTCATGCTTCAAAGCTAAAATTCTTTTCTATTATTTCTCTTTTCTTATTTATTTTTATAACAATTGAAAGGTGATTATGAGAAATTTATATTTCGCATGAGGAAGATATAAGAAAAAAATTGGCATGATTTAGAGATCACTATTAGAGAAGGCTCAAGATGTCAAAGGATTAAGGTTTCCATGGACCAAAATGTTAATTTTCATAAAGATCATCATTAGAGGTATGTATTTTATTTTTTGCATAATTGCTAGTAAAAAGATTGATTGAATGATATAAACATGTTAACAATTTATTTCATTAGTGTGTAAAGTTAAAACAATATGCAAAATATTGATTACATTACATAAGTTTATGCATATACTGAAATTGACTCCATAATTATGTTTAATGAATTTTATTATATTTATTTGAAAAATTGATGCTTATAAAGATTAAGATGGGAAATAGCCTGAAAACATAAAAGAGAAAGACATGAATTGATTTATAACAAAAAAAAAAAATTATCACTTGTTATCAAGTATCAAATTAAATTAGGTTATAATGAAATGGCTAATTGTTTAATTGTTATGTTTTGGTTATATATAAAATAGGCAAATTGTCCCATAGTTTTTATGAAAACAATCACAAAATGGAAAACATAAAAAGCCGTCAAAAAGTTAATCAATGGTTGTAGAAAAAAAAACATTGTTACTTTTTGCATATAAGATATTGATTAAACAAAAAAGCATGCCATTAAAAAATATTGAAGCATTTGTCAGTTACTAGCATTTTGAAGGATGCTTATCAATGTCTAATTAGGCATGTTTATAAATTAGAAAAGAATGCAAATTCAATGTTCCAAAGGCACCAATACATGTATGTATTTAATTCCATTTTGTGATGGCATGGAAAATATTATTACAGTTTGCCATATATTATGAAAATAAATTGAATGGGATAAAATTTTCTTTCTTAGACATATAAGAAAGATATGAAATATGGAGATAGAATGTCATCATCTAATTAATACATTATTGGTTAAAGACAATAAAGATGTTTTTGCTTCTTGTACCTGAAAAATGGCCTTTTACAGGCTGTTAAAATGAAAAATGAACAAAATTTTGAAGTTTTCAATAGTTACATAATAATAGCAAGGATGTGGCTGGTTATTACCATATTAACATATAGGCTTTGATAATATTGATTTGTAAAAGTTGTAAGCCTTGGAGTTAGTCAATCAATGATTTAACCAATGCAAATTCATCATGAATTTTTGCATAAAATATGAGTAAAACTCATATTATAAATATTGTTTATACTATTTTATGAAAATGATTCTTTGGATTTATATTTTATGACTTGTATTGATATGGTGATCTAGATATGAACATATTAGTCACAAAATGATTGTGAAAGTATTTGAAATAGGAGTTAAATATATTATGGATTCTAGTTGTTTATATGTATATTGGTCCTATGACTAAAGTTTGAATTTATTATACATCTAAAAATATTATGACTAATTAAAAGTGGTAAATAACAGAGATATATCGGTTACATAATGGTGGAGAAATAAAGTCATAAAATTTTGAAATTAAGTTTAGAGGTTTTAATAATCATGAACTTGGAATTGACCATTGGGTGCAGAAACCTCAATCTATTTGGAGGTTTACAAGATATGGATTCTATTAATAAAAAGATTAAAAAATTAAAAAATTAAAAAAAGCTAGAAAAACGGGAAAAAATAGTGGTTGAATTTGGGTAGGATTGAGTTGAAGAGTTTAAGCTGAATTAAGGTTTGGAGTTAGAAATCAGAAATGATTAAAATCCCATATGGTTTAAGGCTATCGAATTGAAGCCCTATCAATATAGCCTTGGACACAAAAGAAACACACAAAAAATAGAAACAAAATCAAGGAAGACAGCAAGCATAAAATAAAAAAAAAATTTGGAGTGTTTTGGGTAAAAAAAAATTTTTTTTTGGAAATTTTTTAAAAAATTTTCAGATTTCGATGAAATTTTTCAACGTCGATTGAATTTTTCAATGAGTTTTTCAGCACCGATTGAATTTTTCGACAGATTTCCCAGAATCTGGCCCAGATTTCAGTGTTGGTTGAGTTTTTTGACGACCTTCTGGCAAATCAACCTCGATTTTGATAATGTTTTTCATAATCCGATGAAGGATTCAACTGAAGTTCATTCGATTAGAGAGAAAAAGAGAGAAAAGAAGGGGAAAATAAAGAGAAATGGAGGAGAAATCTGAGCAAAAAGCTAAAAATTAGCCTTTTATAGCGTTTTAAAATGACGTCATTTTGGCATTAAGCAACTTCTCAAGATCCGTGTGTTTCTATTTTGGTGACCTGACCTAAGCGTAACCTGATTTGTTGACCCACATCCCAGTCAGACCCTGCTGCTGAGTCGATTTTCCCTAAGCCACGCTTTGAGCATCATTTATGCTTGTAGTCGAGCTGATTTAGTCACTCCAACCAAGTCGTTTCTATTTTTTTGTATTTTTTATTTATATGTTTTTTTTAATTTATAAATGATTTAATTTAAAAAAATAAAAATAAAATAAATTTTGGCAATGAATATTAATTATTCAATGATGAAATTTATAGAAATTTTAAATGATAAATTTTTATAAAATTTTTGGGTGAGAAATTTTGTCTAAATTTATCTGAAATGGTGGAATAATTTAGACAAAATTTTAATAAGAATAATTAATATTTATTTTCAAACCAAAAAAATTATTTAAAAAATAAAAAAAGAGATTTAGTAAATTTTGAAAAAATACAAATTACCCAAAGATGAGATTCTTAGAAATTTCAAATGGTAAATTTCTTAAAAAATCTCTATGTGAGAAATTTTCTCTAAATTTATCCTAAATGGTGGAATAATTTAGATAAAATTTCAATAAAAGTAATTGTATTCTTTTCCAAATAAAAATTTGGTTGAAAATATTTGATAATTATTCAAAGATGAGATTCTTAGAAATTTCAAATGGTAAATTTTTTAAGAAATATTTTGATGTGAAATTTCTTTAAATTTATCCCAAATGGTGAAAGAATTTAAATGAAATTTCAATAAAAAATAATTGTCATATTATTTTCTTTTCAAAAAAAAAGGAAAAGAAAAAGAATTTCTAAATTGAAAATTTACATTTGAATAAAAATCAAAATAAAATAATGAAATTAAAATGCTAAACATGTGTTGAATAATTAAAATTAGTATGAATTTTCAATTTATCCATAATGCACATAATTAAAAATTTAACACTAATAATTATAAATTTTTTACTTATGTCTAACTTTATTCGAGATTACAAAATCATTTTTCATTATGATCTATTTGAGTGTGGAATCTATTAAGTATTATCACTAAATTGATTGCAAAACAATGATTCTAAATCTATGTTAATCATAAAATTAATAATCATAGATCAAACCAGAAGCATACTATTGAAATAATGATACATCTTGAGGATGGGATTTTGGTGCTTATACATATTTCATTATGATTCCATGATTTTATAGACCTATCATACTTTAATATCATTAGTAAGTTAATCTAATGATAGATTTTTTAAGTAGCTAATCACACCTAGTTAAAAAAGATTAGTGACGACTCTATTTGTTAAGTCTAACTATAGATTTTTGGATCTATATGTTATGATAGTTTGACGACTCCGCTAGGGACGCTATAGAGAGTCAAGCCATAAACTTTTAAATTTATTATATTCATTTGATCTAATGGTTTTAAATTGTAATTATTTGTTTACTAACATTTTTCCTTTTTTGTTTCTTGTTTGATTTATGGGGTTGACAATTATATGTTTCTTCACACACACTATCACATGCATTTACATTACATGAGCTTTATACTTGAACTTCGTCCCTCTTAAGAAAGAGTAAAATACCTACACTCTCGTGAAATGATAATCTCTATAATAGCTAGCAAAATACTCTCACTCAAATTGAATCATTTTCGTTAGTAGCTTGTGGTGTGTGAGAATCGGATTGCCTTACTAATCTGTGATGAACTATGATGTAAGGAACAATTTAGAAATCATTAGTGGTCAAAATCACCTAACCCTGCATATAGTTCACACTTAAGAGTCCAACCTTAAAATAGAGTCATTTCTACCAAATGATAGATGTAACCTAAAGTTAGGACACAAGAAAAAATAATTTGTGCCTATCTAACCGTTTTGATTGTTTAACTTTGTGCATTTGCATGCCATGCCATCATTTTCATTGTCATATTTAACATTGTGCATCTGCATCATTTTCATATTAGATTTTATCCATGAAAATGTACATTTCATTCATACATCAACATATCATGCATAAAGCATAACATTTCTGATCATAATTGTGATACTTAAGGTTCAAAAATAACTCCATCAACCAAGAATCTTATACAATCAACTCACTAATACAATACAAGAGCTTGAGCCAGACTGATTGAACAAGAAAATTCTAATCGTCTTGAGAGGATAGAAAAAGCCCAAGAGAAGCTAGAATAGGAGTTGAATAGGATTTTAGAGGTTTTGATCAAGTTAAATAAAGAAAAAAATATAAAAAGTACTAGCCAACAAGATTATCCATCATAAGAGGTGGATAACCCATTGTATCCTCATGATTTTGGGCCACATCAAGCTCACCTCATACAAGGTTCACCACCGTAATAGTTCACTTATCTTGTAAGGTACACATACTTTAGAATGCCATCGACTTTAAATTCAGGACAGTATCAGAGTTACGTAAATTTTATATTTACCAAGAAGGCAATAGAACAAATACTAGTCCCCAATTTGGATGATTTAAAAGATAAAGAGAAACTGAGGCCTAAGGAGAAAGAGACTTTAGAAGCCTCAAAGGTTTAACATAAGATGAACTTATTAGAGGAAAAGTTGAGTGTAGTAGAGGGAATCAGTTTTTATAGTTCAGTGAATGCTGCTAAGCTCTATTTGATCCCCTATATGGTTATTCCTCTGAAATTCAAAGTGTCAGAGTTTGAAAAGTATGATGGTGCAAAGTGTCCGAAAATTCACATTACCATGTATTATCAAAAGATGATAACACATGCTAATAATAAAAGCTATTGATGCATGTATTCTAAAATAGCCTCAGCTATTAGATGGTATGTCCAACTGGATGGACCCTTATTCAATCCTGAAGTGATATAGCCCATGATTTCATTAGTCAGTATCGACATATTATAAACTTAGCCCCGATCATTTTTCTTTACAGAATATGAAAAAAAAAGTGACTGAATCATTTAAAGAGTATGCCCAGAAGTAGAGAGATATTACTTCTCAAGTGTAATCTCTTCTAACTAAGAAAGAAACCACGATATTATTTGTCAACACTTTGAAATCTTCTTATTATGAAAAGATAATAAGAAATGCAACAAAAAATTTTACCAACATGGTGATCTCAGACGAAATCATTGAGAATGCCATTAAAAATACTGTTAGTTGAAAAGAAAGAGACTGAAGCTTAAGCCATGAGTTTTAATAGACAGTTTAGGGGATATTAACCCTATCCACTATAAGATTATTCTTCATACTATCCTGCTATGAACAATACCTTATCCTACCCATACCAGCTTATTTTTAGCCCCCAAGCTCCCATATACAGCTTTAACATTCAACCACTCGCAAGATCTTAGGTTCGTCCTGGTAACCCAACAAATGGTTCATGAAAGTAATGAACTACCCGAGAAAAACTCATATTTGATCCAATTCCCATGACTTATATGGAATTATATCGAGATATCTACAACAATCACTTGATTGTTCCTAATCATTTAGAATCGCTCAAGCCATCCTATCCTAAGTAGTATGATCCTATAGCCCACTGTGACTATCACTATGAAATTATTGATCAATTTACTAAAAATTACACTGCTTTAAAGTATAAGGTACAATAATTGATCAATGATGAAATGATAAGTTTTGATCAAAGAGGAGTAACAACACCTAATGTTAGTGACAATCCATTGCCTAATCACAATGTCATGCTCTGAGTGAGAATCAAGAACGCATTGATTCAAAAAAGTCTGGAGAGCTGTAATGATTAGAAAGTCAGATGTTAAGAAAGATCCTTCATGTGATTGCATGTAGGCATAATTTTGGAGAAAGATGT
This sequence comes from Durio zibethinus, assembly GCF_002303985.1. Next base: position 11,060,149 of record NW_019167882.1, on the reverse strand, counting down.
TAAGGCTGATCGAAAGTTTGTTATTTTGAGATTTTTTTTTAGAATAATGTTAAGATTTCTTTTATGCAATAGGATTTCATTTGTTATCATTTTAATAAAAAGGCAAGGATAATTCATTTCATTACATTTTCTCTTTTATTCAACTATTGTTCCACGTTTTGTCACCTTTCATAACTTTTCATTCCCATTTTTGAATTCCAAATGATGAATGTTTAGACAATGATAATAATAATTTCAAGATTTAATTTTGAGAACTCATTCACATTGATTTGAAGAGACTATTTGAGCAAAAGAAGCAAGCTGCTAGTAAATGTAAAATTAATATATCTTAAAGATGTGCAATCTTTTATAAAGATCCATGAGCTTGTTTGTGTTCAATAGATGATCTTCAAAGAAAGCATTCACATTTGAGATAAAAAATGATCATCTTTCTTTTACCATTCGAAAAACTATTCATTGCTATCCCTTTGACCTTATTATGATTTTTTTTTCTAACGAACCCTGACCAATGATTATCCTCCACACTAGGGGATAATTTTTAAAAAAGAAAAGTGACAAAAGATCATAAAAGGTCTCAAAGATAGAAACAAAAAGTAAAATGAAGAAAAAATGGAGAAAAAAAAATGAATGCCACACATGATTTGGGGTAAAGTAATGAGAGTCCTTTTGTGAGGAATGTGAATGAAAAAATAAAAAATAGTGAAATGATATGGGGTAAAATACCAAGTTACACCAAATGATGAGAAATGATCTTTTGATTTTGAACTTTTTAAACATATATTTTGAGGCTATTTTATCCATTTTTTTTATGACCTCTCAACATGGCCTATGTTATAACCTTTAAAAGTCCATTTGGATCAAATGTGGGTGCTCGAATTGAATGATCATGTGTTAGGCTAAAGCATGCTTATATGAAACAATGAAATCATGCTACATTATTCTAAAAATTGATGTGTGAGAAATGCTAATAATGGATGAAAGATGAAAAAAATGAAAAAAATGAAAAAAAGAGAAATGAAATACTCAAATTGAAAACTCGAAAAGGTAATTTGGGTAGAAAAATCTAAGCTGAGAGTTGGATAAACAATTCACATGAATGAGAGATCAGAGACATCTAAAAATCTCTCAAAGCTGGGCCAAAGTTCAATGAGTTCAAAATGATTTCGACAATCAATGGAATGAATTTTTGAAAAAAAATCTTGGATTAATGTTCGAATTGTTTGAATATTTATTGTTTAGATATACCATTCATCCCAATGACATGTATCTAACTTGTTTCTTTCCTCATTTGTTTTTGTACCAAACTCGTTCTTTATTGATTATCTTTCTCTCAATTCACCTTGTGCTATCTTATTGTTGCATTCTTAAAATAAATTAAAAAAATGTTTGATTGCATTATAATTGTCAAAAATTGAAATCATGATGAATGAATGATAATGTGCATAAAGCATTCTTGCATTTCTTTAAAAAAAAATCTAGGATGATAGGGGTAAAAAATGAAGAGATGGTAGAAACCTAAAAAAAAATGATTTAAAAAGACACATAGTGTGATCAAATGATGAATATGGTGATGGATTGGTCAACAAAAAGAAGATAGGGTAAAATTTAAAAAAGTGGTATGATCAAATGATGGATATGTGGATGAATTGATCGACATAACCTATGAGTTGTGATCAAGTGATGAAGATAATGTGAATCAGTGGACATAATTTATTTTGAAATGACGAGTGTTGAGAAACCTATGAGTGGTGACCAAGTGATGGAGGATGAAATTTATTCCAAAATGGCTAATGCTAAGAAACTTATGAGCAACGATCAAGTAATAAAAGATAGAATTTATTCTGAGATGACTAGTGCTAAGAAGCTTAAAATGGTGGAGTCTTAAAAACCATATCACTATAATTATTTAGGATTTTATGACATTATTGACATTCGTATTCCATGCATTATGTTAGTATTGTTGTTTGAATAGTACATGCAAATAATTTGATGAATTAAAATTTTGTTTGGACATATATCAATTAGCAAACATTTAAATAGGGCCTTATGATAATCTAAATTGTTGCATTTCCATCATTAAGAAAACATTTGCATCATTGATCATGACATTCATTACATTTAAAATTTTGACGTTGGTAAAAGTTTGAAAGTCATCTGGAAAAAATTTTTTGGATCTTTGGATGAAGTCTTTCTCAAATGAGAATCTTTGAGATATGAAACTATGAAATTTGTCAGATGTAAATCTTTAAATTTGAATGAGAATCTTTAAGTCTAAAATGAGAACCTTTGAGATTTCAAATGTGAAACTTTAACCTTTGAACTCAAATGAGAAGCTTTGAACTTTTGGATGTGAATTTTCAAAATTTGAACAAAAAGCCTTATACTTTAAGGTGTTAAACCTCAAATTTGTCAAATATGAACCTTTGAACTTGAATGAAAATATTTGAACTTTGGGATGTGAATCTTCAAAATTCAAATGAGAATCTTTAAATGTTGGATGCGAGTTTTGTAATTTACAAATGCGAACCTTGAAATCTTACAAATAAGAAATCTTGCATATTTGAAATTTTGCAAGTCAAATTCTTGTGAAACTGAAATTTTGAAAATCAAATTTTAGTGAATTCTTGTGAAGCTAAAAGGTTTTTACGAATCTGAACCTTTGAATTTCAAACTCAAACTGTGAATCTTTGAATTTCCAATAAAAATTTCATCTATAACTCCTTTAGATATGATTGTCGATGAGCTTTTATTTTTTAAAGTTATGGTGCCTCTATTTAAAGGAGCATTTTATTTTTCAAAGTTGTGATGCCTTTGTTTAAATGAGTATTTTATTTTTTAAAAGTTACAGTGTCTCTGTTTAGAGGAGCATTTTACTTTTTAAAAGTTGTGGTGCTTCTGTTAAGATGAGCTTAATTTATTTTTCAAAAAGTCATTAAGCCTTTATTTAGAGGAGCCGTATTTATTTTTTCAAAATTGTGAGTCTCTACTTAGGGGAGTTTTATATCATTCAGTCAGTTATAATGTCTAGTTATCACAAAAAAAAAAAGTGTCAAGTTGATTTGGTTATTTACGTCTTTACACAATTCATGTTTCACATAAAATGTGCAAAGATGGGCAACTGTAAATATCTTAATCTGTCTGGAGGTCTACGAGATATGGATTCTGTTAATAAAAAGATTAAAAAATAAAAAATAAAAAAATGAAAAAAGCTGAAAAAACAGGAAAAAAGGTGGTTAAATTTGGGTAGGACTGGGTTGAAGAGTTTAAGCTGAATTAAGGTTTAGAGTTAGAAATCGAAAAAGATTGAAATCTCATCTGGTTTAGGGCTATCGGATTAAAGCCCTATAAATATAGCCTTAGACACAAAAGAGACACATAAAAAATAGAAACAAAATCAAGGAAGAAGCAAGCATAAAGCAAAACATATTTTTTTTGAAGTTTTTTGGGTAAAGAAAAGAAAAAAAAATTTTGAAAATTTTTTGGAAAATTTTTAGATTTCGATGAAATTTTTCAACACTTGTTGAATTTTTCAATGAGTTTTTAAGCATCGATTGAATTTTTTGGTAGGCTTCCCAGAATTCGACCTAGATTCTAGCATCGATTGAATTTTTTGATGACCTTCTGGCAAACCAACCTAGATTTTGATAACGTTTTCTAGAATCTGATGAAGGATTCAACTGGAGTTCATACGGTTAGAGAGAAAAGAAGAGAAAAAAAGGGGAAAGAGAGAGAAAAAAAGAGAAATTTGAGCAGAAATTTGGAAATTGGCCTTTTATAGCACTCTGAAACGATGTTGTTTTGGCGTTAAACAACTTCTTAGGATCCGCGTGTTTTTATTTGGACGGCCTGACCTAAGTGTAACCTGATCTGTTGACCTGCATCCTAGCCAGACCTTACTGCTGAACCGAACTGAGCCGATTTTTTTTTTAGTTGCGCTTTGAGTGGTCATTTGTGCCTACAACCAAGTCGATTTAGCCGATTTAGTCGCTCCAGTCGAGCTGTTTCTATTTTTTTTGGTATTTTTATTTAGTATTTTATTTATGTGTTTTTTTAGTATTTTTGCATGATTTAATTTAAAAAAATAAAAATAAAATAAAAAATAAAATAAAATAAAATAAAATTTGGCAATGAATATTAATTATCCAATGATGAAATTTATAAAAATTTCAAATGATAAATTTCTATAAAATTTTTAGGTGAGAAATTTTGTCTAAATTTGTCCCAAATTATGGAATAATTTAGATAAAATTTTAATAAGAATAATTAATATTTATTTTCAAATAAAAAATTTATTAAAAAAATAATAAAAAATAAAAAAAAAATATTTAATAAAATTAAAAAAAAAATACAAATTACCCAAGAATAAGATTCTTAAAAATTTCAAATGGTAAATGTCTTAAGAAATCTCTATGTAAGAAATTTTCTCTAAATTTGTCCCAAATTGTGGAATAATTTAGATGAAATTTCAATAAAAGTAATTGTATTCTTTTTCAAATTAAAATTTTAATTGAAAATATTTGATAATTATCCAAGGATGAAATTATTAGAATTTTGAAATGATAAATTTTCTAAAAGATCTCTAAGTGAGAAATTTCTTTAAATTTATTCCAAACGGTGGAAGAATTTAAATGAAATTTCAATAAAAAATAATTGTCATATTATTTTCTTTCCAAAAAAAAAGAAAAAAAAAAGAATTTCTAAATTGACCCAAATGGTAGAAAATTTAGAAATAAAAAAAAATAAAAAAAGAGAATATCTAAATAACCCAATGGTGAAAAATTTAGAAATTTAAAAAGAGAAAAATATTTCTAATTTGTCCTAAATGGTAGAATAATTAGATATATTCTTGCCAAAAAAATAATAAATACATATATTTTCGATGATAGAGCCTCTTCAAGAAAACATATGAGATTCTTGAATACTTTTGAGGTGAGAAAACATGTTTAAGAATTCTACCAGATTGATGGAAGAATCTTATGAATTATTTTCAATATTTTAACATAAAAATTAAAACCAGTAGAATTAAAACCTTAGGATAAATTTAAAATAAAATAGTACAATCTTGTGGATGGGCATATAGGGGTGCTATAACCTTTTTCGTATGTAACCAAACTCTTGAACCCTATTTTAGTTTGTAGACCCAAACCTATTCTTTTAAGAACCCTTAGTCAAGCTTAGAATCTCCTTAAGAGGATAGATTCCTTAGATGGCTAATCACACCTAGTTAAAAAAGATTGGTGGCGGCTCATTTGTTAAGTCTAGCTATAGATTTTTCAGATCTCTATGTTATGACATTGGGCAATTACTATATGCATTGAAAACTCATGATAACATTTGAGATAATTGCTTTTTATTAAAAGTCATCATTATAAATGACATAACTTCAATAGCTAAATCTATATGATTTGTAGGTATGAGGTGGATTATTATGGTTAGCTTAGAATAGCCATAAGCCAAAATTGATGCTACAATCTTAATCACATTGTGATAATTTTTTGTTATCTATATGGTCTAATTCATGGATTATACAAATGATTTATCATCTATGGTTTTATATAGTGAAAATTTCAAAATATATTTACTTTGAAAGCCATGAGTGATTTCACAGATCTTATGAATTTGAAAATTTTTATAATAGCAAAATAAATGCTATTTGATTCATTTGGGTGATGGAAATGGTTTTGTTCATGGTAACAAAAAAATTATTAATAGTGTCCATGATAAAATAGATTCATATAAATATTTATGAATTAACATAAAAGCCTTAAATGGAGACTATAAAAGCATAATTATTTTTGAAACCTGCTTATTGATGTAAACTCTTATATTGAGTTAAAATATAAAAGTTTTAAAACTTTTATTGATATATTAATATATCAACTAGTTATCTTTCACTAAGGGTGGACTTGGAGGCCTCTTATTAAAAAAAATCACAAAATAGTGAAAAGATAAATGCAAATGGTAACTTGATTAAGTATATATAATATCCTGATAATTGAATGAGATATTCCTTAAAAAGAATGTATACTTGCACATGGTGGGGGTGATAAGAATAAAAAGAAATAAAAATTGCCACTATAGTTTTGTAAGATTTTAGCATAATTTTATGGGCAAATTATACAAGCTAATAAGTTTAAACACTTATTAAAGTAGTCATAAAAAGATCTTTAAAAAAAATCTTAAAGGACTAAAATCGTTTGGGTTATTCATTTAGTTTATTCAATTGTACTAGAAGTATAATTGTATTAAAAATGTATAAAAGTAGGAAAATAGAATAATTGAAATTAATAAATATAGAGTTGAGGCCACAACCAAAATCAACTATTTCTTAAAATGATAAGAATGAGGCAATAATGTTTGGAGCATATAAATGATATGTTAAAATGAAATGTTTAGACATAAGTGATTATATTAGAGATTCAATCTCAAGTTGAGATAATTACCAAAAAAATTTTGAATTCCAAGATATTTGGTTAGTAGTACTACAAATAGAATAGATTTAAACCCTTACTAGTAAACACCAATAATGGGAACCCAACTTTGAATTAGTAACCTCTAATTATAAAGCTTAATGGGTAAAAACAAGTTTTTGTTATGTGTTTATTAAATACTAGTAAAATCTATTCAAATTTTAGAAACTAGTATGATCCATTGCGTGAAAAAGATGAGTTTTTATACTTTTAATGGAGTTTTAAATGTCTAAAGCAATGGAGATATAATGGAAACTCTACCTATGTAAGTATAGAAGTGGTGTCACTTCAACAAGAAGAATTGGGGTATCTCTTGTAAATGTTTATGAATATGATAAGTACATGGCCATAATAGTGCTAAAAGTGGTTATAAAACTCTGATAGAATAATAATTAAGTATTATATGTATTATATCTTAAATTTTGGTACCATGATTTAATAACAAAACTAATCTTGTGGCTAAATCTTATTTTCTACATATATTCTCTACTTGTATCTAATTTCTCATGCTAAATTCTTTTACCCATTTTTTATTATTCATAATAAAATTTTATTTTATAAAATCACTTTTAGTGTAATACACCCAGTAGGCAAAATACTTGTCATACTATCCATGTTTCTAATAACAACAATTATTTAGTTTATTATTCACCAATTAATCCATGAAACATCATATCTTAATAATAAGTATTCACATATATTAATTTAATTTTAATTGGTTTTCATGAAAATTAAACACTAGTCAAAATTTGAACCAATAATAATTTTTAAATATATATATCAACATTTGATTTATAAACGACCAACAAAGATAGAATCATACAAATAGAAATAATAGAAAAAAATTTTGACTTTGAGGCATGAATAACACTTTTTTAAAGGTAATTATAACTTTAGAATACAACAAAACTTCAAACTTTCCAATCATAAGTAGTAAAAAAGATTATACTAAAAGATTTATTTATAATAAATGAACAGACATAAATTTCTCTTCAGATGGTTATGACATTTTATATAATCATGACCTTTATGAATAATAATCTATTTATATTTAAATAATTATGATCATTTGTCATATGATAATTATTTTTGTTCAAACATAATTATTTAAAATATGAATAAAATTAATACAAAAATTAATTTTATTATCAATAATTAAAATTTTCTATCCGATGTGGGATGCATCACATTCTAAATTACCAAAAATTCCTACTAGTTTGGAATGTTGGGGCTTAATTTTTACCTTTCACACAAATAAATATTATGAATACAAGACGGTGTCTCTTAATTTAAACCTTCAATTAGTTTATATATCTTAGAATTGTAACGAAGTTGATGGTGTCCACATATTAAATATCAATTCCTAGTGTTAGAATTGAAGATATAACACACATAACACTTATTTGTTCTTCGGTCAGAGGTTTATAACTACTTTTAGTACTATTATGGTCATGTGCTTATCCTATTTATAAACATTTACAAGAGAGAACATAATTCTTCTTGTTGAAGCAGCACCACTTTTATGTTTATATAGGTAAAATTTCCATTATGTCTCTATTACTTTAGACATTTAAAACTTCATTAAGAGTATAAAAACTCATCTTCCCTATGTAATAGATCATACTAGTTTCTAAAATTTGAATGATTTTTTCAGTATTTAACAGACACATAACAACAACTTATTTTTACCTATTAAACTTTGTAATTAGAGGTTACTAATTTAAAGTTGAGTTCCCATTATTGGTGTATAATAATAAGGGTTTAAATCCATTCTACTTGTAGTACTACTAACTAAATATGTTGAAATTCAATTTTCTTTTATTGTAATTACCCCAACTTGAAATTGAATCTCTAATATAATCACTTAGGCTAATATGTCCAAACTTTTCATTTTGCATATCATTTATATGCTCTAGACATTATTGTCTCATTCTTATCATTTTAAAAAATAATTGATTTTGGTTGTGGCCACAACTCTATACTCATAACTTTCAACTATTCTATTTCTATACTTTTATACCTCTTTAATACAATTATACTTCTAGTATAATTAGAAAAACTCAATGAATAAACTAAACCATTTTAGTCTTTTTAATATTTTTAATGACCTTTTTATGATTTAACTTTAATAAGTGTCTAAACTTATTAGTTTGTATAATTTGCTCATAAAATTATACTAAAATTTTACAACACTATAGTAGTAATTTTTATTTCTTTTGATTCATATCACCCACACCATTTACAAGTATGCATTTTTTTTATTAAATAATGTCTCATTCAATTGTCAAGATATCATATATATTTAATCAATTTGCCAATTCATTTATCTTTTCACTATTATTTTTTAAGTAAGAGGCCTCCAAATCCACCCTTAGTGAAAGATAACTAACAAATATCTTAATATTTCTATAAAAGTTTTAAAACTTTTATATTTTAACTTAATATAAGAGTTTACATTAATAAGCATATTTAAAATATAATCATACTTTTATAGTCTCTTTTTAAGGCTTTTTATGTCAATTCATAAATACTTATATGAATCTATTTCATCATGGACACTATTAATAATTTTTATTACCATGAATAAAACCATTCCCATCACCCAAATGGATCAAATAGCATTATTTTTGCTATTATAAAAGTTTTCATATTCATAAGATCTTTGAATCATTCATGGCTTCCAAAGCGAATATACTTTGAAATTTTTACTATATAAAACCATATATGATAAATCATTTGTACAATCCATTAATTAGACCATATACATTACAAAAAATTACCACAACGTGTATAAGATTGTGGCATCAATTTTGGCTTATGGCTATTCTAAGCCAACTATAATAATCCACATCATACCTACAAATCATGTAGATTTGCTATTGAAGTTATCTTATTTATAGTAATGGCTTTTAGTGAAAACTAACTATCTCAAATGTTATCATGAGTTTTCAATGCATATATTAATTGCCTAATGGCCAATTCCAAGTTCATGACTATTGAAATCTCTAAACTTGATTTCAAAATTTTATGAGAACTTTATTTCTCCACCATCGTGTAGCCTATATATCTCTTTGTCATTTACCGCTTTTAATTGGTCATAACATTTCGGATATATAATAAAATCAAACTTTACTCATAAGACCAATATACTTATGTATAATAAAAGTCCATAGTATATTTAACTCCAATTTCAAATACTTTCATAATCATTTTATGATCAATATGTTTATATCTAGATTACCTTATCAACGCAAGTCATGAAACATGAATCCAAAGAATCATTTTCATAAAATAGTATAAACAACAATTATAATATGAGTTCTATTCATATTTCATGCAAAAACTTGTGATGAATTTGCATTGGTTAAATCATTAATTGGCTAACTCTAAGACTTACGGCTTTCACAAATCAATATTATTATCAAGCTTATATGTTAATATGGTATATAACTAGTCACATCCTTGCCATTATCATGAAACTATTGAAAACCTCAGAAACTTATTAACTTTTCATTTTAACAGCCTACAAAAGGTCATTTTTTCAAGTACAAGAAGAAAAAATACTTTCATTGTCTTTAACCAATGATGTATTAATTAAATGATGGCATTCTATCTCCATAGTCCATATCTTTCTTATATGTATAAGAAAAAAAAAATTCTATCCCATTCAGTTCATTTTCGTAACATATGGTAAATTGTACCAATGTTCTCCATGCCATCACAAAATGGAATCAAACATATGATGTATTGGTGCCTTTGGAACATTGGATTTCCATGTTCTTTTTTAATTTATAAACATGCTTAATTGGGCATTGATAAGCATCCTTGAAAATGCTAGTAACCGACAAATGCTTCAATATTTTTTTAATGACATGCCTTTTCTTTTAATCAATCATCTAATTAGCCTAAATTGTTGGCCAAAATTTAGTTAATGATACTAACATAAAATTCACAAAATATAGGGATGCCATAGAAATACATACTTAATGTATTTTACATTACTACCAACCACAATTCTTTGTGAAATTATAAATTCATTGCATATAATAAACTTGTGTTAACTTATTATATTATAAATTCAAATAATTTATAAATGCTATCATTAACGGGAATAATATTTCAAAACCCAGACCTTTATAAACCTCATAGTTATAAAAGTTTAATATTTTGTTTTTAAACAAGCATCTATTTAATCTCCTACCTTTTTGTAAGCCAGTTTCATCAATCATAATTATACAACAGGGACATTTATATTTCAAATTCTTGAGTTTATTTGTCTTACTTGTTTTAACCATCAAACACAAATTGAATTGTACCTTTAACTTTTTCTTTGTGATTGTTCATAATAAAATTTTATTTTGTAAATTTACTTCTAATGTAATATATCTAGTAGGCAAAATACATATCATATTCCTGATGTTTCTGATACTAACAATTATCTGGTTTTTTATCCACCAATTAATCCATGAAACACCATATCTTAATAATAATTATTAACATACATCAATTTAATTTTAATTGGTTTTCATGAAAATTGAACACTAATCAAAATTTGAACAAATAATAAATTTAAAATATATATCAACCTTTGATTTAGAAACAACCAACAAAGATTGACCTAAACAAATAACTTGACTCAACTTATTATCCAATTTTAGTGCTATGATTTAAAAATAAAACTAATCTTACAGCCAAATCTTATTTTTTGCATATATTCTCCATTTTCATCTAATTTTTAATGATAAATTCCTTTACTCATTTCCAATTATTTTTCATAAAAACCATGGGGATAATTTGCTTATCTATATATAACCAAAACATGACAATTAAACAATCGGCCATTCTATTATAACCTAATTTAATTCATTACTTGATAACAAGTGATAATTCTTTTGGTTATAAATCAATTCATGCCTTTCTTTTTTTATGTTTTCAGACTATTTCCCCATCTCAATATTTATAAGTATCGATTTTTCAAATAGATATAATATAATTCATTAAACCCAATTGTGAATCTAATTTCAGTATATGCATAAATTTATGCAATGTAATTAATATTTTACATATTGTGTTTTGACTTTACACACTAATGAAATTAATTATTAATGTGTTTATCTCATTCAGTCAATCTTCTTACCAGCAATTATATAAAAAATAAAATACATACCTTTAATAAAGATCTTTATGAAAATTAACATTTTTGTCCATGGAATATTAATCTTTTGACTCCTTGAGCCTCCTCTAATATTGATCTCCAAATCATACTAATTTCTTTTCCTTGTATCTTCATTGTGCGAAATATAATTTTTTTATAATTACCTTTAAATTATTAAAAAAAATAAATAAGAGAAGAGAAATAATAAAAAAAATTGATTTTAAGGCGCAAAGAACACTTTTTTAAAAGGCAATTATACTTTTAGGATACAAAGCCTCAAACTTTCCAATCAGAAGTAGTAAAAATTGTTATACTTAAAGATTTATTTATAATAAATAAACAGACATAAACTTTTATTCAGATAATTATGACTTTCTGTATAATAATGACTTTTATGAATAATAATCTATTTATATTCAAATAGTTATGAACATTTATCATATGATAATTGTTTCTGTTCAAACATAATTATTTAAAATATGAATAAAATTAATGCAAAAAATAAATTTATTTATCAATAATTAAATCTTTCTATCCAGTATGGGATGTATCACATTTTAAACTACCAACAATTAATATATATGTTAATTGAAAGTTTAAATCGAGATATTTCTTCTTATATTTATAATATTTATTTATGTAAAAGGTAAAAATTAAGCACCAACATTCCAAACTAGTAGGTGATTGTTGGTAATTTAGAATGTAGTACATCCTATAATGGATAGAAAGATTTAATTATTGATTAATAAAATTAATTTTTATATTAATTTTATTAATATTTTAAATAATTATGTTTGAAAAGAAATAATTATCATATGACAAATGGTAGGAACTATTTGAATATAAATATATTATTATTCATAAAAATCATGATTAAATAGAATGTCATAACCATATGAATAAAAGTTTATGTCATTCATTCGTTATAAATAAATCTTTCAGTATATTTATTTTCACTGCTTCTGATTGTAGAATTTGAGATTTTATTATATGCTAAATGCATAATTACCTTTAAAAAAAATGATTTTTATGCCTCAAAATTAAAATTTTTCTATTATTTCTTTTTTTTTATATATTTTTTCTAATACGAGCTCCTGAAAAATAATATTGGGTTGAAGAACTACGTGGCTACTCTCAAAGTCTTGCCATTGGAGGGTGCTGGAAAACTGCAGGTTGCAAGATCGAGTGGTCGTTTATAGATGATCCGGGTGAAGGGTTGGGATTGGAATAAGATTTCTTTTCTAATGTTGATCATTGTCTTCTCCAATTCATGGCAAAGAAAATTGAGGATTCTGTCATCCAGGCTCAAATCTAGAGGTTGAGATTTGACGTTGAATAGTATTGAACTGTTAATTAGCTGTATCTTTCTCAGTAGAAGTTTGAATCTTGCAATATTTCTGGTGCTTTGTTGAATCAAGCTTGGAAAACTATTTTCATTATTTATGATAGAAAAAAAGATGGATTTAATGCTCTTCGACGAACCCCAAGTCAATTCAATTTAAAAAAAAAAAAAATAACTGTTGAATCCTGACAACTGATCAGGTGCTCTTGTAATAGAGAAACTGCCAATTGTTTCGATACATGATTTATATTTGAATATGTTGTCCTAATATATATGTTATCCTAACGAGTCATCTATGATTGTCATTTGGTCATTATAATGAAACTAGTTTATCTTTTGCTATTCACTTATTAATTTTACTTATTTAAATATATATTGTTAGAAATATTTTTAAAAGATGAAAATAATATAATTAAATAAATTAATTTAATAAAAAAATTCATATTAAATTATGATTCTAAGAAAATGATTCTAGGTTTAAAGATAATTAAATATAAAAGAATGATCATACAAACAATTATTGTCATACTTAAAAGGAGTCAACTACTTAAGCTTTTTTTTTTTTTTTTTAAGTTTATTGTCATTAGTGTGGAATTAACTATTTTGATAAACAAAAACTAAATTTAAGTTTTGTATAGAATAGTAATAAGCTAATATCCTTGAGAAATCGATTGCTATAATTGAAAATGATTGGAATCAAATTAAAATCCTAATGAAATCATTTCTTATTGTTTAATAGTCCTATGGAAAATGGTCTAAGATTAAAGTAATCAAATGCTAATAAAAGCAGAGTCAACTGTCTTACAAGAGGTCATAATTGAAACTTTTTAAGAAATTGAAAGGTGTTGACTTCTACATGGAATAGTCGATTGCTCATGTTAGCAAAATCAATGCATATCATCGAGTCAACGTTCATACAAGCATTTTAATGATGAAAAATTAATGGAATTAGTTATTAAATTATGATTATTAAATTAAAATAATATAAGAATTAAATTTATATAAATTGTAATACAAAAATTAAATTTTAAATTTTCGTAAAATATAATAATCTTTAAAATAATTTGATCAATTTAAAAAGATTGAACATCAGACAAAAAATAACAATAAATTTTAATTTGTAATATAATTAGAAAAATTATTTCATTTTCAAATACTATCTTAAAAATATTTATATTTGCTGCTAATATTATTTTTATCAATTGTATAATCATTTTTATCATCTATCATTTTTGAGAGATCATCATCAATCTCATCAATTTTATTAACATTATTTTTTTTTCTTTTTTTTTTTCGGCCTTAGAGTAATTTCCAATTTATCTAAATCTTCCTTTGCAAGTTTTGGAATATTTCGTGCACAAAATGGTAGAAAGTCTTGAAAAACAATCACTTTTTTTTTTCGGGCCTGAAGGTATAACTTGGGTAATGATAGTAAGTCATATGATTGGTTTTTTTTTTTTTTTTTGATAATTCTTCAAATTTCTTTTCAAATAAATTTTTTTTTTGAAACATTTTGATCCATATGGGTTATTCAATTTGTGTAAAAAGTTAGCATAATTATTTAAATTATAGTCTAAGTAAATCACATATTATTGTGGACAATTTAAAAAAATAATAACCAAATGTCATAAACTTGTAGAAAATCGATTTTGCAATTGTTTAATTTAGGCTTTTAGTGTCGATGTTTTTCACAATATTTTATTTGACTGATTTTTTTTTGAAACTATATTAATTTTGTAAATTATACTAATATATGTTATTGTTAACTGATATTAGTTTAGTAAATGAAAAAGTATGCTAAATTTTGTGATATCCAAAATAATTAGAGAAACGTAAATGTTAGCTAAAAAGATCAATTATTAAAAATAAAAATATAGTAGTAGTAATAGCAATAACTATATATTCTTTCTTTCATTTTCAATATTCAATTTTTATTTAATATTAAGATAACACAAACATGTTAAATAAAAATTTCAAAAAAATTCATTTATCAAAAAAAAAAAAAGATTCATGACTTATTAATTCTGTAACACTACGCAAGGCAAAATAAATTTAAAAGTGATATTCAATTTGATTAAAACAAACAATAAAGAGATATTATAACCTCACTAAAGGATATACAGATTTGCCAATTCCAAATTAATATATTTTATCTTTAAAAGGTTGATTTGCATAAAAACATAAAAGCATCTAAAAAAAGCACATTGAGACTCTCATTTAATGATAAAAATATAGTTGCTTAGGATTCTAGAAAGTTAATAAATTTTAAGTGATAAGATAAAAGACATTTGTTTAATTTTAAATTAATATATTTGATTTTTTTGAGAAAAAAATATGTACGATTTTAAAATTTTAAATCGAGAGAGAATATCTATTTATTTTAAATTATGAGAAAAGAAGAAAAAATAGTTCTTAACATTCCTAATGAACTTTACTATTGTCCATGATAAAAGAAATAGTGATTTGTGAGTTGTCTTTTTATATGATTTATAGTAGAATAAAGCTATAATATAAATTAAAAGAAATGGATAATTCTAATTTTTTAATTTTAATAATATTTAAAATTTTAATAATTGATTGAACAAATATTTATAAACAATTAAAATTAAAAAATATCTTAAATCTCATTAAATAAACGGCACATGTAAGCGTATATGTGAATATTTATTATCCGGCTTTCAAACACTAACAATAGTCCGAAAGAGACCAAAGGACAGATGCTTTGGTCACTACAACAAGCATAAATCCTTCACTTTCCTAGAACAATGGGAAACCGGCGCGCGTGAAAAATGGATTTGTTTCGAAGTGGTCCACTCGTTGGCCCAACCAAAAACGGGCGAGCAAAGTGGAAAGGGTTGCTGTCCTCGCTCGCCGACAAATGCATCAAACTTTTGCAAGTATCATAACAACGGAAAGACCATTTAAAATAAAGATATTTTCAAAACATTCCACTACATATATAATACTTATTCATGGTTACAAATTTAGCTATAAAGCATAGCCGCAGACGTACGCATGATGAACTTTTAACTTCCTAAAACATCTACATGTGCTTTCACACCGGTGTTCTAACTTTGTGTAAAAGAACAACACAATCTATCCCGCAAGATCATTTACCAGAGACAATCAGTCTTTTAAGCTCTGGCGCCTAATCTCTTCTCCATCCAGTCAATTATATCTTGCCCTATCTCTTCTCGCTCCGGCTCAAAGAGAAGGTCGTGCAAGAAGCCCTCGTAGAGCTTTATGTCTTTGAACTTGGAGGCTGCCTTATTGTACAAGTCCTGGGAGGCGAGTGGATCAGTGACTTTGTCTGCCGTTCCATGGAGAACAAAGAATGGGACTATCACAGACTTAAAGTTTTGAATCAAGTAGGATGAAATGCGCAATATCTCATGCCCTGTTCGGACCCTTATTGGACCGGTGTAGACCAAGGGATCAGAGTACTTGGCTAACAGTGCTGCGGGGTCCCTTGAAACTGGTATGCCCCTCTTGTTCGCACCTTTAAACTGGAACTTGGGAGCAACCAGAGAAAAAAAAGGAGCAATAGCCTGACACAATATAAAAAAAAAAAAAAAAATTTAACATGGGAAAATAAAGTACACTTTTCATAACTGTTCCAATCAGTATTAAAATGCCAACTTGAAGGGATGCAAGGAGATTAAGCTCGAAACTGAATTAAACCACAGACAAATCTTATTTTGTACAATATGTTATCGATATTATAACTATACACTTTCATTACCCAATAGCAAAAGGGTTATACAAGACCAAAGAAATTCACTAATCTCAACATAGTTTTTTTTTTTTTTTTTGGCATTCCTCAACCATACTAGTTAGATGGCGCATATGTCAAAGGCCGGGAACTTAAGCCTAACACCCGCACAGTCCATGACACATACAGGACATAATCTTGATCCAAAAACATTAATAAATTTAACCTTGCTTACCATTTCATAAATCAATTTTATGCATTGTAATTTAAGAGAAGTAAAAGTCACATTTCTATTTGTCTATTTACTGTATTCACCAAAGATTACTTACAAATTTTTAAAATCAAGATATTAGTCATAAGTATTAAATCACAATCATGTAAATTTAACAAAAGTCAAATTACTTTATAGCTTTCTCAACAACATTACTCCCAGTGTCTAACCAAATATCAATTGTGTTTGGCTTTCTTTTTAGCCACTGCAACCATGTAAGCTTCTTTTCTTTGTTAGTGTATTGCTTGCATATATATATAAACACACACACACATGTATATATGTCTTTTATATTAATAAACAAAATAGAATAAATCTTATTAAAAAAAAAGATCTAGTTGAGAGACTTGATCCCAAAAATCAAATTTCAAGATTCACCACTGATTCAAACTATAACCAGACCATCTAACTTTCAAAGGAATTAAGACCTCCCCAAATATCTTTTGCCTAGCAGAATGTTTTGGCAGAAATTTGACATTTTGAAAACAGATAACCTGGTTTTTGCATAAATGAAAGTGCAATTACAAATTTTCTTCAGGTTCATTGATGAGTGATTGGTTGGTTTTAAGGCACTTTAAACCTCAGAGGCAACTACAGCATGATTTAGCACATTAGAAAGTAAGAACAAGAAACAGCAACTCACCCCAACAATTGGATGTGCCGGCTTAACACGCAAAGCAGGAGATGTCAGCACAATTCCCTCCAGCATTTCATCAATATAAGGATATGAAGCTGCCTGCAAAATTGCACCTTATTAATTGAAAAGTTAAATTGATAATTCAGTTACTAAAACTAATTGATAGACGCAATACCTTTAAAACCACAGCTCCACCAGTAGAGTGACCAAAAAGGAAGCAAGGTACACCTGGATTCTCTAATTTGATTTTTTCCAAGAAAGCTCCCTGAAGAAAGAGAAGAGACAAAGCTTAGCCCCACCTTGCTAGCATATTTTTAATAAACAAAGGCTGCTAAACTTTGAATTTTTTTAGTTGTTTATCACCAACCAGTAGCATGATAGTCAATAAACTTCGAATTTTTAAAATGATTTATTATAGGAGGAAGAGGGTTATCCATTTAAATGTTAAGAAAAAAGTAACCAGTATGAGTTAATTTAAACTGTGTATTAAAAAGATACAGAGAACACAAGGAGAACTTACAGTGTCCGCAACAACATGATCAAGTGAAGGAACATACCCATGCAATCCATCACTACCACCGTGACCTACAGCAATGAAGTTTATCTCATTACCGCAACTTTAAACTAATAATTTCAAATACACCTCTCACAAAGGAAAAGAAAAAGCGGAAAGACTAGTGCCAAATTCTGTACCTATCCAGTCCATCGCATATACACCAAAGCTGCAAGAGGTTAGTTGCTTTGCAAATTGAGCATATCTTCCACTGCAAATGAACACCCACGAAAACTGAGTATGAAAATGAGATTCTTTTCCACCGGGAAAAAAACTGAGAGGTACAAGGGGTCCAATTAACAAATTAATCTTACCTGTGCTCATTTAGCCCGTGTATAATGATTAAAATGCCCCTAAAATATCAAACAAGTAACACGCAGGTGACAAGAGAGTAAAGCAAAAAAGCAACAGAAAACAGAACAGAACAATGCACAAGCTACAGATTTGTTCATTCGTATGATAATATAGACACAAACTAACAGTTAATCATGATATGCAAATCAACCCAAAAGAATTCAATTGCCGAAGAAAGCAAAGCATTTTTCCCAAAGTTTAAAACATTTTCGAAATCTAGAAATAGAAAATTGAAAACTAAGTTAAATTGTGCAGAGGCTTTAGTTTTCTCGAGTCATAAGCAATTCAAAAGTCAATAGCTTTAGTACAGAGCAAATCAAAACGAAAAATAAATGCTTTATCTGAAATTTTATTAGTTTCATTTAATTTCATTTCTTTCCCTCAATTCTATAAGAAATAAAAACGTTTACTTCAATTCACCGGCAACCGGAAACCAAGACCGGCAAAACAAGGCATTTCTCCGGACCCCATAAAACAGAGACGTGCTCCAGCGGCAACCAATCTCTCCGTCCCCGGTTTCAAACCCCATGTCCAAACGCTCCGCCAAAGCTCTCCTTCTCAAGGTGTCCTCTTCTTCTCGCCGCCATACCGACCTCCGCCTCGCGGTTTTAACTGGCGATTGCGGCGCCGCAGCAACAGAGTCAATCGCCGCAACAGTCGTTTGAGAGTGGCGACGCCGAGGGAAGAGTAGGAGAAGAAGGTACAAGATTATTGATTGAATGAAAATGAGAGGAATTCTTAGGGTTTTTAGGATCGGGATTATCCTATTGCTCGCTCCCGAGGTCAATTGCTCCATCTCGCCCCCCGTTGACATGGCAGAGATGGCCAAAAAATATTAAAAAAATCAAATTAAAATTTCACAAAAAATGGAATGAAAATAAAAATCTACAGATATGAAATGGAGTATTTGGTTGGGGAATTCAGAAAAAATGGGAGAGATTTCAGAGGGCATTTGGTTAGGGAATTTATAGAGCGCGGGGGATTTTCGGAGACGGAAACTAGAAAAATGGGAAACGAAATTAACTACGGAAGGTGACGTGGATTTGTTTGAATCAGTCGCGGATACTATTTCTATTTTGTAAGCAAGATAGACGGTGATGATGGAGAGAGGATGTCGCTCGTGCTTTTAAGTTTGGGTGTAGCAGAGTATGACTCTTTGGTTCAAATCTCGTTTAATCAATTAAAAGTCGTGGACCTGTGTGAATGGCGAAAGTACAATGAAGGCTGAAGGTTATGCACAACTGCACTAATTACTGAAAGACACCGTCCGCGTAGCCAGCCAGCCTGACAGCTCGGCTTCGAATCGCTCGGGTTTTAACGGTTTGTCGTTTGCGCGAATAATTAGAGGAGAAACCGCAAACTGGTTAGCAACCCCGGCTTAAAATTTTATTTTTGTGATTGAACAAAATTTTGTTTTATAATTTAATTCATCACATGGATAACAGTCCTTTACACATTGCCCATGATTTTGATGTTTTACATGCCACGTTCTTAAATAAATGTGTATGTATAATGAAACCTTTTCGGTTTCAATAGAAAATTTTGAAGTAAAATAGAAAATTTGAAGTAAAAATTTATTTTTAGATAAAAAATTCTTAATTAGTTACTAATTTACAATTAAAAAGAAATTGTAATGAAAATAAATTTGTGGAAAGATATTTTAAACAATTCCTTTAAATGAAGAGATTGATGCAAACATTTAATGTATGCTAATTCTTTATAAGTTCATATTTGGCAAAATATCCTTTTACCACATTTTTTATCCTATGATAGAATATCTTTACATTATATTAAAGTAATCCCCTAAAAGTTTTGTCTGCAATTTTAAGCCAAATCATATTTGGCTTTTATTTTGATTTAAGGGGTGATTTTGGAAGTTAATTTTAAATGTGAGGTTAGTTATGGTAGGAACATAAGGATGAAGAGACTAAAAAGGTCATTTACATATATTAAAGCTATCCTAACAATCATTTAAAGTCATTTGTAAAATTGAAACATAATTAAAATATAAGTGTATCGTGGCATTTATATTCTATACTTTATTATCTATACAATATATAGAAGTTATCTTTTTTTTAGGGATGTTTATAATTTAATTTTAAATGAATTAATAGACAGATCAATCAATCATCAAATTAATTTTTATCAATTAACAAAAATAATTTTTAAAAAATTTTGATTTTCAATTAATTCGATTCGAAAATTGAATTAATCAAAATTTTAATTGAAACATAACAAAATCTAAATATGAGATGAAATATAAATAAAATGGATAATTTTATTTCATAAGTTATTAGAGTTTTTAACATTATACTTGGATATTTAAATATTTTATTGGATAATTTTATTTAATTTATTTAAAATATGAGAAATTAAGAGTTTAAAATTTAATTTAATTTAAATGTATTTTTATTCAATTAATTAAAAAATTAATTAATAGATTAAAAAATTAAATTCTATCAATTAATTTTTAAAATTAATAATTTTAATTCAACTAATAAAAATAATTTAATTTAATTTAATTAATTCAATTTTTGATAATTTAATTCAAAAATAACTGAATCGACTAAACGAAAACCACTACCATATTCAATTTCTATTCAATTTTGTGTTAACTTATCAATTTTACTATTTATTTCAAATGTCAAATCAACTTACTTTATTGCCACATCGACTTTATTAAATATTATTAGATTTAATTACAAAAAGGTTATCGCTCAATTCATACACCTCTTTTATACAACTACGAAACATGCATATATCTGTTATAATTTGACCCTGTACCTGTCTTATCTCTTATTTATGAATAAAAAATTTACTTTTGTTTCATTAGTTCAGGAATAATTTCTCAACTTTTTTTCCTTATTCTTTAAGTTTATAATTTATAATTATTTTTGCAAAATCAATAACAATATATAAGTTGTCCTTAAATTTCAATTTGCTTCAATTTACTGTTATATCATCAATTTTTTTATTCATTTAGATGAAATTTATATTGTTCTTATTTTTGTTAGATTTTAAATTTCATTATATTTATAATTATTGGATGTTTAAAGCCTTAGGTCTTTTAACTCTTCACATTGGATTTCTAACTTTGAGTCATGTTATCAACGAAGGAGGAATATATAAATATCATGAAAGAAATTATTAGAGTCAGCCTTAAAATTGGAATGAAGGAAAGATCGGTAAAACAGGCAACTAATTTACTTTGTATTCATAACTTGCATAATAAATTACATCGACATCTTTGCCAGTAATCAAATATCTATTTTTCATGCCACTAATTGATGAATGCTGAAAGAGTAAATCAACTACTGTAAACAACTACAATGCAAGACACAACCTGAGAAACCATCAATTCTCAAAAGGCAAAATAAAGCCAAAAAGTGACTAAGCAACTTTAAAATTATAAAATAATTAACAGTTGTTTAATATTATAAAATAATAATTTTGTCATAAGTAACTTTTAAAAAAGTGTTTGAGTATGATTTTTGGATTAAAGTTTTAAAAATTTTTTGTAAAATTGATCTATTTAAAGAGAATTAATGGGTTGGGAATTTAAAACCAAAGTTTTAAAAAAATAGATTGATCTATTTATGAGTACTGTCCTAAATTTTTTACATTTATTTTTGTATTTAAAAATTTAAACTAAATCCAAAAGTTAATTAAATAATTGCAAGTCTTTTTTTTTTGTTATTTATTTATTTTACATGAATTAAATTTGTCAATTAATTTTTAAATAAAAGGGTAAGAATAAAAACTAAATATAATAATTTATTAAATAAATTAAATGATAAAAAACTATTTAGAAAAACTCTTTATTGTTAAAAGAATTTGATAACATAAAAATTAATATATTTTTATACCATAAATAAAAATATATGTTAAGATATAAAATAAAATAGAAATATTTTTTTAAAATGCATATAAAATAAATTTTCAAATGCCTTTTTTATTATGTAATTTATAAATAAATAATTTATATTTAAAATTTTCATAATTGACAAAATATGATTATACCAATATCAATACATATATTTAAATATATATAAAAAAAATAAAAAATTATTAAATAAATTTTATTTAATATAATATAATTTAAATAATATTTTAAAATTAAATAAATAAAAAAATTATAAATATTTTTAAGAAACCCTCCACGAAGTGAGGCCATCAATTTAGCTATGAATTAAAATTGGAATTAATTAGTGCAAATATAATAGTAATTAGAATATTATTAATGCTACATCAAAATAAAGATGTAAATAAATTTCAGACTTAATCTAATTAGTTTATATAATTATTTAAAAAAATTATATTTATAAATTTTTATTTTTAAATTATGTTCTTTTTTATATAAAAATAAAAATCTAAATAATTGGCTCACTTTAATATTATTGTCTTTAAGGAAATTATTTTTTTAGGAAAATAAGTAAATTTATTTATTTTTTGATGAATTATAGACATTTATTTTTAGATTCCGTAAGTAGAAGTAATTCCATTACTTAATTGCAAAATGTTAGTAATTTTCCACATCAACGCTAATATTTAGTTTATTATTAAATGAAGTGTATTTCAAACCTAATATTGCATACATACAAGTAGATAAATCCTGATTTTCGAGTTCTAATAATCCCCCTATCAGTTCAGCCGAAATGTAACCGCCCTTTAATTAGCCTCCACCAAACTCAGTAAAACGTTGTTGGCCAAATAAAAAAAAAAAAAAACTAATTCAAAGTAAAACGTTTGGACTTTGAACGGCCAAAGATAAGCCAGATAGCCAAGCTATAGCGGCAAGCGGCTGAATGCTGAGGAGCTGAGAATCAGGGAAGCATCGCTGAAATCGTACCCACAACGTTTATTTCTAGCCTCAAATTATTATCTTCATCATCGTCACTGAGATTCGTCCACGTGTCATACCCTGAATGCAAGGTTCAAACAAAAACATTATTGGAAATCTATTCCATTTCTATAGCTAAAAGTCTAATGAAGTAAGCGGACTTTACCACAGACATTAAAAATTGGCATGTTCTTTTCTTTCCTGTCACCGTAAGGCACGTAAACATCACCGGGATTTCACAGAGGAGATAGCCTTGGGATCTCATACGGCCTCCCTCATTATCTTACCCAAATTTCTTACCCTGTAGGAAGGAATTTTTTATAATTGTATAATTGACAAAAACAATATTGTGACATTAATTGTAGTATTTTACGTGAGGGACACTTTGTGTCCAAAAAAAGTATGATAGATTTTTTTTAAAGTATAATTTGGTTGAAAAGTGAAAATATTTTGATAATTTTGTTTAAGTTGATATAGCAAATTGACGTGAAATTTCAAGTTTCATATTAATTTGATTGCCTCAATTTTTCACCTTTTGGTATATGAGAGTGTTAACTTATCATCCATTGAGTAGATCGTTAATTGTCAATTCTGTTAGAATTTACTTTAAATTTCAAAATTTTACGTCGAAAATTATAAGAGTTTTGAGTTTATTTTGTATCTCACATCGAAAGTTTAATAAAAGTATAAGGGGTTTTATCATTATAAATAAGATGTTTTAGTTTTAGGTTGGTAATCCCAGATAGTTAGACATCAAAAAAATAATTAGGTAAATAGACTATTAAAAAGATATAATTGAATTTTGGATTAAATTTTGAGTAAAGAGTTTTTGGTAACTTTTCTCATTCTAAAAGTATTTAAGTTGTAAAGATTTATTTGATAGTGGATTAGATTTGGAGTAGGCCATTTTGAGTTAAGCCGAAATAAATATATTTGTGTGTTTTTATTTTTAATTTGAGCTTGCTATTTTATTTGTGCTACGTATGCGTGTTGATTTTTCAACAAGTGATATCAGAGCTATAGTGATATTTAACAAGTGGTATCAGAGCAAGGTTTTGTGAAAAAAAAGTAGGCCCAAGAGATCATTTCAAGATGTCTGAAGAAGGTATGTCTAGTATGCCTAAGTTTGAGATTTCGTTATATGATGGAAAGAGTAATTTCATGTTATGGCAAAGTACGATTTAAGATTTGTTAATACAACAAAGGTTAGATAAGGCATTAAAGAGCAGTAAACTTGAAGAAATATCTGACGGTAATTGAAATAGAATTCAAAAGAAAGTTGTTAGTACTATTAGATTGGTGTTAGCCCTAGAGGTAAAATATAGTGTATTGACTGAGAGTACTCTCAAGAATTTATGAGATAAGCTTGAGGATATTTATGCATTAAAGTTATTGACTAATAGATTATGTTTGAAGATGAACCTGTATTCTCTGAAAATAAAAGAAGGTACGAGTCTTCATAATTACCTAAATGAGTTTAATAGATTGGTTTTTCAATTGCTGATGATTTCTATTAATGAGTTAAAAGATGAAGAGAAAGCTTTAATTTTACTGTCATCTTTGCCCAAGTCTTATAGGCCTTTAATTCAGATTGTGTTAGTGGGTAGGTTTACTTTGAAGTTAGATGATGTGATTACCTTATTGCATGAGAACGAAAGGTTTATGGGAGCACATAACTCATCACCTGAGGGTAATATACTAGCTGTAGAAGGTTTTGATCAAAGAAGGACTCAAAAGAGGATTGATAGATCAAGAATGATATCTAAGTCAAGAAACAGAGATTACAGTGACATAGAATGTTATTATTATAGTGAAAAATGACATCCAAGTGCGTTACACGAAGCTAAGAAAGGATATAGCTGCTTTCAAAAATATGAATAGCGATAAAAAATCGGATGAAAAAAAGAGTGATACTACTGCTGTTATGTCTAATGATGATGATGTTAGTTTAATGACTTGCGTGGATGAGACTCAAACTTTAAAAAGTGATAAAGATTAGGTTTTAGATTCAACTGTTATAATTCATGTTTGCAATGATAAGAGTTACTTTGTGGAGTTAAATGAGAATAAGAAGTATGGGGACATTGTGGTTGCTAATAATGAAAAAATATATATTCAAGGCATTGGGAGTGTTTGCCTTAAATCTCATAATGGTGTTGTTAGGATGTTTGTCATGTAAGGTCTGTATCGAGTTGTAGCTATAATTTAATTATTTTAAGTGAGTTAGCTTCTCGAGAATACACATAATATGATAATAATGATTTGTTGAGAGCGTACAAGAATTGTAATATGATTTTACAAGAAAATAGGGTTAAAAATCACTTGTACATGTTTGATGAAAGCTCAATTGTTAAAATCTTTATGATGAAAGAAATAAAAAAGGTAAGCATGTCAACTATTAAAGTGTTTGAAGATTCAAGTCAATGGATGATTTGTTGGGATTTACCTTGAATCTTAAAATCTCACATAGAAAGTTATAAGAGTTTTGAGTTTGTTTTGTATCCCACATTGAGAGTTTAGTAAAGGTATAAGGAGTTTTACCTTTATAAATAAGATGTTTTGATTTTGGTTTGGTAATCCTAGATAGTTAGACACCAAGAGAATAGCTTAGTGAGTAGGCTATTAAAAGAGTGTAATTGAGTTTTGGGTTAAGTTTTGAGTAAAGAGTTTTTGGTAACTTTTCTCATTCCAAAAGTCTCTAAGTTGTAAAGATTTATTTGATAGTGGATTAGGTTTGGAGTAGGTCATTTTGAGTTTGATCGAAACAAATATATTTGTGTTTCTTATTTTTTATTTAAGTTTGCTATTTTTTTTGTGGGTGCTGCGTATACGTGTTGATTTTTCAACAAGTGGTATTAAAGCTGTAGTGATCTTTAACAAGTTCAACTTAAGTTAGTGAGATTAGCCTTAGTCCCCCAACATTGACCTCAGACTGCCTAAGCCTAAGGTTTCCCATCGCATAGGTATAAATAACCCCTTTCAAATAGTTCTAACTAACTAAAACTTTTAGCCTCTAAACTTACATTTCACATTATTCTCCTTCCCATCCCTTGATTAAGCATTAACTTGAGTATCAGGGTACAAACGTAAAAAAAACTTTTGACCTTTATCGTTGATCGATCTCTCTTTCTCATGTATTTGGGGTTTTACCCTTCATGAACAGCTCAGCCCAAACATTTTGACAAGCTCGATAAGCGATATTTTGATTTTGTTGAGCTAACATGCCATAAAAAAAGAGAGTAGTTGAAGAAAAAAAACCTGTTGTAATTGGGATTGATACCTAGCTCAGCTAACAAAACACAGATCGACCTATTATCATAGTCCTAAATATGAAACAGTTTGAAGCATTAACTCAATAGCTATAATCTCTCAAAGAAATGATACAAAACCTGACCCTACCATAAACTTCAAAAGCACTAAACCAAGCAACTCCCAAGAACCCACCAACACAAAAACTATCAACCTACGATGATAGACCATCTTGTTAGTATCTGATGAGGACGAGACATCAATGCATTACCCTACAAATACCCCAATATAAGCCACTAACCAAAAGTCCAAATAAGCTACCTCAGAACCATAGCCCAACAAAAATTTAAAGCTCGGATAGAAACAATACACAAAAAATGGAAGAATAAAGCCTTCACTTTTGATAACATACTAAGATTCTTGGAAACCTCCAAATTCATTGAGGATATAGATCAAGCACTGCCACCTAAGGGATTTAAGATGTTGAACTTGAAGACTTATGATAGTACATATGATCTTTATGATCACCTCGAATTAATATAATGATATAAAGAGCCGACAAGCCCCTCATGTGCAAAATGCTCACCATAACACTTAAAAGGGTAGCTTAATCCAAGTATAGTAACTTCGAGTCGAGGTTTATTCACCACATTCAAACAACCCAGCCACTTTTTCCTATCCCACTTTTTCAGTAGTTGACGAATAAAAAAAATGACATTTAGACTAATTTTGATCTATCAAGGCAGAAATGAATCCTTAAAAAAGTATGCCACATGTTTTAACACTAAGGCTTTTTAGGTTAAAAACCTAGAATAAGTTATTTTAGTGGTTGTCCTAACAAATTGACTGAAAAATCTAGAATACCACTTTAAGCACATATTTTCCTTAGAGTCATCGAAGACTCTAATGAATGTGTTATTCATCATTGAGAAATATATAAATATTGAAGTTACAATGAAAAATAGTCGAGATGAGAAAGGCTCATCCCTCTTCCTTAACTCACGACAAGGAAGAAAAATCAACAATCATCTAAAAGGAAAAAAAATTAAAAAATACTTTAAGGTTAGAAGCCCAAGCGGATGACATCATGACTATGTTGCATTGAATACCTCCTGAAAGAAAATCCTGATGCTAATTGAGAGAGACATCGAACTTAGATGGCCTAAGCCATTGAGATAAAATAGTAAAAGAGATTTGATGAAAAAATATGCTTTCTATAAAGACTACAGCCATAAAACTGAATAGTGTATCGACATGATGAATGACATAAAAATTAAATTAGAAAAAGTTAATCGAATAGGCTTATGGACTAAAAAAGGAAGGGATAAAAAAGAAGGGATTTAGAAGAGGAGATTAAGGAAAACATATACGTATAAACCAAAAAGATAGAAAAAAATAAGGTAATAAAAGTGGTGATGACTATAGGCTCGATCAAAAAAAGAAAAAAGAAAATAAAGTGGACAACAAATCTATCATGAGAATTATTAATGTGATCACTGGAGGGAATTTGACATTGGCTAAGAAAAAATTTGATCAAGGAACAATCGTGGCCATTGGGTCATCAAGAAATAAATAGAAAAATTGGAAGGACAAGTAAATTTCTTTTAGTTTAGAGGATTTGAAACATGATGATGCTATTTTCATTCAAACCATGATCTATAATCATGTGGTGAAGTGCATCATATTTGATAATAGGAGTTTGATTGACATCCTATATTAGTTAACCATGTTGAAAATAGAAATAACTAAGGAAATGCTAAAGCTATTTACTACCACTTTGATTGACTTTGGAAATGAATAGGTACTAGTAAATGGAACGATTATGCTATCGATCACATTGGGCTCTAAGCCAAGGAGTGTTACATTGATCATAAAATTTATGGTGATAAATATCCCCTCAACATATAACATAATTTTGAACCGACCTAGTCAGTTTGTAATGAGAATATTCGATTTAGCTCCTCATCTCAAGATCAAGTTTCCTTGTCCTAATGGGATTAAAGAGGTCTGAAGAGAGTAGTACATGGTAAGATAATGTTATGTCACGATTATGAATGGTAGGATTGGGAAGCAAGTGATCGTTTAGCTAGAGTCGAGAAGCCCCTGGTAAGATAAAAACAGAGGTTAGGGTTAAAGAAGTTGAAAAAATAAAAAAAGATAGATAGGATAAGAAGACCAACTGAACTAAAGAGAAACAAGGAACACTTTCTTAAAAGCTAATACCGAGCTCTTAAGTTCACCAGTTATAAATATCTTTTAAAGATTTTTAAAAAATTTTTGATGCCATGTTTTTAAGTCGACATAGATATCATTTCATTCGAATTAAGCTCTTAAGTCGGTTCTATAAATACAAATGACTACATTTACTAAATTGTTTAGCTCATCTCCATATTAATGTATTAGTTTATCGAGTTAATGAATTAATTATGTCAACATTTATGTCAGGATTTATATTTCTCGTAAGAAATAGTCCCAACCTAAATAAGTAAAAAAGATCATCGATCAAAGCCTTAAATTGATATTAGCTAATCAGAACCTACAAAAAAACCTCATACCTATACCATTTGTTGAAAATAACACAAATAAATATATGTAAATAAGGGCCAAGCTCGACTACAAAAAATAAACTGGTATGGCTACTAAAGAATAATATCGACCTATTTACATGGATCCTATTAGATATGCTAGGAATTGATCCTAAAGTGATGGTTAACAAGCTACAAATTGACTCAAACATGAAATCAGTTTAGCAAAAAAGAGAAGTTTTACATTTGAAAGGCAAAAAGCCATTGAAAAAAAGGTTGACTAGTTGCTAAAGGCCGAAATCATCAAGGAAGCATATTATCTTTAATGGACAGCCAACGTTGTCATGGTGAAAAATAAAATAAAAAGTGAAAAATGTGCATTGACCTTATCGACCTCAACAAAACTTCTCTAAAGCATAGTTTTCCTTTACCAAAATAGATTGGTTAGTAGATGATAGTATCGAGCATGACTTGCTGAGTTTCATGGATGCATACTCTGACTATAATTAAATCAAAATATTAAAAGATAATGAGAAGAAAATAAGTTTTATGACTAAGAAGGGCTTATGCTATTACAAAAGGTGATGCCATTCTACCTAAAATTATCGGGATGACCTACCAAAGGTTGGCCAACAAAATTTTTAAGAATCAGATCAATCGAAATATCGAAGTATATATTGACGACATGATTGTAAAAGTAAAAGCTTGGCTGAGCATTTAAAAGATCTAGAAGAGGCCTTAAACATGCTAAAAAAGTAAAACATAAGGCTCAATTTGAGCAAATGCATTTTAGGGTTACATCGGGTAAATTATTTGGGTACACGATCAACCACAAAAAGATAGAGAAAAACTTTAAGAAGGTTTAGGCCATCATTAGAAATAAAAATGGACCTCAGTAAAAAAAGTACAAATATTAAGAAAAGAGTTGTTATGCTAAATAGATTTATGTTAAAGTCAACAAATCAGTATGTATATTTTTTAAGATATTTAGAAATATTTTTGATTTTATATTAACACCTCAGTATTAAAGAGCTTTTGAAGAGCTCAAGAAATTTTTATCATTTTTTTCAATATTGTCAAAACCAAGACTAATGAGATGTTGTACCTCTACATTGCAACTATAGATAAAACATCAGCTTGGTCTTAGTTTTGGTCTAAGAAAAAAAAGGAAAACAAAGGCCAATATACTTCGTGAGCAGAGTATTGATCGATGTAAAGCTCAACTATCAAAAAATAGAGAAGTTGGCCTAAGCTATAGTCACTTTGCTCAAAAAGCTCAAATCAAAATTTTAATCCTATACAATTAACATCTTGATCGACCAGCCATTCAGATAATCCTATAAAAACCCAAGCTGTTAAGCAAATTGATCAAATATGTGGTCAAACTTAGTGAATATGACTTGTATTTATTACTAAAGTTGACCCTAAAGTCATAAATGCTAGTTGATTTTATTGTTGAATACACTTCGATTCAGATAGAACAACAGCCTATCATGGTTGATGATTAAAAAAATAAGAGACTTTGAAATTTTTACAGATGGTTCAGTCACTAACAAAAAAAGGGGAGCTAACTTGATTTTGATCAATCCAGGGAACATGTAGTTCCAATATGCTTTGAAGTTTGAGTTTAAGGCCTTGAATAATGAAACAGAGTATGAAGCACTAATTGTCAACTTAAGACTAGTGCTGACTTGAATGTGAAAAGTCTTGTCACGTATAATGACTAGTAACTAGTGGTATGACAAATGAATTAAGAATTGAGGGCTGAAAAAAAAAAGGATAAAAAGGTATCTAGACAAAGTACAAGCATATCTAGCAATATTTTCAAAAACGGAGGTGAGAAAGATGTTGAAGTCAAAAAATATTTTGGTTGATACATTATCTAAGTTGGCATATAGGATTACAGCTGACAACCTAGTACATGTCTTGGTAAAATAGTTGATTGAGAAGAGTATCAATGAGAAATAATTTCACCAAATTGAAGAAAATAAGGCATGGATATCCCCAATCATAACCTATATGGTGATAAAAAAGTTACTCGAGGATAAAATTCATGCTGAAGTCCTAACAAGTAAAGCTTTTCAGTATGCTATCATTAATGAAAAGTTATATAGAATATCATTTAGTTTGTCTTATTTAAGGTGTATAGATGAAGAGAAAGCAAACTATGTGCTTAAAGAAATCAATGAAGGAATATATAAAAATCACTTTAGATTTCAACCATTAGCTTATAAGGTTTTAAGACAAAGATACTACTAGTCGACCATCAGCAAAGACGTAATCGACTTGGTGAAAAAATGTGACAAATGTTAGAGATTTGCTCATGTGCAATATCTTTCCTCGACCAAGCTGACTCCTATAAAAAGCCCATGACTTTTCATATAATGGGGCATGAAAGTGCTTGGTCCATTCACTTCGGTCACTAGGTAGAGGACATTTGTGTTGGTGGCTATTGATTATTTTACCAAGTGACTTGAAGTCAAGGCACTAACTAATATAATTGAGTCCCAAGTAGAGAAGTTTGTTTGGAAGAACATAATTTATCAATTTTGCCTACCTAGGTCCATAATGGAAGACAGTTCGAGAATCCAAAGTTCAAAGAATAATGTTTCAACTTTAGTATTGATCTAAGTTTCACCTTGGTCGCCTATCCATAGTCTAATGGTCAAGCCAAGGCAATGAATAAGACCATACTCAAAGCCTTTAAGAAAAAACTAGATAAAGCCAAAGGCAAATAAACCAATAAGCTCCTTATAGTGTTATGGGCTTTAAGGACCAATACTAAAATTTTAATAAGGGAACCCCTTTCAACTTAGCTTTTGGAACAAAGGATATACTCATAGTTGAGATTAACCTCTCTAGCCTCCGAATTAAGCTTAACTTTAAAAAAAGGAAAGATGAAGCCTTAAAGGCCAATTTAGATCTAATCGACAAATAAAAAAACATTGCTCTAATAAAGATAAAGAACCTACTAACATATGATTTTTAATTATTTTAATAGAAAGATTTGACAAAAACTAAAAAATGTGACTTGATATTTAAAAAGGTGAAAGATTATGAGTTGATGGTCGAGATGAAAAGTTGGCCCCAAGCTGGGAGGGCCCTAACAAAGTGAAAAAGGTAGTTCGAATTGGGACTTGTAAGCTATAAGATTTAAATGGAAATTCCATCCTAAAGGCATAGAATGTGGATAATTTAAAATTTTATTATCAATAAAGGTTCTTAAATTAAGGAAGTTTGTAACTAAAAGATCTACCTTTAATAATTAATTCTAAGCTAAATAAAAGCTTGATGTTCAAAGATATTTTGTCAATTCTTTTATTCATTTTAAGCCTAAGGTAACAATGTCATATTTAAACTGTTTGAGGTCTAATCTCAGACTTACATGAGCAATGAAACCAAAAATCGACCTTAGACTTGTATGAATTACGAGCACAGTAAGTTTTTATGTTCAAACTATTCGAGCTGGTCACATAACAATGTTTATATCATAAATCACTAATGTTACGGAGAAGATCGATTAATAGTGATATCAAGCTAATACTTGGTAAATTCTTTAAAATTAAAGCCCAAGATATTTCATCATGTTCGGCAAAGTTCTTTATGACCAACTTTAGACTTGGCATAATTTTAAAACTTTTTGAAGTTACTTTTAGTTCTTCATTACTTTTGAAGTTATTTGCTACAAGTTATGTACTGATATGCTAAGTTAAGTTGAGAACATATAGCAGAACTGAGTTGAAAAGTGTAAACAATTTTGACTTTTCATTAATGAATATGTATAAAATCAGAACAAAAAAATTACAAAAAAAAAAAAGAAAAAAACTATCGTAAGCCCATTCTTTGAGTTATTTCTTAAAAACTAGTGTTCTAAGCTTACTAGTTTGAGTTTTCACCTCATGCTCTCCACCTTTTCTCTTTTGCTCAACTTCAAAAGCAACATTTATAATGGCCTTAATCTCTCTGTCCTTATTATCTTGGATTGTTTTGATTGGTGCTGTAATATGTTGGGACTGAAGATTATTTATGCTGATCATTGACAAGTCAAGATTAGCATAAAAAAATTTCACATTTTTCAATGCTAAGTCGAATGAGCTAAGCACCTGGTATTGAACAAAGTCTGTTTGTATGTTGTAAAAGTCATTGGACGTGAAAAAGTTATCCATGATCCGCTGCTCAACTTCTTTATCAATATGGAGCTTGCTCTTTAGCCTCTTTACCTCGACTAGCGTTGTTCTTAGCCTTTGGTTTGACTATCATTGCAAAGATTCAATTATGGCTTTTTGGATAGAGATATCCTGAAGCCTTTGGCTTAAGCCCTTGACTTTCATGTCGAGCTCTTTGTTAGAATTTTTATACTTTTAATTAGAGAGTTTAAGCTTCTTCATCCCCTCGTTGAGAGAGTTGAGGTTTCAAACATAGTTCTTAATATCCTGTTCAATCTTGAAAAAGTGATCGAGAGCTCGATAATACATTAGGTCTAGTCCCATATTTTGTAAAATAAAAGATAGAAGCCGATCTAAAACTATGTACAAGAAATTAGAGCTTAGTGATCAAAATAAGGTAAAATATTAATTTTTAAAGTAGGTCGAGCTTAAAGATAGATGAACCTTTTTTAGATATGATGGCTTGCGTAATCTTTCTCACCACTTTATGATCTTTATAGGCATTCTTTAAGGAGGCAAACTTTATCATGATACGTACCTTTTTAGAGGAAGGGTAAAGTTTGACTACAGGTTTGAAGGAGGAAGACTCTACCCTTAGCCTTTTTTAGGGCTTCTGAGTAGTAGTCTTTTACTTCAGCGTTTGGGGTGAAGCTAAGCTCTTGTCATTAACCTGGCCTTACTGAAGAGGTGGTGTGTCAATTATTTTAATCCTTCGATAGGGAGCATTAAGTTGAAAAAGGGCCTTACGACTTCTTCTCCCCTTAAAAAGTTATACAAAATGGGACATATCGAAGCCATCTACACTTCGGCCAGCCATATCTACAAATAAACAAAACAGAGCTAAAAGTTAGAATAAAGTTAATAAAAACAAAGTTAGTTATGCAAAATTGGTAAACACCTACCTCAATAACAAAATCAAGTTGAGAGTAGAAGAGTAGAACAAAGTTAATAAAAACAAAGTTAGTTGTGCAAAATTACTAATCATTTACCCCAATACTTGATCTCTTTAATAATACTAGAGAAGTTCAATTCATAAGCATTAACTATTAACTTTCTTTCCTTGAGAAAGTTGTTTATTAAATGTCAAGTACTAAGTTAGTCCATAGTCAAGGGGCCAATCTTGGTATTTTAAAAAATGCCCAGGCCATTATTAATTTTTTAAACCCCTTGACCCTTTTCCATATAAAGGAAAATGACCTTCCAAGTTTTTATTGAGCTTGAACAATTGGTAAAAATCTTCTTTGGGTGTTGAGTTGCTACATAAAATTAGCTTTTACCATGTAAATGCTTTTTGACGACAACAAATTTATTAAAAAGAGGGATAGTAGAGAGAATACCTAACTCTTTACAAAGAATAATAAATTATACTATATACCTAAAAAAATTGAAAGTGAGCTAAGTGATAGTTAAATTGTAAGCTAACAAAAGTTTAAAAATAAAAAATGAAAAAAAAATCTGAAGTCGACCACAATAGAGTCTTAGTATTTCATTGCAAAGACATGATGAATAAAGCAC
The DNA here is from genome assembly GCF_002303985.1 of Durio zibethinus. The sequence continues at coordinate 11,025,360 of NW_019167882.1, read as the reverse complement.
AATTAAAGGCAATCCTTGGGGTTAGCCTCACATTTAGAGTCTTCATCACTTTCTTAAGGGTTGTGCTTACAGAGTTAAGGGTGTAGAGGAGGGCGAGGTCATTATCATTATCATTGTCGATAGCCTTTGCCTTTTCTTCATTTTCACCTTTCTTTTTGGCTTGATTGGACCCTTTGGCCTACTTAGAACCCTGAGCCTGCTTAGCCTTAGAAGCTTCATAACTAGACTACTCAGCTTCTAAAAACTAAGCAGGCCATTGAGCCTGAATAGAGGCCGGGACCTTCACTATGTCAAAGGAAAAAAAAGATAAAGAGGAGTTAGAAGACTCCTTAAACTTAAAAGATGAGCCAGAGCTAAATTTTAAGCTTAGACTATTGAAAGGTCAAAAAGAAAAAGGGATTGGATTGTTTGGAGGGGGAGTAGAGGAAGCAAAAAAAATGTTAAATAGAAGAGCCGAACTGACCATGATTATTAGAACTGAAAGGTTTTGGAGGTAGAAATCTATTATTGCTAGAAGCTTATTCATCCCATGATAAACCATTTACCTTTACTCGAGTGTTATTTTTTTATTTATTTTTAGCCTTCAACAGACATCGAATTTAATTAATAGACAGCTCTACTATAATCTTTTCTTACAATGACAAATAAGACTTTATCATCCGAAGAAAAATTCTTTTATCCGAGCTAACCTTCCTCTATCTCTACCTTAAAGTTATTAGACAAACTAGAATCAAAAGACATAATAAAAAGAAGAGAAACATATGAAAATATTTTGAGGGGAAAGTCATGTGAAAGAAGGCCAAAAAATTTTAAGATTAGTAAGAACTAGTCGGCTAGAAAGCTAAAAAGTCTAGGTAGTAAGAAGCTGGGGCCTAAGAGGGCTTTTATATAGCCAAGTCTTAAAATGGTTGTATATCATAGATTAAGCCATGTCACTGCAATGGTTATCGAAGATTACTCTTCAACTTCTCAGCCATAATTCAAAGAACTACCAAAATTTTTTCTCTTTAATAAATGTAGATTCAGGTAAATCTGTATAAGGATCATGCCAGCTCTTCCACTATGCAGAACCTATCATGTAATATCTGTAAGCACCATGTCGGCTGCATTACCTCAAACTTAAATAATAACACCATCTTATCCACATTGGCATAGCGTCATGATTAGCTCGATGAATTGAGTTTGGGACAATCATGAAAACTCTTCATCAAAATGATGCCATAAAAGCCCTAAAAAAAACCCACGTTCAACTAGTAGCATGATCTAAACAATAACAGATTTGCCAACCATATCCTTCCTAGTTTGATACCTTTGACTACTTTGTGGGAAAACAGAATGTTATGGGGGTTTTGGTGTCCAAAAAGTAAAATGGACTTTTTTCTCTAAAGTATAAGTTAGCTAACAAGCGGGGGTATTTCTATAATTTCGATCAAGCTGACGTGCAGGGTTGACCTAAAATCTGAGGCTCTACGTTAGCTCAACCAGCTTAGTTGCCCATTTACTGACATATAAAAATACTGACTTGTCATCGCTCAAGTAAACCATCCATTGCCAGCTTAGCTTAGGCTTATGAAGTCAACCCCAGTCCCTCTATGCCAACCTTGGGCCTTTTAAGCCCAAGTTTCCCTTGCACAAGTACAAATAACCCCTATCAAATGCTTTTAAATTAACTAAAACTTTTAGCCTCTAAGCTTACAATTAAAATTATTCTTTTTCCTATTTTTTTATCTAATATTGATTTAAACATCAAAGTACAAATAATAAAAAAAAAATTGTTGACGTTTGCCGTTAATATTTTTTTCTCATGTTTTCAGGGTTTTATCACTTGGGAACAGTTCATCCTAAACATTTTTTATAATTGTATTGTTGAATTAGGTAATATACATGGACATAAATGATAAGGGATAAAAGGATGGTGCTTTTGCGCATTAAGAAAGGTTTGGCTGCTCTTTACATATTTATTGAAGACAACCAGAAAGTTGGTGAAGTATTGCACTCAAACTTATTGCTTTTAACATTTTCTTGGGGTGTGTGTTGCCAAAGGGGATAAGTAGCTGGGAACATTAGAAACCGACTGTTAGATGGTTTTCAATGATTACTGTCAGCTCATTGATCAAAGCTTCTCAACATTGTGCGTCGCTATAGCCTGTTGGATGATGTTCTGTAATCCATATAGATACATATTCAATGGTTATAATTCTTTTAGAAAAGGGAAGGACCCGAATTATGTTCTTTGAGAAAAAAATACACATTATTCAAGTGAGTCAAGTGTTTGAATGCATGTATGACATATTTGTTTGGAAGAAACTGTAAATTAGTTCGGAGTAAAATGACCTCTTTTTTAATTTTTAGGCTTTAGACATAGTTATGAAAATGTTAATTCCACTTCTTTTGTCCATGTGAAAAAGGACGAAATATGAATGGATGGTCCAAAATCAAGTTGTCACCTACTTGTGGAGACAACAACATCCTTTTCTTCCTTTTGCTCAAACTTTTTAGTGACATTCTTGAGAATGTAAAAAATGGAGCCGAAATAATTATATATCTTATTTCTTCAATTTTCAAAGTTAGGAACGAAACCTTGACCAAAACAAAAAGGATAAAAAAATAAATAGTGGATTGGCGTCTTCAAACTATTTACCATGTGGATTTTGCAAGCAATTGTATAGGTGCATGTAGTTTCCAAACGGGAACAGTTGTTTTCTTTTTATTTTTATTTCAAGGAATTATAGAAAAGAGAAAAAGAAAGAAAAATAGCAAGAATAGTTTTTTAGTAACAGATTGAGACGCACAAGGGATTCCTTTCTTCAGTAAAAGAAGGAAATTTTTTTCGTTTAAATTAGATTTTTAAGGAGTATTGTGTAAGTAAAATTTTAAATATATTAAATGAATGTGATTTAGTCAATTAAAAAAAAAGTTATCTCAAAAAATTAATTTTAATGAAGAGTTTGAAAACATCTTTAATTGTATTATTATAAAAAATATTAAAAATATTATTAGTGAAATTTTTTAATTTTATAAATTTATACATGTCCTTTAATATATATTTTAAAATATAAAAAATTAATCTAAAAAAATGAGATATATATCGTCATTTTAATTTTACTTATAAAAATAAAAAATTTTACTAATAATGTATCAAAAAAATTTTTAAATAAAATTGATAGTGTAATATAAAATAAAAAATAAAATAGGCTAAAAGTCTTCCTGAAATAAGGGAAGTTAATCAACGCAATGGTTAATTGATTTTCTATGGCGAGTGTGTTCTTTTTTAACAAAATAAAGCAACGGGCATCATTCATTTTTGGTTAATTTGGTTTTGGTATTGCCTGAAAGATGACGAAAATTGAAAAACTGGTAAATGGGCCACCAGTTTGCGGTTCTTCGTTCTTCTGAACTTGAAGTTGTTGGAATTGGTTACCGAAAACAAACTTTTCTTGAAGAGGAAAAATTGCTGGCCTGCAAGTTTGATCATGGAACTCCCAAAAAAAAAAAAAATCTGAATCGAGTAAATGGCCTGCCTGTCAACCTCTGCGTATGTATGGCGGGTTGATAAATTGAAATTTGAGATTTTAAATAAGCTGTGGTCCCAAACAAAGAAAAAGATACGAAGCCTTTAAAAAAACATAATAGTTTGATTTCGAATTAAGCTTCTTCTTTTTCTCCTAATAGGGCTTTTCCCCTTTGAAACCAAAAAAAAAAATGATATGATGACATTTTTTAGGCCAAAAAGATACGACGGCTTTAGGCTGTGCGTAAAAATTACTAAATGGGAGTGAAATACTTGGTAGGGGGAAGGAGAAGTAGAATCCTTATGAAGATAATTTACCTTTGATGTTGGGCATTCTGGCCTAACTCAAGTGGCCCAAACCTTTTTGCCCCGAATGGGCTCAGTATTTTCCCTTAGGACTGACTTGGGTCCCAAAAAGATGTGCCTATAGTATGGCACAGCCTACTTCAGAATCACAGGGTCGGGCTTTTTCTGTCAGTTTGGATGACTCTTCCAAAGACACAGAATCCATCTACTGAAACAGACCGACAAAACCTATTCGTGTCGTTTCTTGCTAGACCTAGAAGTCTGGGTTGCCTGCTTTCTCGGGGAGATAATTTTGGGAGCTCTAAACAAAAAATGAAGAATTGTCTGGGAACAATAGTTGTTAAGCTGCTTAATTATATTGGTTACCTTCAAAACTCGGGTTCAGTCCTGCAGATGAAGGATTAATGCCGAGGAACACCGCTAAGTGAAGCTACAATGAAGGAAATTTTGAATGAATGGATCATTCCTTTCTCTTGTCTTTGCTCAAAATTATAATGAAGCATGTTTCTTAGAAGCAGTAGGCTCTTGACTCTCAAACAGAAGGAATGCTTTTAGCGAGCTTTGAATTTATTTAAGTTTTTAACTCTAGCTAGTTTACCTATCACTGGTGATCATAATCAGTGGTAGGAGATCTTGTAATTTACTACTTTTACTTTTATTTTCAATTATGGATCATTAAATTCAGCTCTGTAATAAGAGGAGAGAGAGTTGATTTTTGTATTTTGAAGTACTTAAAAATCAAGAACAACCACTTTATGCTTTAGTTGGTTGCCAGTTTAACAAATAAACAATGCAATAAATAGCCAGAAAGAAGTTTGTGTTTCCAGTTTCCACCTAGAATTTCTGAGAATCGTAAAGGCTTAAACCAAAGCGATTAAAACAAATAGCCAATTGGCTAAATGGGTTTCATCCAAATTCATCGCAAGAGGAAAACAGAAATTGAAAAAGTTTGTTCCCTAGAACAGTATCCAAATATATATACTTGAAAGGGCGGACAGAATACATTTAACTTAATTGATAAGCGCACCTTTCCAACATATAGAGTTCAAAAAGCGTTCACCCTTTTCCCTCATAAATAACTCAGGAAAACGAAAACCACACAATTAAAAGACTTTTTGATTAAATTTTCAATCGAAACGCAAGCCAAAAACTCTTTTCTTGCTTTTGGCCGGGACCCCTGTGAATGCTTTTATTACAAAATTTTCTTTCCTCTCGTCTCTCACTTTCTCTGATCACATGCTCTGATGTATTTCTCGTGATATTAGATTTCTTTAGATTGATATGCTCAGTTGTTTCAGAAACCACATCTTTAAAAAGAAAAAGAAAAAATCATATTCTATTACCTTTTTATCATAACAGGAACAATTGGAATTCGTATGGTTGGAGTAGACTATCTCGTGAATAACCATAATGTTTTAATTTTTCTTCCAAAGATTTCCCCATGGGATGAAAAAACCCTTAGCAATAATTTCCTCAAGGCATCCGGGTGTCGTTATCTTCCTTGTTGATGTAATTACGGATTTTGATGAGGGAGAAGCTGGTTGACAGCTAAAGTCGAAATAGTGTCAGACCCATAAAAAAGAAGACAATTAAGGGGCATTGAAGATAATACTGTAGGGCACGGCACTCAATTCAATCTAATGTATAAAGAGAAGAAGCAAAAAGTAAAAACAGATGGCCAAATAAAAAGCAAAGAACCAGCAAAATAGAGTTAATGCATACCTGGTTTGATTTTTCCATTTTATCTCATGATTTCATTTTTCACAAATGATGACATGATGATTTACTGAACATGTGTGAACATGAATGAGGTGTCAACCAAGATGTCGCCATTAAAGTATAACATTTCTCTAGCTAGCTAGGTAGTTGTTCACCCGAGCTGACTACTCTTGTTAGATAGTGCATGTATTCAGTCTTAGTAGTTAAGGTTTTACCTATAATCCGGATTTAGTTAGTTACATTGATGTAGCCGATCACCAGGCAGCAACCACATGATTCTTTAGCGTTTAAATCTAGAATAGTACTATATGGATTCTTATATCCTCGTGAAAAATCTAGCTTATTCAGGATCCTGGCTTTCAGTCTCTCATTGATTGCACTTTGCAGGAATAAATAGTTTCAGCAGTCCAGATACATTTATCCTAAGGCTTCTAGAGGAAATACCACATCTATAAATTAAATTAAGGGGTTACTCACATCTGTTCCAAAGTATGAAACTCGTTGGTCTGATCAGCTAAAAACCGATCGAATCTACACGAAAGAGCAAGAAACTGAAACTCGTTTTTCCCCATTTTTCATTTCCCCTTTGACTATTTATTTTATCAGCTGCCATGGCACCCAATAGCGAAAAGAATATCGTTAGTTCACACTCTCAGAGCAACGGTACTATCAACAAGCATAGGCTTTCGATAGAAAGTCCTCAAAGAACAATATCTGATATTTCGTTTCAACTAAGCAAAGAAGCCATTGATGCAAGTACGCTTCCGCCCATATCCGAAGTTGAGGATGCCAAGTGCGAGTGCTGTGGCATGTCTGAGGAGTGCACTCCTGAGTACATTAGTCAAGTTCGAGACAAGTTCTCGGGGAAATTGGTATGCGGGCTTTGTGCAGAAGCTATCAATGAAGAGATGGAGAGGAATGGAGGCAAAAGAGAAGAAGCCTTAAACGAGCATATGAGTGCTTGTGTGAGGTTCAACAGATTTGGTCGGACACACCCTGTGTTGTACCAAGCTGAGGCAATGAGAGAAATCCTGAAAAAGAGTTCAAGAATCAGGGCTAATTCTATGAGTCCAAGAGACAAGAGTGGTCCTAAGAAGGGTGGCATTGCAAGGAGCTCCAGTTGTATGCCGGCTATCGCCAAGGAGATTAGTGACCGCACAATGGTGAACTGACGGACCAGATTAATGACAAAAGGGAAGTGCATGGAACAAGCCTTTGAAATTGTATGCAGTATACTCGCATTTTTGTTTATTCGTTTGTTTTTTTGCACTTGAAATTAAGCCTAATAAATCTTGTGGTACGTAACAGAATCAGGAAATTGAGTTTTTCCGTCTTCTAAATCCCACTTAGTTACCAATATTTAAACTCAAAACCTTCAAAATTGAAAGTTCTAACTTTCTATATGATGAACAACTCTAGGACATTATTCTAGGATTTTCTTGTGGCTGTGTTGTACTAAGTTACTACTTGTCCCTAGCTAGCGTTTATAAGTTTGCCTTCCAACAACTGATTGTATCTTGTAGTGATATATTTGGAGTAATTAGCAATTGTATTTTAGAATATTTTTATTGTAACTATCATCATATATTTCCATTACATAGTTGTTTTTTCTTAAATTAAAAAGTTTTTTTTATGTGATTTATTTAATTTTAACTCCAATGAGATATGAATATAATCTGCAATTGAAACATTTAATTTAATAATCTTATATTTGAATTTCAATTATAAGCGGAGATCAAGTTATTGAAACGAAAGATCTTAGAATTTGTATTTAACTTTTGGATCTAATAGTTAAGAATATTTAGGAAAACATATAAAGCGGAAGTTCAAACCCCACCATCCCCATTCTCTATCCACTATTCAGTGGATTAAAAAAAAATCTTATTAATAGGCAAAATTAACAGCTTTGATATAAAATTACTACCCTTATTAACATCCAATTTGCAATCTTTTACCATAGAAGGAAAGGTCTCAACTGCAAAGGATTAAAAAGATTTTCGTTCTTACTTATTTTCATCTTTCATATCAAGCAAAACTTAAGAGCTTGTGTTAAGTTAAGCTGAATAAGACTTGTTTTTCATCTTTTTGTTAAGGTGGAAATCAATTTATGCCAGTAATTGAACCAAAATAAGTTTGATGATTGTTTATGAAAAAATGGATCATATAATTAAGTTGCGCACATACTCGTTTCAAAGTGTAAGGAGATCCAATCATTAATTGTTGAATTCCCAACATTCCAGGATTTACGAGGGTCATTATCATACATTGTATGCCCCACCTTTTCCTTTTCTCTTCAAAATTCAGTTAAATTTGTATCAAATACAAGCAAAACTATAACTATAACCGCTCCTTTAATTTCTTGGGCCGGAATTTCCCTCACTCCATCTAATACCAAGTTATATGCAAAGTCTTATGTAATGAATTTTATAACAATGAGGTCTTGATATAATGGTAAAAGGATCATTAATCGATGAGTTGTTTGAAAGTTTGAGGTTCAAATTAGACTGATGAGTTCATCATTGTTTTTTTTTTTTTTTGGCCAAAGGGTTCATCAAATTGTAATGTAAGTTGGCAAATAGAAGTTAAATGCCAAAAAATTGAACAGAGAACTATATGGGTCAATCTTATAGGAAGTTGGATATGTTTGGGCCCAAAAGAAGGATCAGCGAAACAATCTTTTTGACAGTCTTTGGACTTCGTGGGCTTGTAAAAATGGGACTGATTGAAAGATCTTAATCTTGGCACAATCAGAAAACGGAAACAGAAACTTTCGCAGAACTTTTTTTTTGTTTTTATTTTTATTTTTTTAAAAAATAATTTTTATTTTCTATTTTTTGTTTTCTAAAAAATATATTTGGTAAGCGAAAATAAAAAATGTTTTCTAAACATACAAAAATAAGAAAATAAATAAAATATTCAATGATATTATTATTAATATCATCTAATTATAAATATAATATATATTTATCAGTTAATGATATTAAAAAGTGTTCAAATATGATAACTTGTAAAACCTAATGAAAAAAAGTATTATACAACCTTTATTTTCACAATGGAAAATATCTTTTTTTTTTAATTGTTTTCATCTTTCAACTTATTTTCATTTTTATTTTTTAAAAACCTATTTTCATTTTCAATTATCAAACGCATTTTCATTCATATTTTTTATTTTTCAAGAAAATAAAAATAGAAAATGACTTTGTTTTCTAAAATCATATACTATCTTACATTGTTAATCAAAATAAATAAATTGATAAAACTCAACAAATCATTAGAGGCATATATCAGTATATATAAAGTAAATTTATGTCATAAACTCATAATCTCTTGGCCGAAAATTAAAAAAAAAAGAAATTTATGCTGTTATCTTTAATCAAAATGCCTATTTAAAAAGCATTAAAACTTGTTAAACTTTATTTTGAATTTTGGGATTGATCTACCTAAGTTTTGTAAAAGGCATTTTCCATTATGGCATATTTATTTTTATATCCTCAGTAATAGAAAATATAAAAGGGATATACATCACAGATTGATTTTTTGACGGTCCAAAGGGTATTCGATCCAATGGAAATCAATAGAGATATGAATGGACTCAGTATTTGCAAGCTAAGTGCATGTAATATAAATATATATATATATATATATATGCTTTGGAATGCATATATTGTATACAATGCGTAATTTTAAAGGGACTTAAAAAATTAACCATTGAATAAACTAAACTTCAACTGCTATACTTTTCCCCAATCAGCTCTATATACTTCGAAAATTAAAAATATCAATTCGAGACTAATAATTAACTATGATTAAACTTCGAGATCATTTTTGAGATATTGCTGCAAATATATATGTATACATATATGTTGATGACATGGCGGGAAATGCATGCATGCATGCATGTAAACATGGGGTGGTTTGGCATGCATGGCAATCAGTAATAACTGATAAATCCATGCAATGCATAACTGTAGACATCATCAGCACGAGAAAGAAGATGGGCTGCTCTTTAAATGTCCTTGTTCTTCCGCTTTTCTGGTTTTTAGGGGGCTAGTTGATAGCTAGCTAGGGTAGGGTAGATGGGGGATCATATGTTATTAATTAAACAAAGCTTCTGTTCTCATGATTTACATGCAAATCTCTCTCGTCCCTCTGTATTTGGATGTCAACTTTATTCTATTTTTGTACTATGTTCTAAATCGATCTTTCCCTCGCTATATATAATCTATCCCTTATCCATTCATAGTTGGGATATGCACAAATCTGTTGCACCATAAAATATTGTAAATTAATATTTGATAATTGACAGAGAAATTATATATTATCCAAAAATTCAAATCCAAGTCATCTTTGTTTTGTTTGATCTTCATAGTCTTTTTTTTTTCTAATATTGAAGATATATAAGAGATTCAAACTTAATTTTTTGAATATAAAAGACATGAATCAATGGTATTCAATTATATATACTCGAGCCTAAAATTAAGGACTAATTAGATTATAATTCTTGGATGAACAAAAATAGATAGATAGATACAAATGCTTCCACACCTATATATAAAATTTTGCAAACATTAGAATGGCAACATATGTATTTTTGGTATAAAGAAAGTTACAATTTGAACATAAAAGAAGAAATTATATGCATTTAATATTATTTTTTAAAAATAATTGTATGAAATAATCGAATTATATTTAGAGTTTGACAATAATAAATATATATATATATATATATATATTATACGGTGAAGGGGGCTTGTGAGTCCTCACGAGTGTGCATGGCCATACACGAGATTGCAAAATTCCATACCTTGTGCAACACATGGGATTGGGCATCTTTAAATTTTAATAATCCCCTTCTTGCATGTAATCTTTCCCCATCACTATCCTCCCTCTCCAAATTGCAGAACACCATCTCCCTGCTAGTGGTTCAATTTGCCAGTAGGTTTTGGCGATGAAAACTGCTTCACATCAATTGAAAAAAAAAAAGAAAACAGATATTTCTGCCTGTAAAGTGTAAACTTGAATAGCTAGACCTACCTCAACCTAATACATTTGATTTCTTCCTTAATGCTCTCTCCTTATATATTCTTCACATTCAAAACTCAATTCATAACTAATTGAAGAATCATCCACTCTCTAATTTTTAGCCATGGTATATATCATCGCACAATTACAATTATATTGCTTCTTTTACTTCTTATATACGTACATTTTACATTGATTCAAAATCCTATAATTCTTTGTCTTTCTACAGAATAATGAGCAAAGGCTTCTTCGAAAGGTGATGTCTGATGTTTCTTCGGAAATCGAAAAGTATATAGCGTTAGAATCTTCTACAGTTGATGATCAAGTCATGCAAGCAGAATGCGAATGCTGTGGACTCAAAGAGGATTGCACCAAAGGTTACATCACAATAGTCAAGAGTTGCCATTGTGGCAAATGGGTTTGCGGCCTTTGCTCTGAGGCTGTAAAAGAAAGGTTATATCGAGCTCCCAAGACAGCCATACAAGATGCAGTAAGCTTCCACAGGGAATTTTGCCAGAAATTCAATAGTACTATTAGACTCAACCCCAAACTTTCGTTGGCTTGTGCAATGAGGGATATAGCTAAAAGAAGTCATGAGTATCGAAGTTCTAAGAATTTATCAGCACCAAAGATTGATAGAAGCACTAGCTGTGTCCCAAAGATCGATTTTAAACACTAACTGGTTTTACTTCCTTTTGATGCTTTCGAGGCATTAGGCTGACAAATTGATAGTTAGTTTCTCTAGCTGTTGTGAACGTATATGGTGACTTTAATGTACTAGAATATTGTTGTAATTAAGATGAATATATATACTTTTACAATAACAACTAGCTTGATCTCCTCCATTATACAGCTTCTTTTTTTGTCTTCGGGTGAAATCAGTCACGACTGCTTGTTCCATTCTTTCCTAAAGCCTGAAAAGCTTGGGGACATCTCAAATACATGCCAAAGAATGTAGGTAGCATGATTTCCTTTTACACGAGGGCCGGGGTTTGAGGCAAATTAATGGAGCAGCTATTAATTAACTTCGGCTATACTTGGATAGCGTTTGGTATCAATATTTTCAAGATTATTATATTAATTGAATTATCGATATGGTTTTATTGTTTGTGATTTAGAATCATTTTATTTTATTAGTAATCATTAATTTTAGGAATTAAATATCATTATGTAATTCGTTATCACTAAAAATCAAATATTATTTTGTTTGAAAGGACAAAAATAATCATATATAAGCAATAGTTACAAAAGTTAATAATTTTAATATTATTTAAAGATAATAATTTATTAAATATTAGTAATTTTTTATTTAATTCATAATAAAATATAATTAATTAAAAAATATATTTATTGATAGATAAATTAATTTTTATAATATAAATATGTAAAAACATTTGAGTTAGAAAATAAAATTAATTTACTAAAATAATAATAAAAGACAAACAAATAATTTGTATTATACAAATCATAAAAAATAAAAGAAAACACATAAATTTTTTGAACAAGTTACAATAAATATTAATTTAAAAATACAAAATTTATAATATTAAATATTTATAATTTTGAGAGGAGTCAAATTTTTAATTCCCATATTAATTAGGTAAATTGACTATGGTTAATTTTATATATCATTTCACAACCATTATAAAAGTTTTTCAACATTTTGAATGAGAATTACATTATCCTCCAAATTAATAATTTAATCACTTTTGGTTATAAAAGATCACCGTCTCATAAGATTGCTTAGTGTTTATCAAATATGATGATCCAATCATCATATATAAATTATCATAATTTTTAATGTGGTCATTCTATATCAAACACTACCTTGAAAGGTGGGCATCAAGAAACTTATGGTGGAACCAAAATGAGCTCAACCTTGGTTTACTTAGGGGCATTTGGTTCTAGAGAAAATACCTTTCTCTTTTGAAATATTACTTTTTGTAATTTGATCTTAGTTTAATTAATGGGAATGTGATTCCTAGGATTTTTTAAAAATTTTAACAGTGTTAAGAAGTGAGTAGGTAAAGGGAATAAAAAAACTCTCATCTCCTTTAGGTTTTTGAAGATTCTAAAGGGAAAATGAAAAAATTTTTTCTATTTATCCTCACTTAATTGTATTTTCAAATTATATAAACAACATTATTTATATTAAAAACGCAATAATTTTTTTATAAAAATATTATGAAAATAATTTTTTCTTAATATATTTTAAACAACGATTACATTTTTAATATAGTGCTGTTAAAATCCTCACAAAAGTTATGATTAAAAATACAGTTTTTGTTTAAAAGATAGAAAAAATTATTTTTCATAATTCAATAATTACAATATTTCTAAGACAAAAAACATGGTTTTTGTTAAAATATGAAAAAAAAATTTTTTTAGAATTTAACAAAAACAACATTTTTAAGATAAAAAAGACAATTTTGTTGAAAAAACAACAATTATAAGATAAAAAATAGTTTTTGTTAAAAATATGAAAAAAATATTTTTCAAAATTCAACAAAGATAACATTTCTTAGATAGAAAATGTAGTATTTGTTGAAATTATAAAAAAAATATTTTTTAAAATTCAACAAAAATGATGTTTCTAAGATAAAAAATACAGTTTATGTTTAAAAGATGTCGTTTATAAGATAAAAACGTTGTTTTTGTTCAAAATATTAAAAATAAGTATTTTCATATTGCAATAAAAATAATTTTTAAAATGCAACAAAAACGATATTTCTAAGATAGAAAATGCAATTTTTATTTAAAAGACATTGTTTATAAGATAAAAATGTTGTTTTTGTTGAAAATATTAAAAAAATATAGTTTTAGAATTCAATAAAAATGATGTTTCTATGACAAAAATGCAATCTTTGTTGAAAAGATTGCTTTTCTAAAATAAAAAAACAGTCATTGAAAATATAGAAAAAAATTCAAAATTCAATAAAAATGACGTTTCTAAAATAAAAAAAAAAAAACATAGTTTTTGTTGAAAAGACGACTCTTCGAAGATAAAAATGTAGTCTTTATTGAAAATATATAAAAATAATAATACGTAAGATTATCTTTACTTAATATTATTACATGTAAAATCTAAAATACATTTACTTAATGTTATTACAATAAAATTTGTAATATATCTAAAATACATTATTTACATACCACCCCTTTCCAACTGGCTTTATGTTAACCTTACTACAAAGCTTGATCCGCGTATTTTCTTTATATAGGGACAATCAACATTATGATAGTAATTAGAATAGTAAGATTAAATTTATTGAAAATAAACAAAATTATTTTTCAGAATTATTTAGTTTCAACAAAGATAATGTGTTATTCACATGACATGTGTTATTCACATATTGGTATTATGAATATCACATGTTATTGACATGTTATCAAAGATAATATAGTAAAAGATTTTATTACGTAATCTTATATTTTTATGAACTAAACACAAAAATCTTACATTCCCTAAATTAACAAAACCTAGGAATCACACATTCTCCTTTAGTGTCACATTTTTCCTAAATCACTTACCCTCCCAAAATTTAAGAATTCATGAACTAAACGCCCTCTGATGTTTTGAACAAGATTCATGCCCATATGATTTTTCATTGTAGTGGAAATTGTTCTACTTATCTTGGATTTTGGAATAAAACATTTCAATTATAGAAAAAAAATATCGAAGCCTTTAATTGAATAGTATTAGGTTTAGTGTTGGGCTTGACAAATTCTAAAGCTATATCCCATTCCATCTAATCGAGATATAGACATTGAGTAGGCAGTATTTGGGTGGACCGTAGACCTCGATCTAAAATAAAAGGGAGTTTATTCATAATTAAGCATCATGATTGCTTGATGGTTCGATCATATTGGTTTTGGGGAGTGCTAAAAGAAAATTTTAAAAGTTTCAAAATCGGAAGAGTCATCACTATTTTTTTTTTTTGCTAAATGTGATTTGTCACCTAAAAAACCTTATCTTTTTAATAAAAATTTAAAATTAATTAAAACTTATTAAAAATATAACTTTTTGTTTGGTCTGAGAAAATAAATTTAAGTTTGGGAGTACAATTACCCGTGGGGAACCCACAACGCTTGTTTAAAAATGATATAAATTAGTCACACCTTATTATTTAGTATTGATAAAAATGGTGTTATCTTAATATTTAAAATAATTCCCTTAATTTTATTTATTTCTGTAAAATCTTCCCTTTTTTAAAAAAAATATTTTATTTAGGAATAAAATGAATGTTTTTTAGTTTTGAAATATTTCCTAAATTCCTCAATTTTTAGGTGAAATTTCAAAAGCTATTCCTCCACTTAAAGCACTCATAATAATCCTCAAAATCTAGCATAATATTTCTTTATAAAAAATAATTACTGAAAGGCATTCCAATATCTGGAAGGGTCCAAGAATTATTTTTACTTAGGACTATTAGTTTTTATTTCTAAAAAATAATTTTCAAAATTACCATTTCTTACTTTTTGTTTCTTTTGGACAATAACAATAGGTAAGCAATGTAGCATGACGTAAATAAGTGATGCAAACATAAATTAAAATATGTAAATGACCAATTTAATATTTTACAAATCTTTAGTTTTACCTTTTTATTTTTATCTTTTATCATTTATTTTGAAAAAAATAATTAGTGATGAAAGAAATTTTATTTATTTTCATTTTATTTTTTGTTGGGAAAATATTAAAATATATTTTTTAAAATTCAATAAAGATGATGCTTATAAGACAAAATTGTAGTTTTTGTTGAAAAGCTGAATTTCTAAGATAAAAAACACAACCATTGTTGAAAATATAAAAAAAATTAAAATTTAACAAAAATGACTTTTCCAAGATAAAAAATGCAGTCTTTGTTGAAAATATGATGCTCATGCATTTCACTCATTCATAGATTATTATCATTCATTCATCATGTCATTGCATAATATAAAAATTTTTTTGCTTGATTTGGGTTAGCAATTCAAAAAATATGAGAGATCAATTAGAAGTACGAATACAAACCTTTGATCTCAACCAAGATAAATTTGGTCAAGATATGCAAGAAATAAAAATGCAACTTACCAAGTTAATGGAAAAGCTTGAAGCTGCCTATTTTCAAGAAGCTTTATCACACCCAACTTGTTTATACATCAAGCAAATACTAGTCAAGACCAAAAAGCTTCTCACAATACTGATGCAACTAATGTATTTGATGACTCAAGAAAGGACCTAGTAAAAACAAAATAGAAGAAATAAGGTCTTCTAATTTTGTCTAAACTCTACAAATTAGTTTATACCCAAATTTACACCCCTATCCAATTATCCTTCAACAATCTTTTTAGGTTGCCCAAAAAAAACCTACTTCAATTTGACCCATAAAAATCAACCCAAAGCCATACTATTTTTCAGTTATAAGTAATGCGTCCCGAAACCCCAATGCTTAGTAGTCCATCCAATAACCAAGTTTCCTAACAAACCATCAGGCATATACACCTAATTCTATTTCAAAGCCTATAATGGTGAAACAAACAACTACTCAACCTAAAAAATCATTGAGTAAAAAGAAGCATAGAGCCATCATTGATCCAATCCTTATGACTTACATTGAGCTATTCCCACAACTTTTTAAAAATCATTTGATTGCACCATGTCCTCTAAAGCCACTAAAACCTCTTTATCCAAAGTAGTATGACACTGATGCTCAATGTGATTATCATTATGGGAATGCAAGCCATTCAAAAAAAAATTACCTCACATTCAAACATAAAATGTAGGGTTTAATCGAAGCTGGTCGATTAAGTTAAGAGAACAAAAAGGAGTTCAAGATTGTTGAAAGTTCATTGCCTAATTGTATTAGTTAAAGAACTTATCAATGGTAGTACCATGATCTTGAAATTGAAATATAGGATCAAGTAATATATTTTATGATTGTTTAGAAATGTCATTTAGAGATTTTTACTGTCAAAATGATTTTCAATTTTTAAAAGCTTTTTTATTTGATAACATTCAATGCATGCATTTATCCATTCATTCATATAAATCTTTTCTGTTTGCATAAATTTGTAGCTATCCATCATCCTAATTCCTAATTGTGGTAATAATGGTTCAAGGGCTTGATCATTAAAAGTTTTAAAGAAATCTGCTTGCCACTTATCTAATACCCATTGAATAAGAACAAAATAGCCAAATTGAGAAATTTAAGAAAGCTCAAGATAAAATGAAATGATACCTAGCACAGATAATGAAAATATTGAAAAACCTGAATGAAAAAATAGAGGAAGGCCACATTCGAAGAATCAAAGATTTCTTATACCCTACTGGGTTTAGTTCACATTAAGTCTAAGTATCCCAAGAGTACAATCACTATAAGCCCCATTTTTTTGAACATACTCTTATTTTGAAATACTTTCAGTAAATGCATAAAAACAGTCCCAAGGATACACTATTCTTGAAGATAAATCTTATCCAATCTAAATCACTAACGATTTTGAAAAATGAGAAAATTGAATAAAATTTCATTTGAAGTAACAGAAAATTCAAGTGCCCAAAGAAAGATGGATCTCATAGAGGAAAGGCTCCATGTTATTGAGGGAATAGAATTTTATGGATCTATGGATGTATCGAGTTTTGTTTAGTGCTAGATGTGATTGTTCCACCTAAATTCAAGGCCTTAGAATTTAAGAAGTATAATAAGACTAAATGCCCAGTAGCCTATGTCACTCTCTACTGCAGGAAAATAGTTGTCCATATTCGTGATAATAAGATCTTAATTCATGTATTTCAAGACAATCTTATGGGGTTTGTTATTAGATGGTATGCTTTGTTAGACAGAACTTGCATCATAAGTGGAAAGAACTAGTTAAGACATTTATAACCTAATACAAGCACTATTATAGATTTGGCTTCAGATTGTTTATCATTGCAAAATAAATAAAAAGCTACTAAGAGCTTTAAAAAATATGCTCAAAGATAGAGAGATAGAGCCACCCAAATCAACCATCGCTTACAAAGAAAAAATCACCATTTTGTTTGTTACACTTTTCAAGCACCTTATTATGATAAGATAATTAGGAATGCCACAAAGAATTTTATGGATATGATAATTTTGGAGAGATAATTGAGAATATAATCAAGAGTAGAAAACTCGATAGTAAAGTTAAGAAAAAATATGGGGTATCTAAAAAAAATGAAGATGTGCAAACAGTAATTTATGAGTAATGAGACAGTGATTTTACCTCGTATTATCTTTACCCAGTTTACCACCCTTATTAACCTGTCATAAATAATGTTTCACCAAATCTTTACCTGAACGAATTAGAGGTTCAACCAAGTTTTCGCCTCCAAACACCTGTAATTGTGCCCTAGTCAGCCAATCAATGAAATCCTTTTAGAAATAACAAAAAAGGGCAACAAAGTAATAAAAGAAAGAATCGTGTCAACCTTATGCCCATATCTTACATCGAATTGTTACCCTAACTTATTCAAAATCAACTTTTGAAGCTTATGTGTCTAGAACCTCTTTAACCCCTTACCCAAAATGGTATGATACTAATGCAAAATGTGATTATCACAGAAGAAATCAATGCCACTTAACAAAAACTATCCCGCATTGAAATACAAGATTAGAGATCTCATTAACGTTGAAAAAATAAAATTTGGAACTGAAAGGGACATCATATTATTGAAGACTCTCTACCTTAATTTATTAAAAAATAGGTGAACTGAGGGTGTTAAAACATCAATATGGATAATTTTGATACAATGGTCATATGAGGAATTGGAGAATGGTTTAATGTGCTTTTGTGGGGAAATAATGGATACTTCGTTCAGTGTTGCAAAGAGAATGATTGATTCAAAATAGAAAATGTGACCCTTTTGTTTCTTTTTTAATATTTCACTTTTAGACATGCATATGAACTTTATGACTTGCATGGAAGTTTGAATGTAAATGCTAATTGAGTGAATGTTTTTTCCATTCTTTTTGTCTCAATTTTTTTAAAAAAAATCTTTTCTTTTCATAATAAAAAGCCTTAAAAACTTTTTAGTGGTCATTATTATGAAGATATACAAATAAAATATTTTCATGTGTTTTTCATGTCCTAAAACCACCGAAAATATTTAATGTTCCAAAGGATACAAGTTTAAACTTTGTGATACCTCTCATCAAAGCAACAAACATTGAAATGATCAATTTGGAAAAACCTTCTGAGTTTCATAAAAATTAGACAAATATTATACTTTTTTTATTTAGATGTTGGTGATTTGATAGGTGTCAAGACTATGCTTCAAACACAAAGTCATACACAAATGCACCATTTTCACGTCTAAGGGCATATTGACAGAAGAACATGATTTCCTATTACCCCAAGATTACCTAGTTCATGCCACTACTAATTTGGTAA
The DNA here is from genome assembly GCF_002303985.1 of Durio zibethinus. The sequence continues at coordinate 11,006,411 of NW_019167882.1, read as the reverse complement.
TGATGTGCACAATCGAGACCTAAATAAACTTTTTCAACATGATTTTCATTGTCATATAAACCTTGTTCACTTATCAAGAAAAGTCTAAAATTGGTTGTCATATGAGTTGTGAAAACAAGAAGAAAAGAAAAAAAAAGATCAATGATTACATCATACACTCTAGATATTCAAATGATCCTAAAAAAAGAAAGTGAAAAAAATTAAAAAAAAAGATAAAATAAAAAAAGAGGTGATAAAAACAAATTTTAAATTTTTAAAGAATCACTCTTTAACACAAATGACCACGCTTGAGATGACAAATGGCCATCTTCCTTCATCTTTTCACAAAAAAAAATTATAAATTTGCTATCCCTTTGAGTGTAGTGAATTCTTTCTAAATAAACCTTGATTGAGGATCACCCTCTACTTTAAAGAAAAAATATAAAGAAAGATTTATTTGATGAAATCATGTTTCGACAACAAAGGAACAATGCCTTATATTGTAAGTGCAAATGTCAAATAAATTAAGTTTTAAAAGTTTAACATATTTAAGCAAAAGTGGAAATATGCAAGAAAGAATTAAAGTGGAAATGATAAAACAAAAACAAAACAAAACAAAAAAAAAGAGAAGAAGAAAGGAGATGATAGGATGTTAAGACTAAAGAAATAAAAGGGATAAATGCCTAAAAAAAAGTTCTTCACATGATATGAAATGATACTTAGTTTGATCACTTTCAAACACATGTTTTGTGCCTATTTATCCATTTCTTCTAAACTTCGAACCCTGGCCTATGTTACATATCTCAAAAAATCCATTTGGATTTAATATGAATGAATTAAAAAGTTTTTTTCTTATAAAATCTTCATGACCAAGTTTGCTTTTGTGTCTTTTCTTTGCAAAATTTTTTTCTTTCATAAAAGTACTTGAGTGCACGATGAAATCATAAAAAAAAAAAAATGAAAGAATGAAACCCTTAAGTGAAAACTAAAAAATGGGCAATCTAGAGCAGAAATGAGATTGCAAGATGAAAACTCATTGCAAACAATGGTTGAGATGTGTGCAAGGGCTATCATAAAAAATCCTGGCATGATCTTGAACCTATCATAGTTAATCTTGATATCTATTAAAATATCACATTGTGATACTAAAAAGGGTGTTAAATTTGATTATATCTAAAAAAAACCTTTCAATAGAATTTGTTGTTGAGCCTGGATAAATAGAATTCAATTTCCCCCGTCAAGTCATGAGCTCTTTTTTGATAATCAAGACCTCAATATAACAATTAACCATTCAAGCCGTTTGAAAAAATGGAATTACCACTTTGTCCAGACATGTGCATAATAATGACCACCATTTTTTTAGAGACTTAAGAGTCACATTGTTTCATAAAGGTTGATTAAGGCAATTCTTTGTGAGAATATTGTTATTAAAATAAAATGATTTTGGGAAAAAAATAAAATTTTGAAAAAAAAATATTGAAGAAAATAAGTGGCATTATGGGAAGCACTTTTAATCAATTGAGTTTTATCGTAGTTTGATGGTTTGTTTTCTTTATTTCGCTTTCATTAAGTTCAAGCTAATCATATGTATGTTTGATCTAAAAATGAAAATAAAATGAAAATGAAAGTTGAAAAATCCAAGTTGTAAAGAAATAAAACAGAAATTGATGAAAAATAAGCAGCAAATAAAGGATTTGGAATTTAAATAAGATGAAAGATTCGAGATTGAAAGAAAAAGAACTTTGAAAATCTTAAGAAAAAGATTTGGATATTTTGACTTGGTTTTTTTTTTTTTTTAAGAAAAGAAAATTTTAAACATTTGCATCTTTTGACTTTGCTTTTACATCATTAGCTTGCCTATTATTGATAAGGATATATGCATTGGTATCTTTGTAAAAGACATTTGCATTGCATTTGCATCATCATTTTAAGAGAAAACATTTGCATCGTAGGGTTTTCGCAATTTTGAAAATATTAAAGAAGAAAAAAAAAATGGGTAAAACCATATTTAAAAGAGAAATTTTTTTAGGAATTTCAATGATATGACACAAGATGAGAGCTTTAAGCCCAATCTAGCTAGCATGAAATTTGAAAACCCAGTGAAAGTGGCATTTGTCAAGAAAGATGTTGTGGTAAATTATTTTCAAAGTATTTAGTGGTGATATCCTAGTATTAATATATGGATTTCATTTTCTTCAATGGCGATATCCAAACTTGTTCTCAAAATCACTCGGTGATGATATCCAAGTATTAAAATTCTAAATTTCAACTTTTCGATAGTGATATCCGAGTGTTAAAAGTGAAATTACATTTTTTCGGTGGTGACATCCAAATGTTAAAGCTTGAAATTCATTTTCTTGATGGTGATATCCAAGACATTTTCACAATCACTCGATGGTGATATTTGAGTTTAAAGTTTGAATTTATATTTTTTCCCTACATTTACATTTTTTCGATGGTGATATTCGAGTCTTCTTCAATGGTGATATCCAAATTCATTTGCATTCTTCGGTGGCGATATCCTAACTCAATTGCATTTTTTCGATAATGATATTCGAATCTTCTTCAATGGCGATATTCGAACTCATTTGTATTTTCTCGATAGCAATATTTGAGTTTTTTTCACTGGTAATATCCAAATTTATTTGTATTTTCTTGATGGTGATATTCAAGTATTCTTCAGTGATGATATCTAAACTCATTTGTATTTCCTCAATATTTATATTCAAAATTTTCTTCGATGGTGATATCCGAAGTTATTTTTTTTACAATGATACCTATGCTTTAGTTTCAATTTATTTTTGTTCAAAGCCTCTAATGAAAGAACTTTTAAATTTGATTTTTTTAAAAAATCAGTATAAGTTTGTCCGAACAAAATTGTTGTCTTTTAGTCTTAACCCTATTCTAATTCTTAGTAATATGCAAAAAGGGTAGCTATAGACACCTAATTTTATTCAGATTGATCGAAATTGATCCGAATTGCATCTATATATCTGGTTTAAAGCTATTCAGATACTTTGATCATATTTTTTGTTTATTAAGTATAATTATTATATATATTATTATTTCATTAATTTTTTTAAGTCAAAAAATTGAAAAAAAAATGTTAAAAAAAGGAAGATTTCAAAAGATGGATATCGCATAATCAATTAAGAGCTTAAAGTCCAAGCTCTACCATATTTTCCATTGACAGCCACCTAACCAATTGAAAAAATGGATTGTGATCACTATAATTAAGGGATTTAGTCTAGATTTTAAGAGGGATAAATTGATGCTTAAAATTTTAAAAAAATGAGGGGGGAATTCAAAAAAAATCCTACAAAAAATCATAAAACTCAATCCCTTGTAAACTGAAGCATATCCCCATTAATACTACTAGCAAGTAGCAAAAAAATGACACCTTTGGCCATTACCACTACCAGGAACCACCATGACCTAGCCTCATAGCCACCATCACCCAAGACTCACTAACCCACCATTCATCAGCTATGATAACCTAGCTAAAACCACCCTCAAGCACTCAAAGCCAAAATGACCAAACCACTAACGACACCACATTTCCATGCCTCTAATCACCTTATGCCAATATTGTTGTGACTACTATCATCCTAGCCCTTAACGACAACCTACCTCTAAAAATATTATCATGCCCACCACAAGCCAAAACCCCATTACCATCAATAATAGAAATCAAAAATAAAAAAAGCCACAATCCTCTATTGAAGAACCCATCAAAAAACCTTAGCAAAAAAAAAAAAAATGGTCACCTCCATTTTCTGGGAATCACAGCACCGTAAATCCAAAAAATAACACAAAAAGGGGGGCTTAGGGTTTGGTTGATTTTGAGGACTTTTTAAGGCTAGGTTATTGGGTGAGAAAGAAGGCTAAAAATAGGTGAGAGGCATGGTTTGAAACAGTGGCATTTGGGAGCTGCGGAAGATGAAGCTTTTATTTTTAAAACCATAGGTTTCAACTTAAATCTAGGTAAATCCGATTGATTTGTGGGAAAACTAGGTGGAAAAGGATAAAGATGAAGAAAAAGGGAAACTTTTGGTGTAATTTCAAAGCCAACCGATGTCTGTGACTAACGAATGGCAGTAGCGATGATGGTGAAGGCCATTGAAATCTAGAATGGGCGATGGTTGGTTGGGAGATTTTTTCTAAAAAGAGAATCTCTCTTTCTCTCTCTCTCTTAGAGAAAGAAAAGTAGAAAAAATGAAATAAAATATTTTTTTAGGTTTTTATATAGTAAAAAAATTAAAACGTCATTTTAGGGCCCATATTTCGCACATAACCCATGACCCAACCTGGGGTTTGTGTGTTCAATGTGTGACTCGCTTCTCTGTTGACTTTGACCAATTTATTTGAATCGGTGTTGAATCGTCTGCTTTGACTAGAATTAACCAAGGGTATTTTAGGTATTTTATTATAATTTTATTTTTTTGCTCAAATTTTTTATATATTTATATTATTTAATTTCTAATTTTTGTGGTATTTTTATTTTATTCTTGTATAAACTATTCATAGAAAAATAAAAATAAATGTTAGAAAATATAAAATATTTTTAATTGAAATTAATTTAAAATAATTGCTAAAAAAATAAACTTAGGAAAATTTGAAATTTTAATTTTCTCGTAAATAATTTTTTTAAAAAAAGAGAAATAATAATAATAATTTTAATGAACAAGAATAAAGAAAAATATTTAAAAAAGATAAAAAAAACCAATATTAATAAATAATAAAATAACAATAAAGTCACAAGTAGAGATTTTATTAAAAATATTCATACAAAGAAATTTTTTAAAATATTCTAAAAGTGTTAGCAATATTTTAAAAATTTTCAAGCATAAAAAAATATTATTAATAAAAATAAAGTAATAAATGGTGATTTTATTGAAAATATTCATATAAAGAAATTTTTTAAAATATTCTAAAAATGAAGAAAATATTTTAAAAATTTTCAAACAAAAAATTAATAACAATAATATTCATTTTGAATAAATAGGAAGAATTAAATAAATACATTAAAAATAATAACAATAATAATAAAATCATAAGTGGTGATTTTTAAAGAGTATTTTTCAAAATGTTGTCAAAAGTATTGATAAGATTTTTGAAAATATTTTCAATAAAAATTAATAAAATATAAAATACTTAAATTGTCAAGGTAAATAAAATTTTATAAGAATAAAAGTCACAAATAGTGATTTTATTAAAATTCTTAAGCAAGATATTTTTCTCAAAATAATATAAAACTGTTGAAAATATTTTGGAAATTTAACCAATAAAATTTTTTACCTCAATAATAAAATAAATAATAAATAAACATTACAAAATATATTAAAATTTTTGTCAATGATAAAATTAAGAAGAAGTTACAAGTGGTGACTTTCCTCCAAATTTTTATCATAAGTGTTTGTACAGGAGAATTATAATCTACTTTGTTTCAAAAAAATATTAAAATAAGTCTGACGACGGAGTCTTTTCAAGGGAATAAGTTATTTCTTTTAATACTCTTGAGGTAAAAAAATTTCTTAAGTTATACCGAAAGTGTTGAAAATAATTTAGAAATTTTTCAATATTCAAATAATAAAAATAATAAAATAATAAGTAAAAAACTATTTGAACGAGACCAATTTAGAATCACATAAGATTAATTGGTAACATATTCAAACCGACGTTATGAGGATGCTATAACTTTTTTCACGAGTAACCGTACTCTCGAACTCAATCTCGAATTCTTAGACTTAAAGATAATTTGGTGGTCAATCGCACCTCAACAAAAAAGATTGATCGTAACTCTTGACTTTTAACTTCTAGCAATTGAGTTCCTAGATCGATACATTATAACAATTATATTCGAATAGACGTTATGAGGGTGCTATAACTTTTTTCACACGTAATCGTACTCTTGAACTCAATCTCGAATTCTTAGACTTAAAGATAACTTGGTGGTCAATCCCACCTCAACAAAAAAGATTGGTGGTAACTCTTGACTTTTAACTTCTAGCAATTTAGTTCCTAGATTGATACATTATGACAATTATATTACAACATACATAGAAACCTAATAAAATTTGCTTGTGAGGACACTTAAGTGGATAACCTATACTATTGACTCATAACTTTATTCAATCAATTATTCAATTTTTTTAAATTTTAAAATTTCAAAGTTTACATTTATCCAAATCTTTTAAAATATATATAAGTTTTATTCTAATTTAAACATAAAAAAAATATATCTCATACCTCATAAAAAATTATATACCGTATAAATCAATATTCACATAAATTTAAATAAATAAAGTTTGTGCTTGAACCACTGTTATTTACTATTTTTTTTTGTCTTTATTTATCTCTGATTTAAAATAAAATAGAAATATATTTTATCTCAATTTAAAATTACACATATGTCTAAATTTAAAATTATACTAACATCTTTTATCCCAATTTAAAATTAAATTTGGATAAACTACATTTTAAAAAATTTAAAATTTTTAAAATTAAGTAATTATCAAACATATATTTATGATTTTTTCTTACAATTAATATTTTCTTCTTTATAAAAGCTAGAGCAATTAGACTTTCGTGATAAAAGTTTAACATGATAAAGTTTCAAAATTAAACATAAAAAATCTTTTATGATACATGTGTAAATCTTAGTTTTCATATTAAAATAATATATGTAATTGTAAACAAGAGATTGACTTTCTCATTGAGATTTGCATGTAATTTTTTTTTATGATTCAAAGTTTTCATAATGCTTATTTAAATTATTTCATAATAATTTTTATATAGATGACTTTTGGAATTTTAAACTATAAATTATAAATGATTAACAATTTTTTTATTTATCTCTATATAATATAAAAATTAGTATGAATTAATATTTTAAATTATAAAAAATATAATAAAAAAATTTCATGCATGGCACGGGTAAAAAAATTAGTTATTTAATATTTTAATTTAATAAAAATATTATATTTATATATAATTAAGATGTAATCCATCTATCCATCTATTTTATAAATTTGACTCATTTTTATTTTTATTTGACTTTTATTCAAGATTTGACATGTTATCTTATGTTTCTTTTTTCTTTTTAACTTTTTTTTGGTTTTTTTTTAATTTACATAAATTTTATGAAAAAAATATATGTAGGTGTTCACATAGCACCTCAATTTGCTTTTCTCTTTTTTTTTATTTTTTAATTAAATAAAATTTACAACAAAAGTAACCAATGTATATGAATGACAAAATAATTTGTACCCGATAAGTCCCTATGGTACTTTAAGTATTTTTCCTTTTTCAATTTTTTTTAATTTTTGTTTTTCTCTTTTTTAATTTTTTTAATTAAAGTAATTTTATGAAAAAGACCCAACATATCGACATGATATCTCATTTGGCTTTTTTGTCTTTCAATTTATTTTATGTTTTAATTAAATAAATTTTGTAATGAAAGATGTTAATTAATAGAAATATCAAAATAATTCGTATCTAACGAGTTTCAATCCATCTCGATGTAATAAAAGATGATTTTTTAAAATCTAGATTGACTTAAAAAGGGCAAAACTTTATTAAAAAGAAATGAGTTTAGATTGAAAGCGTATTTAAAATGTTTTATCTTAGCTCATTTTGAGATATACAAAAATATATTTTATTATTTATTTAATTATATATATAAATGTATTATATTAATAAAATTATTTTTTATCTTAATTTAAGAAATTAATATTTTAAGCTAAGTATGGGGTGTTAACGTGGCACCTTTTGTTAGCACTTTTTTTTTCATTTTTTTTTTCACTTTTTAAATGTTTTTATTTTTTGGTCTTTATTTTTTATTGAATAAATTTTATGAAAAAAAAACTAATTAAAGTATTTACATTTTTTATTTTTTTAATTAAATAAAATTTTTAATAAAAATATAATTTAAATAAAAAAAATTACCTGTGATAAAACGTGAATATTTTTTTTAGTTGATATAGTCTAAGTAGGGATATAAATGATATATTAATATTCGCAAGCTATTCAAGTTCGATTCGAATAAAACTCGAATTCGGCTCAATTATTATCGAATCGAGCTCAAATAATTCAACTGATCGATCGAGCAGAGTTCGAGCATTCTTATATCCGGCTCAAGTAGCTTATGAGCTTGATCGAGCGTTTATATTTAAATATATTTTTATTATTTTAATTAATAAAATATCTCAAATTTCAGCTTGAGCTCGAGCTTAAATAATTGAGCTTTTATCGAACATAATAATCGAGTTTATTTTTACATGTTAATCGAATCTAACAAAACGAGTTTGAGTAGTTCAATTTTTATCTCGAGTCGAGTTTGAACTAAAATGATAAAATTCAATCGAATTTGAACTAAATTTCGAATCTCAAATTTCAAATCGAATTTAAACTTAAACTTAATATTGTATCAATTCAAATTTAATCGATTACACCTTATATCTCAATCATTTCTAATCCACGGTGATAATGTCAATACTATTCATCAAAAACAAAAAGTATTAATGCGTACTTAGTCTTCCACCTGCCTTTACTCTCCGCAGATTACAGGGCTACGGCAACGATTTGAAATCGGCCGACACCCATAGCTCCTACCTGCTACTTCTTAAAACAATTTTTCCGCTGATAATGTTTCCATTTTTAGATTACAAACCTGCAGTTGATGATTTCTCACAAATAAAGGGTTTTGGTCCTTTAGGATTAGCTTTTATTCACTTGCAAACTCGCGGTTAAAATACAAAGATTGACACTGACTAAAGATGTGAAAGAAAATTTAGACCAATGATTTAAAATATAAAGGGGAGAATATACACATGATAGGACTGCATCAGTTTTCTGTCTTTCGATAGGCTATTTCTTCGTGGAAAAGATCAAGGAATGTGAATTGGTCAATAAGCATGGAAAGAATCTTAATGATCAAATGTACTCGACTACTACAGGTCAGTTTATGAAAACAAAGTCTGAGGATTGGAGGGTATGGAACATCTGATAATCATATTATTTTTTAGTGGAAGTCTTTAGCAAAGCAGATTATGAGTTGGGAGCATGACATTTTCTTGTCCTCCAATTGTACAACATAGTGCTCCTCCACACCAGGGAAAAGAAAAGGGAAAAAGAATAAAGGTTAATCTTCAGTATTGAATCTGAAGCAAAAGAATCAATCGAAATTGGACAGCCTCATCATAGTGGGTTGATAATTCCTTATCTGATTTACACATTTCAAGAAGCTTTTGTTTAACAGCTATAGAAGATGTGACTGACATATTTGCCATTTAAGGTATAGAAAAAAGGGGTGAGTAATATATCATGGGATCTATGTCTAGATTCCATGTTAGATCCTCAACTTCTTGTTCTTTTGAAAAACGTTTTTTGGAAAATGACATACATATCAATACCTGCAATTGTCTTAATATCAGGCAATGAAACTCCCATGACTAGGGAGGTTATTGGGTCTTCATCATGAGATTCCTAACAGGGACCAAGTTCCACCATTGGCACCTGTTGGCCTCTCCCTCCAATTGAAGTTTCCTGTTATCTTGTAAGCATAGATAATTTCCCTTTTCTTCACTCTCACCATCCTTCCTAACCTTTTCTTTCCCTTCAATCAAGTTATCCTATGTGCTTGTTAAGCATAAACCTATAATCAATAAGATATGAAGAAGTCTAACTTGAATAGAAGACAAACCCAAAATTTAACATATATGAGATAATACTAATCTAACCGGACCTCAATTATTATGTGACAAATTTAGAAAGAGTATAAGACAAAAATCATATAACAAAGCCTATACCTTGATACTATATTAAACATCTAAACTAAACTTAATTGATTATAAGTGAAAATTCAACTTGAATATAAGACCCAAGAAACCTAATATTTAACAGATGTGAGAGTTATCTTCCATGCCTACATATCAAGGATCACGTGAACAAGAAAATTTTTGTTGGTTCCGTAAAACAAGAAGAGAACGAACGCGATGTCGATGGAAATGTCCGAGTATGCAAAGATGAATCATAGGCATTGAATTTGAGGGCGGAGGAAATGAAATGACTTGAGTTAGGTCTTTTTGCATTACGAGAGTGGTAGTGTCATAGGCTGTTTGATTTTGTTGCAACAGTTCAATAGATTTAGTGGCTGGAAAAAAAAAACGGAGGAATTACGGAAGACTAGAGGGGGTCACAGTGAACTGCTAGTAATCCACATAATTCAACCATGACTGGGTGGAGAAAACAAGCCCTCCAATAAAGCAAGGGCAAATGAGACAGGAAATTCTACAATGTGAAGATCATATTTGAACTTTAGCAATATTCTCATTGGCACATACAAACAGTGATGTGACATGATAAGTTAAAAAGAGCAAAGAGAACTCCATGGTTAAATTAACTTTTGAAAACAAAGAAACAAGGAAACATGGAAGAGAGAGGAAAATGTACAAGGGGTCAACGATAATGATCAATCAAGCATGAAGCAAATACAAAGAAAAGGGGTAACCAATATCGGGGCCCCCAGATACCGTTTGATGCAACATCCTTGTTACAGTATCATATCACTTAAAGGTTTCTCCAAACTAAAAACATGAAAAGGGAGCTTCTTCTAATCTAGTTTATCTATATCCTATCTTCTTTTTTGAATTTTTCATACAAAAGACCAGTTGATGAACATGAAGCAGATACAGTGAGCATTTTCTTCATCATTTACTACTTTCCAAGCAACTGCTCTCTCATAGGAGACTGGCCTTCCCATGCTTGACAAGCAGATACCACCTTGAAGGCACATAAAACCCTGCTCCACCATAACAGAGAGGAAAGAATAATCAACCATATATCTCAGAAAAGCACAATCGCTTATGATGAAATTTTTTGAGTTGGTGACAACTCTATTCATCCAAATAATCAGATATATCACAAGCTGACAGTTGAGATAGATTTTTTGTAGGAAACTATCATGCAAAGCCAGCCCAAATCCATCTTATTAACTCTTTGACAAAATCCTATGTTGATAAACTCTGATAAATCATCATTGATCAATTCCAAGCAATTAATCATATTGTTCACCTTTTGTATGTTTATTATATTTTTGCATTGCTTTGCTTTAGATTTTTCAGATATCTAATGCATTCAAGTTATTTGTCTCACTTAAAATTAAATTGCCCATTTAATATCCCATTCCCGTGCAACTACCTCTAGATAGTAAATGTGGTTCAACTGATATAAGCTAATCGACACACATTACTATAAATTTTCAATCACCATAGATTCCTTAATGTAAGAAGTTAAATCCCCGCTTGTGTTATATTGCTTATGCACTATGGTAGTAAGACTGAATAATAAATTAAATAATAGATGTGTCTTAAATCTTCACGAACAAGAAAATTTTGAATTTTTTATTCTTTTTTAATTTTTTTATATATTCCATTTATCTATATAATTTTTTTATATGTCATTATTACATTTATCTAGAAAAATATTATACCTGATGCATTACTTGTGGGAACTCTGCAAATAGGGCCTTTTGTCCATTCCCATCAAAAATTTTTTCCAAACTTATGTCCTGAAGTGCTACCAAAGTTGTTTCAAGCATGTCGAGTCCTGCTTGATTGGCAAATGTAAAAACTGGCAGTGCCTGCATATATTGCCAAGAAGGTTTTATTTTATATGATACAAGGTGTAACAAAAATGGAAAGATGAGAAGGCAATAAAAAAAAGGGTAAAGAGAAGGGGAAAGAAAGCTAACAAACTAGCATCAAGAATCTAATTCACAATTAATTCCATGGCAATCACTAAGTTAATTTTCTGTAATTATAGCTAACTAAAGTACACAAGCAGCTAGGAAGAGGGTTAAAAACATTTTGTTACCAAGAAGACAATTTTCAGAATGGAGACGCTAACATATAACTTGACTCAAAATGGGCGTTTGGGAGAAAAGGAAACAAAAATTTCAAGTAAATACCTTCAAAGAGCAGCAGAGAACTGCGTCTATGTGATGCCAAAGCATTTTTAGAATGGATTCACTTCCTTCATGTTTCAGCAGCTCCACCCCCAGATAGCACCTGTAAAGAGATAAACAATCCAAAAATATTGGTTAACATACGTCCAGAATGACATAATTGATATTAACAACTAAGAATTAGGTCCAGAATTCTTGGAATTGGGAAAAATGAGTAAAACGAGATTTGACTGACACACCTATAGCTCTGACAAATCCAACGAGCAAGTGTCTGTGCTTCAGGAGTACCAGGAGGTGTCTGGAAACCAGCATGAGAGCCAAAGGGGGAGGGAGAGAGTGCCAATGCCACTCTTTGAACAGAAGCAATAATACTACGGACATACTGTCGAGCCATGGTTGCCACATTTTCTTGCAGGTGGATCTCATACACAAATTGGAATGCAATTGTCATCACGGATTTTGTGCTCCTACATCGACCAGAATGATCAGCAGTTGCTCTGTTTCTGGTAGCTCCAACTTCAAGAGTAGATGCAAGGTCAAGTGTGCGATTTGGACTGGATGCATCCTACAGTAGGTATAAATTCAATTAGTAAAACTAACATAGATAAAAAGAAAAACAAAAACAAAAAAGATAATGAAAGACAGAATCTTAGATAATTACACAGATGATAAACACTTACCATTCCAGAATCAAGGGGGATGATGCGGAAACCAGAAGGAATAATAGCCGCATTGTCAGAGAATGAGACATCAATAGGGGCAAAGATGAGTTCAGCACAGCTGCCGGCTGCATTCTCATCAACTCCACTACAAAGCTGAGAGATTCATATAACAAGGAAAAACATAAATCACAATAATAGAAGAGTCAAAGAGATTATAATTATTTAATGCAAATGAGAACTAAAAATTGGCCATGCCATAAAATAACATCAGTTGAGAGATTGTTGTTGAAAACTGAAGTACCTGCAAGAGGAAGATATCACCGGGCATGATCATGTCCTCCTGATAGTGGCACATATTTTCAAGCTTAATGACCTCCATGAACTATAACAAAAAAGTGATAGAAATTTTTAGGATATTTTTGCCAATTGATGCCAAGGACTATACTCTAAGTGCCAAAATTCAGTATCAAACTATTTACCTCTTCATGCTCAATTGTGTGAGCCAGTGGAAGAATGACCTGACCCCCAAAACTTCCACCTCGAGACACTGGCAAACTACACGGACCAGCTTTGACAGCAGCAGCAGAGTAAGCATCAATACCACTGTCTGCCCACTCTGATCGATGTTCTCGCAAGAATCTGAGAAGTATTGCTGGAGGCACATTCTACAAATAGAATGAAAGCATAGGTTTATAAAATGAAACACATTTGACAAGATTAATAGCTGAAGAAGCTGAAAAGCTATAAAGTGTAATGTTTCAGTTCTGAAGGGTTTTAAGCACAGCAAGAGTTTTTCATAGTATATTTCTAAAGAGCAAACAACCTACATTCTGGCCTGTTATACTATTCTCATTTCAAACATAAATGAGATCAGGCACTAAACCATCAAGGGAACTGCTTCTGAGGTTTTAACAGCTATATATGCAACTATTTTATCTGTTCAGTGACTCCCCTAAACTAAAGTGCCCCATGTGCGTTAATACATGTTCAGTGTGCCACACCCCCAAAAAAACCAAGATTTCCATCAATACTTTTCATCCTTTCCTAACCACTAATTTTTTCCTCTAATTTTTTTTTTTTTCTGGATGTTAAGATTGCATTTTGTCTTTATTCCACAAGATTTCCATCAATACTTTTCATGATCGCACCAAAGAAATTTTGAAATCATTGACCAAGAAAAAACAATTGAATGCTCATTATATCATGGAATTAGTATATCCATTAATCAAATCTTGAGGCCATGTGATCACAACATTGGGAAGAAAAGACAGTTTTGTTTTATTGTGATTTTGTTTTGTTTCATATCTCTAGATCTGCTGTAATAGACATACTTGAAACACATTTAGAAATTGACCTGCAATAACATGGAAGCTTTGGCACATAGAACCGCATTGCCCATTGAAGGAAATCCATTACTATAGGAAAGATTTATGCCCATCATCTTGCCAGGAGATGAGTTCACAAGGAGGGTAACATCATCAACACCATCACTTTCCAACATAGACCATCCTTCATCAGTAAATCCATTAACAGCCTCATTAAAGCCCCTGGACAGTGGAATATGTTAGATTGCCATCTAGCAAGAATTGATCTACTGCACAAACAATGTGAATTGTGAAGAGTTCAACATACTTGCTCAATTTCTGACTAACCGCTCGTAGAGCTGCAGGTCTTCTCCCCCAACCAGTAACATTTGGCTGAGATATTTCTTGAGAAATCTGCCTCAAATGATGCAAAGCCTGCACAAATGCCAGGTGACATTTAATGTCTTGGTTTAGCACCACACTCTTATTCTCTGCAGCATTCTTAGCACAATACACAATTTGATCTCTAAAAGTGTTTGCAAAGGAGTAAGACATAATAATCCAAAGTATAGATGCAAGGAATAGTCTTACCGCCATAGTTGTCTTCTGCGCAAGTAACGTTGAGGACTCATAAAGGGGCCGCAACACTTCAGGAACACTCCAAGGCTACATACAAGCAAGTAGAAAATTAAAACTGTTCCCTCATGCAGAAAAAATGTCTATACTTCACAATGGAAGTAAGGTGATTTACATACCTCCAAATCCATGTGATCAACGACGTGAATGATGGATCCACCCCCTTCACAAGGTCTAATCAGATAACCACTAGGTAGCATTTCTGCTCTCACAAAATTTGCCGCTGGAGGCATAGTCGGACCATTCTGGGTGTTGTTAAGTGATCTTTCACATACCTAAGCAGCATATAACAATTACAACAATCAGACAACAAAAACTTTCAGACAACATTAAGGCAAAAGAATAGAAAAAGCACCATAGTAAACATACCACAAGACTACCATCCTCCAAAACAGATGTGTAGCGCAGCAACCAAAAGTCACGAGCTGGTGCCAATGTTGTTGGCGCATAGAGCTAAAAGAAGGCAACCAAATTTTAAGATTTTCACTATAAGCAATTGCACCATTAATTCCAGACTTTAGTTGCAAATTAAAAGGAAAAAAAGGGAGCTTACCTGCATATAAAGAAGTTCAATGGTCCCACCATTTCCAGTGGACAACACGTTTATAACATCCAGAGATCGGCAATCACGGCACCATGAAGGCCAATCTTTAAGGATTTCAGCGACCTACAGGAAAGAAAAAAAAAAGCATCAGTCAATTCTTCACAAAATTTGAAGCAACAAATGTCTTCTCACAGAAAGCAAAAACGAACTTACTCTAGTAGGATCTAGTCCCACAAGTCCGCATGCACGTGCTGCCACTCCAGGGCAACCATGAGAAATAGCAACGATTCCAATGGAATCCGGACCAGGCTGCACAGCCAGGAAAGATATTAACAATATGTAAAATTGGCAGGCATTCAGGAATCAAGACAACTATTCATAAAAAAAAGAAAGTTTCAAAACACAAGCTTTTTTGATAATCAGCATATTGATACTGGATTGCCATTTAATTCAAGTTTTTTTTTTGGATAAATTCAAGTTACGCTGCTCTATAAAGGGAAAAAAACAGGAAACTGTTTAAGAATTTCATAGTAAGACAAAGGCATGTTTGAGTACCTATGACAAGATCTGTCTGGATGATGTTTCAAAAGAAAGGTAGCAGCATGCTATCACCTACTTATTGGTTCTCCATTTTCATCTTTATTAGTATTAACTAATTAATTATTAACAATCCACAGAGTTTTCCAAAACAGATCTTTTAAACCAATATGTTTCCCAGAAATTATAAGAATTGATTAAAAATAAAAAACAAATTAACTAAAATGGGAAAAGGGAAAATATTAGTACTCAATAGAGAAAGTGGGGTTGTCCTAGATATTGACATAACAAATATGGGTTTGGGTGTTGCTTAGAAGATTAGCAAGATTTTTGTACTTTATTATAGATATTCTCGATAATGACAAAGAATAATGGAGTAAAGATAATGACAGGAGAGAGAGAGAGAGCAGTAACCTTCATCCCAGGCATTTGGACCCACTCCACAGCAGTTCCAGTAGCCTTTGAAAGAAACTCTGTTAAAGTTTCCTCTGCAATGGACAAAAGTCTAGAAAGCATACAAAGCACATAAGGCGCATAAGTATACAGCAATGAACAAAGGTTAATTTTATAGAGAAACGGGGAAAGAAAGGGACATAACAATTGGAGTGAAACGGCAAATATTCCACTAACCCTGCAGGGCTGGCATCCCTTGGAGGATGTTGAGGAGTCAAATGGTGTTGGCCACTCGTCACCACTGATTCACAGCTTGTATCTGTGGTGGCTACGGTCGCCTGCAATACAAAAACCAGTGCAATTAACTCCAATTCCCATAATAGATACTTAATTAAAGTAATACTAATAATTAAAAGCAAATCAAATACTTACAAGGAAAGGGTTCATATTATGTGTTTTGAATTAAGATGAGGTTAATGATTTGATTTGTTAAAATCTTTTTTTTCTGTTATAAGAAATGAAACGTCAAAGGGAAGATCAAGTTTCTTACATTATGAGTATGTTGGCGGAAATAGCTATTTTCATAAACAAGGTGTGAAACTTGCTTTTGTAACCTATCATTCTCCTCCATTAACAGTTTATTCATAGCTGTCAACTTCCTGTTCACAGCTTGGAGGCGAGTCGCCTCTTTCCGTTGTTTTTCTCTACATCTGTCTCAAAGAAAAATAAGATTCAAAAATCCCCAAGTCAAATCGCATAAAATCATCTAAAAAAGAAGTTACAATTGCTAGTATATTAGAAGTCAAGAGTTCTTTCGGCTGACTGAATTACGTACTATATAAATATTTGGAAGATGAAATATTAAAGTTTTGAGTTATGTTATGTACCTGCGATTCTGGAACCAAACTTTGATCTGTTTGGGCTCGATGTTGGAGAGAATGGGACACTCACGAATGAGCTGTTGGCGACGCATGGAGCTAGGCTTAGGGCAGTCATGGTAGAGGCGTTCTAAAGCTTCTACTTGCTCGGGCGTGTACCTCACATACTTGCCATTATCCATTGCTATCTTGTTCCCTTCTTTGCAGGATGAGGTCACCGCCATCATCACGTCTATTATCATATCAAATTAAACCAAGCCTTCATTTAAAAAACATACTTAAATAGATATAGTAGTAAAAAAACTCATGAACAAAGATTAATTATACCGTTCTATTTT
The DNA here is from genome assembly GCF_002303985.1 of Durio zibethinus. The sequence continues at coordinate 10,989,175 of NW_019167882.1, read as the reverse complement.
TGGGGAACTTTGAAAACACAAACGGATCACCGGCGAGACCTCAAAAACCCATTCAAATTCTCAAAAAGAACAACTTCCGTTTTCCTTCTATGGCAAACTCTTTGCTTTGGGCTTAGCTTCGTGTGTTTTGCTGGGATTCTCTAGAAATGAAGGAAGATTTTTCTTTAGCAAAACCTCAGGAACATGTTCAAAAGATCAGAATCAGCAGCCGCTGTTGTTGATGAACAAAACAATGAAAGAAGGAGAGAGGTTTCTTTCTCGATTTCTGGGCTGTGGTGTTATATATGAAGATAGTTTTTTTTAGGAAAATAGAGAGAGAGAGAGAGAGAGAGAGAGAGAGAGAGAGAGACAGGGATTGATTTGATTCGATATTGGGATTGGCTTAGGAGGAGAAAATGGGTGGGATGGTGTGGTGTTAAAAGGAAAAGACTGAAAGGAAGAGAGACCCCTTAATACCAGACAGAACAGAATATAAGACTTCGTTTTTGTTTTCACATCATAATAATACTAGTATTTTACTACCTTTTTCCTGTTACTTCTGCTACTATAAGCATTAGCTGCTTTCCTTTCTTTTCTTTTCTTTTCGTTTCTTTTCTTTTTGTCTTTGGTTTTCTTCTCCCCCTTCAAACTTAAAACTTAAAAGCACTCGTTGGTGTGGCCAAATATGACAATAACTATAGTATATTGGCAGATGAACTGGATAGGATCCATACTCTCAGTTTCAACGCGTGTTCTTCCATATCTTCTTTTTTTGACGAAATTGCCCTCCTTGTTTCTTTGATCTAGTGCATGTATACTTAATTAAGATTATTATTATTATTAAAAGAAAGTTTTACTTAAATAAAAGAAGCCAATAATCGCTTGATCAAGTGATTAAAAAAATTATAAAATATGTAAAATTTTGAATCAAATTCAAACAACTTGAATCCACTTTTAATATAAAAAGTCAAATAAAATAATCATATAATTTTTTCCAGTTACAAATTTAACATTGTCTTGCATGGATTATATTATATATTAAATAAAATGAAAGTATTTGAACTTAAAATTTTTATTTTTGAATAAGTAGAGGTTATAATAAAGTTATAAATATAATGTGAGGATTTTGAAAAAAAAAAAAAAAAAAGAAGACAAAGATCAAAAAGGAAGGAATGGATGCATGGGTTGTGAATAAAGAGGAAAAAAATTATGAAGGTGTTTGCATGCTGCCTCCATTTCTTATAACAGATCACCACCTTTCCTTTCCCGTAATCATCATCTTAACTCCCTTATATTGTGACATAATCAAATATATGCCTCAATCTTTTTCCTTGGATGCTATCCAAAAGATTACCCACCATAATTTTCAAAGCTATCATTTATAAAAACATATCTCCTTCATCATCATCTCTCCTACCTAATTTCCAAAAATAAAGGAGAAAAAAAAAGAAAAGAACTAGGAAAATATTAATATATACTGCAATTAGAAGGGTAAATGTTTAGGCTAATTTCAATTGTTTTCAAGCTTTTCATACCAAGTGCTTGGCACTAGTTTTATATCCGTACGATACACAAATATATAATTATATATATAATTCAATTATAAACAATATAACTAATAAATTTTATATAAAAGATAAAAAATTTTAATGTAAAATAATAAAAATATAAAAATATTGTAGATCAATATGTTTCTATATAATATAAAGAAAAATACTTTGTATCATATCTCATCTAATAATAATATTTATACAAAATTAAATAATATTTGACTCTAAACCATAGAAATTTATTCTACTTAAAATCAATTTCTTGTGGAAACGTTTGCTTGGTGTTGCCCCTTACTTTGGTGCAAAACATCTAGAACTCACAGTAACAACAGTAAACCCTTAGCTAGGTGGTATCCATCCTTACATTATGTTAACAAATATTAAATTAGTTCAAATTGAATTTGCATTCTTTAACAATTTGGATTGAAATCGTATATTACATATTAAACATAGATAAAACTGTAAATGAAAGGTAAATAGAAGAGCAAAGTCTTGTGACAAATTCTAGCACACTCCAAACTTAACTAAAAAATTTTATATTATTCACATCCATTATTAGTTATAAAGAAAAATATGATAAAATCTCCAAGGACTAAAAATTAAAAAGAGATAAAACATATGAAATTATTCCATTCAAAAGTTTTTTTTTTTTTTTAAAAGCTAATATTGAAAATGAATAGATAAATAAAGTATGAACATGTATAAAAAATGGATAAAAAGAGAAATAAAATCAACTAACAAACATGATAAAGATAAAAAGTTTATGAACATAAAAACCATGCAATTCGGTGATAAAAATTTTCTTCATCATAAAGAAATCAATACATTTGAAGGGTTTTGAAGAGTAACCTCTTAGTACTCTTAGCATACAAGATTCTCTATTTATAATAAAAATTTGAGAGATTTTTATAAATTAAGAGTAATTTAAGCAAAAAGTTACAATGGGTTATTAATTATTTATGTAATATATTTTTTATTTTGAAGTCTACACATAATATTTTGAAAAATTATTCTAAGACAATAAATTATATCAATTGTAATTAATACTTATATAGAAAGAAATATGAAAATATGTTTCCAAGTAATTAGGCTTTTGTTTTAGGTTTGAATTTTTAGCATCATATGCCTTATATATTCATTTAGGTTAATAATAAATACATAAATTATTTCTTAATTAAATACTAAAATCACGGTCATTAAATAGTTAATGCGTTCAAAGCAAATTTCTTATTTATAGTATACATGTTTGATGTTTAAAATTAAGAATTGAATTTGGTTGAAAATGATTTAAGATAATTTAATCGTAACACATTTATAAAAGGCGAGAGTATTGGATAATTTAGCCAAATAAATATCTTTTAAATTAATAAAATGTATATGAAGTGAAATCGAAATAATTTAATACAATGACAATTGTTCAAAATAATCTACATGTCAAAAAACTAAATTATCCACATTGGACTTTTTTTTTACCAAAAATTTTTGTTTATATATATATATATATATATATATAATGAGATGCATAGTTTATTATTTGCAACCCATATACATAAAATATAATGTCATGTTTAGTATACAAAATTATGATATGATATGATAAGATAATATTATGAATATAATTAAATTAAATAACATTATCTTATTTGATATTTGATGTATGGAATGATTATGATATGATAATTTATTTATTTATCAAAATTATCATTCCTCAAAGTTTTATATAATTTAAATTATTGATATAATTTTTAAGGGTATAATTAAACATATAAGTTTAATTCTATGGATTAAAAATAATCCTCTTCACTTGATGAAGATTGAATAATCATATGCCAAGAGGATATAAATCCTCCTTACAATCTCTATCTCTCTTTTTATATACAAATCAAACATGATATAGGATGATTAACATCATATCCTATCAATAATCTTATACATCAAACATGACATAACATTATAATATATGATTGATTTTATAATAAAAACAAAAATACAATATTATAATGTATCATTAATCTTATATAAACATATAAAATCATTATATTATTTATATATATTTATACCTGAATAACATCTATTACTCTGTTAAATATCATATTTAATCAAATATGAGTATATTAAATAATTGATTAAGGTATCAATATTGACCATAATTCTTTAATCATTAAAAAAATGTTTAATGACTGTAATTATACTATTTATTAATTCTTTGAATCATTAAGAAATTTGTTGATTATAATGTATCATTGGTTTAGATTTGATTTATAATTTTGGATATTTTATTGAAATAAAAAGTAAGTCAATTAAAAATTTAAAAGAAAATAAATATAATTAATGTATTAAAATATTTTAAAATTTTAATAAAATCAAATCAATTTAAAAAAAATAAATATGAATAAATATAATTAATATAAGATACGTGACGATTAATAAAGATCGTTCACATGTCAATATTATAAGCTATCCACATTAGACATTTTTTTTGCCAAAAATTTTAATTTTTATATATTTATATAAGATATATATTTTCTAACTAGTATGAGGAAAAAAAAAATCCCATCTTTGAATCTTTACATTTGATACATGTTGATTATTTTAAAGATGAATCGAATCTAACTATTAAATTTTCAAATACAAATTTTTATTTTATAGTTTATATATGAAGAATGAATTTATACTAAATTTGAATTAAATATGTAATTTAATTAATTCACACAAATATTATTAAAAATTTATATTTACAAAATTTAAAATTTTAATTTCAATATTTAAAAAAATTTCTCCTTTATCTAGAATAAGATCTCTTTTAAATGAAAAAAATTACATTAAAAATGTGTGTACACTAAATTAATTTCCAAACGCAAAAAATATGTATGAAAATGATCATACGAAAAGTCTTTGACGGCAAGGGAATAGCTATGTCTTTTCAACAAAAGAAAAAAAAAGTTGAATTTAAGACAACAAGTTTCAAAGTTACACATTTTTGTGATACTATCGATCTCTTTCTAAGAAACGAGTCAATGCCATTTAAGAGAAATTGCCAAGTCAATGAAAGGTCATCTCAACAATCACCATTTCAAAACCCCTTCTCCTCTCGTCTCCATCAACACCAGCCACATCAAATTAATATTTGAAGGGGAAATGAAAATCTAAGGCTTCCAAATGTTTAAGCAATTGGTTAAAAATCAAGCAATGGCAGACCAACTTAAGTGCATGGTGTTTGATTCTTCCACTTCCTGCATCCTTAATTAGACTTTAGTCCGCCTTTATTATTAATTTAATTAATTTTAATTTTTTTACATTACTTAGAGCTGGCAATTAAGTAAGATAAATAATTTCAACTTAGATTATTTCATATTTGAATTTTTTTAAATTAAATATTTAGATTATTTAAATTCAAACCATATCAAATCTATAATTTTTATTTTTAAAATAAAATAATTTAATATTAAATTTAAAATAGTTTGGATTCGAATTAATTAGATTTTAATTTATTAATATTTTCTTTCATTTAAAATTAAATCGAATTTGGATTTTAAAATTGTATGGGTTGATTTTTTTATTTTAATCAATTTTGTTTGTTAATAATTTTTTTACAATTATATGAAAAAATCTTAGTGTACCCCAATTATTGGTTAACCTAACTCCTAATCTAAGCTTGAAAGATTAGGTGGAATTGGACATCAGTGGCTTAACACAAAAGAAGAAACAAAAAAAGGTTATATCATGCTGTTTAGTGGTAAAATTTTTAATGTTTTAATCCATTTTTTTACAATTTGTCAACGGCTTAAAAAAAAGAAAATCAAAAAATCAAAAAGAAGGAAGGGGGCTGGTAAAAGAGCTAACAGCATAACATACCCCGCCACTCGCGCTTGTTACACTGAAAACGGTGCCACTAAGAAGAAAAATTTTTAAATTCTTACCTTTTTTTTTGAAATTTTAGAACAGCGAATGGAAGATTGACAAGTGGCCCACAAGCGATTGTAACGTGAGGTTGACGCCAGCAGACCATATCCTGAGGTGTGGTCCACACGTGGGGACCCATGGTGTGGCCCCCGCAAGCGTGAAGAGTCCCCTTCCTTTATAACGTGCTCCTTACCAGCCAACCCAGGTGTACATTTTTTTTTTCCTTATTTTAAACCGTTTTACCTTAATAACATCTTATGCTTTTTCCTCACGCGCTGCTTAATGAGAGCAAAACTCATGCGAAGTGAGCAATTGAAGTGGTAGAAATGGCACAAAAACAATTTTGTAGTTTTTTTTTTTTTGAGTTAATATTTAATATGATCGTTGAATTATATTATTTTTAATAATTTAATATTTATAAAAATTTATGATTAGATATCTAAATTTTATTTGTGTCAACATTTTAATCATTGATTAATATTATTAATCAAAATATTGAATTGATAAATATTTATTAATAAAATATTATATTTTATGATATTATTAGATTTTTTTATCAAATAAATTTATTGATAATAGAATTAGTGAGTGAGGAAAAATGCTTGATGAAAACGAATTTCAATTTTTATATTTCTAATTGTAAGTTTAAGTAAAAAAGAATTTTTTAACTTTTGTAAACTTCAATTTGTATAATGTAGCATTAAGAGCGCAGATTAATCTCTACTTACAAAGGTGAAAAAAATCCACTTTTTGGTATGCTTTTATTCATGCAATTAAACAATGTTAGACAAATACCATTCATAGTAAAATTTAGATAACATTTTCATATAATTTTTTATAAATTGTTCTATAAAATTAAATTTTTAAGTATTTAAAGTTGTTGACTATAAAAAATACTGCAAAAGGATGTAAGAAAATGGTCTAGAAAACCTCGTCTATTTTTGTTTAAAGAAAAAGCTCTTATGATTTGTAAAAATTAAGCACCATTATTGTTATGTCACTTCATATGAAATTATTTTGTAAAAGTTTAATCTCGTATTAATCATTTTTCTCATTAATTAAGCCAAATATTTTGGGCTAGTAATCAAGCTTTTTGTATCCGGCAGTACCATCAACCCAAAGGATCGCTTGGCTTGAGTAATAATTTTTTTTTTCCTCAAAAAAGGGTCCACTAAGGTGTGTCAATAAGCAGGGGAGCATGGTTCGGTGGGGGAAAGGGAACCACTAAAAATAGTACGCGTGTCGCTATCTTTCGGCCTGTCAGAGATGGGCGCCAATAAAAAAAGATAAAGACATTCTCTCTCCGGTTGGGAAGCGTGACTTTGCGTTTCGTCAACGTAACGGACCTTTTTCACACACTCCCTTGCCTTCCCTTTCTTCTCCTTCGCTGCGACACCACCATGTCCCTGTGTCTCCCTCGCTTACCCTGCCCTCCAACTCTTCAAAACTCGGTTATAAAACAAGATTAAATAAAATTTAAAACGTGACCCCTTATTTTAAAAACCTTATTCAACATTGTTATATTTACTAGTGACAAAATCGAAATTGATATTAAAACATCTCTCAATTAAGTAATATTATTTGGTCCCCCAAATTCCCATCATGAAATTAAGATTTGAATCCTATAAATTTAGTCTTTGTAAATGACATTGTAGTTCACAAAATGAGTGAACAATTATCAAGAACAAGCATGTAATTTTTGTTTGATAAAAAGAAGAAACGTGTAATTTAAATATCATAAACTTATGTATTGTTAATCCTATACTATATAGATATATATATATATCATTATGAAAAAAATAGAGAGTTGAGAATTGAGATAGCAATATTTGAGGTGAATAAAAAATGGGTGTTAAAAGGAATTTTGCATCATGTGAGTCACAAAACAAAGGAGATTGCACCAAAATTTAGACGTAATTTCATAACGTGGCATCTTTAAACTTTGTGAAGAAGCAAAGATGAGGCACGCCGAGCACAAGTAAATTGGGGAGTGTAGGAAGTGACAGTGGGACGTCCTGAGCGTGGGCCGACAGCCGAATGGAGGGGCCCACACAACGGCACGGAAATAGAGGATTGGGCCCACCTCGCCCATCTGCTTCATAATGATTTGCTACTCTCAATTTACCTTATGTTTACCTTTTTCTTTTGCTAAATTATTTTATCATTAAAATGGAGAATAGTCGGCGGCGGCAGTTTTTCAGAGTTGCATATCTCGATGTTTATTTATAATTTATAAGTGATCAAGCTATCGGGGCCAATCAGTGACGGGCTTTTCCGAAGATTTTTTTTTTAAGTACTTAAGTACTACGAGTCTCAGGCAGCTCTCTTTTCGTTCTGTCAATCTAAATCCGACCGAATCCATATTACTGAAGGGGGAGAGCCCATGAAAGTATGTACTCTACTCACCGCACCCAATGAGCAAGGTTGCAAGCCCATCAACGCGACCCGTACACATATACGTACATTATATATATATATATATATATGGATTCTTTGTTGCGGCTAATGTCAAAGATTGGAGCTCAAGTTTCATCAGCGTTTTATCCGTTAACAAGAAACTAAGAAAAAAATTTCTGTAATGCAGAATTATTTCGGCCGTTGTTACATGAACAATACCTTCAGCATGCAGCACATTTCATAGGCCACATTCCCCTCTAACGTTTACATTTAATAATAGTGTCAATAACAAAATTCAGCAATCAATTACATGACATAAAAAGTGAACTAACAGGAATGTTGACCTCCACTTCGTAGTTATCCAGGAAGCTTTGGTTTATTTTCTATTGTGGCTGCAGTAGCTTCTACTTCTCTATAGCTGTATGAATGAATATATGGTGTACATCCAGGAAGTGGGAATCACAAATTGAAGTCCGTAACTGCCAGGAATAGCATACATGAATCGACTATTTTCCATTTACGTATTCAAGAAGATGCCAATCAAACTCAAAATGGCGACAAAGAAGTCTTTGCAACACAAACAATCCAAAAATAAATGATTCGATCCAAATCAATGTTACATGGAATAAGAAACATAATAGGTGAAGAATAAGACGTTGAAAATCAGGGCGGAGCTTAATGGGATGAGTGGGACTTGAGCCTCGATTGAGGCCAAAGAAATTATGAAATCTTATATCTTAGATAAAGTCTAAAAAACTCATATTGATTTAGTTTATTTGTTGTTGAGACTAGCATTGATTTTATTAATTATCTATTACTATCACAATAGATAAAACTTTTTCAGTAATAAATATTTTGAAAACTGGTTTGTGTATTAAACGAGAGATCAATAATTAAATGATAATTTAATTATGTATATTAAAAAAGAATTGTTCAAAAATGTTGATAACAAAACTATTGTGCAACATTTTCACACTATGAAATTACGTCAATAACAATTATAAATTTTTTAACAATTATGACTAGATTTGGCAATTTTAGTTTTTTTTTTTATTATTGCTATCATTATTGTTGTTGTTATCTTGTTTTTTATAATTTGGTATATTTGAACTAAGCCCCATAAAATAAAAACTTTGGTTTCGTCATTGGTTGTATATATTATCAAAGAAATTATTTTTAAAGTATATTGAAGTAAAATATTATTTTATAATCATGTAATAAGCATATGTGTTGAAAAATATATGTTTGGAATTGTTAAAATAAGTTTTTGGATGAAAAATAAAATGGGGTGTTGAATGCTCTTTAATAGGAGTCAACTGTCTTGTGCCAAAATATATTCTGTTGAATCTTTGCTTTTGGGAGTAATTGGATGCCCTGAGAGGCGAGTCAAATGCCCATTTTGGGCATCCGAATGCGTTTCTTGGAAGTTCAAAAAACGTCTGTTGGATATGACCAGTCATCCTTAAAGATATGATTCTTCATCCAGTAGGTGTCTATTAGTGAAAAGATGTTTCTAACACCGGATGAGACTTATAAATACTTCCACAAATATTCATTTTCACTTAACTTTTTCATTCTTTCAAAGCAAAAATCATATTTCCTCTCCTTCACTTTATTTTTGCGTTCATGATTTATGTGAGTTAAAAAAAAAAAAAGATTTGAAGTGCAATAAAATTCTTCAATTTAGACATTTTATCCTTGAAATAAGATTACCAAGAATCCATTTACACCATAGTGAGAAAGCTATTATCCATGGTTTTCTGTAATGTAGACACCGGATTTTGTTCGGGTCTACTTTTTTAATAATAATAATAATTTTTTAAAATAATAATAATAATATTGATTTAATTATAATTAAAAAAATTAATTAATTTAAAAAAAAAGAAGAAAGAAAGACAAACAAAAAAATTCAAACAGAAAAAGAAACAAAATGGAAAAGGCTGGTGCCAGCGGGTGTCGTGCACGGCACCGCTGGCCACCCATGCCCTGCCAAGCTACCCCAGCCATCATGTCAACCCCTCGTCTAGTCCCTTCACTCCATCAACACACGTTACCACCATTTCTAACCTTATAAAATACTCGATCTCCTTTTTCTGAAACACTCGAAAATCCCCTCACAAGAACACCAAAAAACACGCACCCCTACCAACAACCTCTTGACGAAAAAAAAAAACCCAAACAACCCCCCAAATAACCAAACAGAAAAACAAACAAATCTACAAAAATAAATCACATAAAATAGAAATCACAGTCCTCGTCAAATCGACGAGGAACACAGCGCTAAAGAGATACCTGCAACAAAAAAAGAAAAGTCATTAGTTTGAGTTTTTTTTTTTTTTTAAAAAGAGAAAGAAGAACAGAAAAATTTGAACCCCGATCTTCATCGATCGGGGTCGTTTCCGAAGAAGAGGAGATCAGATATGGAAAGATTGCGTCGAAAGGAGCTTCTAAGAGGATTTCAAAATTTTCGACCACTGATGACCACCACCGACGGTGGACTAGTGGATGACGAAAGCACCGGACTTCTTCCCAGAGCTCTTTCTCTCCTTTTTTTTTCTCAAAAATAGAAAAATAAACTAAAAAAAAAAGGGTTGACTTTTATAAAGAAAACATAAAAGCAAACGACGTCGTTTTGAGCATAGGGCCAAAACGACATTGTTTCAAGCATAAGAGGATCTGCGCGTGGATTGAACCCAACCTGAGATCTGCACAAATCGACTCGCCAACTTGCCTCAGCCACCCTCCAATCGGTTCGGATGAAGCGTCAATGAAACGGTTGAATCGGTCCGAACCGCTGGATCGCTCGAATCGCTGATTGAACTGTCGAACCAATCCAGACCAACGTTGACCGAACTGTTGATCGATCTGGTTCAGGTAAAAAATTTTTTTTTTTTGAATTTTCTATTTTTTTATATACATTATTATTTTTGTTATTTTAGGTATTTTTATATATTTATGCATGATAAGTTCTTAAATTTGTTAGGATAAATTTTTAATTATTTTAATAATAATAACAGAAATGAAAGTAAGTAAGATAATAATTAAAAATATATATTAAAAATGCTTAAGATAATAATAATAATAATAGAATAATTATTATTATTTTTTCTACCTAGATGTTGGAGGGAATAAAAAATATTTTTCTAAAGAAATAATTTCACCTAGATGTTAGGGAATTATTATTAATAAATTTTCATAAAAAAAATATAAAAAATTTTAATTAGTTTTCAAAAATCATAAAAATCGAACTTGCTTCAAAAATCCGCCTAGATGTTGGAGATTTTTAGAGATGTACGTATTTTTTCTTAAAAACGAAACCTTAAACACTAATTCTTAATTTTCAAAATCTTGGGTTTCTAAAACCCTTAAAATCCAAAATCCAAAATCCAAAATCCTAAAATTCGAAACTCTTAAAAATCCAAAATTCCTTAAATCCAAACCCTTAAAATTTGAAACCCTTAAAATTCAAAACCTCCCAAAATCTGAAATCCTAAACCTTTAAACTTTCAAATCCAAACCTCTTAAAATCCAAACCCTTAAATCAAAACCCCAAACCTCAAATTTTGAAACCGAAACCTTAAAATCTTCAAACTCTAAAATCAAAACCTTAAACCTTCCATACCTTAAAACCAAACCCTAAAACCCTTAAAACTTAAATCCAAACCCTTAAAATCTGAATCTTCAGAATCTTGAAACCTTAATCTTTAAAACCACTACTCAAGCCCTTACTTAAAACATCCTAAAAATCCTAAGGACACGTGTGAAAATCCCATTTGAAGCAATTTGTTCCTGAATGCTACCTAGATGATGGGGTATTTAAGAAATTTTACTTCGTTAAGTCTTTTCACACGATTTCTTAATTCACATTAATAATAAGATTAATAAATAAAAAGTATAATAGTAAATTGAAATCTTAAATATAAACAGTCGCACCTAAGCTCTGCCTAGATGTTGGAGAGTCGTGATGGTCTCATTATACTTAATAACCCGACTTTTAAATTGCATTTCATTTTACATGACATTCATTAGCATATATACGTTAATGTGTTATCATCGATAATTATCAGTATTATTCTCTCTTTAATTTACTGTTTGATGATAAAATTTTTACAATAAAAAAAGAATAATACGTTTTAAAAAAATTATGATATTACAAAATAAAATAAAAATAACATTCTGAAAGAAATAATTCTTGGTACTTTACCTAGATGTTGGAGAGTTACTAATAATTATTTTTTTATAAAGATTGTTATTCCATTTTAAGGATTATTGTGTTAAATCTTAAATGAAAAGAGTTATTTTAAATTCTACCTAGATGTTGGAGAATTTTAAGATAATTTTTTAACTTAAAGAATTTTTCAATATTTCTAAATAAAAATTTTTTAGCAAAATTTTACTTTGCCAAATGAAGGGAATTATTGTTAAATTACAAATTGAAACCATTTTTATCCAACACTGAAAATAGCGTGTAATTAAATGGTACCAATTTATGAGCGTTGTGGGGGTGCTAATCCTTCCCCACACGTAACGACTCTCGGACCTAACCTGGTTTTTCGTAGATCAAATTTTATCTTTTTGATAAATTTTAAACTCGCTTTTATAGTTTTCATTAAAAAGATAAACTTTTGGGTGGCCAATCACACCCTAACAAAGATTGGTGGTGACTCTCTTTTTTATTTCTCTCATTTTAAAACTCATTTACGTTTGGCGGTCCCAAAATTGTTACGACAACTTGACGACTCCACTGGGGACTTTAATTTAAGAGTCAAGCCAAAACTTTTAATTACATACTATTAAAAATTGTTGGATTTAATTGGTTTTATTTGGCATTTCATTTAATCTCCTTTATTTTGATTTTTCAAAAAAATATGCGTTAATGAATAAGATAAATTGTATGTTAGTTGTTATTTTATTTTAATTTTGTGTTTATGGTATTTTGATTAATACATTGTTTTGCACACACTTTGCATATTCGTGCATGAGCTCTAGACTCGAGCTCTATCCCTTTTAGGAGGAAGCGAAGTAGTTACGCTCTCGTGAGGTGATAACCTCTACATTTGCTAGTGAAACATTTTCACTCAAATTGAACCCATTCCATTAGTAGCTTGTAATGGGTGAGGATCGGTGAGCCTTACTAGTCTATAACAGACGATGATGTGAGGAATAGTCTGAGAACCTTTAGACACGTAAATCTTAACTCGACATATAGTGAGCCGTAAGGTCCTACTCTAGGATAGAGCCATGCTGTCTTTTTTTCGAGAAAATTACCTAAATTAGGATACTATGCATATTCTGTTATGGCGCATGTTATATTTGTTCATTCATTTACTCATTTTTATTTATTTATTTTATTTACATTATTAATTTGTTTAATTCTTTTGTTATCTTCAATCTTGTTGCATGCATCATATAGGTACCATATTTCTAGAGGGTATTGTTTTGGATTGATCTTCGATAAGAAAAACTTTTAGAAAACCTAAAAAGATATCATTTGTGTGTAAGAGCTATTTAGAGGTCAAGAGTCGTTCAAAAATACTTAGGGGAAAGAAAGAGATTGCTTGATAAATGATCACATATCGGTGCTACCACAGTCAGTGCATATGGATTTCAGTCAGAATAAAATATCAAAATTGAAAACTATTTAAAAACAGTGGAAAACAGAGAAAAAAGAATCTTTTTCCAAGAAATACGAGGATGTGGCACTGCTTATGTCAGTGAAGATTGATGAATAGCTAATGAGAGCCGTAATATAATTTTGAGATCCATCTTATCGATGCTTTATATTCAACCAAAAAGACTTAGTCCCCACGATCGAAGAATATTTTTTTTTACTCTGGATAAAGTATACCAATCAATATAAGATCTATTGAAAAGAGCATAAGACTATCGGATATAAAAAAAAGTTTGTCAAGATAATACAAGTAGAGGGTGAAAAGATAGATCAGCACAAGAAGGAAAAGAACGAAGTTGATACCATTCCATCAGTTTTTCTGCTCGAGTACATAAAGAAGTATATTGAAACTGATCAGGGATTGGATGTGTTTGCTTTGGCTATGTATGAATTGATGATATTTCTTAAGGTGTTAGGACATATAGAAGCATCAGTGATTGACTTTTTTGAGCAATTAGATAAAGAAATAAATCTTTCACCAACTATTTTGGCAGAGACTATTAAATCACTTAATTTTTATCGAAAAAAGGGTGAATGATGATTTATAAGGTATGTTCAATTACTTTTTATCTGGCTCAGAAGTTATTTTTGAGGAAAAAAAAGACATTATTTCGACCATTCTTCGTTCATTTCAGTCTTATCAAAGAGTTTATTGCTAAAGAATAGAGAAAAGATTGGAAAAAAAAGTCAGTGGTTGGCATTCTTTCTGAAGCTCACTAGTGAGGATGTATCATGAAGGGCACCATGGATGCTTCTGATGGCCATCTTGTATAATTGTAGAGATGAGTCATGGGTACCTTTGTTAGGAATATGAGGGGCAGTGAATTATGCATCCCTTATAGTTCAAAGACAATATGACTCACGACAGTTTATCCCTATGACTCATAGACTCAGTTCACTCGAGTTCGATTATGGGACACCCGATTACGTGAAAAGGGTTCATGAAATCATCAATGTATGGAAGCAAGTCAACCGAATGAGTCCAGCTAGATTTACAGATAATGTTACAGAAGGTTACCTTGCTTGAAAGATGAAAAGGGTTAACAAAATTAGGCCTATACCAGTTGATGTTTTAGAAAAGTTATCAGCTCCTATTTCAGTATCGATATTATCAACTTTTAAGATTATCCAACGAGAGTTTGAGATTGAAAATAAAAGGTTAGAGAAAGAAAAGATGGCTATGATGGATCAAATTAACCAATTGAGATATGATTTAATGATGAAAGATGATACAGTATAAAAATTGACCAAAAAATGAAAAGTATTTAAAAAAATATCTGTAAAATCTACATCAAAAAAATAAGAAATTAAAGTTGGATAGTAAACCTTTGAAAGGATCCAAGAAGGATGTAGAAGAACTACGAGATACGATAGAGTATTGGAAGAATAGAGTTTGAAAGAACAAAAAATGATCTCTGCACTCACCAAAGAATAACATGAATGGAAAGAAAAACTTTCAAGAGTTTCAGAAAAGGTAAGAAGGCACCAAAGAGAAAGTGAGAAGCTAAAAGTTGAACTAAGGAGGGAACAAAACAAGAACTCTGATTTGCAAAGTGAAAAAAAAAATCTTAGAGCATGAATTAATGAGCTTGGAGTTCAATTGACAAGCAATCAGAGTCACATAGAAAAGATTTTGATTGAGTGGCCAGAGAGAAAAGATTATTGGGCTCGCACTTGCAATATGGAGGTGGATGCTAGAGAGATGTGGATAGTGAAAAGTTTAGAAAGATAGCAATACATCGAACATCTGACTACTCAAATCTACAAGGCTGTTCGAAAAGCAAGCAATATGGTTGAAAAGGTGAAAGCACTAAAATAGGAGATTGTACCAATCCAAGGCCACAGTCAAAGATTATTGTATTTTTTATATGAAGCTAGTGAGCAATATGCTCAAATCAAATGTTTTTATGGCTTTAATACAAGAATGATCGGATGATGTATAAAGACTTTCATGGTTAATGAAAGTCTCTTTTTATTTTGATCGATCCAAGACAATGCCCCAATTTGCATTTCATTCATTTCATGCATGCATTTTCATAAATGTAAATATTAACAACAATATCAATGACATTATATCATGCGATCTAATTCATGGTTAATAAACTAAGGTTCAAGGATAGCAAAGTCGAGGAATCAAAATCAGTCAATTTTGCATAGATATAATACTCGTTCTCAAACTTAAGCCATAAAAAAAAAATATATAGCCAGATTTAAAAGGGTCGAAAGGGCACATAAAGAGATGCGAGAAAGGGTGATGGAAATACAACAAAGCATCGAAGCACAAATGGCTAAATTAAGACAACTGTTGCTTAGTTCAATAAAAGGAAAATGAGTTGCTGGCACGTCAAAGACAGGGGATGAGGTCAACATGAAAGAGCCATTATACCCTCCGGGATTCACTCCGTCTCAGTTCAGATTCAAGTTCCTCGAGGTATATACATATAACCACCAAGTGCACAGTCATACCCTTATGTCAATCATTCTGCAAGTCAGCAACCGACCCACTTGAATACTAATTCAGGACCCATCTTAGTCGATCCCATCATGGTATCGAATCTTGATGACTCTGTTGAACAAGAAAAGTCTCATGAAATGTCAAAACCTGTTATAAATTTAGAAATTAAAAACAAGTATGACCAACTTGAGAAGAGGCTCAAAGCGGTTAAAGTTAATGACATTTATGGGGTTGTTGATGCCAATGAGCTGAGCCTGGTGCCTGACTTGGTTATCCTACCAAAATTTAAGATCCCAGATTTTGAAAAATACGATAGAACAAAGTATCTTTTCGCTCATATTACCATGTTTTGTAAAAAGATAATGGGTCATACCTATAATGACAAACTATTGATACATTATTTTCAAGACAGTTTGACTAGTTTAGTAACAAAATGGTACGTGCAGTTAGATCGAAATAAGATCCATTCGTGGAAAGACTTAGCTAAATTTTTCTTGCTTAATATAAACATGTCTTGGATACAACCTTAGATAGGCTGTCATTACAAAATATGGAGAAAAAATCAATGAAAACCTTTAAAGAATATGTGCATCGATAAAGAAATACGACAACCCAAGTCCAACCATCACTGATTAAAAAAAAAGATAATTATACTATTTGTCAATAAGCTGAAAGCTCCATACTATGATAGATTGGTGGGAAATACCACGAAAAACTTCTCTGACATGGTAATCTCAAGAGAGATGATAGAGAACGTTATCAAAAGTGATAAAATTGAAAGGCCTGAAAAGAAGATAGCAACTTTAAAGAAGAAAAAGCATGAGACACATGCTGCCACTCATAGAAATCTCTCACACTATCTTTTTATCCCATATGATCCATACCCTCCTTACTATCCTGCCACCAACCAAATCTCTCAATAATCATACCATTACTGAGTAACCCAACAATCACTGCTTAGACCAAGCTTTAGCCCTCGAACATCCAACTACACCTCTGCACCTCTAACTCGATCATTTACCTAACCAACCTACCCAAACAACAATCAAAGAAACTCACAAAATAATAATAATCAAGAAAGACCTTATTTTGACCTAATTCTCATGTCTTACATCTATTTATACCTTCAGTTAGTGAGAAGCCACCTTGTCGCTCTTTCTTATACAAAACCATTAAAATCATATTACCCAACTTGGTATGACCCTAACGCCAAGTACGATTATCATTACGGGATTATAAGACACTCTATTAAAAATTACACAGCACTTAAACACAAGGTGTAAGGTTTGATAAATGATGGGTTTTTATCTTTTGATATCAAATTCAAGTCAAGTGTCAGTAAAACCCTTTGTCGGATCACACCAAAGGAAAAATCAATATGATGGGTAAAGAAAAATATGTGAAGATCAAAATATGCACGGATGAAGTGAAGATCTCTTTTGAACGGGTGTACGATTGTTTGTATGAGACAGGCATGATTCCATTATTTTTGGATAATGAAAGTCATGAAGACTCTGACCATTTTTATAAATACCATGGGGAAATAATTGGACATTCGATCCAAAGCTATAAGGTCTTTAAGCGAACATTACAGAGCTTGATGGATGAGGTCATCATTGAGTTCTATGATGAATGTGATGAAAATAGCGTGAATACAGTAGGTGACGAGTGTCTTGGCAAGTCTTTTATCCCCAAACCTCTCACTGTCTACTATGATGAAAAATTAGAGTCCCTAACTGAAAAAATCATCTCCTATTCTAAGACATCAATGATCATTTATGTCCCTAGTCCATTCCCTTATCAGACTGACAAAGCAGTCTCATGGGGATAGATTATGATGTAGTGATGCGAGAACTTGATATGACCTCGAATAATCCAAGTATGAAGAATACTACCAACATAGCGAGAATAGGAGGAATGACCCGAAGTGGTCAAATTTATACTCTTGAAATGTCAGAAAGAGCCAGAAAAGGGAAAGGTAAGATAGAAAAGAAGACACAAAGAAAAGCCAAGAGTTTCAACGGGTGTTAAGCTTAGAAGTACAGGTTAACAAATCGGTATAAAAAAAGCTTATAAGTTTCTAAAGATCATCAAACACAATGAGTACAGTGTGATTGACCAACTAAATAAACTGCCAGCTCGTATTTTCTTACTGTTGCTACTATTAAATTCTGAGCTGCATAGGAATGCTTTACTGAAAGTGCTCAACCAAGCTTATGTCAAGCATAACATTTCTGTTGACAAGATAGATCACATGGTTGAGAATATTGTGGCCTTAAATTTTATTACCTTCAATGATGATGAAATACCTCCAGAAGAATATGGTAGTATTAAGGCTTTACATGTTACTGTCAAGTGTAAGTCTCACACCATGGCTAAAGTGCTAATTGATAATGGATCGTCTATTAATGTTATACCTCTGACAATATTATCAAAGCTTTTAGTGGATCCCTCTTACATGTGGAATAACCATATTATTGTAAGAGCATTTGATGGGGTGTGAAGAGAGGTAATTGGTGATATAGAAATCTTATTACAGATCGGTCCTTATACTTTTAACATTATATTTTAAGTAATGGACATAACTCTTGCATATAGTTATCTACTTGAAAGACCTTAAATTCATACGATCAGAGTTGTACCTTTATCTCTACATCATAAGGTAAAATTCATCATAGAAGAAAAATAAGTCTGTGTGGATGGTGAGAAAGATTTATTAGTAACAAAGACTTTAACAACTCCCTATGTTGAGGCAGTAAAAAAAGTGATTGAATGTTCTTTCAGAGCTTTTGAAGTAGCAAACGTTACTTATATAAGAGAAGGGTCAAGGATACTAATCTCTCAATTGTCAAAAGCTACGAATATGGTGATCAAGCAGACTGTTGGTAAGAGTTGGCGAGTCGGGCAAGACTTAGGGAAAGCTCTACAAGGAATCACAAGAGCATCATGCTCAGTTAAAAATAAAGAAATATGAGGGTTAGGCTATAAGCTTATGGTTGCTGATAAAAAAAATGTAATGCTGAAGAAGAAAGAAAAGAGAATGACACACCTAAAAGGGTAAAATTCGATTGATGGAAAAATGATGTTCCCTTATTTGTATGAAACCTTTCGTTCAGCCGAGCATGTTTATCTTGGGTCGATAGGAGTTGAACTAATGGGACTGGTAATGGGATTAGAGAAAGCTTTCTCGTAATTTCAAGTTGAAGCAGATGAATGAGTCATGCAAGATGAAGAGATCTTTTTTTTTTAAGAGACTCGAAGAATGGTGTATCATTTTTGTTATCCTTAAACCCTTTAACTTAAAAATTTCAATTGCTTCTGCCCAAGAGCATGCAGAGGTTAAGTGTATGGGCTTATTTTCGTTGTCTTAATAAAATGATGAATGCAATGTATTTCATTTATATCATGTTCTCTATTTTTCATTTTTTTTTCTTTCATTACCATTCTCTTTGCCCTTGCTAAGATCAATATATATTTCTTTGTGATTATACCCATTTTTAGGTTTTCTAATAATGAACATTATAGATGACTAAGGTAATAACATTGGGTTTGATTTTAAAAATTTGACTCACATTAGCAAGCTTAATAATGATGTTGATTCAGAAGACTATGATTTATCTCTTGATCTATTAAAATGGATGGAACAAGAGAAAAAAATTATAGAACCCTATTAGGAATCAACTGACCCATTAAATTTGAGAGATAGTGACAATAAGAAAAAAGTTAGGATCGGTACTTCACTATCATCGATTGAGAGGTAAAAGTTAATGAATCTACTACAAAAGTACATAGATGTATTTGCATGGTCTTCTTATCATGATATGCTAAGACTTAGCATAGAGGTGGTTGAGCATAGGTTACCTTTAAAATCAGAATGTCGACCAGTACAGTAAAAATTGAGACGTATGAAGCCAAAAATGTTACTAAAGATAAAAGAAGAAGTAAAAAAGTAATTTGACGTTGGTTTGCTAGAAATAGCCAAGTACCCTGAATGGGTAGTTAATATAGTCCCAATTCTTAATAAAGATGAAAAAGTTAGAATGTATGTGGACTACCGAGATTTAAATAAGGCCAGCCCAAAGGATAATTTTGCATTGCCATATATTGATACCCTTGTGGATAATATTGCTAAATACTCCACTTTTTCCTTCATGGATGGGTTCTCCGACTATAATCAAATCAAAATGGCTCACGAAGATATGGAAAAAACTACATTCGTGACAATGTAAGGGATATTTTACTATAAAGTCATGCATTTAGGGTCAAAAAATGCTGGTGCCATATATCAAAGGGTGATGGTCACTCTCTTTCGTGATATGATGCATAAAGAGATAGAGGTATATGTTAATGATATGATAGCTAAGTCTCAAGAAGGAGAAAATCATGTTATTAATCTCAGAAAGCTTTTTGAAAAATTATAGAGATACCAGCTCAAGTTGAATCCAGCCAAATGCATCTTTGCTGTTAAATCTAAAAAATTGTTAGGGTTTATAGTCAGTGAAAGAGGTATAAAAGTAGACCCTGATAAAATTTGAGCCATTCAAAAATTGTCAGTACCACGCACGTAAAGGGAGGTGAGAGGCTTTTTGGGGCGATTGAATTATATTTCTCACTTCATATCCCAATTTACCTCGAAATGTGATCCAATCTTCAGGTTGCTTCACAAAAATAATCTTGGTGAATGGGATGAAAAATGCCAAAATGCCTTTGAAAAGATTAAAGGGTATTTGATAAGCCCACCGGTGTTGGTTCGACCAGTTGCAGAAAAGACGTTGATTTTATATGTAACGATTTAAAAAAAATCGATGGGATGTGTATTGAGGCAAAGAGATGAAACTAGTAAGAAAGAGCATGTTATTTACTATTTAAGTAAAAAGTTTACGGAGTACGAGGCCAAGTACCCCCAAATAGAAAAAATATGTTGTGCCTTAGCTTGGACTACTCATAAACTCAGACAATACATGATTTACCATACAACATGACTAATCTCAAAATTGGATCCCCTCAAGTACATTTTTGAGAAACCGTCTTTGTCAAGCAAGATAGCGAGATGATAGGTCATGCTTTCAAAATATGATATTATGTATGTGACATAAAAATCCATAAAAAAGAGTGCAATTGCTGATCAAACTACAGAAGATTATGAACCAATGAAGTTTGAGTTTTTAAATGAAAATTTGATGGTGATCTTACAAGATGAAGATGAAGAGCCTATAGGAAAAATGTGAAAAATGTTTTTTGACGGGGCATCCAATATAATAAGGCATGGCATTGAGGTAGTGTTAATATCTCCAGAAGAAAATTATTACCCATGTATCGTAAGGTTAGATTTCAATTGCACAAATAATGTTGCTGAATATGAGGCATGTGTCATGGGGTTACAGATGGCCATTGAAAAAAAAGTTGAAACACTAGAAGTATATAGGGATTCAGCCTTGGTAATCTATCAACTAAGAGGTGAATAGGAGACTAGAGACTCAAAACTAGTGTTATACCAAAGCACATAGCTGGTTTGATGAAACATTTTAAAGAGATTCAATTTCAGCATGTTCCTCGAGAAGAAAACCAGATTATTGATGCCTTGGCTACTTTGACAGTAATGTTTAAGTTAAATAATAGTATGGGAATCCAGCCCATTAGAGTACAAATAAAAATTTCACCAGCCCACTATTCAAATATGAAAGAAGAGGCAGATCGACAACCTTGGTACTATAACATTGTACAATATATCAAGTGTCAAAACTACCTAGAGTAGGCTTCAAAAAATGATAAAAGAATCATTCAAAGATTAGCAGCAGGTTTTATGCTTGATGGAGAAATTATGTATAAAAAGAGTCGAGATCAAATTTTGCTAAGGTGCGTCGATGCTGTGGAAACAAGAAGAATACTTGAAGAAGTACAGAAAGAATTTGTGGAACACATGCTAACGGGCATATGATGGCCAAACAGATTATGAGAGTTGGTTACTACTGGTCTATAATGGAAAATGACTGCATCAATTATGCTAGGAAGTGTCACAAACGTCAAATTTATGCAGAAAAAATTTATTCCCCTTCAGTCTCTCTACACGTCTTGGCATCACCATGGCCTTTCTCCATGTGGGGAATGGATATGATTGGACTCATAATCCAAAAGCTTCAAATGGCATCGATTTATCTTTGTGATAATTGATTAATTTATAAAATAAGTAGAAATAGCTTCGTATGCTAGTATTATGCGATCAATGGTGTGTAGATTTATAAAAAGAGAGATAATATGTCGGTATGGACTCTCGAAAAAGATCATATCAGATAATGCTAGCAATTTAAACAATAAAATGATGAAAGAATTATGTGCACAGTTCAAGATCAAGCATCATCATTCAGTACCATATCGCCCAAAAATGAATGGTGCAGTGAAAGCTGTGAATAAAAACATCAAGAGAATATTGGAAAAAATGACTGACACATATAAAGATTGGCATGAAAAGTTACCTTTTGCTTTACTTGCCTATAGAACATCAATTCGAACCTCCACAAAAGCCACCCCATTTTCACTAGTGTATGGGATGAAAAACTGTACTGTTGATTAAAGTGAAAATTTCTTCTCTGAGGGTGTTGATGGAGACAAAATTGGATGAGGCAGAATGGGCTCAGGATCGTTTTGAGCAACTGAATCTTATTGAAGAGAAAAAGCTCTCAACACTCAGTTATTAATAATGTATCAAAGAAGAATCATGCGAGTATATGACAAAAGGATATGATCCCGATGCTTTCACGAGGGAAAATTGGTTTTGAAAAAAGATTTTGCCATGTCAGCATGACAATAGAGGAAAATGGACGCCCAATTGGAAAGGTCCATATGTGGTAAAAAAGATTTTTTCTGGTGGAGCTCTAATCCTTACAAAAATAGACAGAGATGAATTACCAAATCCTGTAAATTCAGACATTGTCAAGAAATATTTTGCTTAAAAAAAGAAGAAAAAAAGAAAAAAAATACAAAAAAAACATAAAATAAAAAAACATAAAAGAAAAAAAACAAAATAAATAAGAAAGGAAGTAATTCAAATTGAAAACCCGAAAAGGATGATTTGAGTTAAAAGGGGTCATTCAAGCTGAAAACTTGTAAAGACGGCTTGAATGAAGGTGGAGCTCGAAGAAAGTCTTTCAAGGAACGAAAGAGTGGCACCGAATGGATGAATTATCACCAAAATTAAAAAAGATAACTTTTATGGGGTAAGTTCTCATTAGTCACAGATATGAGGCAAGGATTGGCTATATGAAATCACAAGTGACAAGATCACAAATGTAACGAGTTTTCAAAAAAGATGTTGTCTGAGTAGGCCAAGGTCATTCAAATGTTCATTATCTAGAGAATTGATAATTTGGTTTTTGAAATACTTTTGAGTTAACTATTCTTTGTGTTCCAAAAGGCTTATCTTTATCTTCCTAAACCCAAAATACCCCATTACTGACTTTGTTTCCCACCCAATTTTGAACTTGAAATCGTTGCATTTGTCATTTAGAATTAAGATAGTGTGATAAAGTTCATAATAGACTAATGCACTACTCAAAAAGAGAATGCAATATAAGAATGACAAAAATAGTAATACGGGGGGTGGAATGAATAAAATAAAATTGATTGATTACTGAAGATAAAGAAGAGAAAGGGGATAAAGAATAAATTTTTTTTTGAGTGACTAAAAGCCAAACGGGTCTGTCATGAGACAGAGATTTTTGGTTAAAAATTAAAAAATTTAAAAGGACGAGATTACTGGAAGCTACTTTTAAAGTTTAAAAGAAATGAACCAAAAGTTGAATTAATTTGGATGAAAATGCATGATATAATTCGTTAACGACATCTTTATTTTTTCATTCATCTTAATCATTACACGCATTACATACATCTTGATAAGTTACATAAAAGGTTTCTTTATGATACATCGAGAAGAATCAATATGTTTCTTTTTCAAAACAAAAATGATGGCCTTGAAGATAGTATGTTATCACATTCCCTAAAATTGAAACTATCGATCTATAGGGTACCTAATCCCTTCAACTCATAACTCAATCTTATATAGTCTCTTGACTTGCGGTTTAGTCCCAGTCATTTTTAATATTTAGCTCATGGTTTAATCTCAACCATTTCTTTATTTTTTGACATGCGGTTTAATCCCAGTCTCTTTTATCTCTCTAACTTACGGTTCAATCCCAGTTATCATCAATATTTGGCTCGTGATTTAATCTCGATCATTTCATTTTATGACTCACGATTTAATCTCGATCTCTTTATCCTCTGATTCGTGGTTCAATCCCGATCTCTTTAATTCAAAATCATAGTTTAATCTTGATTATTGTTATCTTTTGACTTGTGGTCTAATCTTGGTCTCCTTATTTTCGGACTTGTGATTCAATCCAAGTTAACGTCATTTTTTGACTCGTAGTTTAATCTCGATCTCTTTATCTCCAATTCGCTGTTCAATCCTAATCTCTTTAATTTAAAATCACAGTTTAATCTCGATTGTTGTTAACTTTTAACTCGTGATTTATTTTCGGTCTCTTTATTCTCTGATTCATGATTTAATCTCGATCTCATTATTTTTTGATTCATGATTTAATCTTGATCCTTAGTATTTCTCTTAGTTATGGTTTAATCCTTCTCATTTGTGACTGTTGATTTAATCTAAGTTCAATCATGATCTTGTTATAGCTTGATTCGCAGTGTTATCCCGATCGATTCTTTAATTTTGACTTACGATGTTGTTTCGATCGATTTTGTAAGACCTTTGAACATGATTTGTAAGACTTCCGGGCATAATTTTGATTTTCGATATTATCCCGATCGATTCTTTAATTTTGACTTACGGTATTATTCCAATCGATTCTATAAGACTTTTGAGCATGATTTATGTAAGACCTCTAGGCATGATTTTAAGACCTCCGAACATAATTTCAATTCACGGTGTTGTCTTGATTGATTCTTTATTTTTTGACTTACGGTGTTGTCCAAGTCAATTCTTTACTTCTCGACTCGCGGTGTTGTCTCAATTTATTCTTTACTTATTGACTTGCGATTTAATCTCGATCGCTTTTACTTTCTGACTTACGGTTAATCTCAGTCGTTTTTATTTCTTTAACTTGCTATTCAGTCCCAGTTGTCATTAATCTCTGACTCATGGTTTAATCCCAGTCATTCCTATAGTTTCTTAACTTGCGGTTTAATCCCAACACTTTTATCTCTCTGACTTACGGTTTAATCCCAGTCATTTTTATTAACTTGCGATTTAATCTCGGTCGTTTTTACTTTCTGACTTACGGTTTAATCTCAGTCATTTTTATTTTTTTGACTTGCTATTCAGTCCCAGTTATCATTAATCTCTGACTCATGGTTTAATCCAGTCATTTCTATAGTTTCTTAACTTGCGGTTTAATCTCAATTACTTTTATCTCTTCGACTTACGATTTAATCCCAATCGTTTTTATTTCTCTCACTCGTGATTCAGTCCCAGTTGTCGTTAATCTCTGACTCATGGTTTAATTCCAGTCATTCCTATAGTTTTTCAACTTGCGATTTAATCCCAATCACTTTTATCTCTCCGACTTGCGGTTTAATCTCAGTCGTTTTTATTTCTCTGACTTGCAATTCAGTCTCAGTTGTCGTTAATCTCTGACTCATGATTTAATCCCGATCATTCTTATGTTCCTAACTTACGATTTAATCTCAATCGCTTTTATTTAGTTAGCTTCGGATAAAGTCATTGTCTTTATCTTTGTCCTGTTACTGATTTTCAATAATGTGTAAAGAGAGACAGCTGTAGATACCGAATTTTATCTAGGTCTACATTTTTTAATAATAATAATATTTTTTTAAATAATAATAATAATATTGGTTTAATTATAATTTAAAAAATTTAAAAAAAAAGAAAAGAAAAATAAACAAAAAAATCCAAACAGAAGAAACAAAATAGAAAGGGCTGGTGCCAGCGGGTGCCGTGCATGGCACCGCTGGCCACCCATGCCCTGCCAAGCTGCCTCAGCCATCATGCCACCCTCTTGTCCAGTCCCTTCACTCTATCAGAACACGCTACCACCATTTCTAACCTTATAAAAATACTCGATCTCCCTCCTCTGGAATGCTCAGAGATCCCCTCACCAGAACATAAAAAAACACGCACCCCTACTAATAACCTCTTAGATAAAACAAAAACCCAAACAACCCCCCAAATACCCAAATAGAAAAATAAACAGATCTACGAAAAAAAAACCACATAAAACAGAAATCACAGTCCTTACCGAATCGACGAGGAACCCAGCATCAAGGAGATACCTGCAACAAAAAAAAGTCATTAGTTTAAGTTTTTTAAAAAAAAAGAAAGAAAAAAGAACAGAAAACTTTGAACCCCGATCTACATCGATCGAGGTAGTTTCTGGTGAAGAGAAGATCGGATCTGAAAAGATCACGTAAAAAAGAGCTTTCAGGAGGATTTCAAAATTTTCGACCACCGACGAACACCACCGATGGTGGACCAGGCAATTGTCGGATGGTGAGAGCGTCGAACCTCTTTCCAGAGCTCTTTTTCTCTTTTTTTTTCTCAGAAACAGAAAAATGAACTAAAAAAAAAGGGTTGACTTTTATAAAGAAAACATAAAAGCAAAACGACGTCGTTTTGAGCATAGGGCTAAAACGATGCCGTTTCAAGCATAAGAGGATTCGTACATGGACTGAACCTGACTCGAGATCCGCGTAAACCAACCCGCCAACCCACTTG
This sequence comes from Durio zibethinus, assembly GCF_002303985.1. The sequence goes on along the minus strand of NW_019167882.1, from coordinate 10,962,473 downwards.
AACCATCCTCCAGTCGGTTCGGATGAAGCGCCAGTGAATCGATTGAACCGATCTGAACCGCTGAATTATCCGAACTGCTGATTGAATCATCAAATCGATCAGATCGATCTAGACTAGCGTTGATCAGACCGTTGACAGGTTTGGTTCAGGTAAAAAACTTTTTTTTAATTTTTTATATACATTATTATTTTTGTTATTTTAGGTATTTTAATATATTTATGCACGATAAGTTCTTAAATTTATTAGGATAAATTTTTAATTGTTTTAATAATAATAAAAATGAAAGTAAGTAAGATAATAATTAAAAATATATATTAAAAATGCTTAAGATGATAATAATAATAATAATAATAATAATAATAATAATAATAGAATAATTATTATTATTTTTCTTGCCTAGATGTTGGAGGGAATAAAAAATATTTTTCTAAAAAAATAATTTCACCTAGATGTTGGAGAATTATTATTAATAAATTTTCATAAAAAAATATATATAAAAAATTTTTAATTAGTTTTCAAAAATCATAAAAATTGAACTTGCTTCAAAAATCTGCCTAGATGTTAGAGATTTTTAGAGATGTTCGTATTTTCTTAAAAATGAAACCTTAAACACTAATTCTTAATTTTCAAAATCTTGGGTTTCTAAAATCCCTAAAATCCAAAATCTTAAAATCCAAAATCCCTTAAATCCAAACCCCTAAAATCTGAAACCCCTAAAATTCAAAACCCCCAAAAATTCGAAATCCCAAAACTTTAAAGTATCAAATCCAAACCCCCTAAAATCCAAAACCTTAAATCAAAACCCCAAACTTCAAATTTTGAAACCAAAATCTTAAAATCTTCAAACTCTGAAATCAAAACCCTAAACCTTCTATACCTTAAAATCAAACCTTAAAACCCTCAAAACTTAAATCCAAACCCTTAAAATCTGAATCTTCAGAATCTTGAAACCTTAATCTTTAAAACCACTACTCAAACCCTTACTTAAAACATCCTAAAAATCTTAAAGACACGTGTGAAAATTCCATTTGAAGCAATTTGTTCCTGAATGCCGTCTAGATGATGGGGTATTTAAGAAATTTTACTTCGTTAAGTCTTTTCACATGATTTCTTAATTCGCATTAATAATAAGATTAATAAATAAAAAGTATAATAGTAAATTGAGATCTTAAATATAAACAGTCGCACCTAAGCTCTGCCTAGATGTTGGAGAGTCGGGGTGGTTTCATTATACTTAAGAACCCGACTCTTAAATTGCATTTCATTTTACATGACATTCATTAGCATACATACGTTAGCGTGTTGTTATTGATAAATTTCGGCATTATTCTCTATTTAATTTACTGTTTGATGATAAAATATTTTACAATAAAAAAAAGAATAACACGTTTTAAAAAAATTATGATATTATAAAATAAAATAAAAATAACATTCCAAAAGAAATAATTCTTAGTACTTTGCCTAGATGTTGGAGAGTCACTAACAATTATTTTCTATAAAGATTGCTATTCCATTTTAAGGATTATTGTGTTAAATCTTTAGCGAAAAGAGTTATTTTAAATTCTGCTTAGATGTTGGAGAATTTTAAGATAATTTTTTAAATAAAATTTTTTTAGCGAAATCTTACTTTTCTGAATGAAGGAAATTATTGTTAAATTACAAATTGAAACCATTTTTATCCAACACCGAAAATAGCGTGTAATTAAATGGTACCAATTTATGGGCGTTGTGGGGGTGCTAATCATTCCTTACACGTAACCGACTCTCAGACTCAACCTGATTTTTTGTAAATCAAAATTTATCTTTTTGATAAACTTTAAACTCGATTTCATAGTTTTATTAAAAAGATAAACTTTTAGATGGCCAATCACACCCTAACAAAGATTGGTGGTGACTCTCTCTTTTATTTCTCTCGATTTTAAAACTCATTTATGTCCGATGGTTTTAAAGCCGTTACGACATGTAAGTGTCTTACCTAAAGACTTTTTTGATTCTTCTCCATTATTGCATTGTTGCTATAACAACACCCATGTACAACATAAGCTGTGCCAAATGAAGCTATAAGATGAATTTGCATATTCCTTAGTTATTTTAGTAACATTAGAAAATCTAACCAATATCTTTGCATCTTATACCTAAGTACATATAACCAAAATTTTACCTTATTTATGGGAGGGGTAGGTTTGGCTTCAAAATTAAACTTAAGAAAGCACATGACCTCTGTTGCATTCTCAAATAATATATACAAGGTACATTCATGCACATTTTTACGATTCATATATTTTTCATCTTTTTTGGACGTTTGTAACATATTTTTGAAATAATAATTCATTAACGGTCTAGTAAAAATATAAATTACACGTTTTGCAAATAGCTTTAAGAGTTGAATTCATTGTGCTATGATAGTATAGAGATAATGCTTGAATATAATGGTACTATCAAAGTTTGTAGCTCTATGTAAAGTATAAAATCAACTATTTAATAATTTAAAATTCCATCTTAAATGGCTTCTTTTGATTATCTCATTATATTTTTTCCCTACATTAAATGAAAAACATCTTTAATTGTTGAACATGTACTAAAAAATTTTCATCCAGCTAATGTTTAATCTATTTTACAAATGTTATGATTTTAAGCAATGAGAGTAACTAATTTGTTTGTCCGTACCTATTCAATGATGTATATTCTGTAACTGGCTCATTTCCCTTTCTTTTTTTAGAAAAGGATCTATTAAAAATTTTGTATTCAGTTGTAATTTATTAAAAAAAAAATCACCGAGTAAGGTAAATTGAAATATTGCATTATAAATTCTAATGTTATCTTTGAACATTGTAATTTAGTTATATATTTCTAAATCTAATAAGCAATTTTAAAAAAAATTGATAGATTTAGGAGTTGGTAAATTTACAGGGCTTTCTAAGCAACACAAATTAAATGTAAGATTATGACGTTTTCGTCAACTCTTTCTTCATATCATATATAAACTCTAAAAAATAAACATATACAAGTAGGACCTCCAAAGTTTGATAGGGGGTTGGTGCTTAGTGTCGTGCACGGCACCGATGGCACCACTTGCCCATGCTAGGATGCTAGGCCTTGTGCCACCTGTTCAGGCATAGGGCCAAGACTAGACAATACAGAATAAGGAGGCAGAGAGAGAGTTGGTGCTTGGGCTCCCTCTGCCAAGCCAGGCATGGGGCATGGTCAAAACTCTATAAATAGAGCTCTGTGTCAAACCAAAAGAAGAGAGGAAAGGGAAGGGATCCTGCAAAAAAAAAAAAAGTTTCTAGAATAAAAAAAATCTTCCTACCAAAGAAAAATCATTCAAACAAAAATCACAGTCCTCACTGAATCGACGAGGAACCTAGCACCAAGCAAAACCTGTAAAAATAAAAAAAATAAAATAGTTAGTTTTAGTTAAAAAAAAGAGATACCAAAACTTTAAACCTGATCTATGTCGATCGACGTTGTTTGCGATGAAAAAGAGGTTGGATCCGGTGAGAGGGGATTGAGTGGAACGTTTTGGTGATTTTTGGATATTTTTCGGTAACCAGCCAGCGACCACCGACGATGGCCTGAGCGATGACAGTAATTGATTGATCGATCTAGAGAGAAAGGGTCTGAGAGTGTAGAGAGAGAGAGAAGAGAAAATGAGGGAATTTTTTTTTTTTGGCTTTTATAGAAATCTGAAAGCCAAAATAATGTCGTTTCATTAAAGGGTCAAAACAACATCGTTTTGAATGGAAGGATCCGTGCATCAGCTTGAGACCTGACCCAAGATCTGTGCATTCGACCTGAAGGCCTGCTTCTCATTTAGCCTTTACCGATCCTGTTGAACTGAATCAGATTGAGTCAGACCGACCCCAAACCGTTGAATCGACCCAGACCGAGTCGGACCAGTCCCGAATCGTTGAACTTTACCATACCATCGAATAGCTCGAACTGACGTTGATCGGACCAGCCACAGGTGATTTTTTTTAATTTTTTAATTTTTTTAAAATATTATTTTTGTTATTTTAAATTTTATTGTTAATATTTATGCATATTAAAATATTTAAATTTGCTAGAACAAATTTTTGTTGTTTTATAATATTAATAAATAAGAATAAATAATGAAAATATAGTAAAAATTTGTGATAATTTTATTTTTTAAAAATAAAATCTTATAAAAAAATAAAAAAATAAGAAAAAAAAATTTTTACCAAACGATGAGATTCAAAGGTACTTCGAGTAGTGATACTTAAGAAATCTCTAGGTGATAAGATTTTTTTAAAATACTGTCAGTGTGTTGGAGTATTTATTAAAAAATTTTTAATACAATAAAAATTTTCTTGGTTATAAAATAATATATAAAAATTAATTAATAAATTAAAAAAAGTAATAAAAAATGAGAAAAAAATAAATTTAATCCAATGACGGGATTTTAAAAGTATTCCGAGTAGAAATGCTTTAAAAAATTCTTAAGTGAGAAATTTTTTTTTAATATTACCAGTGTATTGAAATATTTATAGAAAATCTTGAATATAATAAAAGTTCCTCTTTTCTTCAAAGTTTTAACAAAAAATTAATAAAACAATCAATAAAATTTCTAAAAAAGAGAATAAAATACATGCATTAACATATTATCATTCGCATTGTATGCATGACATAATTTTTTGTAAAAAATAAATTTGAGCCTCCGAAGATGAGATTCTAAAGTATTTCGAGAAGTGATACGTAAGAAATCTTTATATGAGAAAGAAATCTTTTAATGTTATTAACGTACTGAAATATTTTAAGAATTATTTTAATAAAAAAGGTTCTAATTTATTTATTTTTGAATAATATTTGAATAAAAAAACCAACTTTGAATAAATAAAAAAATCAAGAAAATTATTTTTCAAACATCGAAAATAAGACTATTTTTTATCAAAATCAATGGATAACATATAGTTAATTGGTACCATTTTTGAACGGGCGCATGGGGGGTGCTAATCATTTCCCTCACGTAACCGACTCTCGAACTCAGACTGTTTCGCAGACCATAAAATTATAATTTTAATAAATTTTAATTAATTTTAAAATCTTATTAAAAGGATAAATTTTAAAAGGTGGCCAATTGTTCCTAGCCAAAAAAATTTGGTGGCGACTCCATTTTTTTATTTTTGATTTTCAAATTTGTCGAGCGACTCCAAAACCGTTACGACAGCTTGGCGACTCTGCTAGGGAATGCCATTCGAGAGTCAGGCCAAAATTAACTATGTGTTCTCCTTAAATTTTGATTTAAATAGTCCTAATTATTTTTTTAAATTTTTATTTTTTACTTTCAATAAGAAAAAAAGCAAAAAAAAAAACAAAAAATCGAAAACAAAAAGAAAAATTTGACATATGTTTTTTTAGTACGCTTCTTATGCTTTATTTTTTTGTATATATTACTCTTAATAAATCAAGAAACAAATACACACACAATAACATGATGTATCTTATGTATGAGCTCTAAACTCGGGCTTTATCTTTTATAAGAGAAAGTAAAGTACATATGCCATCGTGAAGTGATAACCTTCGCAATGACAAGTGAAATACTTCTACTCAAATTGAACCCTTTCCGTTCATAGCTTGTAATGGGTGAGAATTAGGGCACCTTACTAGTCTAGAATGGATGACAGTAAGGAACAATTTGAGAGCTTTTAGATGTATGTCAACCCAAACCCAACATGCAATAAGCCTAGGAAGCTAACCTTAGGTAGAATCTTGCCCACCTTCTTGTAGAAAATACCTATGTCCAAAACGTGTAAGAATAAAAGTTGTGTGTAATACAAAACAAAACAAAAATATCAAAACAAAAAAAATATTTTTTAATCTCAAACCACATCCTCACACTAACTCAATTTTGTTTTGTTTTTCTTTTTACATTAATCATATCATACAGTTCTGCATGAAGGTATTTGCTTTAAGATATTTTTCTTTTGAAAAGTCTTCATGGATCTCATAGAACTATAGATTTTTTCAAATCTCATGTAACAAAAGTTGTATGAAATTAATGAGAATTTTTAATGTTGAAATTTATACAAGAGTAAATATCTCCCACTTGCATTCATGCATCATGTGCACCATTATTTTTTAAAAAAATAAAAAAATATAAAATAAAATTTTTAACATATGGCATTTTGAGTTTTTAAAATAAATTCTTTTTTTGATAAATAAAGGTTCAAGAATAGCTCACCCACTAATAAATTTTGACTTAACCTACTCACTATTCATACAATACCAAAGTTCAAACAAGAATCATAAAACAAGAATAGGCTAGTCGATTTGAGAGGATGAAGAAGGTTCAGGAAAAACTAAGAGGGGATATTAGTAAGATAATGGACATGCTTAAGAATCTTGATAAAGAAAAGTGGTGGAAAAAAATCCTAGCTTTTAAGAGCAATCGTCAGATATGGTGGATCCTACATACCCTCCAAGGTTTGAGCCACGATTAACTCAACCTTCTCAAGGAGTTAGAATTCAAATTTTTACCTCGGGAGGATATGCTTATCAATATCCAGAAATGACGTCCACACTTGTTTCAGGATAATTCTAAAATTTTACTAATCCTATTATGGTAGAAAAACCATTTAAGACAATCTTGACTCTAGACTCGAATGATTCCAAAAAGAGAGAAAAGCTAGAAATAAAGACATTTGAGAAAGTAAAAGATACCAATGCTTAACAGAAGATGAAATTATTAAAAGAAAGATTTAAGGCTGTAGAAGGAATAAATTTTTATGGCTCTACGGATGTAACTGAGCTTTGTTTGGTTCCAAACATCATCATTCCATCTAAATTCAAAATCTCTGAGTTTAAAAAATATGATGACACAAAATGTTCAATGACTTATGTCACCATGTATTATCATAAGATGATGGTATATACTCATGACGAGAAGTTGTTGATGCATGTATTTTAGGACAGTCTTACGAGATCTACAACCAAATGGTTTGAACTCATATTCATTCCTAGCAAGAGCTCATAAGGGCATTCTTTACACAATATCGGTATGTCATAGATCTAGCTTCAAATCATCTATCTCTACAGAACATGGAAAATAAAGTAATTGAAAGCTTTAAAGACTATGCACAGAGATTAAGAGATATGATCGCATAAGTTTAACCTCCTCTCACTAATAAAGAGACCGTTGTCTTGTTTGTAAATACCCTGAAAGCATTGTACTATGAGAGACTAATAGGTAATGCCACTAAAAATTTTACAGATATAGTGATATCTGGTGAAATTATTAAAAATGCCATAAAAAATGATAAGCTTGATGCATGAGAGATAAATGAAGCAAAAAAAGGTGAAGCCCTCAAAAAGAAAGAGAATGAAGCCCAAACAGCGAACTATGTGGGGTAACAGTTTAAAAGTTTCACTCTATATCTTATATTGGTGTACCAAACCCATTACCCTCTCATAAACAATGTTACATCCATCCCTTATCGTTGTCAACCGTATCAGTCACTACAATAACCAGTTTATCCACTATATTTTTAGCCATTTTTTTAGACACCCAACTATTCATACAACCATTTTGTTACATTTACCAGATCAGAATAAAGATCCAATCCAAGTAATGGTTTGAGCGCCCTAAGAAATTTTGACCCTATTCTCATATCTTACACAAAATTATTACCCTAACTTATCTAGAATTAGCTTTTGGAACCTATGCATTTAGAGCCCTTTCAACCCCCTTACTCGAAATGGTATGATCTTAATGTAAAATGTGATTACTATAATGAAAATCAAGGTCACTCAACAAAGAACTATCCTACACTGAAATACAAGGTTAGAGATCTCATTAGCTAAAAAAATAGAATTGAAAACTAACAGTGATCATCATGTTGCTGAAAATTCTCTACCTTGATATATTGAAAAAGAGGTGAACCAAGGATGTTAAAGCATTGATATGAATAATTTTGATACGATGGACAAATGAGAAATTGGAGAATGATTCTATGACTTTTCTCAAAAAAATGATGGATACTTCATTTAGTGTTGCAAATAGGTAGATTGATTCAAAATAAAAAGTGTGCATCTTTTGTTTCCTTTTTCACTTCTATATTAGACATCTGTATAAATTTCATGACTTGTATGAAAGTTGAATCTGAATGCTAAGAGCTTTATTTTTCTTTTTTTGTCTTAAGTTTTTTAAAAAAATTTGTTTTCCCTTTTTATAATAAAAAGTCTAAAAAAATTTGGTGGTTGTTATTATGAACCTACATGAATAAAATATTTCCATGTCATTTTCATGTCCCAAAATCACTTGAAAAAAAACCTTAATGTTTTAAAAGATACAAGTTTAAACTTTGTGATGCCTCTTTCAAAGCAACAAACACTGAAATGATCAATCTGAAGAAAAAATAACTTTTAAGTTCATTAAAAATTAGGCAAATATGATGCTTTTTTTATCTATATATTAGTGATTTGATAGGTGTCAAGACTATTCTTCAAACAAAAACTCATCTAAATAGCCATGAATATCCAAACACACCATTTTTTTTATCTAGGGGGCATACTGACAGAAGAGCATGATTTTTAGTTGCACTAAGATTACCGAGTTTAGGGCACTAGGTAATTTCATGATTGGGACCCAAATAAACCCTTTAAACATGATTTTCATTGTCACATAAACCTTATTGCCTTGTTGACTTATCAAGATGGGATAAAGATTGGTTGTGATGTGAACTATGAAAATAAGAAAAAAAGAAAAAAATATTGATGGTTACATCGTGCACTCTAGATATTCAAATGATCCAAAAAAAAAAAAAAACAACAAGGAAAAAAAGAGGCGATAAAAATAAAATTTTGATTTTTCAAGGAATCATTCTTCAATACAAGTGACCAGATTTGAGATAACAAATGGCCATCTTTCCTTATCCTTTCACAAATAAAAGAATTATTCATTTGTTAACCCTTTGAGCCTAGTGAATTCTTTCTAAATGAACCTTGATCAAGGATCATTTTTTACATTAATAAAAAAATACAAAGAAAGATCCATATGATGAAGGCATGCTCCGACAACAAAGAAAGAATACCTTAAGTTGTAAGCACAAATGTCAAACAAATTGAGTTTAGAAGTTCTGAACATATTCCAGCAAATGTTGAAATATGAAAGAAAGAGCAAAAGTGAAATAAAAAAAAAGAGAAAAAAGAGATGATTGGATGTTATGACTGAAGAAATAAAAAGAATGATGCCAAAAAGAAAAGTCCTGCACATGATATAAAATGGTATTTGGTCTGATTACCTTTAAACACATATTTTGAGCCTATTTATCTATTCATTCAGAACTTCGAACCTTGACCTATGTTACATACCTTGAAAGTCTATTTTGATCAAACATAGATACTTGAACTAAAGAGTTTATTTCTTGTAAAATCTTTCATGACCGACTTCACTTTTGTCCATTTTCTTTTTCACAAGAATACTTGAGTACATGATGAAATCATAAAAATAAGAAAAAAGCAAAAAAAGAGAAAAATAAAAAAATAAGCTCAAGGGTGAAAACTAAAAAATAGGTAGTATAGAGCGAGAATGGGATTGCAACGTAAAAACTCATCATAACCAATAATTGAGATGTGTGTAAGGGTTATCATAGAAAATCTTAGCCTTGTCCAATATGATCTTGAATTTACCACAACTAGTCTTGACATCTATTAAAATACCACATTGTGATATTAAAAAGGGTGTCAAATCTGATTTCACCATAAAAGACCTCCCAAAGGAATTTGTCGTAAAGCTTAGATAAAAATTCAATTTTTCATGCGGACCTTAAGCCTTTTGAAAAGATAAAATTTTCATGTGCATAATAATGATCACCATTTTTTTAAAACTTAAGAGTCACATTGCTTCATAAAGGTTGACTAATGTTTTTTTTTTTTTGTTTGAGAATTTTTTTCATTAAAATAAAATGTTTTTAGAGAGAAAAAATAAAATTTTAAAATTTTTTTTTGAAAAAATAAGGGGGAATATGGGAACACAAAAGTATGTTTAATTAGTTGAGTTTTTACCACGGTTCATGGGTTCATTTTCTTCAATTCCCTTTCATTAAGTTTGAATTGGTCATATGCATGTTTGATTTGAAGATGAAAATGGAAAGAAAATTGAGAAATCCAAATTGTGAAGAAAAAAAGCAAAATTGATTAAAATGAGCAGCAAAGAAAGGATTTGGAATTGAGATGAAAGATTCGGGATTGAATGAAAAAGAACTTTGAAGAAAAAAAGAATTTTGGGTAGTAGTATATCTTGACTTTTAAAAAAAAATTTTTTTTTAAGCATTTGAACCTTTTGACATTGCATTTGCATCATTAGCTTGTCCTTCATTGATAAAGCATGTCTGTATTGGTATTTTTTGAAAAGATATTTGCATTTCATGTGTATCATTTTAAGAAAAGACATTTGCATTTCATGTGCATCATTTTACGAAAAGATATTTGTATTTGCATCCTTATTTTAAGAGAAGACGTTTGCATCATAATGGTGTTCACCAATTTTGGAAGCATTAAAGAAGAAAAAAGAAAAAAAAAGGGGTAAAAACATACTCAAAAGATCAAGATGAGATGGCACAAGATGAGAGCTCTAAGCCCAATCTAGTTGGCAAAAAAGTTGTTAACCCAGTGAAATTGACATCAGTCAAGGAAAATATTATGATAAATTATTTTTAAAGTTTTCGATGGTGATATCCAAGTATTAAAGTATGAATTGCATTTTCTTGGTGGTGATATCCAAGACATTTTCAAAAATAATCGATGGTGATATTCGAGTTTAAAGTTTAAATTTGCACTAGCATTCTCTCGGTGGTGATATCAGAGTATCAAGGTTTGAATTGTATTTTCTCAATGGTGATATTCAAGTTTCCTTCAGTGGCGATACCAAAGTCATTTGCATTTTCTCGGTGGTGATATCCGAGTTTAAAGTTTGAATTTGCCTTTGCATTCTCTCAGTGGTAATATTCAAGTTTTCTTTGGTGACAATATCCAAAGTCATTTGCATATTCTCGGTGGTGATATCCGAGTGTTAAAACTTCAATTACATTTTCTCAATGGTGATATTCGAGTTTCCTTCAGTGATGATATCCAAAGTCATTTGCATATTCTCGGTGGTGTATCCGAGAGTTAAAGGTTGATTTGCATTTTCTCGATGGTGATATTCGAGTTTTCTTCGGTGATGATATCCGAAGTCATTTGCATATTCTTGATGGTGATATCCGAGTGTTAAAGCTTTAATTGCATTTTTTCGATAGTGATATTTGAGTTTTCTTCGGTGGTGATATTTCAAGTCATTTACATATTCTCAGTGGTGATATCTGAGTGTTAAAGGTTGATTTGCATATCCTTCGATGGTGATATTTGAGTTTCCTTCAGTGGTGATAGTCGAAGTCATTGCATATTCTCGGTGGTGATATCCGAATGTTAAGGTTTGATTTGTATTTTTTTTATGGTGATATCCAAATTTTAAAAAATCATTTGCATTTTCTTCGGTGATGATATTCGAAGTCATTAACATCTTTTCGGTGGTGATATCTTAGATTGCTTATCCTTCGATAGTGATATTCGAAGTTATTTTTTATGGTTTAATTTATTTTTGTTGAACCTCTACCTAGGATAGCTTTTTCAAGAAAGATTTTAAAGTTGTTGAGCCTCTACTGAGTGGAGCCTTTTTCAGGAAGAGAATTTTAAAGTTATTAAGCCTCTGCTGAGAGGAGTTTTTTTCAAGAAAAGAATTTAAAGTTATTGAGCCTCTACTAAGAAGAGTTTTTTTTCAAGATAAAATTTTAAAATTGTTAGGCCCCTATTGAGAGTTTTTTTTTCAAGATAAGATTTTAAAGTTGTTGAGCCTCTGATGAGATGAGCCTTTTTCAAGATAGAATTTTTAAAGTTGTTGAGCCTTTACTAAAAGGAGCTTTTTTCAAGAGAGATTTTTAAGAGCTTTTTTCAAGAGAGATTTTTAAAGTTGTTAAGCCTTTACTAAGAGGAGCCTTCTTCAAGATGAGAATTTTTAAAGCTGTTGAGCCTCTGCTGAGCCTCTGTTGAGAGGAGCTTTTTCTAATATGAGATTTTAAAGTTGTTGAACCTCTGCTAAAAAGAGCCTTTTTCAAGATAAAATTTTAAAATCGTTGAGCTTTTGTTGAGAGGAGCTTTTTCTAAGATTAGATCTCAAAGTTGTTGAGCATTTACTGAGATGAGCCTTTTCTATATTTTAATTTTTCAAAAGTTATCGAGCCTCAAGTAAGAGAAGCATTTTTGATTTGATAAGAAAAGCTTTTTGATTAGTTTAAGTATAAAAAAAACTTTTTCAAATAAAATTGATGTCTTTGTTTTTGCATTATTCCTGATTCTCAACAATGTGTAAAGAGGGATAGCTGTAGACATCAAATTTATTCAGCGGTGATCAAATTTGCTATTTTTATTAAATAATAGATATTAATAAGATAATAATAATATTATTAAATACAATAATAAAAATTAAACAAAATATAAAAAAATAAAAAAAAAAAACAAATAAAAAAAATATAATAGAAGAAAAAAACCAAGGAGAGGGAGCTGGTGCTTGGTGCCGTGTATGGCACCACTGGCACCATCTGTCCATGTTAGGATGCTAGGCCCTATGCCACCTACTTAGGCACAAGGTCAAGACTAGACAATACAGAATAAAAAGGCAGAGAGAGAGAGTTGGTGCTTGAGGTGTCGTATATGGCACCCCTCACTCTACCAAGCCAAGCATGGAGCATGGCTGGAGCTCTATAAATAGAGCTTCGTGCCAAACCAAAAGAAGAGAGGAAGGGAAGGGGATCTGCAAAAAAAAAGTTTTCAAAATAAAAAAAAATCTACCTGTCAAAGAAAAACCATTCAAACAAAACTCATAGTTCTCTCCAAATCGGTGAGGAACCCAGCGCCAAGCAAAACTTGCAAAAACAAAAAAAATAGTTAATTTTAGTTAAAAAAAAAAAAAAAAGGAGACCGAAACTTTAAACCCTAATCTACATCGATCATGATTGTTTTCAGTGAAAAAAAGGTCGGATCCGATGAGAGGAGGTTGATAGGAACGTTTTGGTGATTTTTGGATTTTTTCAGTGATCGATCGACAACCACTGACGACAGTCAGAAACATGGATGGTGATCGATCGATCTAGAGAGAGAGGGTCTGAGAGTGTAGAGAGAGAGAGTGAATGAGAAGAGAAAATAAGAGAAAAATTTTTTTTTTGGCTTTTATAGAAAGTTGAAAGCCAAAACAACACAATTTCATTAAAGGTTCAAAACCACGTCGTTTTGAGCAAAAGGATTGGTGCATCAACCTAAGACCCAACTCGATATCCACTTATCATGTAGGCTTTGACTAGTCTAGTGGAACCAAATCAGATCGAGTCAAATTGGCCCTGAACCGTTAAATTGACCCAGACCGAGCCAGATCAGTTTCGAACCACTGAACCTGACCAGACCGTCGAATCACTCGGACCGACATTGATTGGACCGTTGACTAGTCCGGTTCAGACGATTTTTTTTAATTTTTTTTAATTTTTTTAAATATTATTTTTGTTATTTTAAATTTTATTATTAATATTTATGCATATTAAAATGTTTAAATTTGCTAGAATAAATTTTTGTTGTTTTATAATATTAATAAATAAGAATAAATAATGAAATATATAGTAAAAATTTGTGATAATTTTGTTTTTTTAAAATAAAATCTTATAAAATAATAAAAAAATAATAAAAAAATAAGAAAAAGAAATTTTTATCCAACGATGAGATTTAAAGGTACTCCGCTTCAAGTAGTGATATCTATAAAATCTTTAGGTGAGAAGATTTTTTTTAAATATTGCCAATGTATTTGAGTATTTATTAAAAAAATTTTAATACAATAAAAATTTTTTTAGTTATAAAATAATAAATAAAAATTAATTAATAAATTAAAAAAGTAATAAAAAATGAGAAAAAAGTAAATTTTATCTAATGACGGATTATAAAAGTATTTCGAGTAGAGATGCTTTAAGAAATCCCTATGTGAAAAGATTTTTTTTAATATTATCAGTGTATTGGAATATTTATAAAAAATCTTTAATATAATAAAAGTTCCTCTTTTTTTCAAAGTTTTAACAAAAAATTAATAAAATAATCAACAAAATTTCTAAAAAAGAGAATAAAACACATGCATTAACATAATATTATTTGCGTTGCATGCATGACAGTTTTTTTATGAAAAATAAATTTGAGCCTCCGAATATGAGATCTAAGGTATTCCGAGAAACGATATCTAAAAAATCTTTAGGTGAGAAAGAGTTCTTTCAATGTTACTAACGTACTGAAACATTTTAAGAATTATTCCCATAAAAAAGGTTATAATTTATTTTTTCTTGAATAATATTTGAATAAAAAAACAAACTCCCAATAAATAAAAAAATCAAAAAAATTATTTTTCAAACATTAAAAATAAGACTGTTTTTATCAAAATCAATAAATAACACATAATTAATTGGTATCGTTTTTGAATGGGTGCTATGGGGGTGCTAATTATTTCTCACACGTAACCGATTCTCAAACCCAGACTGTTTTACAGACCATAAAATTATCTTTTTAATAAATTTTAATTAATTTTAAAATCTTATTAAAATGATCAATTTTAAAAGGTAATTAATTGTACCTAACCAAAAAAGATTGGTGACGATTCTCATTTTTTATTTTTCGTTTTCAAATTCGTTGAGCGGCTTCAAAACCGTTACGACATTCTTAAATTTAGAGATACCAAATATTTAATATACCATGTATATATTAAGTGAACAATAAGTTTTAGGTTATTGTTCATTTAAGTTCTAAACTATTAAATGGATAATAAACTTACTTGTTAAAGGTTGATGGGTTTGTTTTGATATTCTTTTAGGTAAATATTTGACACTAACAGTTTCCATCCTTACAATTGTATTTAGATAAAAAAATTTAAAAAGGAAAAGTTATAATATATATGTTGTTGAACGTTAATCTTTTTCAAGGTTTACGTTTAAATTTATTTGTTTGTTTCAAATCTTCATTTGTTTGTCTGCTGTGCTTGCATGTAATGTAGGCTCCTTAGATTGTACGATACATGCTAAATCAACAGTTCCCTCGTGAGCCCACAAGTTTGTACAATTCATATTAAGAAGATAATCATCAAAACTATATCTTATTCTAAGGTTCTTTATCGGTGTGTTATCAAATTGTACAAACAATTCCTTTCTTTTCCTCATTTTGTTTAGGATCTTTCAAAGTTCTTTTGATTTTTGAATCTCGAAGTTTGTGTTTGATAAAATTTTATGTTTGTGTTTATTTTATCTATTTTGTTTCTTTTTGTTTTTATTTATTAATTTTATTTTTTGATAAAAATAGAAAGAAATTAAAAAATAGAAAATGAAAAATGAAAAAAAAAGTTTATCATGCTTGCAAATATTAAGCCTTGTAAAAACCAAATGGACAAATTTTAATGTAGTAATTGATAATTGTGATGCTAATTAAATTTCTTTGACATGTATTAGTATTTGATTTGTTATTCATGTTATATCAATAAATTGATTAATAACGTTAGTCTTCGATATTAAAATAGATGACGAAATAAAAATTAAAATATTAAACTAAAAATTTTAATTTTTTAATATCAAATTAATAAAAAATATATAATTTCAAGCACCGTTTTTATATTTAATCCTTTTCCCTTTCTTATAGTAAGGAAAGAGAAATGAAATTCCAACTTGGTTTGATCACTTTTGAGTAAGTCCAAAAATTTGCTTAAAAACGTGGAAAATGGAAGAACATTTTAAGGTTTTTATTTTCAAGTAAAATTTGACCTTTGACTTATGCTAAAAGCAAACAGTTAACATAGAACCATAATCATTTATCTATTTTCTATGGCAGCGTATTGTAAATAATAGTTATAAGATAACCAACTAGCAATACTGCGACTAAATGTATTAAAATTTAGTTATTTTAACCATTAAATCTCTAAAAATCTTTAAGCTACAAACATTAAAAGGTATGCTATTCATTGTTTCAAAAGATCAAATTGGATTTTAATTGATATCTCGATAATCAAAACACCAAAAAGACTTAAGCTTTTCAATATTGAGCAGCAGCTAACAAACATAATATGGTGATTGCCTAATTATAATTCAGATCCTACCCTTCTACCATTCTTGTACAACGAAACCATTAGACTTCAAGAATCCACAACAAAATTTACAGGCATTTGACTTGACAAAATGGAAATTAAAGGTTAACTCAACAAAATATATTGATTCCCGCATCAGTTCAATCAATACCTATTTCTTAGAAACACTAAAAAAAAAAAATTCCCAAGAAAACAAATGGAACTTGAAAGATTTATAAAGATGGCAAGTAAAGATTGAGTTTACATTTTACTAAGATTTTGGTGATACGTAGGATTATTGAGAGGACCCAAATCAGGAATTGTCTACAACAGATTTTTAAAATGTAATTTTTTACTTTTTAAAATTATATTTATAATCAAGTATTATATTTATATAATTAATTAAATAATTAATTATTATATCATTGAATAATTTACTAATAAATTATAATTTAATTAAACAATCAAATTTATACATAATAAAACTTGAATTTAATATTTCGAGATTTTAAGATCTTCTCTTTATCATTAAACCAAAGGCTCATTAGATTTTTTTACGATGTAATTAATCTTGCTGATATTAACTCGGCTAAATAAAAGGACCCCTACACGTGCTAAAAATATTGCATTCGAGCTGTCCAACGAGGGTAATAATCTTAAATTACAAGTTTAGAGGTTGATTAAAAGCAAAGGTCGTAGGTTTCTCCTGACTTTTGTGTTCCCACGTTCAAGTTAATATTCGGAAAAAGAGTGAAAAAGAGAAAGCTTGAGAAGAGAGAGAAGGAAATGGAACATTTTTTGTGGTATGAGGAAAGTCATTTATACTTGCTAGATGAGAGTATTAGGCCAGGGTAGCCCGATCTTGAGATGATGGAACTAGAGTCGACATTGCTGGTCCGATTTGATTTAATAATTTCAAGCCGTGATAAGTCAGTGCCTTCAGGTGATAAGTTGAGGGAATTGAGCTGACATGGGTCTTAAAACATCATATCAGTTTGATACATTAACTTAGATCAAAATGATAAAATTATCTGTAATTAATCGATGATTCACTCTTTAAGATAAAAAAAAATTTATATTATCTTTTTAACCATAAAATTCCTCTAATAAATCTCAAAAGTAACGATCCTTTTAGTTAATATAGCAAAAAAGCCATTTCGTTACGTGTGGCATATAATTTTTCAAAGAACATACAGATGAATACTATTAAAGAGTTTTGTTATTGAATTAATTAATTTTTTTAAAATAATTTTGAAAAAAATTCAAACAATGCTTTGTAGGAAATCGAAATGGGTTATAAATTTTAAGAAAGAAATCAAGAAATTCAGGATTGAATTGTTTCACTACTTTCCGAATTTGCGCTCTAGGTTTTGACATTTTCCAGCCCACAAATTCTGTAAAATGAAATTGTCAATAAGTGAGAATGTCCAGCAAGTAATCATAATAGTCTAAATCAAAATGTAGAAATTACTTACAAACCGACAATCGGTCCTTCCAAAAAGGTGAAATCTGAACGGAGAGTGAAGAATTAGGACTGAGTAACAATTTTTTTTCTAAATTTTTCCGTAAAGGCTTTTGAAAGATGGAGATCATTAACCAATAAATAAATAATCCGTAGGCAAAAAGAAATAGTTAGATCAAGGGGAAGAGATTTCGTCATTTTGGGTTTAATGGGAGCATGAGATTCCCACATAAACGCATTAACAAAAATTCAAAAGTAATTAATTAATATATGTAACTCGCCTCCAGGAGATATTCCAAAATTTTCTGCGGCATTCAGGGAAAGTCCAATATCAGCTATTCCAAACGATAGATTTTTGTTTGAGTATCTGCCAATGAAAAGCACTGAATACTAACAAAAACTTACTAACAACAATAAACAAGTAAAATGGACAATTTTGGAAACCAACATACGTGATTTACAGCTCAGGAAAGTACCGACTTGCACGTCGGCAACCATATGAAAATGAAGCACGAAATTTTACCTGCCAAAAGCATCGTCATCACCCACCAAGAAATGAAGTTTGAAGTTCATTAAAAAATAATAAGGTTGAAAATTTGTAATTGAATATATATATTTTTGGACCAACAAGTGAACTTCCCTGTGCAAGGTAACTTCTTTAAGAGTAAAATATCAGTACCAGTGCTTTCAGCCCTTCATTGTCTTCGTATATAATACCAACATCCCTTTGTATTTTTCAAGTAGATTATCACTAATTAAAATGAGTGAGACATAATGTGGCTTTGATGCATTTAAATGCTGGCTTGTAGCCAGTAAAGAAACAATCACAAATGCTAATTAACAACTATTATGTAAGTCACAAGAGCATGCATTTTTCTGAAGAGATGCCGGCATTCTATACGCTCTCGAACATTAAGAATCTAAGGAAAAAATCTTAACCAACCAGCCAAAATCTTGATTGTTCCTTTCAATTAGCAAGGCTTCCGCTTGCAACGGTATTATTATGTACCTCTAAGCAACTCAAGTTTGGCTGGGCAATAATAAAATTGAGTTTGAATTCAAATAACTCACAAATAGCTTGACTTATCTACTGTTACATCTTTTGATCTTCTGGTCTATTTGGTAGTAATTAAGGTTCTTCAGTATTTTATTTGGATCTTGGGCTTTTGTTGTTTTAATGGGTCTTGATTTTATAGTTTAGGGTGTTGGTTTATACATTGTGAATGAGGAGTGGGACATATGTGAAAGATCTTCACACTCATTCGGGAACCACAATTGATAGCCACAAAGCCCAAAAAAATCCACCCTACGGCCTTTTTTTTTTTTTTTTTTCAAGTTTTCTTGTTCATACTTTTTGAGATAAACGTGATGAGATTTAGAGAATGAAAGAGATTGTTTCTCATTGTACAGCCCACTTTTACATATTCTAAAAAAATAAATGCGACTCAATTCCCTCGCTCTTCTGATTTTTGACTTAAATAGATATTAATTTACTAACTTGTATGGATTATAGAAGTTAGTAGAAACTCCAGAAAACAAAGGGAAATAATGTGAAAAAATGCCGCATCATATCTGCGTATTGGATGCGAATTCCCAGCAGGACAATGAATATGCCATTCCCTCCTTCATCTGCATGTGTCACACCCGCGTGAACACTATCAAGGCCAGCAAAGCTTAAGACCGAAGCATGCGCCATATGCAAGTTCTTAACTTATTCACCAAGGACGAGGATACTGGGTCGGCATAGCGGTGGCCTGTCGTCTCTTTTTCTCTCTCGCCTTGCCAAAAGTTGAATAAAATGCAAATGGGCTTGAGATTGAACACTGTCGTGCTGAACCAGGGCCTTTTATTTATGGCATTTTTTCTTTTTTACAATTATTTATAGCATTTGTTCAGACACAGGTAACTCTGGGTCCACAGTGGTTGCACCGAAGCCCCTTCCTCCTGTGTTTCCTCGTGCACGTCTGCCTCACTAAGTTTTCCCTAGCTATTTGCAAGCGTTTGAAGATGCATTAAAAGTGGAAAAGTAAGTAAAATATTGACTTTGAAAACAAGTTCCTTCCATTTGGAAGTATTTATATTCTCAAGATTCTGTAAAAATAATTATGAAATGATTTTGGTAATAAAAAGCAATCAATTATTGATTTAAAAAATATATTTAAAATTAATTATAATAAGTTATAATTCTAAATATCTCTCGTTGTTATTTTATCTATATTATCTACACCACACACATAAATAGAAATTTTATATAGTCTTTCATGTAATTTACAATATTAACAATGTAACTATTTAAATCTTTCATCCATAAGTATAAATTATTACAATCGAATTACGTATTTTTTTTTTATTTTTTTTTATTTATTTTATTCACATAAATATTTTTATTTAAAACTTAACGCCCTCCTAAGCAAATTCAAGGCCCCACTACTTTCATTGGTGAAAGTTAATACCTCCTAGATAATTAGGTCGACATCTTGCAACTACATTGCTTGGATGTATTTGATTAGAGTAGCGTTTCATATTTTTTATAAGATTATTATTGTAATATAATTATCATAATGATTTTATTACTAAGATGATTTCAACACTCATAATTTGAGATCATTTTATTTGGTTAATAATAGTTAATTCTTAGAAATTAAAGATCACTGTATTTAGTATTACTAAAAATTAAACATTATTTTATTTAAAAGTACGAAAATAATCATGTATATTATAATAGTTACATAAATTAATAAATTTATGGTTGTTTAAAAATAATAATTTGTAAAATTAATATATTTATTGATAGGTAAATTTAATTTTATAATATAAATTATAAAAAAAATTTAAATTAGAAAATGAAACTAATCTATTAAATTCATAACAAAAGAAAAATTAAAAAAATTATATATAAAATATTTAAAAAAGTAAAAAAATATATACAAATTATTTTGAACTTATTATAATGAATATTAGTTTGAAAATATAAAAATTTATAATATCATTATAGGAAAAAAGGAATTTGGTGACACTTTTTTAGCGTCATTTGCTAACAAGTGCCGCTATTGGATGTGTTAGCATAAACTTAGTGACGTTTATTATATAAATACCATTAAAAAATATATAACGGCATTTAAAATATAAAACGTCACTAAAGTTACAAAATAACTATCAAATTTTATTATTTTGAAAATGTAAATTTATAAAATTTACCTTAAAATTGAAACACACCATTTTTTATTATTTAGTGGCATTTCAATTAAAAATGCCGCGAATATAATTACATTTTAATAAAAAAACCCCATGAATATAACATATTTAGTAGTATATAAATGCCGCTAAATGTCATACTTTAGAGGTGTTAAACGTCGGGAATTTTTCTAAATTAAATTTGATCCATGTGCGTCTTATTCCTCAAATGCTCTCACTCTTATTGTCTTTTTACACCGCTAAACCTCTATCTCTTTCTCCAAATTAAATCCATCTAACTTATGTGACCATTAAATCTACTTGTCTCTTTGCTTCGAAGCTATTGCTATGAAAGGAAAGGATGTAGGGTTCTCAAACCAAACTATGTCTTGAGGTTTGAATCTACTGTCACCTCCACTGCCACCATCTCTAACAACTTCTTCTTCTCCGATGTCAATAAAAGGTAAAAGATCTTACCTTTCTACTAAAAGATTGCATTTCTCGTTCTTTGAAAATTATCATTCTCTTTTATTCACAAATATCAAACTTTTTAAATTTTCTTTCTTGTAATGTTTGTGGCCATATGCAGTGAGAACAAAAATGTATAAAAGCTTCAATTATAGTTTAACTTTATGAGGTAAGAAGAAAAGATCAAATATTGTTTCAATTAGGGTTCTTAAGTAAAATAACTGCATAAGATCTGTTTGATGTTAAGAGTTAGAATGCAACAGTTACTATAGTGGCTTTTAAAACGATTGCTTAAAGAATGTTTGTAAAATGTCATAGATTAGTTGAGATTAGATGAAAGTTTGTATAAATTCTAGCATTTAGACTAGTTCTTCAATTTTATTGTTTTCCATATTGGGAAAGCATTTTTTGTAAGGCCTTATTCTTGCTTAAATTTCTACTTTTCATATCTACTGAGAAATTTTCTTCATTAGTGATTTATTGAAAAGTAATTTTTCATAAGCTCTTTTGGTTATCATGACCACTTTTGTTTGAGTAGAAAAATTATTTGGGAATTCAAAGATGTTGTTAGAGATTTTTTTTTCTTTCTTCTTCTAGTTCTTTTGTTTTTCTTCCTATATGGTATTGTTTTTTACTCTTATGGGGATTATAAATTGATCAATCTTCAAACTTGACCCTGCACCAATGTCTAATGTACACAACCAACAACTCATAAGAGTAACCAATGTCTAATGTATCTTTTGTTTGTTTAAAAAAAAAAAATCCCATCTCTTGCTTTTTGTCATCTACCAATAAAAAGTGTTTTTGACAAAAGTCAAATTTAATTAGTCATAATAGGAACATGACAACTAGGAAATCCACCAAATAAGGAAACAAATTTCAGATCATTAAATTTTACCACTACCCTTTAAAAGTCAAACCTACAAGTGGGAATTTAGCTTCAAATTAAAAAAAAAAAAAAAGACGAATTAGAAGGATTCCTATATCCCAACTATAGGAATTTTGCTTCTTTGAAAGATCTAAATCTTCTTTAATTCTAGTGAACTATCATTGAACTAATCCACCATTATTGTTTAAAAAAATTTTAATTGTATATTAACTTGCCTTTAAGTCTTTAATGAGTCATTAACCAATAGAAAATTGTTAATTGATGGGAATAATCTTTTTGTTTCCATTTCATTGATCAGTCTATTACAGACAGCCTTAAAATTTCACTATTTTATAGATTATTCAATATCCATTAAGCTTCTTCCCTTACAACTATATGGGATGATCATGAAACAGTAATCATGCTGATTCATCTCAATCAGAGCATGATAAGACTTACTTTAATACAAGAGCAAGATGTCTTAAATCTCTCTTTATTTTAGGGTTGATATAAATATAAAACTAGTTATTCAGCCAAGTTGTGCATCTTATAATTACTAACATGAAATTTTAATTACTAACATGAATTGTAAAAAAATTAAGCTTTTCATTTTTCAAAGTGATAGATTAACTGAACACCTAGAACTCATATCATTACATTATTTAACTAGCATTTTCCAGCATTGATTCATAATTCTACCATGGAATTCTATGAAGATTAAAACTAGCAGTGTGGCTCTTTTCTTGAATCATTAATCAAATGCTAAAAGATTTCATTTTTATATCTATCAATATTAAATGTCAAAACCAACTACTCAAATTTTTAGAATTACTTTTGTTTTCCTCTGTCAGGTTTTTCCTTGGAAAGAATCCAGGATATGCCCTAAAATATTTCCCAATTCAAAGATCCTTAAACTCTTCTAATTTTCATGAATCATGATGCAGTAAGGTTTTTCAAACTAAAACCAAATCCTTGGAATATTCATTCACACGCTAAGACATTCTTAAACTTGTAGGATTTTCAAACTAAAACCAACTTAAGACTTAAGATGTAGATATTTAGGATAAAAAAGTATGATGATGAATGTAAGTGATGAACAAGAAACAAAAAACTAATGTCTTCCGTAATTCACAAGGTTTTAATTCTCTTATAGTATTGGACCAGATTGAAATAAAAACTCAAAGTAAAAAAAAAAACTAAAACATGTTTGATTGTTAAAAGACATAGTGATCAGAAAATAGAAGTATTGGAATTTTACATGAGGCCAAGATTCCAAACCATATTCATATAATAACCTTCATTTTCTTAGCAACCAAACATATCTCTATTAAAAAAGAAAACCCAAAAGAAAATAGGATAAGCCAAATATTAGACTTGCCTAAAGGTTAACGTTAAATGTCAAGATCCATCACTGTCTAGGAATTTATGAATTTTGATATAAGAGTTTACGAATGATGGTAATGGGGTGATCTATAACTTATTAGGGCCCTCTATATAATGCTTTCCAAACTTTTGTCAAATTGCTATAAATTGAATGGAATTCATATATATTCTGTTTATTAAAAACCTTTTTTTTTATAAGTTTCTTACCCTCCTTTTTGGTAGTCATGTTTTAGATTTATAAATTCTTTTAACCATATATAGACAATAACATTATCTTTGAACTTAATATATTAATTAATTAATTAATTAATTAGTATAGTAACATTATCTTTTTGTCACAAATATGTGATCGCTATGAGTTTCCCTTATAACTTGATATAGATTTAGAGAATTGCAAGTATTTATCACTTGAGATAGGTATAAGTGTTTGTAACCATTATACTCTTTAGAGGTATTTGCTAAGTTATCTTGCTATTATTATCATTTTGTTCACATGAACCTACCTTCTTACTTTTCCTTTGATTGTAAGAGACTTTTATAATTAAGGTTCAAATTATCACTTTTGATATATATAAAAATAAATTATATAGTTTAGTTGTGATGGATATTCATTCAACTATTATCTCAAAAAGCACAACCAACTTTTTTAATTGTCACTTTTGGTAGATATCAAATTTTGTGGACAATTTTCTAACCAAACAATGAGACAATTTGTAAATGGTTTTTGCTTAAATGGTTATTGCTTATATGCAAAACACATTGTTTTATACAAGCAGTCTTTGGTTGTTCCAACATATTAGGAATATATATTCCATTAGTGGTTTTACAATTGGGCTTCAACATAAAGTTTAGGGACTTTCATGAAAGAGAATAAAAGTTTTAATTTTAATATTTCTAAATTTCATACTTAGTCAGTTTAAACATATACTTTCTTTCAAAGATTTGAGAATAATCTTTTTGTTTTCATTTCATATTTTGTTATGTTACATTTATGATATAGATACGCCAACTCATTCTTTATATCATGTAGAATATACAAAAAAGTTAAATAACTTATCTGATGATATCAACTTGTTATTATTTTTTGTTTTAAGGTTAGTCTAATTAAGTATATTAGAGTTTATTTTGATATAACTAATTATATAACTTTGATTTGATAATGTAATAAGTATTAAATGAATAAGAGTTAGATGAAAAATCAAGATTAAGTCAAGAGGATTGAGGTGGAGTGAAGTTTTTTTTAATTTTGCATTTGAGAATGCAAGTGAAAATAATATGATATTATACCCATATTTGAGGTATGCTAATATCGATTGACAAATTCGTGAAATTGTTTTTAAACATTTAGTTTGTATTAGATTTATCTTGAGATATGTTAATTGGTATTTTCATGAAGAATTTGTACCATCAAGATCATCAATTAGCTTTCCTCCAATTTCAGGGGCTCTTCAACATCAACACGATCTTATTAGACACGATGACATGGAAGACATGTTATAAGATGCTTTCAACATTTATAACCAATATTTTCATAATCCATCTTCCCAAAATAATGGATTAGATGAGTCAAATGTTGAAATGAATGAATTTGGCAAACATGAGATAGGTATAAGTGACCAACAACCTAGTAAAAAAGCATCAAAATTTTATAGGTTGCTTGAGGATATGAATGAAGAAACTTTATGAGAGATCTAAGCATTTAAAGTTATCTTTCTACATGCATATTTTTTCTTGAAATGCTTATGTGGATGGATAAGAAACTCTTTAACTTTATTATTGGAGTTTATGAAAGAAATATTTTCTTTTAAAAAAATCTTAAATTTTGTAAGGATTCAAATAAGATGACTAAAGAATTAGGTTTTGGATATGAAAAAATTCATAATTATCCCAATGATTGCATGTTATATTGAGATGATAGAAAAAATCAACAATCTTGTCATGTGTGTGGTAATTCTCATTGATTGCATACAAATCCTAATGAAAGGTTGAATGAGGATGATAATGAAGTCCATGTAAAAAAGAAGCCTATAAAGATTTTATGGTATTTTGCATTAATACCAAGACTTCAACAACCCTTATATTTTCAAAACTATGAATTTTATGAAGTGGCATCATGATGAACAAACGGATGATGGATCATTGAGGTATTCTATTGATTCTTTAACAAGAAAATCATTTTACTCTATGATTTGATTAACATCTGATGGATTCAATCCATTAAAAGTGATGAGTACTTTTTATAATACTTGTCTAGTTGTATTAATTCATTAAAATGTGCCACCATAGATTGCTATGAAGTAACAGTCATTTATCTTATCTATGATTATTCTTGGAGATAAAAAATCCTAAAAATGATACAAACATCTATTTGCAACTTCTGATTGAAGAGTTAAACTAGTTATGAAAAAAAGTTGAAACTTATGATGTTTTAAAAAAAGAAAACTTCAATATACATGTTACCTTATTATAGATTATCAACGATTTTTTTGCTTATGTAAATGTATCTAGTTAGATCACCAAAGGTCATTATGTTTGTCTATATTATGCTGCATAAACATGTTCAAAATGGTTACATAATGATAAAAAGTTTAGTTATATGGCACATCAACAATGATTGGATGATAATCATTGATTTAGATTTTAAAAACATCTATTTGATAAACCTGAAGAGTTAAAGAAAATGCCATTACCAATTATTAAGTTTGATATCTTATCAAAGTTAAAAGATACTAATTTTACTTATGAAAAAATAACTTAATCAAAGAAAAACGTAAGAAAGATCTCTGAAGGTGTTTGGCCTTCTATTTCTTAGGTTGGTGATGTTGATACTCAAGTTGATGATATTGATGTTCAAAATAATGAGGAAGAAAATAAAGAAAATGAACTTAATGAATCTAAATTTTGAAAAAAAAAAAGTATTGTTTTTTAGCTGCCTTATTGGAAATATAATATATTACGCCATAACTTTAACATAATGCACATATAAAAAAATGTTTGAGAAAATTTTATTTGGATAATTCTCAATGTGAATAAAAGATCAAATGATGACTTAAAGAGTCAGCTTACCTAGTTGACATAAGGATCTGTTTTGACCTTTATCTGAAATTACTTTTTAATGGCAAATCTCGATTACCACCTGCTTGTTTTGGGATGTCTAAATGTGAGAAAGATGTGTTTTGTAGGGTGTTTAAAAATATGAAAGTCTTAAATGGCTATGCATCAAATATATAAAAATGTGTGAATCTAAATGAGTGAAAAAAATTTTTATTGAAGTCACATGATTACTATATCTTGATGCAGAACTTACTTTTCCTTGCTTTACATTCATCAATGTCAAAACAAGGTATTTCAGTTGTAATTGAATTGAATAACAAATTTAAAACTCTCTGTAGGAAAGTTTTGAATGTGGAAGAGTTTGACAAATTTCAAGATTAAGTCACAATTAATGTTTGCCATTTAAAGAAGATTTTTTCTCCAAATTTCTTTGCTATTATGATGCAATTGATTATCTACCTCCGTATGAAATAAAAGATGGTGGACTAGTTTATTATCGATGGATATATCCTATCAAAAGGCATTATTTGCTAATAGTTTGATTAAATTGCTAGTGTTTATCATATCATTCTAGTTAAAAAGGTATATGACAAATTTTTATGCCTTAGGTTTTTGGGGAGGTTAAAGTTTTATTGTCGAACAAACACTATCTGAAAGGTTCTATTGTTAAAGGATGTTTAGTAAAAGAGTGTATGACATTTTATTCTCAATATTTGAAAAATGTTGAAACAAGATTTAATAAACTATCGAGAAATCTTGGTATATAGCATACTAACTTTGCTTCCGCTTAGTGTTTTGAACGTTTTGGACAACCAATAGGCAAAGCTGTGTTGTAATAGTTTGGAGGTTGCTAAACAAATTTGAAAATAAAAAAGAGTCACCACTAATATTTTTTTGTTTAATATGATTGATCATCTACTAAAACTTACTTTTCTAATAAAATCTTAAAATTAAATTTTTTTATTTTCTTTATTATAAAGAAAACATATTTTTAGTTTTAGTTGTTTGCTTGAAAAATAAATAATTAGATATGAAAGATGATGTTGAACATGAAACTAAATATTTTCTTTTTGCTGAACAAAACTTAGATAAAAATATCTCCAATACCTCTACTTAGTGGGTCTGCGAAGATGTTGATAAAGATATTTATGAACCATGATGGATTATTTATATTTTGTAATTTGAAAGTTTAAAACATAATGTAATAAATGATTTTAAAAAATTTATGTGGCATTCACTTTTGTATATTTTTTGTGTTGTAAATAATACATTATCTTCTAATTTAATTAAATTGATATGTTCTTTATATATTGTTGGTTATGATTTCTTGACTTCTAAATGTCTTTATATATGTTATTTAGATATATTCTTTATATATCATTTGTTATATTTACAATATCTTAACTTCTCAACTTTTAACTGATTCGCTTTTATGATGCAACTAAGTTATAATGTTGATGAGTAGATTGAAAGAAGTACATATCAGAGATATTAATTGAGAGCCATCTACGACATCTATTAATCTTAGCCATAGATTGAATCTTTTGGAGGAGAATATGCCTACTATCAGTTCTAACCTAGTCACTTTTAATCTTTCAACTGATATTGGATTTGATAATATAGGAGGTCCAGGTTTATATAGTGTCCAGCCAATTGATTCTACTTCTAATTTGAATGCAAGTATCGTAAACCCTATATTTAGATTTCGATTATAATCATTAAAGTATTGATAATTTACTAATTGACTTTTTATTTTTTAGCATTGATAACAATGGTTAATGGAAGACCAAAGGTTGGACAATTTTGAAAGAATTATGACACTACCTTCGAACGAGCGTATTGTAGTATTTTTAAACTTTTATAGGCAACCAATTGGTGAAAAAAGTCAACTATTGGTCAGATTTCCAAGAATAATTACCTATAATGGAATGAAATTACCTATTCATTATGAAACATGGCATAAAGTTTTGGCAGAAGTTAAGAATGATGTTTTAAACTTTATTGAGGTATAGTATAATTAATTACATATTAGAAATATTAATTCTTTTAAAGTTGGTTTATCAATTATAACTTTCCTTTTTATATTGTTACAGTCAAGATTTTTACTTGAAATACCTATTTCATTTATACTTAAGTCATTGAGAAAGAAATGGAAAGACTATAAGCATAATTTGAAAAAAAAAATTTCAATCAAAATAATACTGTAAAGGCCATAATGAAAAATCTACCTTGTGGTGTGATTAGGTCGCAATATGAAAACTTGGTTAGATTTTGGTTTTCAAGGAAATAAAAGGTATTAATTTATAACTTTTAATATTTTTTTAATAATAAAAGTGTTTTATGTTTTTAGTTAGAAAATATTTGTATTTCTATTATATACGTAATTACTTTTTATGACAAAAAAAAAATATTAGGATTACTAGTAGAATTCAACAAAAATATAGCCACATGAGTGGATCAAAAAGCTTTGTAAGAAAGCAAAAAGAAAAAGTAAGTTAAACATTAAATAAGAAAGTTGTCGTGTATGTTTGTTAAGAATTTTTTGTCGTTAAATGGAAAAAAATGTAAAATTTTAATTATATTTCTGTTTTAACAGTTTAGATAGCTTAAATATATGACATTAAACTTGTCCAAATAATTGAACTTGGTTTTCACAATTTAGATATGTGAAAAAGTTACCGGTTATGTTTGTTTATGATTTTTTTGCTGTTAAAAGGTAAATATATAAATTTACAATTATTGTTCTATTTTAAAAGTTTGGATAGCTTTAATACATAATATTAAACTTGTTCGAATAATTGAACTTGATTTCATAGTTTAGATATGTGAAAAAGTTATTGTTTATGTCTGTTTATTACTTTTTTGCTATTAAAAGGCAAAAATGTATATTTACAATTATTGCTCTATTTTAATAGAGTGGATAGCTTCAATTCATAATAGTTAGCTTGTCCAAATGATTAAACTTTATTTTCACCCATAATGTGTGTGAAAAAATTGTTATTTATATCTGTTAAAGATTTTTTATGCCGTTAAAAAGCAAAAAATATAAATTTGTAGTTACGTTTTTGTTTTAACAATTTAGATAGCTTAAATACATGATATTAAAATTGTCCATATAATTGAACTTGGTTTTCATAATTTAGATGTGTGAAAAAGTTATCATTTATGTTTGTTTATAACTTGTTATGCCGTTAAAAGAAAAAAAATACAAATTTACAATTATTGTTTTGTTTTAATAGTTTGGATTGCTTAAATACATGATATTAAACTTATCTAAATGATTAAACTTGGTTTCCACCCTTAATGTGTGAAAAATTGTTTATGTTTGTTTAGCACTTTTTGTGCTATTAAAGAGTAAAAAATGTAAATTTACATTTACATTTTTGTTTTAATAGTTTAGATAATTTAAATATATAATATTAAACTTGTCTGAATGATTGAACTTGATTTTCACTATTTAGATGTGTGAAAAAGTTGTTGTTTATGTCTGTTTATGACTTTTTATGCCATTAAAAGGCAAAAAATGTAAACTTGCAGTTATTGTTTTGTTTTAATAGTTTGGAAAGTTTCAATATGTGATATTAAACTTATATAAATGATTGAATTTGGTTTCCACTCTTAATATGTGTGAAAAAGTTATTATTTATATCTATTTAACATTTTTTATGATGTTAAAGGGCAAATAATGTAAATTTGCAGTTACATTTTTGTCTTAACAGTTTAGATAACTTAAATATATTATATTAAACTTATCCAAATGTTTGAACTTAGTTTCCTTAATTTAGATATGTGGAAAAGTTATTGTTTATGTCTGTTTATGACTTTTTATGGTGTTAAAAAGGTCAAAATACAAATTTATAGTTCTTGATCTATTTTAACAAATTGGATAGTTTCAATACATAATATTAAACTTGTTCGAATGATTGAACTTAGTTTTGACCCTTAATATGTGTGAAAAGTCACTGTTTATGTTTGTTTAACATTTTTTGAGCCATTAAAAGACAAAATTTGTAAATTTGCAGTTACATTTTTATTTTAATAGTTTGGATAGCCAAATACATGATAGTAAATTTGTTCGAATGATTGAACTTGATTTTCATAATTTAGATGTTTGAAAAAGTTACCGTTTATATCTATTTATGACTTTTTGTGTAATTATAAGGCAAAATATAAAATTATAGTTATTTTTCTATTTTAACAGTTTGGATAGCTTCAATACATAATGTTAAATTTGTCTGATTTATTAAATTTGGTTTCCACACTTGATATATGTGAAAAACTCGTTGTTTATGTCTATTTAGATTTTTTGTGCCATTAAAGGGTAAATATGTAAATTTGCAGTTATAGTTCTATTTTAATAGTTTAAATAGCTTAAATATTTGATATTAAATTTGTCCAAATGATTGACTTTGATTTTCACAGTTGATATTTATGAAAAAGTTATGGTTGATGTGTTTTTAACAATAATATACAATTTTATGTAAGAGATTGCGTTGGGTGAAAAAATTAGACGTGTGAAAATTTTTCGATTAATTCACATGAAAAAAGACAGATCTTACCTAAATATCAAAATGTAATAAATTGTGGTAATTTAGTGGATTTGTTTTATACAGAGAGTAAATATTTACTATTTCAAATATATTATGAATTAATTATTGCACTTGACAGCATTATTTGATTAATTTACAAGAAAAATCGAAAGGGTAAGTGATCGCTAAAATTAAAGCAGCATCTAATTATTCTGTCAACATGCAAGACTTGAAAAATCGGATATTCACAAAAGTTACTAGAAAAGAAATACATGGATAGGTCTGAAACCTTGGATTGAGTCCAACACCATTTAGCTATTACGAACATAACTCTTAGCAATTTACATTCATAGTAAGTCAGTCTTCATAAGACATCTTCATATTAAAAGAAGGATTGTAAACTATGCAACAATGTGTCAAGCAAATGGAAGCAGAAAGAGAAGTAGAGCATGCCAGACTAAAAGAGGAGCGTGCTAGAATGGATCAAGAGTATTTAAAATTTTAGTAGTTACATAATTGATTCGACATTTTTATGAATTTTGTGTAGCAACAATTTCTAAGAATAAATCTAGGTGATCTACCAACTCAAGTATTATATTTAGTAACTATTTATATTTTTTAATATTAAAATTAGCTTATTATTAAGTGTAAAAAATTATTTTACTTTATTCAATAGGTTCTTGGGCTTGCTAGTAATCATGGTGGAAAACATCCTTTATCAAATAGTAGTGCTTTAACTCTAAGTGTTCATCGATTTCATATATTTTAAATTTTTAATTAATATATTGAAACAATTTGAATGATATTATATTAAACTTTGTATGAAATGCATAGTAAAACAAATGATATATTTAGATATTTAAATATTTATAATATTTAATTTTTTTAATTTAAATTCTTTTTATTTCTTTGACTAATTTTTCTATTAAATTATAGTAGTAAGTGTTGAAAAAATAAAAAAAAGGTAAATTTCATAATTAGCGATATTTGCGTCAAATGCTAAATTTAGTGGCATTTATGCCCAAAAATGTTGCTAAATATAATGGCTTTTTTCATAAACATCGTTAAGTTAACGACGTTTTTTCCTAAAATGTCGTTATTTTTCTTGATATAGGTTAGCCAACACTCTTAGTAGTATTTTTTTACAAACGTCGTGAATCTTTTAACGACATTTATAAACATCGTTAAATGTGAAAAAAAAAAACACACTGAAGACTTATTTTCCTGTAGTGTATAAAATAATTACAATTTTAATATACATCAAAATTTTAATTCATATATTAAATAGGTAAAATGATTATTGCTAATTTTATATATCATTTCACTTTAATGATAAAAGTTTTTTATCTTTTTGTATGAAACTAAATCATCCTTCAAGATAATATTCTAATCACTCTTAATGATTTAAAATAATCACTACATAAGATTACCAAATATTTATTAAATACAATAATTTAATTATCATATATAAATCATCATAATAATAATCATCTTATACTAGACACTGCCTAATGGCATTCTTACATAAACATGAATAAGTTGCAAACCGAAATATTTAAGGAGTACTTTACCTATTTGACCATATTATAAAAAAATAGATTTGAATTAATGAGTATGGGACGCCTAAACGCAAACAATTATTCCGAAAGCAAACGGAAAACGTCCCGTTATTAGGAAATATATTATTTATAATTTTTTTAAAAAAATTATTAAATGCATTGATAATAGAATTTATTAATTTTATAAATAAAATTAAATTAATAACAAATGTCTTTTAATGTATATTTAAAAAATAAAATATATATTATTATTTTAATTTTATTTGTGAAATTAAAAAATTATATTATCAATATATCAAACAAATTTTAATTATCTAATTAAAATAAAAATTTATATAAAAATATATTATTTATAAATATAAATTTCAAATAAAATTTTAATTAATTTTATATAATTTTAAATTATAATTAATTAATTATATTACCGTCGTGATATAATTCTAAACACTAGGGACGTTAGTCGTCAACAACTCACGTGATCTTCCTGCACGTGTTCTCACGTTTTCATAAAACACTTAAAAACTATTGAAGGAGCTGCCACCTGTACACTCTTATCTCAATCGATCGAAACATCCCCAGAAAAGGCCAAATACAACCATGGATACTCGCCACGTGTCATTGTCGCTGTGAGTTCTGGCTTTCGTCACATGCCAAAGCACTCACATTGCTCGCTGACACCGCCACCCCGCCCTCTATCACGTGAAACTTGGAGCCCACACATGCAAAACCCAAATTTACAAATAAAAAAAATACTATGCGAATATATAAAAGTAATAAAATAAAAAATCAAAGTGAGTGAAAACAAAGGTCTGGTGAACGAAGACCTCCGGGTCAAGCAACGCCCCCGGTTCCTTCTCTTTTTCAGGCTTTCCTTTTAATTCAAGCAGAAAAGTATGGAAAAAAAGTAGTGGTAAAACTAAAAAAAAAAAAAAAAAAGATGAGAGTAACAACTTATCTACTCTTCGAAGTACACTGGCGTTTGGATTGGTGTCATTCAGTAGGTACTCGCTTTACTAACAGTTTCTGCACTTCTCTTTGTTTGCCACGTGGTCTCTGCACCAACGTCGAAATACTTACATCATGCAAAAGCATTTCGGAAACGATAAAAAAAAAAGAAATTCAGGAATTATTAGAATTAGAATTTGTTTTAATTGAGAGTTAAAACGAATTTTTTTTCCTAAATTAAAAATATGAAAAATATTAGTGTCTCACACTACCATTATCCAAATATTTACAATGATAAAACGATTTATAAATTTGTTACTGATTTGTTATTTCTATACATTTATTTACAATCAAACTGTTTGTTTCTCAAATAAAAATATTATTCAAGTAAAAGTATTAAAAAGTTTAAAACATTATTTACTAAAAATTATAATATTAGCAAAAATTAAAAAAAAAAAAAACGAATATCAGAGAGCAAATTAGTTTTAAAAGAAAAAGAAATGCACTAAAAATACATTGGCCGACTCCGGAGGGAAATTAAAGCAGAGAAATCGGGCTGTAAACTTGGACGCTAATACATAAACCTTAGCGACAAACCTGCTAGATTGGTTCCTAAGGGATTGAATTAGAACACAATCTAAATTTTACCCTTCCCCTAATCATTGATTAATCACCTTTTTACCCAATTAGTTGACTAATTAATTATTAATTAAGTGTGACAAAAAGTTTTTGTTAAAATTACCGTTATTGCCCATTTATCAGTAACTGGAGTCGTAATGCAAGCAATGAAATAATATCTTGTGCGGTACGTGGTGTGATGATTGTTGTACACTTGGGTGATCATCACCCTCACCATCATCCCTTCAACGCGAATAAAACCTCTCTCTCTTTTTTCAAAACCACAACTCTTCACACTCCTCTCTCTCTGATTTCTACAGTTTCCTCACTATACTCTCACTATCCTACCCTTTAATCTCTCCGTTTAACGCCAATTTCGAGTAATAGAAAAAAAGAAAAAAAACGAAACCTCAAATTATGGAAGCCCCACAGTTCTTTCAAGGAAGCAGCTACTGTTCTCAATTCGCGCCAGACAAACCGGCGGCCGGTGACCGTTTCATTGTGGAGGACTTGCTCGATTTTTCCAACGAGGATGCCATTATTACTGACAGCATATTCGACTCTTCCGTTGTTGGCCATTCAACGGATTCCTCCACTGTTACGGCCGTAGACAGCTGCAATTCGTTGTCGTTTTCTGGTTGCGAACCTAATTTTGCCGGTGATATTGGTTGCCGAGGTTTTACTGACGGTCATTTCGCCGGTGACCTTTATGTGCCGGTAATTCCCCCCTACATGCAGTAATGTGAGAGGTTAAAAAATTTTGACAGAAAAAAAATTGATAAAGTGTTGAATTTCACCTTATTTTTATTGCTTTCGCCAGCCAAGAAAATAAAGTTTACTATATTTCTTTGAAATTTTAACTTTGGTTCAAAAAGAAAGCTGGTAAATTTTAGACTTTTACATTTTTTTACGTATTTTGTATTTTTTGATAAATTTCCCAGGATAATGACGCATGTGCATGGCAAATGCACTTTGGTGAAAGCTGCGTGAATATTGACAATAGTTTCTTTATCAGAATACTTCAAATTTGAAAAAAAAAAAAAAACTAAAATGAAAATTTGCTAGTAATATTATTACTTTTTATTTATTTTAACAGATTGACGATTTAGCTGAGCTCGAATGGCTGTCGAATTTCGTGGAGGAATCATTTTCAAGTGAGGACCTGCAAAAACTCCAGCTGATATCCGGAATGAAAACCCTACCTGACGAATCATCAAAGACCCGGGGGTTCCAACCCGTTCTTCTCAGCCAAATGAATAGCGTCATTGATAACTGTGACAGCAACCGCGGTAACAATAAAAACAACCCAATTTTCCATCCGGACATGTCGGTGCCCGCCAATGTCAGAAGCAAACTTTCCCGCGCTGCGCCATGCAATTGGGCCTCCCGCCTCCTTGTTCTCAGTCCAACAACTTCGTCTTCCGACCCCGAGATTTTGGTCCCTGTCCAACCACCTCTCCCGAACTATCCAGGCAAAAAGCCCGTCAAAACGACATCGTCGAAGAAAAAAGATGGCTGCGAAGGCGGTGGCCTCGCCAATTCGGATGGGCGGAAGTGCCTGCATTGTGCTACGGATAAGACGCCGCAGTGGCGGACAGGGCCCATGGGCCCAAAAACATTATGCAATGCATGTGGAGTGAGGTATAAATCGGGGCGGCTTGTACCTGAGTACCGACCCGCTGCGAGCCCGACATTTGTGCTGACTAAGCATTCAAATTCTCACCGTAAGGTGCTTGAGCTTAGACGACAAAAGGAATTGGCAAGGGCCCAACAGAAACATCAGCAACAATTCATGCAGCATCATCATCACAACATGGCTTTTGATGAATCTAACGGTGATGATTACTTGATCCAACAGCACGTGGGCCCTGATTTCAGGCATCTGATCTAGTAGCTGCTAGTGTAGAGAACTTTAATTAAGGTCGAGTTCTTCAAAAATATTTCCAGGGGTTAATTTAATCACCGAATTCTTTAGTGAATTCAACTTTTATTCCTTTTATTCATAGGGTTAATTTTTACTAGCTGCTCTTTTTTCTTTTTAGAATTTTTGTAGACTATTTAATGATTTTTTTTATAAAAAAAATTGAACTCGATATAAAATTAATTAGAGATGTTCGTTCGATTGAATCGATTAATTTTAATTTAAATTATTTAAAATTAAATTAAATTATTTTATTTTTGTTAATTGAAATTAAATTTATGAATTTTAAAAATTAATCGATCGAATTTAATTCTATCAATTAATTAATTTTTTTTCAATTAATCAAATAATAAATATATTTAAATTAAATTATATTTTAAATTCTTAATTTTCATATTTTAAACAAATTAAATAAAATTATTAAGCAAAATATTCAAATATCACAGTATTATGCTTAAAACTCTAACAATTTATAAAATTAAATGATCCATTTTACATATGTTTTATTTTAAATTTGAATTATGTTATATTTTGATTAAATTTTCAGTTAATTCGATTAATTCGGTTCAAAAATTGAATTAATCAAAAACTAAAATTTTTTTAAAATAATTTTCATTAACAAACTAAAATTAATTTGATGGTCAATCGATTAATCGAATTAAATCGATTTGTTTGATTAATTCAATTAAAATTGAATTATTAGTATCCTTAAAATTAATTACATATATTAAAATTTAAAATTTGAATTTAATGAATATCATATTTTAAAAATAATTATATAAATCAATAGAATTAAAATTTCGAGTTCTAGCTATTTAATATTTTCCTGAACTGGTTTTTTTCATGCCAAATTTGGCTAAGTCTTGAAGCCCTTTTTTAGTAATATATTAATATATAAACAGATCGACCAATTTAATGTACCCTAATATTAAGCAATTACTTTATATTTGAACTACTTGTTAAATTCAGTTTGTTCTGCCCCAATTAAATTGAAACAATATCTAAGCTTTTCTTAATTCTATGTAGACTTTTTTTTGAAGAAATTAATTCAATATATACTTGATTGGCATTTATAGTTAGAATTTGATAATGTATATAAATAGAATAAGTTGAAATGTAATCGTTGTATTATTATTTCATTAATAAAACCTTAGCTAGGTTTAAATCTGGTTCTTTGATTTCAATAACAAATACATTTTATTTGGAAATATATATCCTACCATCATATATTTGAGAAAGAAGTTGATATACATACTTACTTTGTTGTAAAGTGTCACTTCAGTGAAGAAGAAGCAAAGAGGGTAACAATTTTATCAAAGAATTAATGTTGACATAGTCTTGTATGAAAATTCGGGTAATGCTTTAATTTTAGCCATCCAAGTGTGTTTCTAAAGACACGTCTTTGTCACTTTACCAAGCCGAATAATAGTTAAAGGATTTAAGGCCACTTGCCATTCTCCTGAGTTAAGTTACACAGAAATAGAAAAAGTCAAGATTTATCATCTGCCTTTATTTATTTTTCCGTTTGCAAGAATTTCCAAATTCACATGGAGTTTTCCTCCATAGCCTGAAAACACAAGAAGAATATTTCAAGGTCCCCCCAAGCGACGGGAGGTAAATGCAAAACTTCTTTTTTTTTTTTTGAAGGCTAGTTGTATATAGGGTAAGGAACTAGCTAAGGTTGGGATAACGTCAAAACTTAAAAGATTAAATAATGAGCCCCAAAGGCGAAAGTTGATGTTGTTTTTAAGGTAAATTTACAAACCAAATACATGAAATTTTTAGTATTTTACTTATGTAAAGAGATCGTGGGAAGAAGAAAATTGAATGGTAGGGAGATGATCAACATAAATTTCAGTTAAAAGAAATCAAATGGTGATGTAGCTTTTACATTCAGAGAATGTTATCACACAAGTTAAACGCCGATTCCTTAACATCGTTTTCTGCCTTCCCACCTTTTTCTTGGAGGACTTCGAGATTGAAATGAAAAAGAAAGTTCCGATAAGTGATAATATGAACAAGGAAATTTAGGTTCTGATGAATATTAAAAAAAGCTTTGGTTTTTCAAACCATAGTTAGTGTGAA
Source organism: Durio zibethinus (assembly GCF_002303985.1). The sequence goes on along the minus strand of NW_019167882.1, from coordinate 10,924,281 downwards.
GACGTGTTTGATTTTTTTTTAAAGAATTCTTCTATTACAGTATTTATTCTGTTTAAAAGTATGCAGCATGTGAGTAAGGATTGCAATTCAGAGATTTTGTTGGGAAAAATAGGGGATACTGTTCAAAAAAGATCGGTCATCACTCATCAGATATATATTCTATTTTCTGTGTAGATTAAAATGAATGGTTTTATTCATCGACGATGCTCCTGTCCATGCACGATCCTAGGCAAAGACCCATAGCCATCTATTTTAATATAGCCTGAAATCTTCTCAGTTCAATCATTGTTTATTAACTATTTTCAACGTACAGTTTAGCCGTTTCTTCTCAAAACCAATGCTTTAATTTCCTTCTTTTTTTTTCCCCTTTGTCTTATTTGCTAGAACAAAACAAATAATAGAGAGTTTCTGGTGATAGAAGCAAAGTTTGTGATGGTCACATGCCTGTCTTCCATCTCGCATGCAAAGAGTCAGTACTGATCAATAGTACTTTTTATGATTGTTTTTTGCCATTTTTCTTCTTCACTTTTGAAAAAAAATGGTGTTTTCAAAATTCAGTGATGTCTTCAATGTTACTACCCTATCTGAGAAAAGGGTAATAAAAATTCATTTTATTATTGATTACAAGAAATATTCAGATATGGGAATAAAAAAAAAGGTGGTGGTATGTTATTATCATAATGGCTTTCACATATTCCAGGTTTTGAATATATGAGCTTCCTCGCATAGTGGTTAATTTTTCCACGTTCATTTGTAGAGAAGCTGTCTCCTTTTCACAACCACTTCTGCTGTCAATGACTTGGCATTTGGCAGCTTTCCTTTCTTTTAGGATATTAAACTTTTCTCCGTTGCCCTAACATGGTGAAACCAATTACTCAACCAAGAAGTGTGTCTTCAGATTTTGTTTTGAGTCTAATTTCATAATCAGGGTAAACCACCATTTCCTAACTTAAACGATTCTTGTATTAAAAGCCTTAGTCCAAGTGATGGAACATGATCTGCAGGGCCATGGAGCAAGGTTTTGAGGAGCTAAGAGTGAAAATGAATTCAGCTGGCTTCCATTTCTTGTCCATTATTTGGATCCAGGCAGGAAAGAAAAAGGATAACCAAACAGGGGAAGGTTCGACCATTCAAATTGCAAACGTTATCCTATTTCTTCCCCGTGATGGCTATTGTACAGTGTTTGAACATGCATGGAAGCACATGCTTGTTTTTACGAATACGTCTACATGCGGAAATATTAAAAAAAAAAAAAAAGGAAAAGTCTTTGAGAGATCGAAAGGGAGAATTGGTGAGATTAAAAATGGTTTTGAAGGCAACAAGGAAGCTTTTACTGGTAGAGTTGGATGAGAATAGAAAATGAAATCATGCATCCATTCATGCTTTAATTTTTCATGACTATTTGCTAAAATATGAATTTATTTAAGCAAAAAGACATGTTTAGGTAATCGGAATCAATAAATTCATTACATCCACTTACATCCACCATAACTTTAAGCCAAGACAGAAGTGGAGTAAATGGCAAAGAAATATCATTATTTAAAGTAGCAAAGTCAAAGTTTTGCACCACATATAATCTGTAAGAGAATCCTTGCAGGTAGATTGAAATCTAAAGAGTACATTTCCGAAATTAGGTATCAAGGAATAGAATTCTTGCAGTGTAAGTTATGTCCATCATCCAGGACTTCAAAATCTTGCTTCAACTAATAATGACAAAGGACATACTTAGAAAAGGGGAATAAATCTCCAAATGGACATCACAAGAAGGAAAGCAATGATTTTGATCCATAATGTGGTGCTTCCTTCCCACTTTTGATATGTTATCGAGGCACACTGAGACCTAGTTCTGTACAAAATTATAACAATAATCCCAACAAATTAGCATTAGCAAGCAACATATGAAAGACGCTAAAACAACAGGCGTTTCTTTAAGTCAATGGATTGTGAATAAAGCTACTTCACATATAGCAATCATTGGGGTCAAAACACAGCCAATATTTACTAAAAATATTTCAAAGCATGGTGACTGTTGAGAGTTAAGCAATGAGCAATTATAAAATTAGACGTGCGATACATAAAACTAGACCTGGTTGGCTGCGGCACTTATATACTGTTACTAGAGCAAAAGTTGCTCATCTATAATAGATAAAGAGATAACTTGCAAATCAACCAAACAATGAACTAATAGCACTGACTACAAGATTCTAATATTGACCTTCAATATAAAATTTTGTTCTGAATTCCACAAGGAATTGAACATTTAGCATGCATAGTTAATGCTAGCCTAGATTTAAATCTGAACATTAGAATAAAAGACAAAAGCACAATCTTTGCAATTCCTGAAGAAATGCAGACCACTAAACTGCAGAAAACAAAAGAAGTTTGAACAATTCTAATGGCCCTACATTCCCTAAACAAGAATTTTTTACATGTATCTCCAGCAATTAAAATTTAAAAGATCAAATTCTTCCCCTTAACCAAACAGGGCTTCCCTATCCATTTATATAGTCCAAGTACATGGTCTGACACATACAAAACTATATAATTATAACTAACATTCAATTATTCATTTTCAATTGGAGAACGTATGGAGTTTTGCCGCCACAGCTCCATTAATATCAATTGACAATGAGGATAGGAAAGGGCCTTCAGTTGTAAAACATTCTTCTTTGATAGATAAGAATCACACAAGCTTAAAATCACATTGAAAAGAAAAGAAAAACGAAGTAATACATAATGAAAAACATAATAGAGAGCCATGGACCTATTATGTATATGATATGCGTACTATAGATGGAGCCTAGAAGGGAACAGTATATGCAGAAAGTAATGGTCAATATAGCTAGTGTCTACATTCTCAATCATATTAGAGTAGCAGTTTATAACAGAATCTTCAACATTGACTAACAAAGTAAGAGCTATCAATAATTTTCAGTGCATTGCTTAAAAAAATCATAAATCATACACAACCTTCTCAAATCATGTGCAAGCTCTCCAACTCAGGTTGTGTCTTTGTTTGTATCTACCCCTTTTCCTCCACACCCAACTTAGCAAATCATCAGACATGCACATTTAGTCTCACTCAGTTGTTACTACATTTAATCTCCCCTAAGTTGTCTAGCTGTCTCTCTTTTTTTTTTTTGGCTGAGACCTTTTTCTGCTAATCTCTATTAGAATAACTTCATTCCACACTTCTAATATAAAATTCGATTTTTCAGTAACAAGCCTAATTGGATGACATCAGATGCACATGTCCTGAATTTAAGCAGTTGAAAACATGCATACACGTCTCATGATTTCCCTTTCCTACTCGCTTAATTCTTTTCTTACTGTATTCAGAAGACTTCTCTGTCTTTCACTTTCTCTTGGTTTAGATATCAGCCAAACGTTAAGAAAGCAAAAACTTATACATTAAGAACTATAGCAAATAAAAATGCAACCAGCAAAGAACAGATAAATGGTCTCAAACTGATAGCTTTCGAAGAGAATTGGTTGGACATGCATAACATGATCATGAGATAAGACAACCTCAACAAACAACATAGCTTTATTAATTAATTAAAGAGTTAAAAAGTTGCTTAGAGAAACAAAATTACAAACATTTGGAGATCATCAAACTCCTAGATTTGCACTGCAAAGCATACCCCGAGACAACGACCTAGAGCTCCTGGAATCGATTCCTAGACACGACGTGAGCCGAGCTGAAGACACCGCTGAGTAGAGAGGCAACAGAGATTAAAGACAACCCAATTGAGAAACAGACCTGAAAAATTAAAGCTCAACAATTTAGACGCAAAATTTTTGCAATTTGAAGGAAACTCAAAATTTAAACTGATGAAAAATATAAGGGTTGTCGAAAATTAATAAATATGAAGAAATTGGGGCATAAAAAGATAAGGGTTTTAAAGGGCGTACCTTGAAAACGTGGGAAAAGGGCAAGCAGGAAGGAGACAAGAGGCGGGTTTGGGTTTAAGGGTTGGTTTGTTAACGGTAGATTTGAGGATAGAGAATGTTGGTCTTGAGAGAGATTTAAACCGAGACGCCATTTTGAGAAGAAGAAGCAAGAGCGAAATGTTAGGGTTAGGAAGAAAAACAAAAGGATTCAGGGTTTTTCTGGGGTTTTAGCCTTTAGGTTTAATCGAGGGAAAATTACCAAAAGGTGATAGAGAGGATGTTCATTACAACCGCAGTCACTCCCTCTTAACAGTATTGCTAATTCTAATTAAACGACCATTTAATAAAAAAAAGTCTAATTAAATGACTATTCTATAAAAAAATTTGGCATCTTCTGTTGAGCTTTTTTAAGAAATATAATCGATAGAACGTTGAATTTTTAATTTTAATAATTAAAATTTAATCACTAATAATTTTAATAGAAAAAAAAAAACAACAAAGCTTTCTTATTATTATGCTCTTTATTATTTATTTATTGTTAATTTTGAAAGGTATTTTTTTCACCCACTTTAGTGTACCCCTTTTCTTCTGATCAAAGAGATTTTACAGCAACCTACCCGTAGAAGGTAAGGGCCCCTTCCACCAAGAGCCGGGTGCCGTTACCATCAGGGTCTAACTCTTCTAGTTTTATCTCTCTTTTTTTTTAATACTAGTAGTATTTGTTTTTCTTTGTAATTCACATTTGGGAGATGTTTGCTGATATAAGATGCATTCCTAGGCCCTCTTTTATTCTAAGAGGGTACAAACTTCTGAAAATAACAATAAATAGGAACCAAATGGACACCATTTTAAGGTCTTGGTAGCATTAGTGGAAACAAATTCTTGTTGTTGGAGCTTTCCAGGTAGGAAATTCTTCTTCTTGGAAGAGGTTTTAGGGGGATTTGACAAATCCAACAACAACCCCAAATATGAAACCAAGAACGAGGCCTGGAATGAAGTTTTCAGGTCTGAAACTCACCCCTAACCATTCTCTTTCCTGCTTCTGCAGCTTCCGATATTGCATAAAAGAAATAGTACTATCAATTTGTACAAATAACAAAGAGAAAGGGATAGAGGAAGCATTAGAAAAGGGAAATAGCAAGTGAGAAGAAGCACCTTGTACGTAGGTTGAGAAGAGTTCCAAGTGGAGGCCCACATAATGTATAAGAAATGAGATTGATTTGGGTTCTCAAGTGTTTAAGTGATAATAAGTTCTGCAAGTGGGAAGGAACAGAAGAACAGCCAGGAAAAGTCCAGTTGTAGAAAAAAGAGCTAAAATTAGTAAGGAAAATGCATAGTCAAAGATTTTCCGGTTGTTTTTAGCTTGTAAATATTTTATTTTAGGATATCCCTTTGTTTAAGAAATCAGTAATTAGACAATAATGTTAGTCAATAATAATTTTTCCATTTTTTTTGTTCTTTGGTCTACTGTATATATTGTAATGTAATTCTCTTATCAATACAAGTTGAGAATTCTTTTCAATTCACAATCTCCTTTTATGGTATCAGAGTAGCTGTAGAACTTTCAAAGTTCTGTAACCGATCCTCTCAAAATGGCTAGCACTCCACCATCAAACAATACTCAAAATGAGTCCAATTCTCATGCTCTGTCTCAACTCTAACCATCAATCATCAATGCTCTTGAAAACGCTTCTCTCTACTCTATCAATATTGCCACTTAAATATCCATCAAACTCACACCTTCTAACCATACATCATGGCGTTTTCAGTTCCATGCCATTCTCCTGGGTTATGATCTTATGGGCTTCATCAACGGCTCACGACCATGTCCGCTGCCCACCGTCATGCTAGGCCATTCTCTTTGGATTCGTCGAGATCAACTGATCTTAAGTGCAATTGCTGGTTCCATCTCTCCCAATATTGTTCCTTTCATTGCATCTGCAAAAACATCACGTGAAGTTTGGACAATTTTGGCTAACACATACGCCAAACCAACCCGTGGCCGCGTGAATCAACTTAAGGAGGATCTTCTTCTTCTACAAAAAGAAATAATATCAATTACTGAATATATGTAACAAATCAAAGTCATTGCGGATGAGCTCGCTATGTTCAATGCACCAATCAACAATGAAGACTTTATGTTAAAAGTTCTAGTCGGCCTTGACGACCACTACAAGGATCTATGCTCGGCCTTGCGTATACGAGAAACTCCAGTTACGATTGATGAGTTACAAGAAAAATTCATAAATCATGAAGCATACATCAAGTCTGAAGCACAAAAGAAGCAAAGTCTCCCAAACATGCCTACCTCCGCCAATCCTACTAAAAAATCCAACCTCTCATCCTTTAAAAACAACCACCAACAACGACCAAATCAACCATCTCTCACAACGAAAATCGCCAGTTCTTCCAGAAAAATACTACCACCCCTCGCTTCCAACATAACTCACCACAATCCAACCCTCAATGCTCAAACCCTCGACCTTACCTTGGAAAATGTCAACTTTGTGGCCAACAAGGACATTCTACACAACGATGCTCTACATACAAATATATGCCTTGGAACCACACTCCATAATCTAATTCCCCACCAACCTACACTCTTCAAGCCCACTTTGCAACCCCTGGTGCACCCTCAACTACTGAATGGCTCTTAGACTCTGGTGCATCTCATCATGTCACTTCCGATCTTGAGAATCTGTCTCTTCACACCGACTATCCCGCACATGACAACATTGTGATTAGAGATGGTACTAATCTTCCAATCACCCACATCGGTTCCACGTCTCCACCTTCCTCTCCAAAACTCCTTAATTTAAATAATGTTCGTTTTGTTCCATTCATGAAACAAAACTTTATCTCTGTTTTCCAATTGTGTTTAAATAATAATGTTTTTGTTGAATTCTCACCCACATCTTTTTTTGTGAAGGAACTTCGCATGGGGGAAACAATCCTACAAAAGGCAACTAAGGATGGTGTCTACAATTGGCCGTGTTCATCACCATCGACACAGCCGATTGTAGCCTTCTCCTCTCTCAAAGTTTCAATTGACCAATGACATCACCGCTTAAGTCATCCATCATACTCCATTTTAAGTCATCTTCGGTCAAACAAAACATTACCCATGTCATCATCTGATTTGCCTAAATTCTCTTGTAACGCCTGTCATTGCAATAAAACTCACAAATTACCATTTTCCTCCTCATCTCTTACTTGTTCACGTCCTCTTGAATAACTTTACCATGATGTTTGGACCTCACTGTTTACTTCCACTGATGGCTATAAATACTATGTGATATTTGTTGATAATCACACTCGTTACATTTGGCTCTATAAATGGATATGATTCATAGGAAATAGGAAATTAATACTATTTCCCATTATTATTATTATTATTATTAACTGGATAAAGAAATATTTGAATGGAATGCTACGCACTTTGGTTAATTATTTCTTACAAATTTTTTTACTGTAACATCCACAGATTGCTTCTATTTATCTTACATCATGCATGAAGCAGGGGATGGTTCTGTTACAGATATTATTGTCCAAGCAGCCTGTTCAACATAATCAGTTGTTGCTTAAGGTCATTGGTTCATATTTTTTATGCCACTCATCTTTGTCATTGTAAATGTTGATTTCCTTTATTATCTTGGATTTTAGAGGCTTTTTGAAGTGGTTGATCGATGATGTAATTCTATGTTGCATGTAGAATATAGAGATTTGCCACCTTTATGAACTTGACAGCATAGCTTCAAATATTATGAAGGTATCATCTGTACTCGTTGGAAGACATCATTTATTTTGGTGATGGATAATGCATAAAGCTTGGCATTGATTTTTGGAAATTATGTGTTCCCCAACCTGTTCGAGTGATTTAGTGGTAAGACATGATAAATGAATGAGTGAGAATGTCAGTTAAAGGTTCTCACTGTCCATGTTTAGATTGCTAGAGTATACCATTGGAAGCATGGTAGGAAAGGTTCTGGAGTTTTTTGGCTTCAGCAAGCTTGGGATGAATATCGTCTTAATCGGATTGCTCAGCAGTTGTTTGATTTAGTTGGAAAAACAATCTCCAATGAGAGTTTTAAGGTATTTGCATAAGCAATTTCCTAAGCTCAAAGCTGTTTTCTTTCCTTTTCTTCCCCCAATTTGTTACTTTTTATTTTCAGAAATAATGAATCTTTTATGTTCAGAATTTATATCAGTTTATGAGATAATTAAGTCTACTCTATCTTCAGAGCAATGGGAAGGGTTAATTCAGTTATTGGGTTCTGAATCTAAGACTGCTGGTGGACTAGAGTTTCTGCACAAGTAAGACTTTCTGTCATTGCTTACCAATGGATTATTGTGCATATTAAAAAGGATGCTGCTATAAGTTTTTCTTCAAAATCTCTAAGCCTCAACCTTAACCTTTGACATGTCATAGGTATGGAGATTTCAAGATATCACTTCAACAGGTTCATGACAGAAAAACTATAGATGCTACACGGCAAGCTGTGGAATCTCTTATATCGGTATATATTTGGACTATCATCTGTTATTTAATTGGTTGATCCTTCAGTATGCTACTGGTTGCCAAGACCTGACAATTAGTCATAATAAGGAGACTGTGGCCACTATTAATTTAATATAATAGTGTCTGTGGTCATATCTAGAGGACCTTTATATATCTGTTAAATTCTCCTGGGTATAACTGATTATTGATTTATCATTTATGATAAGTAATCATCATCATCATCATCATCATCATCATCACAAGAGCAAGTTTGTTCTATGATTTTTCAACTACAGCTTATGAAAAACCCTTCTACACCTCAACGCTTTTGGTTGCCTCTTCTTTATGATTCGGTAAGCCCCTTTTACAATAATGATGTCCATAAGTTTCTAATGGATTGTGCATGCGCTACTGAATTTTCATTATATGGGCAAATGCCTGGCTTAACTGTGGCACTTGTTTTTTTGGTTTGCAGTTGGAACTGCTTAATTGGAAGGATCGTCCTTTGTTCAATGTCTCTCAGACAAATATTCTGTTAAATAAATTACAGGAATTGTCCCTGGCAAGGCTTCGCCCAGACTTCATTGAAGCTGAGTTACCACCTCAGGCCTTAAACTCTGTTAGGCTAGCTCTTGCCTCAAATCTTGGACGTGCTATCCTAGAGGAATGAGCCTCTCAAGAATGCAAGCTGAGCCTGAACTTCATGAACCCACCAGCAAAATTGTTGTTCAAGTCTCGTATTGTCCCAAGAAGCCATACTGGCATATCTAGACAAATTCAAATTGCTTTGACTATGCAGAAGATTCGGCAGGTGGAAATTGCATTGAAGCAGCAATCTTGTTGTGAAAGTTGAAGTTCACTGGACTTAAGTGGTTGTCATTGGCAAAATTGTTGCAACTTGCTGGAAGCTGTTGTTGTTCGTCAAAGCTGCTTGGGAAACCATTCTAGGTTTTCATTTTGCTTTCACTTGAAGAAAAAACAAGTGTAATTATATAAACTGATATAGCAAACTGAGGTGCCTAGTTTAAATTATTGACGAGGCACTGTTCTATAAAAAGAACCAAATTTCTTCCATCAAAAGCGCCCAATGCTGTTAAGCCTGTAAAATATCTGACTGAATACAAGGAAATCTGTGTGTAACATCAGAGTAAAAGGTTCGAGTGGAGTTTGTTTATTCAGCCACAGAGAAATGACTGCAGATGGGCTTGAATGAGTTGCAAATGAAGTTGACATACAAACAGGGGCAAGAAAGAGAATAGAGGAAATCTGTATTTTCTTTGCAATCAAGAAAGCCTGATTTATGATACATACTATTGATGCCAGGACTTGGGAAATAACTACATCAAGATTCTTGATCAACAACCCGCTATGAAGCAATTCATCAATCGAAATAAAAAGCAAAATAAACATGCAATGATGGGTAAAGCAAGCAAATAATTAACAAAAGAACCTAGCAAGGTAAACAAATTCTCCTAAATGCTGTAGAGAATAGACAAGAATAGATTTGAAGGAATCTCATATCTTGAAATAATTGAATCTTATGATAATGAACATCCACCCAGCTTTCCTCACAGGCAAACCCTTGAAAGTTCTCTGCCTCTATGGTTTCCTCTCTCCCAACTCGCATCTTGGTGAACAGCAGCTGGACATCACCAGAACATTCCCAACATACTATACAAGATTAGTGCCACATCTCTAGGCACTTGCAGCCAACTAGGCATGACATGCTAATCATCTTGTCTGGGCCATCTTATAAAATATATAGAATTACTAGAAAATTGCAAGCACACAATGCTACACAGGATGCAGCCTTCCTTGGCTTGTTATACACCAAACCCCAGGTTATTAAAGTTTCTTAGGTAAATTATAAGACTTTTTAAGGAACTTTGAAGCTGTCTCATCGTTCCGGTAACACAACACACGCAGGAGGGTGTTTGCTTCAGTAGGATTCCACTGCCCTGATGTAGGAGGTAGTGGAAACCTAGACCTTCCAGACGAGCCATATGTCTCCAAGGTTGCAAGTCTGAACTGCTCAATTAAGCTCTCTGTATTGGTTCTGAAGAGGGGAAGGACACCTCTCACAGTAGCTGAACACTTATCTATGAGGTCAGCAGGCAAACCATCTCCATTGGCCCAAAACAGATCTTTAAGGGCTTTGAAATCATCCTCTATAATTTGAGAATCCCGACAAGAGAAGGCACGAGAAGGTCCTCCAGCAAGTAAAACCAGCAAGAATCCATCACAGGAAGCTTTCATGATATCAGTTATAATCCTTGTACGAACTCTTTCATGCACAGTTTCTGAGATGATCAACAAGTTTCGCTCCAGCTCCTGTAATAGGGGTTCAATTCTAGAAGATGATGGCTCACCTACATACAAACCATCCCATAAAACATGACTTAGGTCATGGAATACGATTTTGTAAGCTACTGCCTCAGACAGTTGCTGAACCCCTTCCACACAAGCAGCTGGTGTTAGTTCAAATTTCTTGCTCAAACCATTTGAAAAATCTTCCACATGTGCAGACTCACAGTTCCTCAAGTGGGTTATGATCCTCTTCTCTAGAACATCCATCTCAGATCGGATTCGGTGAAGAGTATTTATACGAACACACAGCTGTGGTATCCCAAATGAATTATCTCCATTCATTGTTGCAACCTGAGAATTTCTCTTTTGAGAATTTTGTGACTTTTCTTTCTTCCTCCACACACCTTGGAACTTTGATCCTGTCTCACATCTGGTCAATGCGGGCATTGTAGGGATATATGTATTGCGTGAACCTACAAGTAATTTAAAGGACAGCATATGTTACAAACTCTAAAAACCTTGGACATAATATTGAGATCATTTATGAGATTTGCAAGCATTTACCACAGCCAGATTTTGCCTTGATTACATAATACTGAAGACATTTGTCAAGGCCAGCCATCAAGTCAGGTAGCAATGCAGGATGTGTTGGTATTGGCAGCTGGAAAAATGCATCTAAAGTCTCATCAATGATTCTCAAAATTTCAACAGCAGAGGGAGCATATCCTTCTTGATTTGCTTGTGGATTCCAGACCTACCATAATGCAATATGTTGTTTAGTAAAAAGCCAATAATAATAATAATAATAATAATAACAAAAAACTACAACCCGCAATTCAGTAGATATGCAAGTCAGTTGCATGAACAAACAAGCAAATTTCAAAAGGAACATAAACTACCGCTAAATAGATACCGCTCTATAGATAACAGAGAATTTGAAACCAAATAAACAAAATCCTGCACATATAGAGAAATCATCTACACTAACTTGTGTGGTGAAAAAGAACATAAGCACTGCTGCAGCTTTTAGGGTTGCAAAGGACATTGCTTTTTTTACCAAATGCTAAGGCAACTACTTAAACTCATGCAAGCCAAACCACTAATAAAACATCTTGGAGCTGATTTAGATACTCTTCATTCCTCCACAATACCTATTTCTTACTTCTTCTAGGCCTTAGTATGTAATCCAAATGCCTAAGTCGTTAATTCTTCAACATAATTCCTTCTTCACCCCTTTGGCATCTGTGTTACTTATTTGCATTCAAAGAACCAGAACCTGACTGATTTATCCTTAAAGAGAGAAATCTATTAGCAAAATATAATTATTGCCGATAACAAGATAACTTCACAATGAACATATATTACATGATATGAAACTGAGAAGTTGTATAACGGGGATTTGATAGATATAAATTTCAGATAAAATTTCTGAATGACAAAAATAGCAAGTGCATACCTCTTGTTGCAAATTCCGGTCAACCCATTCCTTGAGTCTGTCTAATCTTGTCTTGATCCACCCTTTAACAAGATTGGCAATTGCAGATTCAGCCTCATAAGGAGGCATTTCGCGGATTATTGCCTTCCCACCATCATCACTGTCTACTGCATCCTCAACTGCAATCTGCACAAGATCTTTCTCCAGTTTATCTGCAGCTCTCAATACTTGAACAGCATCAGGTGTTAACTCCATAATGCCTGAAATAAACTGTTTTATTTCATTTGCATAACAAGAATGAAGGGTGGCCACAGCCACACCTGCTGCCAAAGGATGCCAACCCTTCAGTATTGGACTGAAAACCTGCTTCTCATGAACTGCTAGCTCACCAACATCCTTAGCAAGGATTGCAAGGATGGGAAGAGGATTCGGCTGGCTTTTGGAAGCTCTCCTGCTCGAGTCCGCTTTCTCCATTCTCTATATAACAACAAAAAAGCATATGAATAGTCATTAAACCAACCAAAAGGGAGAACTAAGAGGCGAGAGAGTATCCAAACATATCATACATTTGTTGCATTCCAAGTCTCATACATATAAGGATCTTGTACATATGCAATGAAGATTCAGATACTATACATGTGGCATAGGCACTCAATTTTTCCTCATTCTCAATAAAGGAGCCAATAGCAGATAGTCAAGACTTGCCTGAGCAAATGCAGTGCGCAATGATGACCTGATGTAAGTATCAATTCTATTTCGGGCTACATCGACTTCTCCTTTCCTCTTTCTGCGATACTCAGTAGATACATCCTCAACCAAAATCTTAGCCGCTGATACACCTAAAGAAACAATGCCCTGCATGGTATAGATATTTCCACTATCAAATGTGTCATGGTATGCAAGGAGTCTTTTCTCTGCCCAGCCCAGTATTGAACTCAATGTAGAACTTAAAATCTTGGCGTAATCCGGATCCTTGGTTGTCTTGGCGTCTTTTGCTACGTCTGCTAGCTGACTATCAGCAGCATATAGTAAGTCCATTTCAACTTGCCCAGTGGCAACAAAACAGTAAAACAGGACCCACGTAAAGCAGAGGTTATGAAGCATTTGGTTAATCCCAAGGATCACCCATGTCTTCTTTATGTTCTCCGTAAGCTCATCAACTTCCTCAACAATAGATGTTTCATCATTAATATCAAAGCACGTCTCCAAAAGCATTTCATAAAGTCTAAGATTCAGGGGAATGCCATCAGCCCAGTGGCATGAATCAGAAAGAGACCCATCAGATCTGGAAGCAAGAGACATAACAGCACTGCGAAGAACTTGCATTGACTCATTGTTCTTTCCAGTTTCTATTGGCCTTTCTAGGGCTGCATGAATGATTTGCCGTAACCTTTGTGACGCATTATTTGACTTATCAAGTGGCACACGAGGATGCAATAGTAAGCCAGCCTCAAGAACCTTGAGGTTTCTTTTCTGCCATGCATCATATTCTTGTTGATCAGTAAAATCCGATTGCTTCAGCTGCTGCAATAGCTCTAATGGAAGAACCACAGACTCAATCCGCCTTCCAACCTGTCATTTTTAAATTTATAGACTATAATCGATGCTAATGAACTAATATGAACCTATTGGCTAAAAAAAAAAAGAAAAAAACCAATATCAACCTGGTTAAGTCCTCATGCATAATTCCACCCCCACCCGACAGTCAACCCCAAGAAAAAAAAAAAAAAAAAAACAGCAGACACTGTAAATCAATTAAACACCGATAAAATTACAACTACGAACCATAAACTTCATCAAAATCCTATTACATTCTCGTCTTAAATTTGATAATCTTGATGAATTTCCCAAAATTTCGAGAATTTACATTATCACTCTATTATTCAGGATTAAATTCTAGAATCAAATTTGTTTGAAACTTAAATCATAATCTATTTTTCAACATCGTTATAATCAAATCCAACCGCATTGAAAAATCAATATTAAATAATTAAAATTAATTTACTCAAAAGCAGCATTATCTCGATCAAATAAATTGAAATTAAAAAAAAAAAAAAGTAAAATTCTGGATCAACCAAAATTCCATATAAAATAAAAATTAATTTGAGCTGACCAGGCCACCGCCGATTCTCAAAAGCGCTCTTCTAACTCGCGAATCAACGGTCTCAGGTACCCGCATTTGAATCCTCATAAGCTCCCCTACGGTCGTAGGCCGCTTGGACTTGCCCTGGCCCGATCCTGGCGCGGGACTCTTCTTCGAGCCTGATGAAGAGCTCGGCGATTTCAATCCTAAAGCTTTCTTCATCTTACCAGCAGCCGCTGTCGTAAGCGAGCGCTGCAAAGTGGGCGAGTTAGGAGAGTGGTTGTGGTTTTGACTAGGCGAGTTGTGACTCGGCGAATCGGAATTGAAGGAAGCGGAAGTGGAGAGAGGTTTGGAAGAGGAGGTACGGCATACGGCGAGGAAGACGTCGTAAGCAGTAAGCCGAAGGTCGGAATCAGTGAGTTGAGAGGCGAGTTGGCCGAGTGGAGATTGGAGATCGGTTGTGGTGAGCTTGCTCAGCATTGGTTGTGGTTTAGTTTGCAGTGGCGGTGGCGTGGACTCTCTCTTTGAGTGGCCGAGTGAAAGATCTCTGAAGAGATGCGCCATTGTGTTAACTCAGAGAGAGAGAGAGAGAGAGAGAACGAGCTAGAACATTGGACTATTTGAGAGAGTAAAAATCGGAGAGAGAGATGAGAGCTGTTTGGCATTTTGTTTTCAAATTTTAGTTTGTCTTTTTAGGCTTTTGAAAGCGAGAGAAAATTGAAAAAAAAAAGGTTTTTTCAAAAAGTAATTTATTTAGCCTTTATTTGATTGGTATTTTTATTATTTATAAATTATTTTTAATAAAAAATAAAAAATACAAATAAACTGAAAGAAAAAAATAAAAACATTAATCAAATAAAGCTTTAACGATTAACATGTGTTAGTTATAATTATGACTTGGTACATAATTTTTTAATATTAATTACAATAATTATAATTTCATGTTTTTTTTTTGTTTTTTATATTTAATTTTCCCTTTTTTCTTCTTTCCCTTAAATTAAACCGAAGAGTGAAGACGACAAACAAATTCTGACAAAACAAAAAAAAAAAGAAAAGACATACAGATGGCGATACGGCGTGAAAGTGCACGCAACCAAATGGAGAAAGTGAAGCGCGTGATGTGCTACCAACCGTTTTCACGCAATTGGGAAATGAAAAAGTTAAAGAGTAAGAAAGAAAGCTGGACATTTACAATTTACTTATAAAAACGGTGGGATTCTTGATAGTGGGGACTGGTGGGGGCGGATAGGGACCACGCGCACCTGTAAATACAGTAACACAAACATTAACAAACGGCCGAGAATTTGTTTATTTATATTTGAATTAATGAGCAAAGGAGTGATTGACAGTTCCAGAAAATCTTGGTGTGTTTTTAATTGTAAATTTTTTTATCATAGTGACAGCTCAATTACTTGATTTGCATACACTCTACCTTCCACCAGCAACAAATAAAAAATTTTACATTTTTTTAATTAGAGTAATAACTTAGTCCAGTTGTTTTTGTAAAATTATGTATAAGCGAACAAGCATGCGAAGAATTTACTAAATGTTTCAAGCTTTGTTAAATTTTTTAATATTCAAATATTATTGAAGTTTTTCTAAACTTAATTATAAAATTATTCACCCGACTTCATTTAGGTATGGATTCACATGTTCAATTAGGGGGTCTATTAACATTTAAAAATTAATTTTTTTTATATTTTCAAATAATTTTGAAATATTTTTTATCAATAAAATTAATAAATTTATCGATAATTATATATATTATATTTAAATTTCCCCCAAAAAAATCATGAATCTAAAACTATTTCAACCATCTCTTTTAAAGATAAAAGAAATATTTCGTGCTTCAATAATTACCTTAATTAGAATTTTTTAAAATAATATTTGAATTAATTTTAATTAGTACTTTTAAATACCCATTAACTAGATGATATAATTATTTAGATGACACAAGAGTTAACCGGACCCTATAATTATATTATAGATAACATGGGATTTGGATTGTATGCTCCTCCCATTTCATTGTCTTGGAAATAGAATAATCAAAGAACATGCAACTTTGCAAGAGACTAGGTTGGCTTTTTGACTTCCTCAAACCAATTAGCTATGGCCAGTTTTGTGGAAATATTCACATGGTTGGATTTATATTATTATTATTATTATTATTATTATTATTAACCTCACCCACCAACAGGATTATATAAAAAGTTCTCATATATCTTATTAAGATATACTAATTAATATAATAATTTTTTAATTTAATTTTACAAAATTTAAAAATTTCATAAATAACGTATGAAAAATAATATATTATTATATATCGTTGGTTTTGGATTAAGTTAAGGCAATAAGGTTGTTCAAAAAAAAAAAAGCAACGACAATAAAGAATAAGCTAAAGCAAAAAAAGTGAATGAAATTGTGACTAGGAAAGTATCGTTTAAGATTCTGATCTCTTGAATGAATAGCAAGTATTAACCATTAAAGATTAAGGAAAAAGAATTATATCAAAAAGTTACATTACATTAACATATATTCCTTTCATTCAAATTATATCACATAGTCATATTATTAAAAAAAATTAAGTATTTATTATAAAATAATTAATTAATATATTAAAATAAATATTCACAATTTAATCATCACATATAATATATAATAAATGATTGAAAATTTTCAATAATATAATTATATGACATGATTTGAATGAAAAATATATATGTTAATGTGGTATAATCCTTTCATACAATTCTTTGTCAAAGACGAAGAGGTATCTTAGGTTGGTAAAATACCTATCTTTTTTCTTTTTTTGGTTAGGCTTCAATTTTAAGAGTTTATATTTGATATAATGTTAATATATACATACTATACACTATGAGTGAATCACGTAACGATATTTCATAAAAATTAATTTTAAAATTTTAAAATCAAATACATTTAATCTTAAAAATATATTTAATATTAATTTTTATAAATCATGATTATATAATTCATTGACAATATATGACATTTTATATACTATTATTCTAACAATACATTAAATATAAATAATACTATATGTTTCATAAATCCATTCCAATGCCATATTCACATTTCATATTTCCATACTCCTTTATTCTAGCCATGGATATGCATCTTACATTTTACATTTTCTTTTTCCATTTCAGCTTTCTTCTCATTGAAGCAAAGGCGCGGACTTAACTTTAGTGCTCCTCCCTTCCCACCTAAGTCCCCCCTCCTTTAGCATTTTTGTGAGGCTTTCTATAATATATGCATGAAAAGGGAGATATTCTATAACAAAAAACGATTATAAAAAAGTAATTACCATAAATAGATCCTTCTTATCACACGAAGATTTATATATATATATATATATATATATATATATTCACTTACTTAAAGTTTTATAAACTTCAGCACATAATTATTTTGTTTTGGATTTTAAATTAATTAACTTCATTGAAACAAAAGCACAACTATGGTTATCATTTATTAATGGCACACACATTATTTACAAGAGAAGGGTTGCAATAATTTACGGAACAGAGTTTGCCAATATTTTTTGTCAATGAAATTAATGTAAGTACCAAAGGACAACATGCCACATGCATATGCTCATGCTTCTTGTTCTTTTCCAACCATGCATTATTATCCAAAGAATGACTCTAAAGTCCAACTATAATATTTTTCTTACAAAATATCTTTCATTTTAACAATCAAATTTAAATATGGGGCAAGTGCCTTGACAATCATTCAATTGGATGATTAAAATATATTTTGTTGAAAAAGTATGCTCATAGATAAAGATAAAAATTTTCATATCATTGAAAATTTTTCTGACCTCACTTATCCATTGAACTTTAGTTAATCTTGTTTGGAAATCAAACCTAGTTTTAAGGTAAAAAAAAAAAAAAAGCTTAATCCAACTTAAATTTACTTTAACAATATTTAAAATATATAGTTAAAAAAATTATCTCATCTATCCTAAATGAAATTTAAAATTTTCTTCAGGGAGAATAGAAGGAGAATATGACTTAATTCAAATTAAAAAACATTAAGAAAAGATTAAAATAAAAGTTATTGTATCATAATTTTTATTAACATATTAAATACAAAACATATTTTTTTAATTTTTATTAAAATTTTAAATTATGTCATTTTCGTTTTTTTTATCATTTCAATTTGTATAGTCACATGGTGTTCAAAATTACTAGATTTCACTAAATCCTTAGAAATATACTCCATCATCTCTTGTTCCGGTTGCTTTTAAGCCGAGTGAATTAGTGGCCTAGTGATCTTAAACATTTTAACACTAGGAAGTTGGGTTCTACAACATAATTGAAGAAAGCTGAAAATTTAGGTTGATGGAAAGCGGAATCAGGTGGTTTGTGATTGGAAATACAGTATCAGCAGCCATGATTTCTTATTTAATTTTTGCAAACTTTGTTCTTTCGTATTGTTGTGAAGCGTTTGCTTACTTTTGTTTCGAGGTTTATGACACATTCATCCACCCAACGCATCCATCTTTTCTAATCCGTTCATTTAACCAAACGCAAAATGCCAGTTAATGGATGACAATAGTTTGTCACTTTCACCCCTATGCTAAATGATTTCTCCATTTTTATAAAGCCTCTGGGAGCTGCTTAAATGGGCACTTCATTCTTTAGATCACGCCCTACGCCACTTCATCTGTTGAAAAGTTTAAGTTGTCGACGGTTAAGCCTTTAGGTCGCAAAAGAGATTATTACTATTAAATAACAAAAAAAAGCTAATCGGATTTGTTTTTCGTACATACCCTTGGGCTGAAATGTAAGTTCCAATTATTGGCCTATTATTTGCAATTGTTGAGGGTCCAATATGTCCGTACGTTGTCCGAGGAAGCGCACGGCAAACCATCCTTCTCTCCCGTTAACCCAAAACGGAGCCCCATTCCCTAGTTAAAAAAAAAAAGGGGGATCATCTTCAGTGAGAGCAGTTGGTGCAATTCTCCACAAATTCACAAATGGGGTTCTCTTGAGTTCCTTGATCTAGAAATGGCCTATTGACAAGCATAAGGAAATTGTTATCCTCAGCATCCTGTATATCATCGTACACTTCAATATTGTATCAAGTTCACATTTACTGCAATGAGCATCAATTCCGAAGTATATCCACTTTCCCTCCTCTCTGCATGGGTAGGCGCTCTCCCAAGATTGCCGGCAGGAAGGTCTCTTTTGTCTTATCCCTCGAATGCCCACATTTTTATAAATTCAAAGTCTTTTCAAAGAAAAAATGGTACTCTCAACAAATGCTAGCTGTTGTATGGTTTAGATGCCACCTGTTTGATAAAAATCCTGACGGAAGACAAATTCAATTGTAATTTGGAATTAGTTTAATCCTTTTTTTTTAGAGTTTGGCATTTTTTTGCGTAGAACTGAAACTGCTATGTTTATTTTGTTTATGCTTATATATGCGGTTAAAAATTCAAAATCAGTGAAATAAATTTTATACTACTATTTTATTTACATCCAGGGGGGCTCAAGATGCGACGAAGGCTAAACTCTATTCAAGGATTGGAAAAGAAGTTGTGTCTGTGTAAGTTGGTAGCTCCTAGCAGACCCGACAATGAAAAACGAAATTGACATGGGCTAAACAAAAACTATATATGGGTCCATAAAAAAAAATTAAAAAAAAAAAAGATCGGTGTTTTGTGAAACATAATTTTCCATATAAAACACAAAAAAAAAGAAAAAAAGACATGAATTGTTAGTTGTAGCTTGTTGTCCTGCTCGATTTGTTACGCTGAAGAAAAAGAGTATTGCAAATTGCTTTTATTAGTTAACTGGGGGAAGTTTGATCATGTTTTACAGTTTGTCCAACGTTTGTACTTTGTTGATTGCAATCATAATTGTGATTCTTTATGTTCCTCAGGGTAAAGAAAGGCGGTCCAAATCAACTATCAAATACTGTTCTTGCAGCTGTACTTGATAAAGCCTAGGAACCTGATGTACCTAAGGAAATTTTGGAGCGAAACATCAAGAGAACTTCGGAGAAAGGGCATGAGGCTTACATTGAGAAAGTTTACGAGGTTGGTGTGTGAATACTTTCTACTTTATTTATATATTTGCTTTTGTAGTGATTAGTCATTGAGGGTGTCTTCCTGTATCTAGATGCTCAGATAGTATATAAGACTGGGTTTTGTTGGCTCTTCAAGTATACTTCTTCTTTCAGGTATATGGTTATGGTGGAGTTAGCTTGGTAGTTGAGGTCTTAACAGATAAAATAACCAGGTCTGTGGCAGCTTTAAGAGAGGTAGTCAAGGACTATGGAGGAAAGATGGCAGATCCTGGGTATGTTATGTTCAAGTTCAGGCATGTTTGAGTTGTGAATATAAAGGTCACTGATGCTGACAAAGATCTGCTCCTTTCCATTGCATTAGATGCTGGTGCTGAGGATGTTATTGAGCCTCCAACTTATGAAGATTATACTGATGAGGATAGGTCAGAGAGGTAATGCTCCCACTGTTCCAAACTGAAATCTTTCTTATTACTCTCCCGTTTTCAGACTTATTACATCTTCTAGACTTCTTTTCATTGTGGATATCTTTAATAGTTGTCAGAAATTAATTCCTGACCTTTGTACGTAAATTTAGAGGAATTAACATAGTCATCTTCTCCATATATTTTCTGTTTTAGAACAAAAGAGCTCTTTTACAGAGGTTAAGGACTATCATTGACCGTGCCTTAAAAAATGTAATGTGAAATTTGCAAGTGTGGCTAATCAAACCTTCTCCTGGTGCAAATAAAGTTGCAAAACTATGCATTGTTTGCATAAAAAGTAAAATGACTTCTGTTTTTTATCTTTTATGGACAGGAAAATATTTGGACATACAATTGCAGTATTATGATTCTATAAATATTTCACTCATGATTTTATCTTTCTTATCTGTTGATTCCACAATAAAACCTGTGTGCTTTAATAAGTCTGCAATCTGATTTCCAATGATATAATTACATATCAATTCCATTTTTAAACAAATATGTAAGCTGTTTTGGCTCTTGGGCTGGGCAAAGTCTAACCCTGATTTTTCCTTGTAGCTATTATAAGATTGTAAGTTGAGTGGAAAATTATGCAACAATACTTTCAAAGCTATGTGATGAAGGAATAAATTTTGAGACTGAAAATGGTTCCAAGTTCCTTACAATAACCACAGTGGAAGTATTTTGTTCTGTAATGTTGATAATTCCAGTGATCTGCTTTTGATTTCTGGTAAATCAGGATCTTTAGACTTTTATGTGGCTGATGCTGACTTTACATTTTGCTGAACGCAGCACATGTTTAAACTGCATAATCAGTGTTTTAATATTATCCTATTCACCATTGTGCGTATTTTAGTGGTACTGGTGACATCATTGATATTTTGGTTGGTATCAGGTGGATGATGAGGCCATGGACTTGAACAAGGAACTTACATCTAAATTACTTGAACTTAATGTTGATGCTGTTTATATCTACCAGAATTAATTTGTATCTAGACCATTTCAGTGATGCAATTGACGCTGAGTTAGTTAACATGTAGTAAGTGAATGAATCACAATCCTGGCTGCATTATTGCTTATTTTAGTTGGGGTTTCCCAGAGGACCTTCATATTCTTCATCTGATTTCCCAGTTTCAACCCTCTTTTAGAATGAAAGGAGGAAGAAAGGGGTGGTTGATTTCAAATAATATAACAGTTAATCTTCTCTTTTATTCTTTTTTAAAAATTCTAAAGGCTGCCATTGCATCTTTCTTATTTCTTGAAAATGAAAGCATTCAATTTCTTTGATCATGAATTCATGATTAAATGCCAATTATTCACTCTGCTTCAACACTAATAAGATTGATATTTCATTATTTTTGCTTACATATGGTCAAGAATGCTCTTGTGGGGGGGGGGGGGGGTAGAGAATCTATCTTTCACTCCATAATCCACACTATATATATTCCTAATTTTCTTTTCGTTTTTTTTCCTGGTATTACTCCATATTATTAATATGTACACCTCACATTAATGACATCAAATGCATAGATTTATCAGCTGACAAGCCGATCTCCTGCATTTGGTCCGGTCCATGATCTATGATCAATGCATTTGTGCGAACCATGAGCAGCTTGTGGTTATGAAGAAGGTTCAGTGCTGATTTTTTTTTTTGGGTACCCAACATCCATTTAAGTCCATATGGTAGTCCATAAGGGAGCTTTTCTGTTTCAATTTCTTCAAATGTTAATCCCTCAAAAAAAAAAAAAAAAGGTGAAAGTTTGGAAGTGATCTATTAATTTATATAATCTACGAGGTAAACTTTTTCAGTATTGCTTGTTCAAAGTGATTGAGAAATTCTATCAAATTATAATGCAGTTTATTGATTAGAATTTGTATGGAATTCTGAAGTATTATTTGATTAGAATATACTAATATGCTCAACCCTTCGATTTTGGTGTTGAAATCACAATTCCCAAATTTCTAAAACACTTGGACACATGTTAACAATTCATGAACTTGGACTCCCACAAATCAAGACTACGGCTTCTGATCTTGTTTTTAAGTTGGACATGGATCTTCTATTTCTACTTCTGTTAAAGATTCACTAGGCTACACCACATTCATGAGATTGGGCGCACTGGCCTAGTCATTTAAGTTGGAACTGGATCTTTCATCAGTTCTATAATGATTCATGGGTAAGACCGCATTCATGAGATTGGGGTTCACATATATCATGACTGCGGGCTTTATAACCTAGTTATTTAAGTATTTATAGATTTTCCAATTGTTATTAAAGATTCACTGGGATAGACAGCATTCGTGATTTCTGGTCTAGTTATTTAAAGTTAGTCGTGGATCTTCCATTTGTCATAAAAAATTCACTAGGCTCACAATGAATCTAAGTTTTCTTTCTAGGTAGTTTTTTAAGTTGGATTTGGACCTTTCATTTGTTTGTTGGTGAAAATTGACTGGGCTGGACCACATCTCAGGTTCTGGCTACATTAATGTTTTGCCAGCCTCCCAGCTGCCCATCGTACCCCCTGGATCACCTGAGTTTGGTGTCCTGAACTGTCACTTTAGATGAATTGATTTAAGATGGTCCTCTGCTTTCTTCTTCTATCAATTCTTTTTTGGGTTTAGGCACATGCTTTGACTACTTTTTGATCTATACTTGCGAAAAGAAAACTATGAATGGATTTCATAGCCTTCGATGCTTTATTTTCTTCTCATTTTCCGTTGGGTCTGAAATCTAAAATAGTAGTGGTAAGATCATGGTCCTGAAAGTAATAAAGGGAAAAACAAAATAAAAAAAGAAGATATTGGTTATCATTATCTGCTCAAGTAAGAATCCACAGAGAGCTAACAATTTAATTCTCTTGTGATTCTGCACATATTTTGTTGATATCTCTCGGATTCTTCTAGTTGTCAAAAATATGTGGCTCAGCAAACTCTTTCAAAAAGAAGAAACACTGTTTTAAATTCCCTTAACTGGTACACTAGTACCAAACGGCATGAGGAGCCCATGCACATTTATTTCTATTATAAGTTCTTGGAATGACAAGAAAATGGGAGTTAGATAATGAGCAATCATTTTGATAGGTGTAGGAAGCTGGTGGTCCAAAAATGAAAAAACTGTAGCAGCCATGACTTCCAGTGTACCCTCATGACTCTTGATCTTGAGTCTCCCGTTGAACCAAGGTCTGCCTCTGGTACTCACATGGGTCCAGTGTTATTGTCTCCTATGCAACACCAATCCGACAACAGGATCAATGGCTATCTGCTGGGCCGTAAAGCTTGCTAACGCAACTCTTTATCATTACATTATTATCTCAGTTTTTTTTGAAAGAAGTGAAAGAAACATGATGTGCCTTGTATTCTGCCCACGTTATTCTAGATTTTTTCTCAGATGCAGTTTGACGACTAGCTATTAGAAAGAGAGGACTGAGGGAAAGCGAGTTCATCACTAGATATATAAGAAACACCAAATTTTAATACGATATGCAGATGGCCAGATATATGTGTGTTAAATGATGCTTCAGCCAGCAGCTGCTGTTTGCTGCATCGTGGAACTTTGACCAGTGTTATTTTGGGGTTATTCCTGTACACAAATTGATGAAATTTCTTTGTCTTTCTTTAGTTTTCACTTTCTGGTTTTTCTTTTTTTCTTTGCTCTCTGACAATTTACATTGAACTCCATCTGCATTTGTCAGGCTGAAAAAAACCAAAAAATAAAAAAAAAGTAGAAAGGGTCTATCCGACATCAATTCCTATCTTTTAAAATTTTGGGCGGCCTGTTGGGGTCAGGGATGTGTTTTCTTATATGTTTTCTCGCTTTCATACTTCAGAGGATGTTTATTTTTCTATAAAAAAAAAGGTGGACTGAAAGTTTAAACCAAGTGATGAGTGATAGATATATCAGTAAATTTCCTATTGAAAATCTTGTGAATGGAGATGGATGACTGATAAGAACAATTGACAGAACTAGCAAGCAGATAAACAAATGAATTTGTGGATGATTAGCTGTTTGATCCTTTCCATGAAAATTTGGAGTAGTGTAATTTTATTAATGGTGAAAGCTGATTATAGTGTAATATTTATTACAAAGGCATTGAGCAAAATCGAGGGAAGCAGTGAGTCGTTTCATTTAAACAACTGGACCCTTCCTTTCCATCCGGTTTGTCCACTTTCAAGTTCTGTCATCTCCTTTATTGATTGCAAGTTGCGTTTATTAGATTTCTGTCAATTTGTTTTTAATACGGGTGTTTAAAATTCATCTTGAATGAATTTAATTTGATTAATCGATTGATTATTAAATTAATTTTAATTGATTTAGTGAAAATAATTTTAAAAAATTTTGATTTTCAATTAATTCAATTCAAAAAATTAAAAGTTAAATATAAAACAAAAAAAAAATGAAATGGATCATTTCATTATAAGAGTTTTTTAATTTAATAATTTAACATTTAAATATTTTGATCGATAATTTTATATAGTTTATTTCAAATATAAAAAATTAAGAATCATATATAAATATATATTATATTACAATATACATAATTACTAGATAGAATTTGCTGACGTGTAAGTTTTTATAGACATCTTCTTTTTTGAACATATAAAAAAATTTTTAAAAATTTTTTTAATGACACGTAAGATAATTATTAATTTTAAATTATTTATTAAAATATACATTTTAAAAATTATTAAATTATCTAAAAATTTTAAAATTTAAATAAAAAATCAATTTAAATTCAAATAAAATTTCCTACTCCCATATATTACCTCATCTCTCATCACATTCAACAAATCAATTTGATGGACCTTCCATTTAGAAATAAATATTTTCATTTTAAATAGTCTTCCACTTTCTATCATGCTCCTGAGTAGTTTTAAAATGTTTTCAATTTCTCAAGCTAAATTCTTCTGCTTTGGGTGATCTGCAACGTAGCTATGCATCACGTTCGGCTGTTTTGAAGAATAAGGGACATGATATTGCGGTAAATTAATTAATTAATTCTTGCTACCATATATATATATATATATATATATATATCTGTTTGAATACTGCTTTCCTTAATTTTCCAGACTACTACTATGTTTATGTTTTTATATGATATTCATAAATCAAGCATGCATATCTTTTGTGTTTTTTTGCATAACAATTGAAAATCTGAAATAAATTGAATGATATAAATTGATAACTGATGATTGATAACAATAAAAAATAAAGTAATTGTTTTATTAGTTTATGTCATATTTTAACTATTAAGAATTAATTTTATAGTTCATCCAAATAAACTCTCAATTTTTTTTTTAATTTTTTACCAAATAATTCATCAAAACCAACGGTTATTGTGTCCTCATCATATCTATATATTTGATCATATATATTTATATTTATATTTAATTCAGGTGTTATGGAACGGAGTTGTTGAAAAAATTAACATAAACAGAATTGATTATAAAGTATTTCAATGCCATTGGTATTCCTTATCGGAGCACACATTCGGCGGAAATAAGCATATAGATATATATTATTTGGTATATAAGCTAAGCTTTGTGATTATTGTAATTAATTTTCTATATTAAATTTAGAATATATAATCAGTTTATTATTTATATTGGTGTATTTGTTATTTCTTTTGGCGTACAGGCATGATTTGGAGATTCACATAGTTCATCAAAATGCTCAAAATTAGTTTGCCGTTGTTTCAATGGTTTTTCAAATTGGTCAAGCTAATCCTTTCCTTTCTTTAGTATGCTAGATAAGATTTGTTTTATTCTGTTTACATCTTCAAATTTAATATTTCTGATTTCACTCCTATTTGAAACGAGATATATACATGCATGCATACAAGCATCTGCAGATCATAGTATTAATTATAGTTGCACACATAATATATTAAATGAAAATACATGTATATACATCATAAGTATCTGATTTTGTCAATTATTGTGTAATAGTAATTTCAAAGATTATCATTTGTTTTCTTCTAGTGGTTGAGCAAACGATTTCATGGTAATATATGCAATCATTATAGCTTTAGTTTGCTACACGTGCAATGCAAGTATTATTTTTATTTTA
The DNA here is from genome assembly GCF_002303985.1 of Durio zibethinus. The sequence continues at coordinate 10,897,479 of NW_019167882.1, read as the reverse complement.
TTTAAATTTTAAAAAATATAAATTAATATTATTAAATTATTTACATGTTTAAATATATGTAAAATATAAGTAATATAATTAAAATATCAAATCCTAATAAAAATAAAATTTTTAGTTAAAAATTTGACTAAATTAAAAATATACAATAAATAATATTAGATGAAGAAAAAACATTTAATAGATATTGTAAATAATATTATTAAGTACACCAACAAAGTATCAAAATAAAAACTTAAAATTTTATCACTTCAAATTAACTTTGTTTAATTTAGATTATATCTAACTTCTGTTATCAATTTTATACACTTACAAATTTATTCTGTTATTTTAAATTGAACGAAGTTAATTTGAAGTGATAAGATTTTTAATTTTTATTTTAATATTTTGTTGGTTTATTTAACAATATTATTTACAATATCTTCTGAATTTTTTTTAATTCAATATTATTTATCGTATATTTTAAAGTTTGTCAAATTTTTAATTAAAGTTTTTTTATTAGGATTTGATATTTTAATTATATTACTTATATTTTACATAGATTTTGAACATGTAAATGATTCAATGATATTAATTTATAGTTTTAATCAAATTAAATAAAATAAAAATAATTTATGTATTGCACAAATTTAAAATTAATTTAAATATTTTTATTATTTAATTAATTTAAAAATTAATCAAATTAATCAAAATAAATTCGATCGATTATATTTTTGAAATTAATATATTTGATTTCACTAACAAAAATTATAATTTGATTTAAATGATTACTTATAATTTTCAAGTAAAAAATTAAAGAAAGAACTGAAATTTAATCTTTAAATAATAGCTAATATCTATCTATTTATCATTCGAGTTAAAACATCTCCTAACACCTGTTGTAAAAGATAAAAAAAAATGTTTTTTAAATTTTTTTAAGGTATTTAATTCTTGTATTAAGATTTATTGAAATAAGTTATGATAACGAAAGATAAAATTTTATAAAATTTAAGTCACTTATTTAATATTTATGTTAAAAAAGCGTTTGAATTTAGAATACGAGTTAAAATATTTTGATTTATGTCTTAATTATGAAGTGTTTTTATTTGTTAATTTTCTAATTCGTGAATTTTTTGAAATCGAAAGATAAATAAAATAATAAAAAATTAGAGAACAGTAGAGAAGAAGTATTAGGATGTGGCAAAAGTGGAGGTGGGATTAAAGCAGATTGGGTCTCATACGGTACGCCCACCCATAGAGAACAAGACACATCAGAATCATCTACATATGACGACGATGTGATTGTTATGATCTGACGGCTATCGTCCAAGCCAGGTAGACGTGGCAGCAAGCGGTTGGGGCCCACAGCTTCTGGAAATTTTCGATGCCGACAAAACGGTTTAAAGATTTTGTCTGGCCTTGAGCAAGTGTTATACATTATATATTACTAACAATTAACTTTTATTTCATCATGGGCAGGCCGGAGGCCCAATAAATGGGAGACCCACCAAGTCTGGGGAAGGACATGGATTTGCCCAATGGGCCCATGTTTAATAAAATAAAAAACCTCGTGTTTTTTATTTGCATTTCCGTTTTTTTTTTTTATTAATTATAATAAAATTCATTTGCTTTAATTACACTCATATATAATTAACTTGAATATTTGCCTTTGTGCCAAAATATCCAAACTTGGACTCGAAGGGGAAGAAGATTTAAACATCATAGGAGTCGCTTTTATTTATAGGGTAAAATACATTATTCATCAATAAATTATGATTGTATTTTTAAAATAATTATTTAACTATTAAATTTTAATCATTAAAATTTGAATATATGATTTTTTGATTACTTAATCGTTAGTGTTTAAAAATGTGTTGATATGTTATTGTCATATCAGCAAAATATATTTTGTTTTTTCAAAAGTTATAGTGTCACGTGGTGTGTCAGGTGATGTGATAGTGTTGTGTGGTACCTGACAATTAATATGATATTACCTTATCAGTATACTATTAGAGAGTTAGTTAAGTTAAAAAATAATTACTTACTCAAATTTTAGTAATTAAATTAAAAAATTTAATAGTTTGGTGATCATTTTAAAAATATGATCATAGTTAGACTTGATAAATCATATATCTATGTCATGTAAAACATTGATAATTTGAGAATTCGTACTATCTTTCATATAAAATTTATGTATCATAATTTGTATTGGTAAGAAAATATGAAATACTTTTAAAAACACGATTATAGTTAGACTTGATAATTCGTATATTTAATGTCATATAAAATATTGATAATTTGAGAATTCGTTTTGTGTTTTACATGAAAATTATGTGTCACAATTCGTGTTGATACGAAAATATAAAATATCTTTTTTGTTTTGTTAAACCCATATATAATTTTTGCTAAAATTTTAAATCGTATCACTATTGTGTTTTTTTATATCATTTTTATATCGTATTTTAAAATATCAGATCTAATCATAATCGAGTAACTAATAATGATATATTTTACCCTTAATTGTATGAAAGTCTTTGGAATTTTGTACTATTGAGATTGGTTTTTTTTTTTTAATTTATATTTATTATTAGACATTTTGAAAGCATTAATCTTATTTTGCCAAGTGCATAAGTGCAAACACACTCGTGTGTGTGTGTGTGTGTGTGTATTATAAAAGTAGGAACTCATTTACATTATTATAATTCTTTTTTTTTAATTCTTGAATCAAAATTATTAAACTTAAAAATATTATTTTGATTCAACTTAAAAATTTTACAAAAGGATTTAATTAGAGTTTTTGGAAAGAAGACTAAGATTTATAGTAAAAAATATCAGTTTTTGAAAGATTAAAAATTGTTAGAACCTGCGATTCATTGAGATAATGTTTGTTTTTATTTTTATTTTTTGTAATTTTTGTATAACATTCATAATATTTAATTGCTTATTCTTATTTTTGTATTTATTGCATGGTATTTATTTTTGTATGAATTTGCATAACCAATATTATATTTTCATGATAATTTATTTGCCTAATATATTTATTTTCATTATTATTATATTTATTTGTGTGATTTATTAATATATTTGCATGATTAATGTATTTGTATTAATTTAATTTGCTTGCATGATTTATTTAATTGCATAATTTATTAATTTAATTGCATGATTATTAATATTTTTATGTGTGTGATTACATAAGTATTAATATATTTATTTTCAGGATTAATATATTTATTTGTGTGATTTATTGATATATTTGCATGATTATTAATATACTTATTTGTATTAATTTGATTGCATAATTATTAATATATTTAATTGCTTAATTATTAATATATTTATTTGTATGATTATATTTTATTACATGATTATTAATATTTAATTACATAATTATTAATATATTTATTTATGTGATTATATTTGATTGCATGATTATATATATTTGCATAAATGATTTTTATGGTATTATATTATTACATGAAAATTTTTGCATAATATGATTTAATATTTATTACATGATTGCATGATTGTTTGATATTTTTATAGAAATTTTATATTATCATATTTTATAAATAAATAAAAGGACTAGAATTGATTTATTTAAGTGATAAGATCATTTTTGATAAGGCTTAAATTAAATAAGACATAATTAATTTGATAACAATTTTAAGCGTAAAAGGATGCTAATATTTTTCTGCATGTAACTAACTCCCTAATTTTAGTTTTATTGATGTATATTATAACTTATTCTTTTTAAGAACTCTTAATTAAGATTTAAGATAATCTTAAAAAGAATATACTCACATAGGCGATCAATTACACTTAATTAAAAAATATTGATAGTAATTTTATAATTTTTGTATTTAATAAATAAAATTTTTTAATCTAAACGTTATGACAAGGTATGCATGGCTAAAATGCTATAAAGAGTTTTTTTTTTTTTTGTTTTTATAAAAAAAAAGAAGAAGAGGAAGAAAAGCATGAATGTAGAAATGAGAAAGGATAGATTAAAGAGTCTGATGATCTGAACTCTGAAGTACATGATATGAATTTTTCATGTGATCACTTGAGGTAAAATTCTTTTAAAATCTTTTACTACAAACTTTAGTCGGACCCACTTTTACTCGTAAACCCAAATTTCCACGTTTCATTGAAAAGTTTTTTTAAGAATGATCTTATTCCTTTCTCCCATCCATTAAACAGAATAAGAAAATTGATAATTAATTAGTTAGTTGTGTAGGCTAGAAATAGTTATATAAATTTAATTATTCTAGTTACTTTAGATGTCAGCTTGCTAGCCATGGTAGAACCAATTAATTTGGTCTCTTTTTGCTATTTTTTGAAAAAATTGCCCTTCAGGAAGTTCAGTACCGGACAGGACCATAATATATAAAATCCATGTCAAAAAAGCAAAGCATGTAAAACACTTCATATCCAGAAGTGGATGACAATTACATAGGTGAAATTAAGGGGATTTTTTTTTTTTGTTGAAGTTGACAGTCACAGCTCAATCATAATAAGAAGAATCTTACTGTGTGTAAGTAAAGTTCGGATAAATTTGTATAATTTTATGATATTAATAACTTTGTTAAGAAAAGTAAAGATATTGGCCAAAGTTTTAAGATCCTAAGAAAAAACTTTGGTGCTACAGCAGCTTGTTCTGGTTATTGTTCTACTTTAGGTGGACCAAAGCACCTAGGTATATTGTTGGCTGAAAGGACACATGACAGAGAAACAGAAAAAACAAAAAAATTCTATGGCCTTATTTCAAAGACAGAAAGACAGATTGTAAGGTCCATCTGAAAAGAAGACAGAAAAGAAAAAGGAAGGGTATGGGGTAACAGCAAGAGACTTATGCCACCCGAGGATACTATCCATGTCACATGAAGCTATGTTTCAGAGCTTAATTAAATTTTTTTTTTAAATTTCTACATTTGGTTAATACTTTACTTTGAAGCCAAAAGAGATTTGTTTTAAAATGGAAAAAAAATGAAGTTTAATTGGAATAAAGTTTCTGATCCCTATAAAAGTATGATTGAAAATTATATATGATCTTGATTCAATCTATATTATATATTATTGAAATATAACACATTTCATAATCTTATACTCACCTATAAACAATGAAAAGGTTGAGTTCGAATCTCTCTTTTGCAAAATCATTGATGCTACCGCAGATAGAACATGGGTTATGTCAATTGCACATTATGCTTGCAAATAGTGTATTTCCTATGGCCTCCAAATTGAACTTGTGATCTAATGCAGCCAATGAAATGAAAGTAGTTAAGTAACTGATTCCATTGGAAAAATTTGCAAAGTTGTCTCAGCAATCAATCGTGCCAGAAAATTTGTTAAAGTTCATTAACAAAGAACTGTAAAACAACAATGGCTGGAATGATGATTTGGAGATTAATTCAATTAATGATTCATATAATTATTTTTAAAATATAAATTTTAAATTTTAATATTTATAAATTTTTTTTATATAAAAAAATTGTCGAAATGTTCATTGGCTGATCTAGACAATGACTTAGTTGCATCATTTCAAAAGTTTTCAACCACCCTCAATCATTGAGAGGGCTACATCTTGTTACCTCTCAATTTACAATTCCTGCTGCGTGAAGCAGACATTAAAAGTTAAAATTGGACGTTGAAATAATGCACTGTTGCCGACTTAAACATAACCATCTAAATAATTCAGAGGAGCTTTTTCTTTTGTCAAAACATTTTTGGGCTTTTGGTGTTTTCGAGTATTCTCCGTACAAATTTTTAAAAATTCATTGATATGTGTGGTTCTGCAGCAGCAGAAAAGTCCCTGCATTTCCAAGCATGAAGCTAGCAGGTTTATGTCATCGGGTCCTCTAAAACAAAGTAAACGGATCCACGAAATTAAGCATTGAGGTTTCAAGGATTCTTTGTTTTTTTTCTCTTCGTTTTTCTTCATCAACTCTATGATGATAATAACAATGTATAAACACTATTAATTTAATCATAAAAAAAATTAATATCATGAATGTCTTTAAATTATAATAAAATATTTAATATGATATTTAAATTTAAAATTTTTTTAATATAATATATAATCCTATAAATATATTAACTAATATAATATCTATCTCAAAAATCTTTAGCTCTCATAATAACGTATGATTGATAATTAACATTTTAAGTATTATATTAATTAATAAATTTATAATTAATATATTATATTAAATATTTTAAAATTTTAAATATTATATTAAATATTTTATTATAATTTAAGAATAATTTGTGATCTTCTTTTCATAAAAAATATATATTATAACTTGAAAACCAATAATGGACGGCATGCTTGATTGCCAAGATAGTGAAATTGGACAACTATTTAAACGTGATACACTTTGACGCACAAAAAATGACATTCTGATAGTGAAACATGAAGAAAAAAAAAAAAAGGAAAACTATTTGTAAGGATAAAATGACGACCCAAACACTTAAGAGACAATTTTGTGTGACGAAAAAGATTGAAATTGACGTGGTTTTTGATTTCCAGAGGAACTAGCGAAGTGCTCGCTGCCTGTGTGCGTGTATATATAGAATTAAAAATCAATGACTTGTGGGGAAATAAATTTGATGTTTCTAAGAGGATGAGAGGGTTTGTTTCTTAGCAATGCAAGATAAGGATTGAGCAGAGAAATGCATGAAAGGGAAAGAGTAATTTCAGGATTCAAAAGAAGTTGTTGGTTTTATATAGATAATAGGGGCAATTACCTCATGGTCAATTTGTTACATAAGTATTGTTTATAGCCCAAATTTCCACAATATGTGCTATAAAATAATTGAGTCACGGAATGCCATTGGTTGTTTGTATTTCCAAGTCTTTTTTTTTTTTCTTGCTAAAAATAATTTAGTAACGGTCAATTATGGCCAAAATACAAATCAATTCCCTTTGGCCAACTCTCTCGCCAATCTTCTTCCCCTTTTAACTTTCCTGCATAGCGATGCTTATTAAATTCCAAGGAAGTTCTATAGTAAGCTACCCTTTTGGTGAGCTTCCTCAAAGTTTATGACCGATTACACAAGTAACCGGTCTTATTTTTTATATAACAAAAAAAAATATTTTTGATAAATGGATGTAATCAACATGATATTACTGGCATAAAAAAATAATATTAAGTGATAATATAATTTTGTGTTGTTTAGTTGATAAATTGTGTATTTATAAATAATTTATGTTAAAAATAATAAAGGTTGTAATATGATTTTTTATTATTTAAAATAATAAATTAAATAATTTGATAAATTATAAGTAAAATGTAAAAAAAAAGTAAAATCAGTTTTTATTATCCAGAATATCAAATTGAAATCATAACTAACAAATAAATGTAACAATAAAAAATTAATTTAATAAGTGTGTGTTTGGCCCAACTTATAGGAGAGTTTATTTATTGTAAAAGTAGAAGTCATGTGTTTGACTCTCAAAATCTTAAAAATTTTAGCTTACATAAAAAATAAATTTAAGCTTTTAGGAAAAGTTATAAATTAAAACTTCTTCAAGAAATACTAATTTTAATAACAAAGATTTGATGAAATCTTTTTACATTCTCACTTTATTTTTCAATAATTTACAAAATTATAATGAGAATTGTATTGTTTTACATTATTTTTTATTTTGCCTATTATTCTATTGAATTCATTTATTTTTCATTATAATTAAAAAATCTCTTTATTTTATTTATTTTTATCTAAAATTTGTGATTTAATTTAATAAAATTAACTATTTTATTTTTTATTTATTAAAACATATAAAAATATTATCAAATAATTTTTTTCAACATTATACAGCAGCACTTATGCATTAAGTTTGCCAAATACTATTTTAACTTCTTTTGCCGCATTTTTAAAACAACTCAATTGTAGCAGTGCTTCTTATAGAAACTCCAACCAGACCAAACAGACTCATTTATGTTACATCAGAAAAAAATTAAATAATTTGATAATAAATCATTGGTAAAGTAGCAATTTGAGAAGAATTCACTCTTGTTGTTAATTACGTTTAAGAATTGTTGTACTTACTTTTTGAAAAGATTTTCATTAAAAAAATTTGTAAATATATTAATAATATGAAATTGAGCTATATACTGTTTATCATTTTAAATACATGCTTAAAAAAATCAATTTTTATCTTCAAGGTATTATCTGAAAAGATAGAAGAAGCCAATCCTACATGGATAGTTGTTGTCATTTTTTTTACCAAATTATTTAAAACATGAAATTCCATCATTATCCACCTTAATTAGTTAACTAATGCTTTTAGACACGTTCATTAACAAAGGATCATGACAAAATTTTCTTGCAACAAATTAAAGAGAGATATTTAATTTCATCTTTAATTCTACTCATATATAAACAAAAAAAAAAAAATTGAACATGTAGACACTAAATTTATCTGAAATTTTAATCGAGTCTCGATTTAATATTTACTGGATATTAGATTCTTGAGCCAAGGCTCGATTTTGATTCAATTAGGCCAAGGCTTGATTTCGGTTCAATCAGACCGAAGCCCAGGTTCATTCTTTAAGCCCAAGCTTATTTTTTATATTTTATTTTATTTATTTATTTAATATATTAATATTAATTAATTAAACAAAATAAAAAATAAAAAAATATAAGAAAAGAAAAAACCAAAGGGGGCAAGGGGTGCCTGATGCCATCCATGGCCCCACTAGCACCACTTACTCCTACCAGGCCATGTGCCACTTACCCAGGCACAGAGCCAAGGTTGAGGTCAAGCAGAAGAAACAAAAAGGGTAGGGGGTTATTGTTTGGGGTGCCGTACACGGCACAATCCACCTTTACAAGGCCCTGTGTCACCTACTCAGGCACAAGACCGTGGCCAGAGTTTTATAAATTAAGCTTCGTTCTAGACCTAGAGAGAGATGAGAGAACCCTAAAAAAAAAGGTCAAAACTTTGCTAAGAAAAAACCAAAAACATAAAAAAAAAAATAGTTTTTGGAAAGAGAACCAACATTGCCAAAAGCGCAAAGCTAGCAAAAAAAAAAAAACCAAAAACCAAGAAAAAAATCATTTTGGTTGAATCTTCCAAGTCGGATCTGTGTCGTTTGGAGTCATGTTTTGTAAAATTAGGCCCAGATCTGTGTTTAAGGGTTGAAGGGAAGGTTTTTTTTGGAGTTTCTAGGTTTTTTGGCTATTAACAGCCAACGAATGGAAAATGCGATTGATGGATTGCACGTCATGCTAGCACCGAATTCTGGGACTAACGGTGGCTGGTTAGGGTTTAGAGAATGAGTGTCTGAGAAAGCGAGAGAGTAGAGAAGGAAGAATAAAAAAAATGAAATAAAGTTTTTTTTGGCCTTTTATAGAACAGCTTAAAGTTAAAATGATGCCGTTTAGGGAAAGACCAAAATGATCCTGTTTTTAGGCTTAAGGATTCGTGCATCACCTATCAACCCGACCCAAGGTCCGCATAATCGACTAGTGACCTGACTTTCCTTTAGCTTAAGATCAGTCTAGTTGAACTAGTATTGAGTCGCCAGAAACTTGGTTTGAACTGTCAAACCGTCGAACCAACTAGATCAACCCAAATTGGTGTTGATCGGTCTGATTTAGGTAAAAAAATTTTTTTGAAAAAATTTTAAATTATTTTTTATATATTATTTTTTATTTTTTTATTAATATTTATGCATATAAAAAATTTTTAAATTTGTTAGAATAAATTTTTGTTGAAATAAATAAAAATAAATGAGTATATAGTTAAAATTTTTGATAATTTTGTTAATTTTAAAATAAACCTTATAAATAATACTAAAAAAATTAAAAAAGAAGTAAAAGAAGGAAATTTTTATCAAACGATGAGATTCAAAGGTACTCTGAGTAGTGATACCTACGAAATCTCTAGGTAAAAAGATTTTTTTTTTTAAATACTACTAGTGTATTGGAGTATTTATAAAAAGTTTTCAATATAATAAAAATTTTTCTTTTTTTTTTTGGTTATAAAATAGTAAATAAAAATTAATTAATTTGTTAAAAATAAAATGATAAAATAAAAATGAGAAAAGAGATATTTTATCTAATGACAGGATTTTAAAAATATTTCGAGTAGTGATGCTTTATGAAATCCTTAGGTGAGAAATTATTTTTAAAATATTATTAGTGTATTAGAGTATTTATAGAAAATCTTCAATGTGATAAAAATTTCTTTTTTCTTAAAAAAATTAAATAATAATTTACTGAAAAAAAGCAATAAAATTTCTAAAAGTAAAATAAACTGTGTGCACCAACATATTATCATTGCATGCAGGACATATTTTTTGCGAAAAGTGAGTTCGAGTCCTTGATGATAACATTTTAAGGTATTTTCGAGAAGTGATGCTAATGAAATCTTTAAGTGAGAAAAAATTATTTTAATGTTACTAATGTATTGAAACATTTTAAGAATTATTTCAATAAAAGGGCTCTAATTTATTTTTCTTGAATAAAATGAAATAACACAAAAAGGAACAATAAATACGAAATAAAAATAAAGGAAAAATTTTTTAAAAAACTTTGATAAATAAGAAAAATCAAGAAAATTATTTTTTTCAAACACAAAAAATAAGATTATTTTTATCAAAATCATTGGATAGCATGTAATTAGTTGGTACGATTTTAAACGGGTGCTGTAGGGGTGCTAATCCTTCCCCACGCATAACTGACTCCCAGACCTAGATTGTTTCATAGGCCTTAAAATTATCTTTTCAATAAATTTTAATTAATCTTAAAATTTCATTAAAAGGATATAGGTAGCCAATCGCACCTAACCAAAAAATATTGGTGTTAACTCCATTTTTTTTCTTTTTTTTCATTTTTATTTTCAAATTCATTGGGTGGCTCAAAAACTGTTACAACAGCTTGGTGACTTCGTTAGGAAAGCCATTTGTTTTTTAGAGTCAAACCAAAATTAACTATGTATTATCCTCAAATTTTGATTTAAAATAGTCTTAATTGGTATTTAATTTTAATTTCCTAGATTCTGATTTTATTTCTTAAAAAAATACAACAAAAAAAAAATCAATTAAAAACAAATAAAAAATGAAAAGAAAAAAATTTCACGCGCATTTCTTTTATTGTTTTTTTTTTGTATGTGTTATTCTCAATAAATTAGGAAACATATGCACACACGATGGCATATTGCACCTTATGCATGAGCTCTACACCCGGGCTTCGTCCCTTATAGGAGAAAATAAAGTACCTATTCTCTCGTGAGGTGATAACCTCTGCAATGACAAGCGAAATATTTTCATTCAAATTTAACCATCTTCGTTTGTAGCCTATAATGGTTGAGGATCGAGGTGCCTTACTAGCTCAATATGGATGACAGTAAGGAACAATTTGGGAACCTTTAGACATGTATCAATCTAAATCAAGCATGAAATAAACTATAGGAAGCCAACCTTAGGTAGAGCTTTGCCAACCTTCTTATAAAAAGTACTTAAGTCCAAAATGTGTAAGAATACAAAACAAAGCAAAAAAAAACATCAAAAAAAATGAAAAATGTTAAATTATTTTTTTCAAACCACAGCCTTACACTAACTCAATTTTATTTTCTTATTTTTTCTTTTTTACATTAATCATATCATATAGTTTTAAATCAAGGTATTTGCTCTAAGGCATTTTTCTCCTAAGAAGTCTTCATGGATCTCGTAACTTTATAGATCTACTCATCCTCCGTTAATGTCCCATGTGAGCTATATAATGAAGTATATATTTAGTCAAAGGAAACCTAGCAAAAAAATAGAAATTGCTTGCCTACCGGTTATGTGTTGAAGTTGTCAAAGAAAGTGCATTTAGATCTCACACATAATGATTTAGAAGACTTAACTGCCATCTGGGGTCAGTTAAGTGAAGAAAGAAAAGAAAGCTTTTACAAAAAGTATGGGTAGATTGTATCTTTCATTCTAGTAGTGAATGATGAACAATTGATTAGGGTAGCTATACAAATTTAGGACCCATCTTATAGATGTTTTATTTTTAATTAAGAGGATTTGGTGCCAACTATTGAAGAGTATTTGAATTTACTTAGGATAGAACTACAATATCCGGATAAAGTGTTTACCTGAAAGTTAAAATTAAGTTATCGTAAAAAGTTGGCCAAGTTTATGGGGGTGAAAGTGAAAATCATAGATTTCTTCGTAAAGCCTAAAGGTAAACATCTTGGTATCTATTGAGACTTTTTTTAAAATTTTATTTAAGGGCATCTAAATAATGATCAAGGTATGACTGTGTTTTCTTTAGCATTGTATGGCATGGTAATCTTCCTAAAAACTTTGGGTTATATTGAGATAACTGTGGTGGATTTTTTTGAGCAAATTAAAACTTAAGCAATTAATATTGTGCCAATAGTTTTAGCTAAAACCATCTGGTCATTGAATTTCTATCGACTGAATGGAAAGGGATGATTCATAGGATGTGCACTATTATTGTATGTGTAGATTAGAAGTCATTTCAGGTGTAGAAAGAGTGCACTTTTAAAGCCATATTTTTGAAACAAGGCACCAATCGAGGAGTTTTACGGAAGCCAATGGTTGACAATGAAGACCAAAGAAAAGTGGGTTTTATTCTTACAAGGGCTTATCAGGGATGAAATATAATGGATGGCTCCTTGGATGCCTCATGTGCCCATGTTATATCATGAAAGAAACAAACCATGGATACTGCTATTAGGACTATGGGGTGTTGTAAGTTATGCCCTGTTGATAATGCTTAAGCAATTCGGTGTAAAATAGTTTGTTCCTACTACTCATCGTCTAATTTAAGTAGAATTCATTTATTGGGAATCAAATCCACCAAGAACTTCAGAGTAGTTAATCCAAGCATGGAAGAAAAAACAAGGAATGAAACTAAGGCCTCTCATAGATAAAGTTATTCTTAATTATCAGATTTGGAAAGCGATGTGACTTAGAGTCATAATACTCCCTCCTAATAACGGCTTATATCAATTAGCTAACCTTTTGATAGAAATGCAATTATCAGAAATTGAGCTTGTTAGGAAAGAATTAGAAATTGAAAAAGAGGAAGTAATAAGAGAAAATTTAAGACTTTATAAAAAGATGGGACAATTGAAATATAAAGCAAAAGTACAAGAAAACAGATTGGAGAAAGTCATAAAAGAATGAGATGTGGTCAACAATGATTTGAGATATCTGCACCAAGAAAATAAGAGATTATGAATCCAATTCAAAAATGGAGAAGTCACCAAGTCCTATCTTAGTCGGTAATGTGAAATGGATGAGCTTCGAGATGAAATGATCCAATAGAAAGGAAAAGCTTAAGAAAACTAAGAAAAGGTCACCAAAATTTCTCAAGAATGTCAAAATTAAGAAGGATTATACTCTACAGCTTTAGCAAGATTGGTTGAGTGCCAAAAAAAAAAAGAAAAGCTAAAGGCTATGCTTGTAAAAGAGAGAAAAAAATACCTTAAAGTACTGAATGAAAAAGAATCACTTTACCAAGTGATCCAAGGGTTGGAGTTGTAACTGCAAGATCATAAGAACCATATTTTAGCAATAATAGATGAGTGGCAAAGAAGAGAAAAAGATTGGATTTTCACATATGATTCGAAAAGAGGTGCCTATATAAGATGGAAAGCAATAAACTTAGAGAGGCAACAGTATATAAAGCACTTGACTAGTTAAGTTTGCAAGGCAGTAAAGAAAGCATAAGAGATGTTGGAAAAGGTAGAAGCGTTAAGATAAGAAGTCAAACTAGTAGGAGAATATGGATAGCTCTTAAACTTTTTAGATAAGACTAAAGCTATTATTAGCAAGTCAAACGCTTCTATGGATGTAATTCTAGGATGATAAATCTAATGTAACAAAAGTTGTATGGCATTAA